>JAHRHZ010000268.1:2594093-2693741 GCA_024137785.1 Ginglymostoma cirratum
TTTCCCAGTGACAGCTGACGGTGGGGTTTCTGTTTCCCAGTGACAGCAGAAGGGGACTCCCCTGCCTGACTGAGGTGACCAGGGCAGAGACTGAAGTGCAAATCAGCTGGTCAAATGCCCCAAAAGGGAGGACATACCCCGAGACTCTGTTGCAAGGCTCTGTGGCACAGTGTAGTCATTCAAAGTAGCACACACAAGGGCATCAAATATTGAGAGTATGAGGGTAGAAGGTATAGTGGGGAGTTGATGCGTTCTAGGCCCCTTTAGCAGATGGACCTGTGGACTGAATGTGTGGGAGCCAGTTCATGCTGTGAGAATTGTATCAGTTGCAGGAGAGTGAGTTTGTGGAACACTTACAAGGGAGGTGAGAGCAGCTGTCAAAGTACTACATGGTTTTAAAGGTGTTTCCTGGGTATTGGGAATACTCAACTGTTCTGTCTTGCAGGAGGAAAGAGCACAAATGGTCAAGAAGCTCAAACCATCTATGACCTCCCTGTCGAGGACATGGTAATCAAGCTGCTCATGTAGCCAAGCAGGCACTACCCGACCTCAGTGCAACAGCTCAACATCCTCTCCCTTCATTCAACACAGTTTGCCCAAACAAAAGAAGCAGCTCCCGTCCATTGCAAATCCCCCAGAAAGACTACCTCACCTGCTGCACACTGCGTTTATCCAGTCAGGAAGCTGAAGGCGAGTGTTCCACATTTGCTTCCGATTCAAGCACAAATCTGAGGAGCATGTGTTTTCATTAGCAATGCATGACCTGCCATTACAAATACTTTCCTGTTGCTACTCATCCAGAATTACAATCCGCTTTTAATTACCACATCTTCCATCCGTCATAAGGTCAGAAGTGGGGATTTTCACTAATGATTGCACAATGTTCAGCACAGTTCATGACTCCTCAGATACTGAGGCAGCCCATGCCCAAGTACATGCAAGACTTGTGCAATAACCGGGTTTAAGCTGACAAGTGGTAAGTAACATTCACACCACACAAATACCCACCAAGGACCATCTCCAACAAAAGATAATCGAACCATCACCCCCTGACATACAATGGCATTACCATCATTCTATCCCCCACCATTAACATCCTCGGTCTTACCATTGACCAGAAACCAAACTTGTTTAGCCATTTAAATACAGTGGCTACAAGAGCAGGTCAGAGACTAGGAATACTGCAGCTAATAACTCACCTACTGACTGCCCTCATCTACAAGGCACAGGTCAGGAGTGTGATGGAATACTCCCCACTTGCCTGGATGAGTGCAGCCCCAACTACACTCAAGAAGCTCAACACCATTCAGGACAAAGCAGCTGCTTGATTGGCACCACATCCATGAAATGGATTTCAACAGTTCAAGAAGACAGCTCACCACTCCCTTCTCGGGGGCAAATAGGGATGGACAGTAAATGTTGGTCCGGCCAGCGATGCCTACATCCTCTGAATGAATTTTAGAGAATTCCCAACTTTCTTCCTCCCAATCAGGAAGCTGGCATTTTGCTTCCTCCAATACTAAATGCCTCCACCCACATCCCATGAATGAAGAAAAGTAAAAGGGGCACAAAGTTAAAACTAGAGCTAAGTCAGTTAGTCAATGATTCTGGAAGGATTGAGGAAATGTGAAATGCAGTTTTCCAAAAAGTTCTTGTTACAGTATTAACTGAAAGTTTCAAGACAGAGTTAGACTTTTGTTGAATAAAAATATCTTGGGACATGAATCAAAGTTGGGTATGCGGACATCAAACATGATTCAACGAATAATGGAGCAAATAGCCTACTCCTCTTTTTCTTGGTCTCATCAACAGTTAACAACCCTACCCCCTCCCTTTCCTTATAAGCAAACAGATATCTTTCAACTGGGCGTAGATTCCTCCATTTAATTGGGGATTGAAAACATCATGGCACTTTTCTATATCTGTCAAATGTTTGGTTAACAAAAGGAAATACATGTAAACTCTCTGTTAAAATAGGGGAATCAGTTGCAATTTTTGACGGTGTACAGATTCTGTTTCTCTGCTGCTCCCCTACAATGCGTGCCCTCCCTCGGATTTTCTTCGATCACTGCCTCATGTATGGGGTGCAGTTCCATGGGGATAGTCTGCATCTTCTAGGCAGGGCTTGTCAACTAGAAGAGGCACTGCCTCAACGTCGTTTCACTGATTTGGCCTTCGCCTGATAATGATACAAGTTCCAGCATTTTAAGGAGAGAGGGAAAAAGATTTAAAAGGGACCTAAGGGGCAACTGTTTCATACAGAGTGCATGTATGGAATGAGCTGCCAGAGGAAGTGGTGGAGGCTGGTACAATTACAACATTTAAAAGCATCTGGATGAGAACATGAATAGGAAGGGTACAAAGCAGCTGCTGGCAAATGGGACTAGACTTATCTAGGATATCTGGTCAGCTTGGAAGGGTCTATTTCCGTGCTGTACAACTCTATGACCCTATGGTTCTATGACCAAACACTAATGCAGTTGTCACTGGAGACTCACTGCACTGTTCTGTCATTGCTTCCCCTGCCTGAGGCCAGATCATTCCAATGCAGACCAGGACAGGAACAGACCTAGGAACAGAGTGATTCTGTGGACACAAATTCCCTCTACTTACAGGCACCTAAACAGCTTCCTAAACTTAAAACACAGCTGGCATTTCTCCTGTCAGTAAATTCTGACAAACTACAATCGCGTGCATCTTTACAATTCCCACAACAGAGGAAAACCTTTAGAGTTTGCAAGGCCTTTGCTTCACACAAAAAAGCCACAGAACCTCTCTCTCTACTGGTCTGAACAGGTTAGAATTACACCTAAGCTGATGTGATCTGAACAGCAAGGGTTCCAAACTTCTCACAATGCTTAATCTATTACCGGACAAACAACAGGAATGATGCTGTCGTAAGTTGCCGGAAGTATAGAACCATCGGTTAACTAACCTGCCAGGGATATACTTCTCCAACATACTTTGAGAAAACACACACTTACACAATGACACCCTGTCATCGCTCAGGTGAAGGAGTGGGCTTTACAATGAAGCAAACCTTGTTCAAGGAACATAGCGTTCAGAGGCACAGTTGTGACCAAGGAACACTTGATCTGTTGCCAAAGCAATGTCCAACAGGCTTTTAACTCATGGGATCTGCTGCACTGAGAACCCACAACAGTTGCTTACTCAGCAGAATTTGAGCTGGGAGTTTCTCAACATAGTTCATTTGGAAAACAGATCATTACTGGCAACAGAAGCCTAAAGATAACAAAGCCTTCCAAAAAGAAATTAGACTAAATCACTACAGTTGATCCCCTAATTGCCATGCAATGACAGAACCAATGCTCACTGACTATTAACCAATTGCCTTTATTGTAGACAGATATAATCAAGGACTATGAGTGCCAAAACCCAGCTCACAGTCCTGGAATTCCATCAAGTAGTAATAGATTATATCAACAGCCTTGAAACCTTCAAGGTTTTCTAAAACCTTACTCAGAATGCTGTAATCTCTCAAGGTTTACAGTAATCCAAACCACAGGGAATCTTTGAATACAGCTGTGTTTTGGACAGGCACTGACAGAGGTAAACAGCAGTCAGTGAGTCTTCCCTGCTGATCATAATCCTTCTTTGAGCCTTGACTCACTTGGTCGAGCTGTTGCTTCTGACCCACAAAGTTGTTGGTTGGATTTCTACCCCAGTCATTTGACCAGCTAAGTTAGCGCTTCCCAAATGACTTTCGAATACAAAATGACTTTAACACTGAAAGCTAATGCGACCCCAAAGACCAAAATACACAAAGCAGCAATAAAGTAGCATGGTAACATTCAGTATATAATTATAAAGTCCATGTGACTCTTATGCCTATCATGTCATTCCAGCTATTTGGTTTGTCTCTCGCACCATCTTGTTTTTGAGTTTTTTGTAATTATCTCTCTGCCTTAAGTAATCAGATCATAGATTATCACTATAGATAACAAGGTGTGGAGCTGGAGGAACACAGCAGGCCAGGCAGCATCAGAGGAGCAGGAAAGCTGACATTTCGGGTCTGGACCCTTCTTCAGAAAAAAAAATGAAAATATGAATTTTTTTTTTTCTGAAGAAGCATCCAGACCCAAAATGTCAGCTTTCCTGCTCCTCTGCTCTTGTTATCTCAGACTCCAGCATCGGCAGTTCCTACTATCTCATAGGTTATCACTAGCTATTCAGTTGTTGACACTTCACTCACACCGTTTTGACACTTTTGAACACCAGCAAAGACTTGTTATTCAGCCTGTCGACATTCCACTCACACCATTTGTATTTAGCTTCTGACACGCCTAATTACCTGGAATTATCTTGCTATTATGTCTCCGCCTACAAATTCTGTGCCTGTGTGCTTCCCTCCACTTCACCTGACGAAGGAGCAGTGCTTTGAAAGCTTATGATTGCAAATAAACCAGTTCGACAATAGCCTGGTGTCATGTGGCTTCTGACTTTGTCCACCACAGTCCAACACTGGCACCTCCACTCCACGGATATAGATTAACATACATCATCTCAATATAAAAATCTGTGTTTTTAAATACATTGCAACAACATTGTTTTTTTTTTACTCACCAAGCATAATGTGTATGGACTGGACCAAACCCCCTCAAACTATTCAGAAGATAACCTAGACCCTAACTTTTTCATATTTTAGAGGTACATATATGGTATTGCGTTCTCGATGCAATTCGATTGGTCAAACTACCAGATTTTTAAAAATACACTCTTTATTCATTCACTGTAATTAAAATACAACAAAAGGAAGAAGGAATTGGAATTACTTAATTTATTGGAAAACTTAATAGGATAATGCATACAGTAACTTTTTCTAATTAACAGTTCCAACATAGCAATATGCAGTAAACGTACCCTTGGCAAAAGACAAATTCAGAAAACAGATTGTCTCACATGCAGTTTTCTAATCCAGGAGGAAAGAACATCGAAAGACAATTCTGCGAGAGAGACAACTCCAGCTCTCAGCTGTAGCAAAGAGAGATGTAGCAGTTTTTCACAGCCACAGCAGCCTTTGCTGAAAGCTAAACCTAAAATCCCTGGTTCTGTGGTTGGAAGCTTGACCACACCCACTCAGGCTGCTTCTATTTTTCCAACTTTAAAAACAAAACACTCAAGGCTTCACCAGTTGTTTATCTTCTCATAGACTGATTGGTACCTGTCCCCCAATCTCTCTCTAAAAGAAACCAGGACAAAACACACCTCTTAAAGTCAGAGATTCATCACAAATAAAACACATGGGCATGCATGCTCAATTCTCACTTACACTAGTTGTAAAGGAATGGCTTTTGTAGGATATATATTTGATCACAGACAGATAAAGAAAGTACAATGCCTAGAAATCAACACACTGACTGCATGGTGGATTATATTATTACTGGACATCACAAGAAATATAATTAGTGATCCTTGATTCCAATGCTAAATGTAGTATGTGCACTGTCACATTATACTCTCACCATAAGACAATAAGACGTCGAAGTCGACAGAATTTAATCCAGTGAAATGTGAGATGATGTATTTTGGAAGGGCTAATGCAGGAGGGAAATATACAGTGAACGGCAGAACTCTTAGAAGTATTAACATATAGGGGGATCCAGGCATACAGGTTCACAGTTCCCTGAAAGTGGCAACACAAATGGATAAAGTGGTCAAGAATGGCATGCTTCCCTTCTTCAGTCAGGGCATAGAGTATGAAAACTGGTAAGTCATGTTGCAGATGTACAGAGCTTTGGTAACGCCACGTTTGGAATATTACGTACAGTTCTGGTCGCCACATTACCAAGAAGAATGTGAAGGCTTTGGAGAAGGTACAGAAAATGTTTACCAGGATGTTGCCTGGTTTGGAGGCTATGAGGAGAGATCGAACATTCTCGGTTTGATTTCAATTGAAGCTCAGAGGGTGAGGGGAGCCTGATAAAGGTTTACAAAATTATAAGAGGTGTAGACAGAATAGATAGTTGGGGGTCTTTTTCCCAGGGTAGAAATATTAATTACTAGGGGACATAGCTTTGAGATAAAAGGAGGAAAGTTTGAAGGAGAGTGGGAGGCAAGATCTTTTTTGAACAGAGGGTGGTAAGAGGGTGGAAGGAGTCTTGAGATTTTGGACAGTGAGGAGAGAAGACATAAAAGGACAAGTGCTACAAGTCTTGCATTTGCATAGGAACGTAGTGTGGAAGGGGACAGAGTGTTGGGGATGATGGAGGAATGGACCAGGGTGTCACAGAGGGAATGGTCCCTGTGGAATTCTGACAGTAGATGGGAGCAAAACATATGCTTGTTCGTTGCAACCTGCTGAAGTTTGTGGAAATGGCACAGGATAATCCACTGAATATGGAGGCTGGCGCAATGAAAAGTGAGGATAAGTGGAACACTATCATTCTTCTGTGAAAGGGATGAAAGGGAGTGAAGGCAGAAGTGTGAGAAATGATTCAGGCACGGTTGAGGGCCCAATCCAACATGGTGCAGACAGTCCTGAGTTCGGGAAAAGGGAAAACATATGAGATGCACTGGTTTGGAAGACTGCATCATCAGATCAGATCTGCTGTGGATAGAGAAATCGGAGAATGGAATGGAGTCCTCGCAGGAGGTAGGGTGTGAGGAAGTGTAGTTGAGGCAGGTGTGGAATGGTTGCATTTATACAAATATCAGTCAAAGGCATATCCAGAAAATGGAGACAGAGAAGTCAAGGAGGAGAAGGAACATGTGTGAGATGATCTGGGTGAAGTTGAGAAAAAGGTGGAAATTTGTCATTTATCTCAAGAGGGTTGGAATATAAAAGCAGCGATGTTCTTCTGAGACTTTATAAAGCTCTAGTTAGGCCCTATTTAGAATACTGTGTCCAATTTTGGGCCCCACACCTCAGGAAGGACATACTGGCACTGGAGCGTGTCCAGCGGAGATTCACACGGATGATCCCTGGAATGGTAGGCCTAACATACGATGAACGGCTGAGGATCCTGGGATTGTATTCATTAGAGTTTAGAAGGTTGAGGGGAGATCTAATAGAAACTAACAAGATAATGCATGGCTTAGAAAGGGTGGACGCTGGGAAGTTGTTTCCGTTAGGTGGGGATACTAGGACCCGTGGGCACAGCCTTAGAATTCGAGGGAGTCGATTTAGAACGGAAATGAGGAGACATTTCTTCAGCCAGAGAGTGGTGGGCCTGTGGAATTCAGTGGAATTCACGGAGCGCAGTGGAGGCCGGGACGTTGAATGTCTTCAAGGCAGAGATTGATAAATTCTTGATCTTGCAAGGAATCAAGGGCTACGGGGAGAGTGCGGGTAAGTGGAGTTGAAATGCCCATCAGCCATGATTAAATGGCGGAGTGGACTCGATGGGCCGAATGGCCTTACTTCCACTCCTATGTCTTATGGTCTTATGGTCTTATGGTCTTATGGAAGCAAAGTTGATGAAGCTTTCTTATTCAGAGTGACAGCAGGAAGTAGCAACAATCCAGTTATCAAAGTCAGACAGAAAGAGTTGGGAAAGAGGGTCTGAGTAGAACAGCAATGAGAAATGCTCTATATACCCTGCAAAAAGGCATGTTTAATTCAGAGCCATGTGCATTTGCAAAGCAACACCTTGTGCTTGGAGGGAGTGAAGGAAGTTAAAGGTAAAACTGTCAAATGAGAGAAGACTTTCAGCCAGGTAAAGGAAGGTGGCGGTGGAAGGGGTTTGGCTGGGCAGCTATCTAAGCAAGAAGTGGAGAGTCCTCAGACTCTCCTGGTGGGGGTGATAGTTGTGAGCAAGCTGTTTCTTTTTTCCCCCTGGATGAGTAAGTTTCTGATAACTGAGTGGCTGCTCATAAGCAACTTGAACCCAGAGCTGTGCTGAGAGAGTGCCACACTCTCAGATGAGATGTTAAACTGAAGCACTGCCTGTCCTCTCAGATGGATGTGAAAGATACCAAGACAGAGGAGAAGGTGTCCTGGTGTCCTGATCAATGTTTCTGAAACAGCTCCACAGAGGCTGGTATCCTGTCACCAAGTCACCCTTTATTTACACATGGAGCGTCCTTAACACTGATCCAGCTCCGTCTGAGCCGGCTCTCAAAGTGAACAGAACCTTTGACTGTTTATATCTGTCAGCCAGGGCTCCCTGATTGGACCAGATTAATAGCCTCAAACAGGGAACTAATATTCTATGAGGTACACCTGGCTGACCTCCATTCAATCACTACAGTTTCCACAAAGCTGGACTGCCTGTAGGACGTCCCACACGCACTGACTTAAGCTACAGCATGACTTAAGCTTACTGAAGCCATTGCCACCCGCGGACTTTGCGGGCCCACGCAAGACGAAGAAAAAGTTGGTCCTAGTCATTAGCTGCTCCTTAACCACCACCTGCTGGAAAACAGATGATGTGGTCGTTGATACATTGACGGTGGTGGTATGTTCCGTACAAATGTGATGACATCGCAAACATGTTTCATGGGCTGTGAAATGCTTTGGGACTTCCCGCTGTGGTGAAAAGCATCACATAAATTAAAGTTCTTTTTCTTTATTTCCCACACAATTTGCTGTGAAGCACCTTTGGGCCTTTTACTAAGCGCAAGCTGTGCAATAAAAAGCCTTTTATTTAAAAAGGAAATGCCCTAATAAAAATGAAAGCAACATGTCCAAATGTTTCATAAAATTGTTTGAAGACTGTCGAGACCAGAGAGACGTTTAACCCATGGAATGGGTCGAATTTTGGACAGTTGGCTTCTGGTGGAAAGAAGAGAGGAACAGAGCAACTTCAGGAGTAAATGGAAGTCACAAGTTTCAGGTACAAATCCGGCTGGCACTGAGTAACAACACAGGATGAATGAGACAGCTAATGCTCCTGGGGTGAATTTTATCGGCCCCCAGTTTGGCAGAAATTGAGGTCTGTGTAGGAGTGAGTGAGGCATCAGGACTAGTTTTTTTTGGGCCTGGCATTAAGGCTATGAGGCCCAAATAAAACTTAGCCCAATGCGTCTGCTCAATCGTATTGTAAGTCACAAGGTTGTGAGTTCCAGATGAGGCATGAGCCCAAACTTTACAGCAGTCCTCCAGTGAAAAACTGAGAAAGTGCTGCATTGTCAGAGGTGCTGTTCTTCAGATGAGATATTAATCCAAGGCCCTGTCAACCTTCTCAGGTGGAAGTAATTAATCCCATAGTCACTATGATCATGGCCACTATTTAACCAAAATCATTGGAACAAGTTTATCCAGTCATTGTCATATTGTTCTTTATGGGAGCTTGCTGTGCACATATTGTTGTTTCCTCTGTTATAGCAATGACAATGCTTCAAAAAACTCAGTGGCTATAAAGAGCTTAGGGACATGCTGAGATTGCAAAAGGCACCATATAAATGCACATCCCTTTTTAAGAACGAAATCAACATTGCTTCACAAAATGATCACCACCTAGTGCTACTCTAACTTGGTATCCTCTGCACTCAGCTCAGTATGTATAAAATGCATGGCCATACATTAATGGGACATTTTCTCCCCTTACCTAATGACTACCCACAATTTCAGTTCAACCTTCCAAGGTCAGACACATGTTCTAACGTCTAGGACATTGAAAGTAACGATTTGCTGACTCCTTGTAAACACATACTGGCCCCAGTGCTCACAATTTCCAAAAGGGGGCAACAGCATCCACCCTTTTCCCTTCCAGCACAAGGAAACTCCCACTGAATTTCTACAGAATACAGGAGGCATCCCACTTGATATCCTGCTCTCATTCAGCATCCGCTATGGGTCGCTGCAGCAAGGATCAAAGCAACCCAGAACAGGGATCTGGTGAACTCCTTCCATCTCTTCCCGAGCTCCCACTGTGTCACTCACCCCATGTTTACTGCAGTCACCTTCCTGGAACCAAACTATAAATAGTCCACGTAAAAATAATAAAAGTAATGACATTCAGGACTCCTATCCTTGGCTCCGGACCTACTATAAGAATCAAGTGAGTTTTGCCCACTTTGTTCATGAGGGTTTCTGAAATAACTGCACAGAGACTGGTGTCCCATCACCGAGTCACTCTTTATTTACTCGTGCACAGTACACTGACTGTGGTCAGCCAGCTCGGAATCAGTCCCTGAAGTGAGGAGGTTCTGAATCCCTTTTTTCAAACTCAATCTTTTATTGATTTTACTTTGCAAACTGGTCAAAATAATAATGCCATTTATAATTTAAAAAAACTTTTCACACTGTACTGCTACAATATTTTAATTCACACACACAAGGAAGAAGACGCCACCAATCACAGACATTCTGTAAGAGCACCCTAAATGATAGCAAGGATAATATGAGTTTTTATTGATCAGCCAGGGCTCCCTGATTATCCCAGGTTAACAATCCTAGTCAGGAATCTCGTTGTCAATAGGATCCACCTGGTTCCAATTGCTACAGTTTCCAACTTCCTTGCACAGATCCTAACTCGCCCCTTCATTCTAAAAGATTAGTGCCACATCCTCTATTGAACTACAGCTTTACCAGAGAAGTGTCTAAAATTGTGAAGGGTTTGGACAGGGTTCCACTGCAGGGTGATGCAGATTTAAGATAATTTGCAAAGAAAAGAACAAATTTACATAAAAACCAAAAGAACTGTGGATGCTGTGAATCAGGAACAAAAAAACAGTTGCTGGAAAAGCTCAGCAGGTCTGGCAGCATCTGTGATGGAGAAAACAGAATTAACATTTCGGGGAGTCCGGTGATCAGAACAGGAACGGTCACCGGACCCGAAACGATAACTCTATTTTCACCTTTACAGATGCTGCCAGACCTGCTGAGCTTTTCCAGCAACTTTGTTTTTGAACAAATTTACATGTTGGTTTGACATATCAAACAATGCCTGAACAAAACAAAGGAGCAAAACTAATTAGATAGCTATTTCCAAGGCCTGCCAGAGGGACAATGGGATACATGGTACCGTATGATTCTGCAGTTTACTGCAACAACTGGAGGCAGTTTAACTCACTTCCAGTCTGTCAATAAAAGTACAATTTAAAACAGTTCCGGGTGGACAAAATAAAACACTTCTAAAGCTTTGAGGCATGTTCTGGGCTGGTCAGGTTTGCAAAGGGAGGTACAATTTCTCCAGGAGACACTGGGATAGTGAGGAGAAAGTGGGTGGGCTGGCAGACCCAGTTAGAATTAAACACTTAGCGCTCCGCAGAAACTACTGCAGCAGCAAAGTTCTTTAAAGCTCCGACCCACTGCACCAACCGCTGAGTTAATGCAGGGTGAAACTAAGTCACACTGAGCAGCAAAGCCCCAGGCTCCAGCTCCAGTATGCACTGAAGTAGCTATTCCCACATATTATAATTGCTCCTGGACTGGGAGGGGAGAGAACGTACAGCCAATGCACAGGGGTGAGCTTGTCTCACATCCCAAGTAATACTGGTGCCCCCTTTTGGGAAGTGTGCAACAATCAATAATGACCACAGATGTCTCCGCTGTGAAGCATCCCATTGCCAAATAGCCAATTGATTATAGAATGGCGTCAGTGCCTACAGCAACATACCCTACCAACATTCAGCAGGAGAGGAAAAGGCTACACATTGGGGCCAGAAATAACTCCACTTTTCAGCCACAGTGAACAAGACATTCAAATTGAGCACCAACAGGGGATTGTTTTAATACCAGCAGACGGTAAAAGTTCAGACCTCCCTCTTTAACCACGACACACCCCAACTGCAGCTCCGAGTCACAACACAAACAGGCTCCCCTGGCAATGCAAATTCACACAGACAGAAACGTGAAATAACTAATGATGTGAATTAGGCAACACAATGTGCATTTGTCACAGGATTGACTTGGCTTGCAATGAAAGTGCTTGAGCTGAGAACAGAAAGGTGATAAATTCAAAACACACTGAGTTTGCTTTCATTAAAGAACTTGGACTACGCTTAAAGTAACTAGTGGAAACCTCCACATTCTCCATTCCCTCCCCACACCCCTCTTCCTCATCCCCACCCTTCTGCCTTGTTCCTTTCCTCTCCCATCTTTTTACAACCCATGGGTGCCTTAGGCTCGGCCAGCACTTATTGCCATGAGGGCAATTAAAAGGCTATTGTGGGTTTGGAATCACATTTACACCAGACAAGGTAAAGACAGTAGATCCCCCTTCCCAATGGGCTTTAGTGAACCAGGTAGTTGTTACACTGTCAACGTTAGATCAGTTTTTAATGCCAGATTTCAATGAATTCAAATGTTGCCATGTACCCTGGAGGGATTTAAAGCAAACTCCTTCAGATCTGGATGTTCTGGATTTACTCGTCCAGAGACATTGCCGCTATGTCACCACCTCCCTCATCTCTGCTTCTTCTGCCTGGTACCCCTCATCCCCACCCAAGCTTTTTCCCTCTCTCCCACCTCTCCCCTTTCCACCTTCCTCCTCCTCATCTCTCCTTCCTCCCTCCCAGAGTCCACAGTGTGTGAACCCTGTTACACATCAAGAGTGCAAGACGGGGTTTGGGACCAAAAGATGTGAAGGCGATTCTCGTCTGTAATCACGTCCCAGTACTCCAAAGGCGGTGACAGTTTACCTGGTTAGACCCTGCCCAGCACTTGATCACAGTGTTTGTCCCAAGTAACGCTCTGAACAACCAGCCCGAGGGGATAGCAGGACAGAAGACTGACTGATCAAGCGTGATCTGGTACCATAACAATCACAGTCATTCCCGACCACAACCGACGGTAAATCCACATTTTTTAAAGATTTTTTGTTTAAAAAAAAGCAAACAAACGCTAATCGGAAAAGACAAATTAAAAAGATGCAAGCCTGACATGAGGTGTTAACGAGGGGTTGTGGGGAGGGGGGGGATATAAAGCAATGCAGGTTCTTTTTTTTTGGTGGTCTTGCAATTGCAATCTGTTAATTTCCATTGCAAGTCTGGTTTCCCCAGCCCCGTCATCGCAGACTAACCTTTCCTGGGAAAATCCGGCACAAATTTCAGGGGGCCGATCTGACGGAACTGGAAAGCGGTCCTCACTTCGTGACAACTCGGACTTCTCAGGTGGACCCCACTCAGACCACCGAGCAGCAGGGACAGAGGCACGACCCACTCCAGGCGTTTCAGGCTGTTTTCCATACCGGCAGGTATAAGGATACACACACACACACACACACAACACACTTTGTCTCTCTCTCTCTCTCTCTGACTCAAAGAAACAGTAAAAAGAGAAAACGTGTTTGTTTCTCTCTCACTTCCAAACAAAACTTTTTGTTTTCAGAAGTTCAGTGGCTTATGCCTGGTATCTCCTGAGTTGCACAGTGTATGTGTGTGTGCTGTGTGGTGTTCTAGCTGCTCCCCCCTGTGTTGGACCAGGAGACGGTGGGGTTGGAGCTCACTTTGCCTCTGCCTTGTCCCCTGAGCTTGGGAAATCGGCCTCTTGCAGCAAACGTTTCGCCCATTGGCTCGCTATTCTTAGCCCTGACACACTCTTGGTGAAACTTCCTTGAAAGCCGCCCCCAAACAAACGCCTCGTTGTTCAGCCGCCCGCACTTGTCAGCCTTTTCTGAAACACCGGCTGACTCTGATAACTTGGGCACCAAGTGTGGGAACCAGGTCTCCCCTCCCCGTGGCTCTATGTCAGACTCTCCCGTTGGCAGTAAATTGTAGTTTTAATCGTAGCCCATTTCAGAGAAGGAAATCTGCCATCCTCACCTGGTCTGGCCTACATGTGACTCCTGACCCAATGTGGTTTGTCTCTGGGCTTGCCCCCTGAAGTGGCCCAGCAAGCCGCTCAGTTCCAGGAGCAGCTAGGGATGAACAATAAATAATAGCCAGCCAGCGACCCCCCATCCCCCACCACATGCGAATAAAATTTAAGACATTGGAGGGTGGCACTGTGGCTCAGTGGTTAGCACTGCTGCCTCACAGCACCAGGGACCCAGGTTTGATTTCATCCTGGGGTAACTGTCTGTGTGGAGTTTGCTCGTTCTCCTCGTGTCTGCATGGATTTCCTCCGGGTGCTCCGGTTTCCTCCCACAGTCCAAAGATGTGCAGGAGAGGTGGAGTGGCTCTTCAGGGGGTCAGTGTGGACTTGATGGGCCAAATGGCCTGCTTCCACACTGTAGGGATTCTATGAATGAATCGGGAATGTAAAGCTAGTCTTGGGATGGCTGACCATGAAAGTATCATCAGCTGTTGTCTGGTTCACCAGTGCCTGTCAGGGAAATCTGTCTTCATTATCCTTCATTATTTGGCCACATGGGTCTCCAAACCCAGGACAACAGGGTTGACTCTTAACAGCCCTCTGAAATGGCCAAAGATAGTACAATTACAACTTTTAAAGGTACATGAATAGGAAACCTGGGGTTTGAACTATAGGGAGAGGCTGAATAGGCTGGGACAACTTTCTCTGGAGGATTGGAGGCTGAAGGGTGACTTTGTAGAGGTCTATAAAATCATGAGTTACATAGACAGGGTCAATAGCCAAGGTCTTTTCCTCAAGGTAGGGGAGTCCAAAACTAGAGGGCATAGGTTTAAGGTGAGAGGGGAAAGATTTAAAAGGGACCTAAGAGATAGCTTTTTCATGCAGAGGGTGGTGCATGTATGGAATGAGCTGCCAGAGGAAGTGGTGGAGGTGGATACAATTAGAACATTTAAAAGGAATCTGGATGGATAAATGAATAGGACGGGTTTAGAGGAATATGGGACAAATGGGCAAATGGACAAATTTTTGCTGGCAAATGGGACTTGATTAATTTAGGATATCGGGGTCAGCATGAACATGGAGTTGGACCTAATGGCCTGTTTCCATGCTGTACAGCTCTATGGATCTATGAAAAGTTTAGAGGGATATGGACCAAATGCAGACATGTGTGACATTGTTTGGGAAATGTGGTCAGAATGAATGAGTTGGACTGAAGGGGCTGTCTCCATGTAGCATGATTCTATGGCTCTAACTAACTCAAGTTCAAATAGGCAACAAATGCTGACCTTCAGTGTTCACCCATATCCCAAGAAAGAATTAGATTAAGGACTGTGTCAACTTACATGCGTCTTTCAGCCTATCTATAAATTAACCTTTCTATTCTCTATCCATTCCATGGTCGCTACATATCACCAACCTCCAAAATTAGCATAAAGTGCTCAGATCTATTTCTACAGGGCTGAAAAGTAAAAGTTGAGAAAGTTGAGAGTACATCCATATAGAAGTTTGAGAGGACCACACTGGGAGCACTGTACACATTACCTGGCCCCACATTAAGAAAACAATATGGAGGCTTTGGTGAAAATGCAATGAAAGCTCTGAAAGGTTGACACCAGAACTGAGAGGTTGTACCTGTCAGGAAGACTGCACTGTGGTAGTCTTTCCCCAGAAAAGGGGAAGGCTACTAAATTATGAAATGGTTTGTTAATTACAAGACCATCACTAATAAATTTGATAAGGGACATTTCTTCATGCAGAATGAGGTCAAAATGTGGAATTGCAACCACAAGGAGTGGTTGAGGCAAGTAACAATGATGTTTAGAAGGAGAAGCTGGATAACTATATAAGGAATGGAAGGATATATTGACAGTGTGAGGAAATCAGGTGGAGGAGGCTGATGTGGAATATAAAGACCTAGATTGACATATTGGACAACCAGATTAAGAATGGCATCCAATGATCTATATACTGATGCAATCTAATTCTCTCTTTCGCTCTAGTTGTCCTATGCCTGTACATCTCTCGTAATCTATTTGCCTAGCTGTCTGTCTCTCTGTATGCCTATCTAGCAATCTATCTATCAACATGTATTTATCAGTCTGGCCATACCTATATTCAGGTATGCATCCTCTGTCTGCATTTCTGCTCTGCTTCACAAGCCTTTGAGTTAGTGATAGCATTCCTGCCTCTGTGTTAGAGGGTGCAGAGTTTGAAGCCCTGTCTAGACAGTGCAGTAAGTGAAGACTGGAACTTCAGCTCGAACTTCCAGCTTGGGATCAAACAGGATGCTTCTGTTCATTGGGTGTTGATGCTAATTTCACCCCACCCCCTCTTCATGCATTGTAAAATTTGTGCTGGTCTACATGAACCCCTCCCAACACGATATTGGCTTTATGGTGTCCACAAGTCCCAGGTGGTCAGTCTGTTGATTGCCCTGTCTATTAGCCTCCAAGTGGAGAATGTAAGGTCAGAAGACAACAACAGCTCCAGGCAGAATCAGGTGTAGCATGAATGAAATCTACTTCTGTTCACTGCCCGTGGT
The DNA here is from genome assembly GCA_024137785.1 of Ginglymostoma cirratum. NCBI lineage: Eukaryota > Metazoa > Chordata > Chondrichthyes > Orectolobiformes > Ginglymostomatidae > Ginglymostoma > Ginglymostoma cirratum. The sequence goes on from JAHRHZ010000268.1 coordinate 2,610,296, forward strand.
CTGAGGGCTCTCTGAAGGTGATACAAAGCCACAGAGCTTGACCAACAAAGACCAATCAATGCGAAGCAAATCCCAAATCTGTAACTTCGATATTCCCATCATCTGTGGGTGACTAATCCAGCCACAACTCCCTCAGCTTGGTCCCTGGAAGCATTGGGGGAACCTCCCATTAAAGCAAGTAGCTGCTTTTGTTAAACATGAGGATCAGCTCACTGTGCGTGACATTCCCCACTCTTCAGGAATTCTGCAATGCAGAACATTTCAATCATAGCTTGGCCGTTTACATAAACTTTGCAAGTGTTCTCATTCATCTTTGAGTCATTTGCTTCTTTTTAAAAAATGCCCTTCTCCCATCGTTCCTGATGGGAATTGTATCCCCATCTGCGTGTGAGTGAAAAAGACTCTGAGAAGGACACTGACAGGATAATGTTTGGTGGTGTTTCCATGAAGCCTCTTTGGATGTTCTTCAGTGTGAAAGGTGCTATATGAATGCAAGCCATTATGACGTTTGGTTCACCTGGCCTGACAATCTCACTGAAAATTATCTCTGCATCTTGCCTGCATAAGGGAAGTGGAATTTTGCTGTTTATTGCAAGGGGAACAGAGTATAAAAGTTGAGCAGTTTTACTGCAGCTGTGCAGGCCATTGATGAAACCACATCTAGAGTACCGTGCACAGTTTTGAACTCCTTATTTAAGAAAAAAGGACATAATTGTGTTAGGAGCAGATCAGGGAAGGGTCACTTCATTCATTCCTGGGATGCAGGGCTTTATGAAGAAACGCTAGACACCTTAGGGTTATGCACACCGGAGTTTAGAAGAATGAGCAGTGATCTTATTGAAAGATATAAAATCCTGAGGGGACTTGATTGAAAAGATACCAGGAGGATATTTCCACTCGTGGGGGAGACTGGAATCAGGGGAACAGTTTAAATAAAATTGTTCTCCCAGTTAAGGCAGAGAAAGGAAGAATTTTATTTCCCTCAAAGGGCCATTGCTCTGTAAGGGAGGCTGGGTCATTGAATTTGTTCAAGACTGAGCTAGATTTTTGATGGACAAATATTAGCAGGGGACAGTGGGGAGTTAGTGAGAGGGGCAAGGGAGTATATGCACAGTTGGAAATTGAGATTGAGACCACAATCAGAGCAGCTATGATCTTATAGAATGATGGAGAATACTTAAAGAGTCTACACAGTGTGGAGCTGGAGGAACACAACACGCCAGGCAGCATCAGAGACAGCATTAGGACCCTGAAGAAGGGTTCCAACCCAAAACATCAACTTTCCTGCTCCTCCGATGCTGTCTGGCCTGTTGTGTTCCTCCAGCTCCACACTGTGTTATCTCTGACTCCAGCATCGGCAGTTCTTACTATTTCCTGTTAAAGAGTCTACCCCTGTTCCTAAACCCTATGTTCCCGAGCCATAAATCAGAGAACAAAACTTTACTTTTGCCTGAAGCAAAGGAGATATTTGTGGCCTGGGATTTCTTCATAGGTCCATCTGAGTCCTGTTCACATTTTATTTGGAAACAAAATCAGAAATTGCCAGAGAAACTTAGCAGGTCTGGCAGCATCTGTGGAAAGAAAGCAGAGTTAACGTTTCGGGTCCAGTGACCCTTCTTCAGACTAGATCCAAAATGTTAACTCTGAATGCATTACAGCATGGTATGGCAAGTGCTTTTTCCAAGACCACAAGAAACATCAGAGAGTTGTGAACACAGCCCAGGCCATCACACAAACCAACCTCCCATCCACTGACTCCATCTGTACTTCCCACTGCCTCAGGAAAGCAACCAATATAATCAAAGACCCCTCCCACCCCGGTTACACTCTCTTCCATTGAGCAGAAGGTATAAAAGTTTGTATACACATAAAAAAAATCCAAGAACGGCTTCTTCCTTGCTGTTCTAGAGTCATACAGCATGGAAACAGACTCTTCGGTCCAACCGGTCCGTGCCGAACATAATGCCAAACTAAACTAGTCCCACCTGCCTGCTCCTGGCCCATATCCCTCCAAACCTTTCATGTACATATCCAAATGTCTTTTAAATGTTGTGATTGTACCCACATCCACCACAGGAAGTTCATTCCACACACAAACCACCCTCTGTGTAAAAAAATTTGACCCTCGTGCCTTTTTTAAATCTCTCTCCTTCCACCTTAAAAATGTGCCCTCTGGTCTTAAAATCCCCCACCCAAGAGAAAAGACAACTACCATTAACTCAACATGTACCCCTCATTATTTTATAAACTTCTATCAGACTTGCGAATGGACCTCTTTAATGTTAATATTAATCTCTCTCTGCACCTTCTCGGTAGCTGTAACACTGTATCCTGCACTCTGTTCTGTTACTCTAATGCACTTGTATAGCACTATCTGCCTGGAAAGCAAGTAAAACTGCACTTTTTGCTGTACCACGGTACACATGACTGTAATAAATTAAATCAAATCAAATCAAAAATCAAAGGTTTTTTTTAAAGGCACCTCTGAATTGCACAATAATTCCAACCCTCCCCCTTCCAATCTGTCTATTCATTAGTGATAGTGTCCTATACATAGATTTTCAATTCCTGGAGACTCTGGCAGCCCCTGGAGGGTTGACCACTCTATACCAGGCTTCAGTGGAGAAATGCAGTGCAGTTCCAAACTCTGTACAGACCAAGATGGTTCAGTGTCTGACCTGAGTTCTCCAACAGACAGGGTTCAGGAGGGGGATCCATCAGCTTTTCCAACTCTGTTCACTAACCAATGACAGGTTAGTGGATCTTGACGCCAAGCAGAGTCAACCATAGGTAAGATGCCTTCCTGTCTCTTTCTATGACATTGCCTCGAGAGAAAAGTTTCAATCGGCAAAGTTTACATTCCTTTATGCGTGGTTTTTCAGAAAGATATCAAAGCAAAATGAAAACGGCAGCCAAGCACAGCAGAATATAAAACTGAGGCCGAGAACTGATTTGTGCTGGGCCTGCTGCAGACTGGGATCCTGTCCACTGTGTAGGCCGAAGGCCAACCTAATATCAGGGTTCAGCTCTCATCCACATTGGATCAGAGAACTTCAGAGGCCGGGCAGTTCATTGACAAAGACAATCCAATCTCAGGCTAAGTTTGTCTTAGCACGGGCTTGCATCCTGGGAGAGGGAAAATAAGCAATCAGTAGGGGAAGGGAGGGTGGGGCATAGTTAGAAAGAGGTAAGCAATGAGTTGGGGGTAGGAGATGAGGGATGAAGTAACCAGGCTGGTAGGAGTTCGGGGAGGGGGAAATGGTGATTAAGTGACTGGGAGACAGTTATATCATATACCATAGAGACAGATGGCAAAGCAGTATGGTACCACACTGAAAGGGTTAACTTCCAGCAGTTTCTGCAAATGTTCAGAAACTATATTATTTTTTCTCTACACCAGCTTGGGTCTATCAGTTGTAGTCACTGAATATCATTCCGGATGCGTTAGATTGGTTTTAGTACTGGGTTCGTTTTCACAATGGATTGTTCCAACAGTAGATGGAACGTGGGTGTTGTTGAGTTTACTGAAGGATCGTGCTGCATGCAAAAATGCACGCGGAACAGGGTAAGGCTCAGGAGTGGATTGTTTTCACCATAAGAAGAATGGAAATCTGCATTTTCATTGGGTATTGGGAAGAATATATGAGCTTAGTTGGAATGCTGTTGAGAATAGTTGAGAAATGAAAACAGCCTGTAATGGGCAGAGTTCTGGAATTGATTGAGACCAGCAATAGGGAAAGTTATCTAATTTGCTATTTTGGATTTGATGCTGTGATAATGGAGTTCTAACCTGAACGGGCAATAGTAGTGGGTGGAAGTAGGTGTTAGAAAGTGCTCAGTAATGGATAGACCAAGATGAGTAATAAGATTAATAATTGTAGAGGTAAGTTATGGATACATTGCAATAATGGTTAGCATTGTGAGTTGTATGGAGTTTGAAAGTTGATACCATTAGTAGATTGTATAGTGTTCTCTGGTGGTTAGAGAGGGGTTGCGTTGCTTTCAATAATTGGTAGAGAATGTATTGGATTGGGCTTGTCAATGCATTGCATCATATTTGGGTTGTGACGGGTATTAGATAGAATAGTGGGTTTCATAGGCTTTAATTATCGAGTAATATTGTATTTGGAATGGGAAGATGTTGGGTAGCTTTGTTGTGGTATTTGGTTCAGTATGGAGTGGTGTTGGAGGTGGATCGGGTTCTTTACAGGGTTCTATGGATTTGAGGATAAGGTTGAGTACTGGCTGTCTGAGTTGGATTGAGTTCTGCATTGGGAGGTGTTGTAGATTGGATCGGGGTAGGTATTGAGCTCCATTGAGGGTTAAATGGAATCAGTATTGGGTAAAGTTGTAGTTGAATTGGGTACAATAATAAATGATATTGCACTCTATTCCATCACTTATTGTGTCCAATTATTTTTCAGATTATTTTTGTAGCTGTAGTTGTACTTTCAGGGAATAATGAGTTTTGACCCTCTTGGGTTCTGTGTTCATGTGCACCATTTGGTACATTTTCTTTCTGTTTATTTTCTGAGGAAACAGTCACGTATGGGTTCTTTCAGTTTCACCCTAACAATTCCACTCTCCTGAAATTTTTAACAGTGCTTTGTGTTGTTTGCTGTAAGTCCTTTTTATGTGTTGACAGCAAAATTTGAAATGAAGCATCGAATGCACGAGTTTAAATTACATACATCAACCAGGCAATGAAGCTAGTACTGCAATACTTCACTTGCAACAAATCCCTGCTCAAGGTAAGACTGCCTAACCTAGCCTGGCACTGACAGAGGTTGCTGCTGAAAGAGGCCGCTCTACTGGTTGGAGTCATACCTAGCGCATAGGAAAATGGCTGTGGTTGTTGGAGGTTAGTCATCCCCACTCCAGGACATCTCGGCAGGAGTTCCTTGGGGTGGTTTCCTCGGCCCAACCATCTTCAACCACTTCATCAATCACCTTCCCTCCATCATAATCGTTGCTGATGATTGCACAATGTTCAGCAACGCTTGCAACTCCTCAGATATTGAAGCTATCCATGCCCAAATGCAGCAAAACGTGGACAATATCCAGATTTGGGCTCATAAGTGGCAAGCAACACATGTGCCACATAATTGCCAGGCAATGACCATTTTCAACAAGAGAGGGTCTAATCCTTGGCATTCAATGGCATTACCATCACTGAATCCCCCATGATCAATGTCCTGGGGGGCCTACCATTGACCAGAAACTGAACAGGGCTCACCATATAAATACAGTGGCTGCAAGAGCAATGGTGCATTGGTGCAGTTCCAACAATGCCTCAAGAAGCTTGACACCATCCAGGGCAAAGGAACCTGAGCGATTTTCACCCTGTTCATCACCTTAAAAATTCGCCCCCTCCATTACTGAAGCACGGGGACAGCAGCGTGTACTACCCACGGAAACTCAACTGGCTCTTCCAACAGCACCTTCCAAACCTGTGTCCTCTGCCATCTAAAAGGACAAGGGCAGCAGATACATGGGAACACCCAGCACCTGCATGTTTCCCTCTAAGCCACTCACCATCCTGGAAGGATTTTAGAATCCCCTATTTGCATATCTGCTTTTTGCAAATTTGTTTATCTACACACATATATTGCACACCTCTTTGCCAACTACAAATCTAATGTTCTCACATTTGTGATTATAAAGAAAAAAAATTTAAACATGCACTGCATATGCACGATCTGACATGTTTGCCATTTGTGTAAATCATCAATGGTGACCTTCTCCTGGCAAACATCCCACATGAACAGCAGCACTTCACTGTATGCCACCATTCCTTCACTGTCACTAGGTTAAACTTTCTCCCTAATAGCACCGTGTGTACCTATTCTCCATGAACTACAGCCATTAAAGAAGTAATTTCACCACTGTAATGATTGTATTGAGGTCAGCCAGGTGGATCTCATAGAATCTGAGCTCCTTGATTTTGGCTATTAATCTGGTCTCATCAGGGAGCCCTGGCTGACAGATATGAACAGGAGTGTCTGATGTGCTGTTTGCTCTGAGAGCTGGCTCTGAGGGAGCTGGATCAGTGTCAAGGACTCTCCACATGTAAATAAAGAGTGACTTGGTGTTGGGATGCCTGCCTGTGTGGGGGTATTTCAACTACCAACATTCTCCAAGGAAGTTAGAGCTGGGGACAATTAATGTTGAGATATCCAGCAGTGCTTATTTTTTGTGAACTAATACAAAGTACTCTTCTTCACTCTTTTTAGCCCCTTGGTTGCCTTCTGTTTCTGATTTGTAATTTGTATCTTCCACTGTGTTACAAACTTTTAATGTCAATTTTGATGGTATAGCTACTACAAATAACTCTGTAAGTATTTTCTAGGCCCCGTTCTGGCCACACTGATTCTACCTTCTGGGTATAGATCCTTTCTCACTACTATCATTATTGCCATCCCTTGTTATCAAGGGTTATTCTGCTTCCTTTTTCATCTGAGTGTCCTTTAGAGATGTTATGTGTCCTGGAATATTTATTTCCTACCTTTGGTCACCTTGCAACCATGTCTCCGTAATTAGATGTAAACTGTTTACTAATTAGATCTATGATTAGATCTAAAGTATTTACCTTTCTTCGTGTCACTTGTTCCACTATCTGGCTATGAGTGCTTCACACATATATATAAAGGTGTATAATTTTATTTTTTCTGACTATTCTTTGGATGAATTTTATTCACTGCTAATATTAGTGTCAAATCCTCTGTCCCCTGGTTAACCCTGTTTGTCATAAATCATTCCACTTCTCTGAGGCCTTAATTTTTCACTTTGGATTTTAAATTTCCCTTCAACATCTTCCTGTCCCCATCCCCTTATATTGAGTTTGATTGCCTTCCCTTGTTTGACCTCTCCAAATATATCCATTTCTGTGTTATTGTCTAGTAAGGTCTGGTATGGATGTGTTAAGACCAAATGGAACTAAGCATTAGTTATAGATAATTAAGAGATATTTGGATGAACATTTGATTGAGTGTGAATGGAGAACAAATCTTTAGCGCAGTAGGAACTTGTGAAATATGACTAGAAATGAAACTAGAATAGTGTATGCTTGAACTCTGTCAAACTATCCTTTAACATTGGGTGTTTAATATACCAATTGAAGTCTTTTTGCCGAACTGACCAGTCTCTTGCTATTTTCCTGCAGTTTCTAGCTTTCTTCCTCATTATCAACCAACCAATTTTTGCATCTTCTGAAAATTTCTTCATCAGGCCACCTGCATTTATAGAATCACAGAATCCCTACAGTGTAGAAGCATACCATTCAGCCCATCAAGTTCACACCAACCCTCCACAAAGCATCCCACCCAGACCCAAACCCTCTACGCTATCCCTGTAACCCTGCACTTCCCTAATCCACCTAACCTACACATTGCTGGACACTATGAGTAATTAGTGTGGCCAATCCACCCAACCTGCACATCTTTGGACTGTGGGAAGAAGAAACCAGAGCACCCAGAGGAAACCCATGCAGGGACACGGAGAATGTGCAAGCTCCACACCGTCGCCCTAGGGTAGAATTGAACCTCGGTCCCTGGTGCTGTGAGGCAGCCAGGCTGACCCCTGAGCTACTGTGCCGGCCAAGTCTATATGATTGATGTGTACCATAAACCTGGGTGCATCAGGTAAAATACCCCACTGAAGATAAACTTTCTTCACTCCCAGTAGATTGACCCTTTCTTTGTTTCTCTGTTAACTTACGCACGTCAGCTGATGCTTCCTCAAGTGTATCGTACCTACTGAGAGCTGTAATTGTTCCCTTTTTTGACAATGTGAACCCTCTCCTTTCCTATCTTCTCTGATAAAGCCTGTGCAGGGGAGCGTTGAGCTGCCATTTCTGAAGCCCTATCTCAGCAGAAGCCACACTCTCATAACCAAAACTGTCTCTCTATATCGTCAGCTCATCTGCCTTCTACACTACATTCCAAGCAATGAATCATGGATCATTGCTCCCACAGGATCTCCTTCCTTGCCTATTTTCTAGCCATTGTTTGTTCTGTTTACGTCGAGCTTTACTAATTTTTGACTTTCCGTTTCCAGCTTTGCTACTCGCTGTTCTGAATCTGAGCCCCAGCCCCCCAAATGTTTTAAACCATTCCCCCCAGCAGATGCCCCCACCACAATACTAGCCCAGATTGCACAGCTCCTTATAAGCTGTTCCGGGAACCTAAGCCGTCCACTTTAAGACTACTTTTAAAGTTCTACATTTAAATTTCCTTCCTAGCCTCTTAAAGTCAGTTTGGAGATGTGCTTCTTCCAACATGGGCCTCTGACTTTTCACCCTCAGGGTGCTCTACAACCTACCAGTGAAATCCTTGACCTTGGCACCAGGGATATAACACACCATCCCAGATTCGAGTCTGCGGAGCTGTAGAAATGCCTGTCTGTCTTCCAAACTCTCGAATCTCCTATCACTCTAACTTCTGTTACACCACCCATCAGCCATGAGGTAAGCCTGTCACTGGGCTCTCACTCACTCAGTATGCACACCCACCCAAGGAACGGCCACTAGTGAGCAGTCTTCAGAACCGAGCCACGTAAAGATTTTGAGTGATTAAGGAGGACTGCTGAGCCTCAAATGACCCAGCTCGACTGCCTGACAATCAATCACCATGCTCTTGGGGCAGCACGATGGCTCAGTGGCTAGCACTGCTGCCTCACAGCACTAGGGACCCGGGTTCAAATCCACCCTCAGGCGACTGTCTGTGTGGAGTTTGCACATTCTCCCCATGTCTGTGTGGGTTTGCTCTGGTTTCCTCCCACAGTCCAAAGATGTGCAGGCGAGGTGTATTGGCCATGCTAAATTGCCCGTAGTGTTCAGGGATGTGTAGATTAGGGGGATGGGTCTGGGTGGGTGCACTGTGGGTCGGTGTGGACTTGTTGGGCCGAAGGGCTTGTTTCCACACTATAGCGATTCTATGATATGATTCTCTCTCTCTGCCTCTGCGCTTTTAGCCTGCAGGGTGACCGTATCCAGCCACCCACAATACCTCGCACCTTCACAGATTGTCCCCAGCTACGGCCACTACTGATCACACTCCAAAATACTGCCTTTATGTTGAGGGCAGTCATGCCAAACTGAGCACTTTGTGTATGATATCCATGTCTATAGTGATCCATCCTCTTCAATCAGGCAGAAGATACAAATGTTTGAAAACACATTCCAACAGATTCAAGGACAGCTTCTTCCCTCCCGTTATCAGACTTATGGACGGACCTCTCATATATTAGAGTTGATCTTGCTCTGCACCTTCTGTAATACTACATTCCACATTCTGCACTATTACCCTGATATACTTATGAAAAGCATTGGTTTGTCTGGATAGCATGCAAAACAATACTTTTCACTGTATCTCGGTACATGTGACAATAATAAATCAAATCAAATCAAAAATGGTTGAAAGCAGGCCAATTGGACAGATTGAATTTATCCTTTCTGAGCACTGGGCAATTTTGCACATTTACCAGGTAGATGCCAGTGTTATACCTGGACTGGAACAGGTTAGCTAGGATCACAGCAGGTTTGGGGCCACACGTGTCAGTACACAGCCTGAACACAACCAAGTTTGTTTTTGGTCAGATTACCCATCACTGCACCACCCATTCTCCGGCCCACTATTCCACCACCCTCCCGGCATCTGCACCCCCCCCCCACCCCCCCAACACACTACACACCAATAAAGACAAAGAGATAACAGGGAAAGGTGAGTGACAGAGAACAGCAGAAAGAAATGAACAGGAGCCAGTCAGATTGAGTGAAATGAAGACTTGCATAGGGTCAGCAAAAGACACAGTCGGAGTGTGCAGTAAGTGTGAGAAAAGGAAACTGTGACAGAGGAGGAGGTGACAAACAGAGGCGTGCAGACTAATGGAAACACCCCTCAAAAAGGCAAGATAAATGCAGAGACAGAGGAGGATTTGAATTGAAAATCAAAATGGAATGAAGGAAAGCAGAATGAAGAATACCGTGCATTCATTTTGGTTAAGACTATTTAATCTCATCACTTAAATCATTACACACCAATGTGTGGTCTTACCTGATTTAAGAAAGTATTATGTCTGAACCATGCTGGAACCACATATACTGTCCATGCTGTGTATTCTGCTGCCACCTGCTGTTCATATTACTTGTTGCAACAGCTTGGAAAATTGCCACAGCATATCCAGAATACCCATTACTTCCCTTTTGGAGATAGCAAGAACTGCAGATGCTGGAAGTCAGAGTCGATACAGTGTAGAGCTGGAGGAATACGGCAGCATCAGAGGAGCAGGAAAGTCGACATTTCGGGTTCTTCATCAGGATTTCGCCCTCTTTGTTTACTTTGCTTTTACATTTGAACTATCTGCTAAATCTGTCTCTTCAGTTTACACTTGCTTTATCATCCAGGAAACCTCTGCCAGTACAATTGTTTGCCACTCCTATTTCCTCCTTGAATCACTGTTCACTCTATAACATTCAGATGCCAGGCTTTCAGTGGCTAGGAAGAAGCGGTTTCTCACCCAGTTATGGGTCGAGTTCTTCATCACATAAAAGCAGGTGGGACTCATTAACAAGCAAAGCAGAAGTGAAGACAGTCACTATGCTCACCACACACTGTTGTCACTATGCCTGACTCCAAGCTTCTTCCAAAGTTCCCTAGAGCTGCAAGCCCAGCTCTGCCAGACAGAGCGAATCATTACAAATTGGGCGTTCTTACACAACAGGAAAACAATTGAACTGCTTCACTGTCTCCTGCAGCACCACACAGAATGCTGACAATGCTTTTAGGTCTAGCCTCTGCTGAAATGTAAGAACTGCAGGAATCAATTTGCTCACAGTAATCTCCCACAAAACAAGGTGTGGTAACAACCAGGCAGTCCTGCTGGTCGAGGTATTAACAGGACATTGCTGCCATTCAAGGAAGTCCTGCTGCATGAACCTGGAGGAGCAGATGATTTGTCTGAACGATGGGGCATTTCTAACAGGGTGACACAATGAGCAATGGAAGCTGAATAAGATAGACAGGGTTTAAGTGATCCCGGACATACAACAGATCAGATATAGGCTCTGCAGTCCTGCCAGGTGAATGCTGTTGAACAATGGGTGCCCCCAGTAGATCAATGCAAAAGATAAGGTTTTCAACCATCTTCAGCCGAGTGGATGATCCATCTCGGCCTCCCCCTGAGGCTCTAGCATCATGGATGCTAATCTTCAGCCCAGTCGATTCATCACACATGATATCATGTAATGGCTGCAAGTATTCAATACTGTAGAAACAACTGGCCCTGATAGCATCTCAGCTCTCGCACCAAAGACTTGCGCTCCTGAACCTGCTCTGTACCTGACTAAGCTCTCCCAGTACAGCTACAACACTGGCATCTACCCGACAATGTGGAAAATTGCCCAGGTATGTTTCTGTACATAAAAAGCAGGACAAATCGAACCCAGCCAATTACAGCCCCATCAGTCCACGGTCACTTACCAGTAAAGTGATGGGAGGTGTCAGTAACAGTGCTATCAAGCAGCACCTGCTCAGCAATAACCTGCTCAGTGACACCCAGTTTGGGTTCCACCAGGGCCACTCAGCTCCTGACCTCATTAATGGCATGGACATGGGAGCTGAATTCCAGAGATAAGGTGAGAGTGATAGCCCTTGACAATAAGGTAGTATTTGACTGTGTGTGACATCAAGGAGTCCTAGCAAAACCCTGGAATCAAAGGGCATCAGGAGAAAACTTTCCACAGGTTGTAGTCCTGTTGTAGTGGCCCATAGCAAGATAGTTCTGGTTGTCATAAGTCAGTCATCTCAGCTCCAGGACATCTCTGCAGGGGTTCCTCAGAGTAGAGTCCTAGGTTGTTGACTTGCTCGCTGAGCTGGCTTTACCATGCTAGGTAACATCATCAGTGAGGCCTCCGATAAAGCGATGTTGTTTCACTCTGCTTGGAATTGATGCTGTCCAGTCCATTATGGTGAACCGTGTCATTTCCGGTTTTGTTCTGTATGGGTTTGTATGTGGGATCCATGGGATTCTATGTGCTTGTTGATTGCATTACAGGTTGCGAACCATGCCTCTAGGAATTCCCGTGTGTGTCTATGTTTGGCTGGGGCTACTATGGTTACCTTGTCCCAGTTAAACCGATGGCCTTCATTGTCCAAGTGGACTAATATTAAGGAAAGTTCGTTGTGTCATTTTGCTGCTAACTGATGTTCGTGTATTTTGATGGCTAGTTTCTTTCCTGTCTGTCCAAATGTATTGCTTGTGGTAGTCGTTGCATAGTATTTTGTAAACTATCTTGGTTCTGTATGTTATCGGAAAGGGGTCTTTAATCCTTGTAAGTGCTTGTCGTAGAGTGGCTGTGGGCTTGTGGGCTACCATGATTCCTAGTGGTCATAGGAGTCTCGTTGTCACTTCTGATAACGTTCTTGATGTAGGGCAGTGTGGCTAGTGTGTTGGGGCGTACTGTGTCCTCTTGGTATTGTCTATTTAGTAGGCACCTGCGGATGAAGTTGTGAGGATTCCGTTCAGAGCAAAGATTTTGTATAGGTGCTGTTCCTCTTTCCTGCGTAGTTCCGGCATGTTGCAGTGAGTGGTGACTTGTTTAAATAGTGTCCTAACACAGCTTTGTTCGTGGACGTTGGGGTGGTTACCGTGGAAGTTGAGGATTTGGTCAGAGTGGGTTTCTTTCCTGTACACTGTGGTTCGGAACTCCCCGTTGGTCATACGTTCAACTCTAACATCCAGAAAGGGAAGCTGATTGTTTTTCTCTTCTCTCGTGAATTTAATCCCAGCGAGTACGTTGTTGATGAGGTGGTGAGTCTCTTCTAGTTTGTTGTGTTTAATAATGACAAATGTACCATCCACGTACCAGATCCACAGTTTAGGTTGAACACGGGTAGTGTGTTCTAGTCTTTGCATAACAGCGTCTGCGATGAGTCCTGAGATAGATGACCCCATGGATGTGCCATTGATCTGTTTGTATATTTGACCATTAAAGACAAAGTGTGTGGTGAGGCACAAGTCTAGTAGTTCGAGTACGTTGTCATTGCTGATGGAGCTGCTGGTCTGCGTTCCTGCTTTCTCTAGTAATGTGGCCAGTGTTTCTTTGGCGAGTGGGATGTCAATTGACATGAATAATGCCATGCCTCAAAGGATACCATAATCTTGTCATCACTGATCTTTATGTTCTTGAGGAAATCTTGGGTTGAGTGGATGGAATGGGGTGATCCTTTGACTAGGTGTTTCAGTCTCTGTTGTAGGCCCTTGGCCAATTTGTGTGAAGGTGTGCCTGGTAGGGAGACAATGGATCTGAGGGGGATGTCTGGTTTCTGTACTTTAGGAAGCCCATTGAAGCAGTGGGTGTCCATGCCTTCTGGTTTCATTCTCATGTAGTCCGTCTTGGTTATCTGTCCTGCATCCTTTAGTCTCTTCAGTGTCTGGGTGATCCTATTACTTAGCTGAGGTGTTGAGTCTATTGCCACCTGTTAGTAAGTGGCTGTTTCTGCAAACAATGCCTGTGCTTTCTTAACGTAGTCTGGTTTGTTCATAATGACAATCATGTGCCCTTTGTCTGGTGGAAGAATACGATGTTCTTGTCTTTCTTGAGTTTCTCTAGTGCTTTTCTCTCTAATGTGTTCAGGTTGCCCCCTTTGTTTTTTCTGTGTAGTGTGGGGATTATAGTTTGTCGGATGGCTTGTTGTGTTTTGTCCATGAGTCTGTTGTCTTTTAATGTAGTCTCCAGGGCAGCCATGAAGTCTGTTCTATTCGCAACTTTGTGGTTATAGTGTAATAGGACAGCTTTCTCAGTTTCTGTGAGCTGTCTGCTGGATAGGTTTCTTATCCATGTGTCCGGTTTGTTGCTCTCCTTGTCTTTGTGGTGGATCAGTTTGGTGCGTTTCTCCTGTAGCTCATGTCTCTTCTTAGTTTTGGTTTTATGGTGATTGATGATGATGATCTGTTCTAGGATTGTAGAGCATTGCTAGTCCATAGTGTTTAGGTACTGTGATTTTTGGCGTAAAATTTCCCATTCGTACTTATACAGTCGGTTATGGGCATCGTTAATCACCACCCATAGCATTCTGCACCCGTTCTGTTCATCTATTTTATATACCTGTGGGTTGTTGAGTGTAGGTTTGTACTTCACGCTGCAGGACAGTACCTGGTTCCTGAGGCATTTGTGGAGAAAGTGAAGTTGTTCACAGGTAGCGCTCAGTCGGTTGGCGAAGATTTCCCATTGTCGGGCAAGTTTTAGCACGTTGTGTCCATAGGTGCTAAGGTTTTAGCAAAGATTTGTAGCTCGGGTTGTGGGTGAGGTTGTCGACTTGCTCATCGAACTGGCGTGTTTTTGTTCAGATGTTTCATCACCATGATAGGTTACATCATCAGTGAGACCTCCGATGAAGCGACGTTGTTCTACTCCGCTTGGAATTTATACTATTTGGTCTGTTATGGTGAGTACTGTCATTTCCGGTTTTGCTCTGTATGGGTTTGTATGTGGGGTCCAATTTTATATGTCTGTTGATTGCATTATGGGTGGAAAACCATGCTTCTAGGAATTCCTGTGTGTGTCTGTGTTTGGCTTGGGCTACTATGGTTACATTGTCCCAGTTAAGCTGATGGCCTTCATTTTCCGAGTGTACTGATATTAACGAAAGTTCATCGTGTTGTTTTGCTGCTAGCTGATGTTCGTGTAGTCTGTGCTATTGCTCGTAGCTCCTTCTGCCAGAGGATCTGGTGCCATGCTATGCCACGCTTACCTGCCTTCCGTCATCCTTTTACATCCCACTGTAGCTTGTTTGCAACCTCTCTGTGACAACATCGCATAACTGTACTGGGTCAGCCCCTCTTTCTGCTGGCTCTTCTACCAGTTTTGCTCTCTAGACCTGATCAAATCCTGCCATGCTGTTTTCTGCAGGTCACCTTATAAGAGTTTTCTTGCAATTTCAAACATCTCCTCATTTGCCTTATTTTATTGGTCATTCGCAAACATCTTTCTAGTTAATGACCTACGCTGGATCTTATTGCAGCCATGATAGGATTCAAACCAGGGTGGCCACAGCATTACCAGGTCTCTGGAATACTAGTCAATGTCAATACCACTATGTCATCACCTCATCCCAAACTTGCAACCGAGGTCAATATATCAGCAATTGCCCCTTGATCTCAAAGCCCAGCTGCATTTTGCCATAGCGTCTGGGCATTAGGAGTTACAGGAGACTCTGACTTTCTAAATGAAACTATGTCCCCACCGCAGGATTCTCTTCCAGTGCTTGGCATTATCTCCAGCATACCTTCTAGGTGTTACCATTTACAGCGGCACATCATCTCACCAGATCTCCCATGTGCCATCCAGTTCTACAACCCTATTCCAACTCTGAGAATGATTGTGTTTGGAATGGATTAAAATTGGGCTTGTCAAACACAGGCAAGTGGGACTAGTCTAGTTTGGGAAACTTGATCGGCATGGATGAATTGGATCGAAGGGTCTGTTTCCATGCTGCATGACCCTGTGTGAAAAGTGCACCACCTGTGAGGCTGGGAATTTGAGGTGAAGCTCCGGGTGAGCAGGTGGAAGCCCTTTACCATTTAATAACATTGTTTTAACAATGCTGTTCATAATGGTGTTATTCTGCCACCTATTGACGTTGTGAAAAATTGTGGTCACTAAATTAAACCAGCTCTCTCTCATAGAGTCATACAGCACGGTAACAGATCTTTCGTCCAACCAGTCCATGCTGAACATAATCCTAAACTAAACTAGTCCCACCTGCCTGCTCCTGGCCCATATCCCTCCAAACCTTTCCTATTCATGCATCTATCCAAATATTTTTTAAATATTGTAACAATACCCGCATCCACCACTTCCTCTGGAAGTTCACTCAACATGCAAAGCACCCTCTGTGTAAAAAAAATTGACTCATGTCTTTTTTAAATCTCTCTCCTCTCACCTTAAAAATGTATCCCCTGGTGTTGAAATCCTAGGAAAAAGACAACTACCATTAACTCTATCTACATCCTTCATTATTTTATTAACTTCTATCAGGTCACTTCTCAACCTCCTACACTCCAGTGAAAAAAGTCCCAGCCTACCTACCCTTTCTTTATAACTCAAACCTTCCATACCTGGCAACATCATGCTACATCTCTTCTGAACCCTCTCCAGCTTAATAGTATCCTTAGTATAACCGGGCGAACAGAACTGGACACAGTATTCTTGAAGAGACCTCACCAATGTTCTAGATCAATGTAATTTTATACAAATCCCCAGCTAAGTGAAACAAACATAGGATTCCAAATGTCATTAGGGAGAGTGAGAAATACAGGGGGAGGATTAACACAGCAAGATGTTCACAGCTTGAAGGCGTCACTGCACGAGAAAGGCCCATATTGTGTTGTCCATTTCCACTTGCCCTGTAAAAGGTGCTGGTGAGCAACCTTCCTAAGGAGTCCATGTGGTGTTGGTGCACCCACAATGCCCATTGGGAGGGAATTCCAGAATTTTGACCCAGCAACAGTGAAGGAACAGCAATACATTTCCAAGTCAAGATGGTGAGTGGCTTGGAGGGGAACTTGCAGGTGGCATACGTCTGCTGCCCCTGTCCTTCAGGGTGGCACAGGTAAGGGGTTTGGAAGGTGCAGTCTAAGGACCCTTGGTGAGTTGCTGCAGTGCATCTTGTAAATGGTACACACTGCTGCTACTGTGCATTGGTGGTCGGATGTGTTAAATGGAATTCTAATCAAGCGAACTGCTTTGTCCTCCACACTGTGTTATCTCAGACTCCAGCAACGGCAGTTCCCACTATATCTGAGTGAGTTATAACCCCAATGTGAAGCCTCTTCTAAGGATACCCACCTTGAAGAAGTTATCCTCCTCCTTCCGGAAAGACCTCAGTGGTTCTCTCTCCCATGCAACCCTTGGTAATCTCTTCGGACTTATCTGCTATCACCATCCCACCTACTGTCCCCTGCCCAACATCCCCCCCCCAAGCTTATTTATTTCACAGCCCCCTTCCCCTCCCCAATTTCTGAAGGGTCCTGATCCAAGATGCCAGCTTTCCTGTTCCTCTGATGCTGCCTGGCCTGCTGTGTTCTTGCAGCTCCACACTGCGTTATTTCTGACTCCAGCATCGTCAGTTCCTACTCTCTCATCCTGGATATTGTCAAGTTTCTTGAATGTTGCTGATATTGCCCTCCTACTGCTGACTTCTCTTTCATAGATGGTGGATATGCATTGAGGAGTCAGGAGGTGATTTACTCACCAGAGAATTCCTAGCCTCCCAGCTACTCTTATATAGCTACAGTATTCATATTGGCTAGCCTAGCTAAGTTCTAGTCAACTTTAGCCCCCAGGATGTTGATGATTGAGGATTCAATGGTGGTAATGCCACTGAATGCCATGGGGCAATTGTTGGAGATGGTCATTGTTGGACTCTTGCATGGCAGGATGTCCAACCAAACTGCTTCAGTTTCTTGGAAGTCACAAGTGACATTAAACAAGGTTCAATTGTTAGCAAGCATCCCCATCTCAGCCATTGTGATGGAGGGTAGGTAATTGATGAAGCAGTTGAAGATGGCTGGGCCTTGGACACTACCCTGAGAAACTCCTGCAAAGATGTCCTGGAGAGCAGATCCACCAGCCACAATTTTCTTTTTGCAGGTATGACTCCATTCAGCATCGAATCTCCCCGATTCCCATTAATTCCCATTTTGTCAGGGCTCCTTGATGCCACACTTGGTCAATACCATCTTATTGTCAAGGGTAGTGACATTTACTTAATTGCTTGAAGTCAGATCTTTTCACCTGTGTTTGGGTCAAGGCCAGTAATAAGGTCTACAACTGAGTGTTGATGAGGAGGTAAATGGGGGTGAGGGTGTATTAGTGTCCATAGAGGGTGCTGGAGGGTGTATGAATGTCCGGTGTCTATGAGCTTGTAGTGAATGCAGTAATCAAGGTAACTGCTCCTGTTCATTATCTAATCATTGTTTGAAATGCAGAGAACTGTCCCATCCGCAAAACATAAATGAAACCATTGATATGGGATGATCCTGAATCCTGTGCGATGAGACAGCTCCTGTTTATCAGATGCTCGTGAGTTTCTAGAAGTGGAAAATGCAATGATTGCCTGTGAACCTTTCAGAGAGGAAGCGCCACCCTGGTATAGCTGTTTGAGATTATGCATCCAATCCCCATCAGAGTAGACATGGGACATTAATCATCTACAACATCTGAACGGACAGCCATACTCACACTAAACCTCAACAACTGCTCAAAGGTTCATTTTCACTGCCAGTTTGACAGCCACTTGAAATGTTACCCTGTCCTACTTTAGTGGGGAGTTATGGATGCTGTACAGAGCAGATTTCAGTGGCAACAACTTTTATGAAGAGCAAACTTCTCAAATGTTGATCCTCACTGGTCTAGGTTAGCCAGTTGACCCCATGACTACCATTGTCTGGAGATCATTCTACAGCCAGAACCTTCTATTAACTTCCCTCAGCTGAAAATCGTAAAGGCTCACGAATCACTCAAATTAATTGCTGCACTATTGCTTTCTGCTACTGATGCAATTCCACATGATTGTAGTGCTTCCCTATAGTATTTTAAAGTTTGAATATTTTACAGGGAGTGGTTGGTGCTAAGGTCACTTTTTGATAGTTTATAGGTCCTCGCTGAACTAAGTGTTTTCCACACACAGCTCTCGGTTGGCTCCTTTGCAAATGGAGCATGGCAAGGACATAGAGTGGGACAACTGGTGGAAGAGGAAGCCGAAAGGTTCTCAACTGAAGGTCAAGTCTGATGGAAACCTTTAGAGAGAAACTTTGCTGCTGAAGGTCCAGGCAGCCTCTTGTAATTTACTGTATAGTGATGCATAAGATGGGATGCTTTGTCTCAGTTCCTTTTGTCAAACTCGAAACAGACTGAGCACACCAGTTTGCAAAGAATGCAGGATTCCCTGAGCAAGTTTCTCATGACATCAAGTACAGCTGGTGTGTGACCACAGGCATTGCAGCATGCAGCTGAACAGCTATCCCAGCAGTCATCATGATTCCTTCATGTTGTAGCAGTCCTGTGTATTCGCCCCCATCAAGTCTTGCTATTCAGTAACAATGCTAACACAAGGTGGGACAAGGACTCTGGTCTGGAACTCAAACACACATGGGTCTTATCTGACTTCTTCCTGTAACATGATTAATTTGACTACTGTAGCATGACATTTTCAGTGTGTCACATAATTCAGACCTACCCTCGCATTAATCCATTTCTCAGTCTTTAGCAGGCACTGTTGACATGCCAACTTTTGCCAGTTATTTTTTTCTTCATCCAAAGTTGCTTCCACATTCCAGGGGAATGGTCAATGGGCATCTGTATAAGGTGTTAGGGTGAACCCTGGTGTGGAAGTTGGAACAGAGACAAAGAGCGAGTTTGTTTTCAATTCATACTCAATGACGTCCCCTGGTCTGTGTTGGGTTCCAACTGAATGATTAGTTAGAATGTTGTGAATATTCTCAGTGCCCCTTGAGCTAACATGAAAGCATACAGATTTGTTCACCCTGATCACTACTACCAACCCTTCAGAAATGTGTGTATATGGTAGAGAGGGGGTAGTCATGGGTGAAGGTGGTGCTGGAGACAATGGTTGAAGAGCACATCATCATTCATGGCTCCACAAAATATTGTGGATTCATATCTCTGCAGGAGGGATTACCTACAGGACTGTAGTGGAAATTAGCTGAGAGCTTCGCTCATTGCAAGGGCTTAGTGTGTGGCTGATATTCTTTTTTGTGAATTGCATCTCAAGACCACCCTAGTTGTCTCCACATCCCAGATATAAATAATACAAACAAGCAGCAGATTATGTTTGTTTCCAATTATGATCAAAGTATATCTCCCAACCAAATGTCACTTTGTACCACTTTTGCAAGTATTTTCTCAGTGAACAACTGAAAGTCAAGTTTGGCAGTGAGATGTGCGTACTGTTAAGAGAAAATTAGTTAACCCCTGACACCACCAGGTACTCTAGGGTCCAACGTTCCCATTGTGATACTGTAAACTTCAGAATTTCAATAACTGCTCATAGATACAAAGTATTAGCAGTAACGTTTTCTGGAATAAACCATTTCCTGAGATAAAAGGGACAAGGTCAAACTATTACAAAGGAATTAAGAGCACATGCTAAGTAACCAGCCATGAGAAGAAGCAGTTGAAACAACATAAATAAGCTTGTTTACTGGGAGAGAGAGGAGGTAACCCTGCTTGATAACCTGCTGCCCCATGGCAAATAGGCGCTAAGACTGCCTGCAGAAGGAACGTCCTGTCAAAGAGGGGTTTGTTGCAGGAAAAGTTGTGTCCTCAAACAGATAGCTAACACTGAATATGACAAGGATCAGGAAAATTATTTCTAAGGCTGCAAGCTACAGGCTTGAAGACTCCAGAAGTGTAACCAATGTTAGGCATGCAAGAATCTAAAAGATCATTGACACCACAAACGTGACAGAGAGGAAATGGTATAACAATTCAACTCCACAATTCTTCAGCAGAACAACACTGCACAAGGATAAAACTGGGTACGTGCAGGGACACTAGCTACATTAGTCAGAAAACAGCTAAGTTGAATAGTGAGGCTTTACTTTGAAGGGTCTTGTTTTGGTTGCTAGAAAGTTTAAATAATTGTTTCGTTATTTGTCTGTGCAGTTCCTTAATAAGTAGCTCAATTAAAAAGTAGTTGTGTGATCATACTTCCACACCATTGTTTTTCTCTTAATACTGGCCCACTCGCCAGGATCTAATACCACAGGGAGGCAGAATGGGATCTTTGCTCAGTATTGTGTTGCTGTGTTATTTCAACATCTCGGGTTTAAACTGAATGCTAAAACAGAAAAAGTAGAGAAACTCCACACGTCTGGCTGCATCTGTGGAGAGGAAGCAGGCTTAACGTTTCAGACAGGTCTGGAGATGGGTCACTGGACTTGACTCTGTTTACTCTCCACAGATACCACCAGACCGGTTGAGTTTCTCCAGCAAATTCTGTTCCTCATTAGCATATTCAGCATCTGCATTTCTTTGCTTTGATTTCAACAAAAGCTAGTGTTTACACTGGACAGCAAATAGCAGCCCGAGGGAGAATTTTATCTACCTGGATCTTGCACGGATTTTGTCCCTGGTCTATCTAACTTCCTCTTGATGGATGCTAAAACCTACTTCAACTACGTTCCTGGTGAACAAACATTGTTTTTGTCTCTTTGTCTGTCCAAGGATGGACAGGCAGGATGGAGTCACTGGCCACCTGTTTAAAAGGGAGATGATGATCAGGGAGTGGTTCTGATTGCACTGTGAAGAGAGACCACGACAATCTCCGAGGCTGCACTCACTACATCATCTCTGTATTCCGCTACCTCTGTGCATTGTCCAAGGTTCTCCACAATTGATAGACATGCTTTCACCAACATTAGGAATTCCCTCTGCCTCTTCATCCTCCCTTACTTTTCATTAAAACCTACCCCTATGACAGAACTGTTTGGTCATCTGTTAACATCATATTCCCTTGCATGGTGTCAATTTTTTAGTCTGATTCACGTCCCCTGGAATGTGCTTTGATTCTTGTCTAGCTTAGAACAGCTGGAAATACACAAATACATGCACTGTGGATGCTGGAAATGTGTAACACAAGCATAAAGTTCTGGAAATGTTCTGCAGGTCTGGCAGCTTCTGGCAAGACACAAGTACAGGTAATGTTTTAGGCTAATGACCTTTCATTAGAACTGAACGTACATGCAAGTTAATGAGCCAGGGACCCATCAGTTTGGAAGCTGCAGGAATAACAGATGGCCATCCCTATTAGTTAATAGGGAGGGTTACTTTAATGAACAAGAACAAAGATGCTCCTCTAGAAAGTGGCAAGACATCACTAATTTAAAATGCAGCAGAGTTTATTAATGGCAAATGAAAGAAAATATATGGCCTCCTACTTCACAGATTGATGTCTTGAGAATAAGCAATAATGTAATATTACCAGCATCCTGAGAGGCCTTTGGAGGTAGATGTAAATGATCCCACACCCACACATAGGCAGCAGAGTGGTTAGCACTGCTGCCTCACAGCACTAGAGACGCAGGTTCGATTGCCCCTCGGGCAACTGTGTTTTCTCTCTGGGTGCTCCAGTCTCCTCCCACAGTCCAAAAGATGTGCAAGTTAGGTGGATTGGCCACGCTAAATTATCCCATGGTGTTCAGGGATGTGTAGATTAGGTAGGTTTGGGGAATGGGTCTGGGCAGGATG
The DNA here is from genome assembly GCA_024137785.1 of Ginglymostoma cirratum. NCBI lineage: Eukaryota > Metazoa > Chordata > Chondrichthyes > Orectolobiformes > Ginglymostomatidae > Ginglymostoma > Ginglymostoma cirratum. The sequence goes on from JAHRHZ010000268.1 coordinate 2,632,566, forward strand.
CGCCGAGGGTCGCGTGTGGATTTGTTGGGCTGAAGAACCTGTTTCCATACAATCCTTACAGTGCGGAAAGAACAAATGCATTCTCCAGTTTTCCCAGCCCACATGAATAAAACAATTACAACACCAAGGTCCCAAACACTCCTTCCAGGTGAAGCAGCAATTCACACGTACTTGCAATCTAGTCTACTGTATCTGTTGCTCACACTGAGGCAAACAAATCGGGAAGCATGACTCAAGCTTCCATTCATTCACCCTTTCATCATCTTGCTCAAGCTCATTTCTGTTCTGTGGACCTGCTGTGGTGTTCCAGCGAAACCCAACACAAGCTGGAAGAGATAAAAGGTACTGCAGATGCTGGAGAATCCGAGATAACAAGCATGGGGCTGGATGAACACAGCAGGTCAAGCAGCATCAGAGGAGCAGGAAAACTTGACGTTTCGGGCCTAAACCCTTCATCGGAAATGGGGGAGGGGAAGAGGGTTCTGAAATAAATAGGGAGAGAGGGGGAGGCGGATAGAGGATGGATAAACAAGGCTTCATTTTGCAACTGAGCTTTTTTCAGCCTTTTGGGCTCGACAGTTCAACACATTCAGATGGTAAATTCTATCTTACATTTTGATTTCTCTGCTCCCATTCCCATACCTCGTTTTTACATCTTTGCTTTCTTCTACTAACACCTACTTTAAAATCAAATCAGCATTTGTCCCTTCTCCGTAACCATTACTTACGATTTCTGTCTCACAACAATCTCACCACCTAACCTTTCCCTGACCTTCCCTTCATCGTGCTGGTTTCTCCCTCCATTTTCAACAAGGTAAAAACCAAATCGCCCGCACCCTTCAGTTCTGAAATTCTACTGGACTTGAAACAACAATCCACAGGTGCTGCTAAACCTGCTTTTTTTTTTTCAGCACTTTGATTTCATTTCCAAACCTCAGCATTTTACTTCCAGTAAAACGGATCAACTGTTCGTCGACTTCAGTGCTGTTTGTGAGCCAGCTACCGTTTGTTACATTTAAAACATGTAGTGCCTATAAAAGGCACGACATGGGTTGTACACAACACCCTCAGGGTATAAACGCTGCTACATTTCTTGAAATTTTTTTTTTTCCCCATTTTCTGTCCGTATGTTGTAGTGGAAAAAAACCTAAGGTTTTCACCGAATAGACAGATCAGTTGTTGCATGATAGCCCAGGTTGTGTCTGTCTTGTTTTGCTCTCAGGAGCAGATCAAAGGAAGAATGATTTTAAAAAGGGGCCACAGGTCCTTCAGCCCAACAAATCCACACGCGACCCTTGGCGCATCCTGCCCAAACCTACCTAATCTACACATCCCTGAACACCAGGGGATAATTTAACATGGCCAATCCACCTAACCTGCACATCTTTTCTTGTTGGTGTAGTCATGTAAAGACGCCTCAGCAGTTCCTGGTAACTAATCTCGATGTACTGGATGCTCGGCTTCGTAAATTGAGCTGGGGCATTTTCACTCACCTGCGCCACTCTGTGTTGGTCACAACTCAAGGCACTCACCCTGTAGGTTTTGTGCCCCAGTAGAAATCAAGCCCTGCTATTCTCAGAGCCATCTCAAAGTTAAAGATTTTAATCCAAGTATGCAAAACCACCCAATTTATCTCATCTTCGTATACCCACGTTAATGGAAAGGGCAACTAGTTTTCAATTACAATTATAATTCATCACAAAATTAAATTTTAGCTACAGATAACTATATATAGATGACATACAAGTCTTTAGTTACACCCATCTCCAAAGTCTCTCATATTCAAATATAGACCACCCCCAAAAACAATTGGTACTTTGGGGGGGGGGGGGGGGGGGGGAGGAAAAACTGGGAAGGCAGTTCCGTGGCCTTTTCACAGGGTTTTCTGAAATGATCCTTTTGCTTGCCAGGACTTTCTGGTCTTCTGTCTCTTTTCCAGGTACTCTTCATTTCCTTGCAGGAGGCATGGTTTAACAAATTAGAGAGAGATCTGACTTATTGGTTAAAGGCAACAACTTTGAGCAACCAGCGTGGGAAAATAAACTGGCTTTCTTCAAGGTTCAGGTATTTTCTACTGCTGAGTGTCTCACCATTTCCCCTTTTGGAGGTCAAAAAAAGGTGTCTGGCAATATCGTTAGCATGTACAAGCTGTACAGCTGCTCAGAAGCCAACTACACAATTGCTGACAGGCAGATGGTCTTTGTCACCCATAGTTGGTCACAACATGGCAAACCAATCAGCTACTTGTTGCTGGCCAAATCTCATTTTGTATGCAATCCCTGGTGTCAGCTTGTCTGTGTCTGGAAGCATCCCTATCCTACTGCTTGAAAAACAAACGCAGGAAACTATACTTACCATGAGTTTCAGTAATGTGTTTTCAAAATAGCATTAATCCCTCCCACAACCCTTGGTTTTAAGAAGTCCTTTAATAAAAGCAAAATTACATAAACACAAAATACTGGAGAAACTCAGCAGGTTTGACAGCATCTTTGCATGCTAATTCTGAAGAAGTCATATTGAACACAAAATATTAATGCTGTTTCTACTTCCATAGATGCTGCCAGATCTGAATTTCTCCTGCAGTATCTGTGCTTGTTAGGTCCTTATCCCATTACTGCCAATCAAAATTACAAAAAAAAAAATGCAAGATAACTTTCCAAAAGGTGTTAGGGGAGGAAGGAGACAAGTCAGAAGGGCTGCCAATCACATGGTAGCTTTTTTTCTGAGGAGGCAGTGGCTGAAGTTGGTGACTATAGGATAGGGAGCCTCAGGGCAGGGCAGAAACCTGTTTGGGGGGGTGGGGTGGGGTTGTGATCTTAGAGGAGTGGAGATTGCAAATCTGAGGGAAGCCAGGGGGGCAGACATCTTAAAAGAGGTGGTGGGAGGGGAAACAGAACAAAGCCTGGATTCAATAAGTCTAGGAGAAAACTCAGGGAGACAGATATTATGGGGAGTCAGGAGAGCCCAGAGGTTTCTCCAATAGGTATCTCAATCCAGGAAGTACATAGCAAGCAAATGCACCCAAGTCCACCAAGCAGTAGGGACCCCCAACAGACTTGAAATTCAGCCAACACCAACTGAGATCTGAAACTTGAGTGACAAGTTTTCAGCTTTGTCATATTTCATAGAATCCCTACAGTGTGGAAACAGGCCCTTTGGCCCAACAAGTTCACACTGACCCTCAGAGCATCCCACCCAGACCCATTCCCCTATAATCCACCAAATCTACACATCCCTGAACACTATGAGAAATTTAGCATGGCCAGTCCACCTAGCCTGCACATCTTTGGACTATGGGAAGAAACCCGAGCATCCGGAGGAAACCCACACAAACATGGGGAGAATGTCTGTGTGGAGTTTGTACAGTTACCCAAGGGTGGAATCGAACCCGGGTTTCTGGTGCTGTGAGGCAGCAGTGCTAACCACTGAGCCATCATGCTGCCTCCAGAACAGGTTAGCTGACCATGCACCTTGCAATTTCAATTCAAGCCAGAAATGGGCAAGTTTGGATCAGCAAGTCTTACTCAGGTTTTAATCCCTCACTCCACCCAAACCCACCTAATTTCCCTTCTGGTTTTTAAGAGACCTTTATAGTATGAATTCCATGCTTGTGTACTAAGTTTATCTCACACTGGCTTGACCAGAGTTAAACTCTGTTGGGCAGATTTTTAGTGCTAATACTAAACTTCACTGTTTAAAGGAGGTACGAGAGAGGCTACAGAAGACGTTAATTAGAACAGTATTGTGAACAGTCAAGAAAATCTGTGAATTTAATTCTTACAATGAGAATGAGGAGAGTTAAGTGAGATGGTCAAAATTATGAAGCGCCTAGATAAGGTCAATAGAGAGAAACTGTTTTGATTAGCAGGTAATAGAGATTTAAGATAATTGGTAAAAAGGTGTAGAGGGTGGATATGGGTAACTTTTTGTTTTAAAAAAAAAGTACACATCTGACAGATTTCAGAGGCAACAACACATTCAGGTCAAATAAAACAAAGAACTGGAAATGCTAGAAATCTGGAACAAAGACGAATTGCTGGCGAAACTTAACAGGTCTGGCAGCATTGTGGAGAGAGAGAGAGCAGAGTTAAACGTTTCAGCCCAGTGACCCTCTTTCAGAACCGACAGCAGCTAGGAAAATGTTATATATGCTGAAGACAGCAGGGGTAGGTGGGAGAAGTGAGCTGACAGACAGAGACCCAGACAATGACAGTTAAACAACTGAGATGCAGAGAGTTAATTACAAAATACATGGGTAACAAAACCTGGAAGAGTTGGGAACTCAGAAGATGGTACTAAATATATTTGGTGGAATAGGAAGCCAAATGGCAGATGAAATTTAATGATGAGGAATGTAAAATGATGCAATTTGATCAGAACAGGAGGGACAATAGAAAGGCTTTGATTCTAAAAGTGTTGCAGGGGAATGACCTGGGACAGATATCGATATACAACACACACGCAAATTATCGTGGAAAGCAGAACTAGTTGCCGTGTTACGCACCTTCCAGCAAAGTGCAATTCAGTACAAGTTCAGCCATGACATTACTGGCTTGTGCAGCAGTCTAAGGCCAGCAGCACAGTCCTACTGCTCTTACATTCAAATGAACTGGGAAGAGTTCTTCCCCAGCGCTATTACAACCTATATGTATAGTATACTGCTGTATCTCTAATATCCTGCTCATTCAACCAATTTCCACAAGAATCTCATTAGACGGTCAGAAAAGGCATCTTAGTTTTTACATGTTCAACTCTTAACTTTTCAATGCAAAAGCACACACACCATTTGTCCAGTAATCAAATGTTTAATGATCTTCCTTCCAAAAGTGTAACAGCACATTTTAGGACAGAACCAGGTACAGAATGCAACAGGGAAAGCAGCAGCAACAGATGCCAGCAAGGTTAGGAAGATTAACATTTACTAAAGCGTGCAATATCCTTTCATTAATCAAATTAAAACAAACAAGCAGTCAGGCACGACCACTGTCACTGTATCTCCGAGTCTGGTCCAGAATCCAAACGGGAGACAAATCATCTTGCACAAAGCCTGGAAGATGCACACATTGATCATAGTAACTGGCAGTTCACCTACACAATTGGTGCAATAAAGGGGCCCTTCAACATTTCACCGTAAACTAACACGGACAGAATGGCAGAAATGGACACAGACTCCACCCCGGCTGCCTGCTTTTCTGGAATCTCCCATTGTTTAAATTTGGTGGAGGCAACAAAGTAACCCAATTCCTCCTTCCATCCCCCAAAACAAAAAAAAAAACTCTCCCATTTCCCCCCCCCCAACCCCCCAGAGGAATTAGATATCCATGCCTCCTACTCGTCCTGCATGCAGTGTATAAGCATAGGCAGCTTCTCAACCATCGGAAGAAGTTTCCAACAATCCTTAAATGATTTGACTATGATCACATTGTTACCTAGCGAGAGTGCTAAATGACAAGACTGGATATAATTCTGATGGACAGCATGCACAACCGTTTACCAATTACCCTCTGTGCCATCCTCGACAGAGGATTTACCCAATCTCAGCCTGGAATGGAACTTCAGGTGACCTGTATGGCACAACATCTGGGTGGGACTGTCTACTTGCATGAGCTGCATCTAGCAGCTCCTGTCCAGGTAACGGCAATGGCAACGAAGGGGTGCGACTGAGCAGCGGTCAGCAAACAAACGAGCAGTGGTGTTATACCAGCACTGTCGGACCGAGACAAGTGCAATGCTTCATGGGAAACCCAGCAATTGCTCCAGTCTCCGCCTCTCAACACTGGCCAGTCTTAACAAGGAAAAGAGGGGCATTCAGGGGTGGGGAAAGATGGACAGACAGACAGATAAATGGGGAATACGTAACAGGACACACAAAGGGAGTAAGCAGGGAAAAGAGAACACCCATTAATTACAACACTCATTTGATGAGCCCTCTGAACAGTATCTGTAACAGTTAAAGTGTCCAAACCCCACATGACATCCTTGCCTCTTGATCTGTATAGGCCGGGACAAGTGCAATATCAAATAAAACGTAAATACTGCTGCCCATCCCAACCTAGACAAAACAGGGAGGGGGTGGGGGGATAGGGAACTGCATCCCAGCCTCTTGACAGCTGCTCACACCTTTCCTTGATTTCACAGCTCACCTGTACAGCAGAACTTCAACCAGGCCAGATAATCTAAAAGGGTAGCCCAATGGGCTCCCAACCACTGATCAATCTGAACTAGTGGCAATAGCCATTGGGACAGAGTCCGTCTCAGTTAGACATTAAGACAGGAGAGGAATGCAGCCTTGCACCTGACAGATGTTAGCAAGTGTACACGTGAAATATTTTAACACTGAGTGAAGCAATTAAGTTACCAGAAAATTGCCACAGTACCTTGACCCATACCAGCATCACCAGTTCAGGCCAAACCTATTAATTCTATTTCAGTGTCTTCAGAGGTCAATATGCATTGGGAAAAGGTATATACTAGATTTGGCCACCTGTCCAACTCTGTCCATTCACGAACTGAGAAAGAATTAAAATCAGTCGCCCAAACTGTTCACACACTAACCCTTCTAGGGGCATCTTAATATTTTACTGCACAGACAGGTTGCCGGGGACTAGATCAGACATTCCTTGCCTTGGTGTACATCACAATCCACCCTGTTGCTTGGTTCTGTCCTCTAGTCCCAGTCTTCCTAAAGTAAGAAATAGACTGCGTTCCTGATGCTGTTCAGGATTAGATCAATGCTCACCCATGCAGGTGTCGGTGGGCCCGTTGTAATGGCCAAAACACAGTCAGTTTTGCGTGGATTTGCACAGCAACAAGAATCGACAACTGACTGCAAAGCCAGCAAAACTAACCACGAGTCAGCACCATCGCCAGGAGACCCATCGTCTAATTGCACAGAAGGAAAACAGATCAAACCATGACTGACCCAAGCCCTAGGACCTCCTTAAATCCACCCGTAACAAAATCACTAAGTTGCACCAAGGACAAAAGTAGTTGTTGTTGGGACAATGGAGTACAGGACGCAATTTTACAGGTTATGGGCAAGAGATTCAGGAAAGAAAAAAAAAAAAAAGGATATTCTCCTTAAAAATGCATTGAGTGACAATGACCTGGAATCCACTGTCTATGAGGGTAGTGACAGAGGAGATAATATGAGTCACTACACAAGGCACAAGATGGAAAATCAACTACAGAAATCACGGTACAGTCAGGGGATCAGACAGGCATGGCTGAAACATGCATCCAGGATGTTGCACTACCTCCCTGGTGCCAGAGTCAAGGATACCACAAGAGCGGATGCCAAACATCCTCCTAGGAGAGGGGGAGAAAGATCAGCCAAAAGGTGTGCTCCACATTGGTACCAATGACATGAGAGGCACAAGGTCCCAAAGGCAGATTTCAGGGAATTATTCAGGAAACTTAGAAGCAGAGACTTCAACAGCAGCAATCCCAGGATCACTTAGGGCCATGTGCTAGCACACTGACAAATTTACTACAAGGCTGGAGAACTGGCATAGGAGTGCAGGAATGAGATTTCTGAGGCACGTGGCATCTACATGAGCAAGACAGGTTACACCTTAACGTGACAGGGACAGATATCCTCACAAGGAGATTTGCTACGGCTGTTGGGGTAGATTTAAATCAGCTTGTCGTGGGATAGGAACCTGAGGGGTTAGCAGATCGGAAGGAAGGAAATAAAAGGTGCTACAGAGATTAGAAGACAGGAGAAACAGCCAAGCACTGTGCATCCTTCAAAAGCAGAAAGATGTTGAAAAGACAAGAAAGATGCTCAACCTGAAAAAATGCAGCATTCACAAGAAATCTCTCAAAGACAGACATGGGTATGATCTAATTGCCATCACAGAATCATAGCTGCATGGTAACCAGGACTGGAAACTGGAATATTCAAGGCTTTTTGACATTTAGGAAGGACAAACCAGGAGGAAAAAGGAGGTGGTGTGTGCTAACAGTAAGGGCTGGGATCAGAAGGGAGGATCTCAGATTGTAAGAGCAACGTGCAGAATCTGAGTAGAACCAAAAAAAAAAAGAGCTGCAAACATTGATCGGAGTTATTCATAGGCCACTAAACAGTAGTTGGCAGTGTGGGCCATGGTTTTAATCAGGATATGAGAGAAGTATGTAGCATGGGCAACACAGTTACCATGGATGCCTTCAATCTGCATATAGATCAAGTAAACCAATTTAGCATTAAATTATGGGGGACTGTGTTAGAGATGGCTTTCTAGAACAGTACGTTCAGGAGCCAACTACAGGACATGCTACTTTAAATCTAGTATTATGTAATGAAAAAGGGCTCATCAACAATTTCGTTGTTAAAAAGAATTAGGAATGAGTGGTCACAGTGTGACAGCATTTTACATTATAACAGAGTAAGGGAGTTCGTTCTGAACTCGAATGAGTTAAATTTGAATATTGTAAATTTGAAGACATGAGGCACAAAAATTGGCTGAGGAGGATTGGGAAAGTACATAGCTGTACACAGGCAGTGGGTAATCTCTGAAGAACTGCTGATTAACTTCCAGATGCAAATTTGTTCAAGGTGCTAAAGCTCAAAAGGTCAGTCAACCGTAGCCAACAAAAGGAGGTGCAAGGTTGTATAAGATACAAAGCACAATGCCAAGAAAGTCGCAATAAAATATTAGCAATTCTGAGATTTGGGAGGTTTATAGATTATAACAAAGGAAGACCATGAAGCTGACAAGGGAGCTCAGAATAAGAATACAATTTAGTAAAAACAAAAACAAACTGGAAAGTTTCCACAGGAATGTAAAAAGGAAAAGTTTGGCTAAAATGAATGTGGGCCCATTACAGGCAGTCTGGGAAATTTATAATGAGGAAGACAGAAATGGCAGAGAAACTAAATGATTACTTTGTGTCTACGCCCAGTTCCACTTTGTTGAAGGAGGTGGCCATAGATAGTCAATGCATTGGTGATTACCCTCCAAAATTCGACAGATTCAGGAATGATCTCTGCAGATTGGAAGGCAACAAACGGCACTCCATTATTTAAGGGAGCAAGACAGAAAACATGTTACAGAGCTGTTAACCTTACATCAGTAGCAGTGAACATGCTTGAGAAAATCTAAAATCTCCATATATGAGATAAAACTAAATGGAAATGTGTATTGTGAGGAAGATGGGCAAGAACATGGTAGACCGAATAGTGTGGAGAAATGGAGGTGATCCACATTGGTGGGACAGACAAATGTGCAGAATAAAAGTCAGATAAAAGTCAGCAAGTGCAGATGTACTTGAATACCCAGGTTGGCAAGTCTCTAAAGGCTAACATGTAGATGCTGCAAGCTATTAGGAAGGCTAACAGAATGTTCACATTTATGACAAAAAAAAAATCTGCATACAGGAGTCAAGAAGTCTTGCTTCAAATGTATAAGAACTTGCCTAGAGCGCATCTGGAATAGTGTGCGCAGTTTTACGTCCCTTACTTTAGTTAAGATATACTGTTGCACTCCTTCTATAGCAGGAGACGTTTGACAGACTTGATCCAAAAGTTGGTGGAACTGTCCTCTGAAGAGAAATTGGATAACCTGGGTCCGAGTGTTCTAGAGTTTTAAAAAAAACGTGAGGTGATCTCATTGAACCTTAAAATATTTAAAAGGGATAGACAAGGTAGATAGAACTAACATGTTTCCCCTGGCTGGGGAATCTACAGCTAGGGGGCACAGTTTAAAGGGAATGCCATTTCAGAGTTGTGAACCTACCTGATGGCTGTAGGAACTTGGTCTTTGAAACTGTTTAATTAAGATCATTAGATTTTGATTATTAATGGTGTCTGGAGTTATGGGGATGGGTTAGTAAAATGCATTGAAGTTTCAATCAGCCATGATTGCAATGAATAGCAGGGCAGGCTTAATGGACTAAATGGCCACCTCCTGTTCCTACAAATATAGCAGGGGATGGGACCGATTAGATTAGGTACGTACTTGATGGACAGAGTGGTCTCCAGTGCTGTAACAATTCTGGCAATCCAAAAGTAAGGTTTCAATAGAAGGATGAAACTTGATGGAAACTTTTTACTTTTTAAGACTTTCAATTTTGTCCTTCCAAGAAAGGAGGCAATTTGTTGCAGCTACATTTAAAACAAAAACTCTCCGTTTAAATCTCCAAATCCCACCACTTTTCACTCTCCAAGAAAAAAGAAAATCAGTAAACCAGTGAATGTCCAATGAAAGGCAGTCATGCTGCTCACCTTCAGATATCTACCGATAAGCTTTAAACGCCACTAGTTCCACAAAATGTTTCAGCAATCCAGGTCGCGATGCCTGTTAATATTTGCCAGGATGTCAAGACCAGCCCTTTCCAAATTTTGGGAACCAGGAGATTAAAAATACAGGACAAGGCATTAATTAATGCATGGCTGATCTGTAACAAACTGCATTGACCCAATTCCTTGAATCCATGCAGCATAAAACCCAATCCCAAGAATAAATTCTCCTTTTCAAAAAAACATTCGATCAAACTCTGTTTTCAAATTGTTCCATTAACTTTGAGGAGGGCACAAGGGGAAAAAACCGATCTGATTAAAAACAAGATCAAACTAGTGACAAGGCAATTGAGGCAAATGAGGGGTCAGGTTGACTTTAAATGGTTACATGGCAAGGATTTGTTTGGGGGAAACTAGACTTGGAGCTGCCTCTAACTCAATTGGACCTGTTCGTAGTACCTAGGCAGCACAGTGGCTCAGTAGTTAGCACTGCTGCCTCTCAGCACCAGGAAACTGGGTTTGATTCCACCCTCGGGCAACTGTGCGTGGAGTGTGCACATTCTCCGTGGTTTCCTCTGCATGCTCCAGTTTCTTCCCACAGTCCAAATATGTGCGGGTTAGGTGGATTGGCCGTGCTGAAATTGCCCACGGTGTCCAAGATGTGCAGGCCAGGTGGATCATGTTCAGGGCTCCAGAGATAGGATGGGGAGGGGTCCAGGTGGAATGCTTTTTGAAGGGTCAGTGTGGACTTGATGGGCCGAATGGCCTGATTCCACACCGTAGGGATTCAATGCTTCTAGAACAAGGTTCAAAAAAGGTACAGGTGACTGTGTCTGTGTGTGCACGCATCTCTCTCTCTCTCTCTGTAACAGTCAATGCCCCTGACCAGATCTCCCCGCCCCCGCTCCCCCAACCCTCCCAGAAGTACACAAACTTACCAGCGACAAGCTGCTAGGCTGCTGTCCAGCCGCTGCACAAGGCATCTGGATTACAGTCGATCCCTCTCGACCTGACGCACAAATTCAAGCAGCGCTGAAAGTGATTGTTCTGCAGTAGGTTTCAACACGACTACCTGCACTACAAGCACTTTTGGGCTGCTCGGACATGGCTTTCCCCTCAGCTTCAAGATGGCAAGACGAGCCGTCATCATTGTTTGCAGGGTTAAGATCTTGCGAGACAGTGAGGGCAGCCAAACAATGCACACCCACCATCCAAACTCCCTCTCTCCAGAAATCAAGGTGAGTGTATCCCAGTGAAAGGCTGCAAAAATTGAGTAACTCTTAAATGTTTCCCCAAGAGGGAAAAGGAACCACCACATGGGCAAGGCTTGACGCTGCAGCCCACTCTGGAAGTGGCAGGACATCTATAAACCAGATGGGTAGCTGCTGGAAGGAAAAGCACCCCATTTAGATCCGCTCGCAAGCAGAGCTTGTGGTTCAGGGCACAGCTCGTCTGTGGAAGGAGGAAGACAAAACGCCACAAGGTTACAGAAACCCGAGAAAGTTATACGAGTCAAAACAGAATGGCACACGGCTCCACAATTCAAGGTTCAGTAGTCTCCTTAATACACCCAAGCAGAAGACACTTTGCTTTGTCTATATCTGACATGGACGACAAAGCAAAGGCCTCTGCTCAAACTAGGAATTGTTAACACAGTGGAAGAAAAGTGCACCTCCTCTCCCATTTCAGTCATGCCACTCCATTGAACGCTGGCAGGATACGTACACCCCAAAGCACGCTCTAAATCCTTTCTAATAACATGGGCGTGGAGCGGCTCTGGTTACAGCAGTGGCATTTCCATTGAGCTGGGAACCCACGACCTCTGAGTTTGCCAGATGTGACATCACTAGACATGTGAAGAGACAGCCAATTACTGACAAAAAGTGATACTCGAGCAGTGGCTTCCCCAGAAAGTCAACACTTGCAGAACCACGGAATGGAATCCTTCCCGAGCAAAGATCTTCAAACAGGGTGAGCACAGGCAAGGAGCTGACTTGTTCCAAATCAGCACGTATTCACCCATTAACAGACGTGGGGAAGGCAGCTGTTGTATGTATTGCCTGTATTTTTTGTTTCAAAAGATTTAAAGAAAAACACAACACATCTATCCCAACAGGTGTTTGTGCAAGGCAGCATCCAAAATGGAGGTCAGGTCAAAGGGCAATGGGCATTCTCCTTCTTGTCAGCAAATGGGTACAACAGTGCTTGAAGTGTAAATAGTGTAGCTAGGATTTACTCTACACTACCTACCACTATTTGCACTTTGGCACTCCAGACCCAGAAGAAGCACCCTCATTCCCCTCCACCCCTAACTCAAAGACCACCCACCTCTCCCGCCCCCAACCATCTCGAAAATAAATCATTTCCAATGGTTTTCCTGTAGGCCCAAGACTGGCTAAAAGCTGGATTAACCACTCAATGTAAATAAAAGACAAGTGGCAAGCTATAAGAGGCTATTAAAGTATTACAATCTGCTTTGTACTTCCACAAAGCATCACGAAACATTAAAGTCTCTGCTTGAACAATGGACATTCGAGGAACTGAATAGAACTTCACAACCCTGTTGGCTCTTTGGCTGATCTTAACTCATTTCACCAAACATTGCTAAGCATTCTCACAAAGCTCACTGTCTCAAATCAGTTCTTTCAGTATTATTTGAAATTTTTCCCCACATGCTGATGGTTGAAGCAAATTCTAATACTCTATTTGGTGCTTTTTGTTTTAAAGCTACACCCTAGCCTTCTTTTTATAACCCCTTAGTGAAGCAAAAACCAAAAAATGCCAGGAGTTACCTCGCAATGGATGTTCTTCAAAAAGAAATTACAATCTTTCGCCCAGTGATGTCAATGATCCAGAAGTCCAACCATGGGCAGCACTGTTTGGATGAAAGAGGCTCACTGTTCAATTAAGATCACTGCTAAAGGGATTATTCCCTCCGTTGCTAAGGGAGATGTCCCCTTTCCCAATTCTTCAAATTCTGCCATATCTAATCACTTTTCACATTCACTCTTGCCCCACAAACAATGTGGATGTAGCAAAGAGGTAGAAACAACAGGGGGAGTCGACAGTAACAAATGGGGAGATTGTAAAATAAGAGTCCAGCAAGGCCAAAGCTTTCCAAAAGAAAACCATCTGCCTACACAAGATTACTCTTCCATTCCCTCATATTCCACAGAAAATAGGTGTTGCCAATAAGTGGTCAATCAGCCCCAAATTCAGGAAAGAAAAAAAAAATGGAGGAGGAGAATCCAGAAACAGACTGGCCAGTGTGGTGGGCAGGCTTTCAAGGTGCCCGAGGTGGGGCACAAAAGATAACCACTGGTAATGCCATGGGGCATGCTCTCAGCCCACAGGGAATCTCTACTAACCCACTCTCTCATGCAGACACTGACACAGCTACAAGTTCTAAAGCCTGGCACGCTCAGGGCTAGCGTCAGGTCAACAAATACATAACAATCAAGAAGGGTGTATTTGCTAAGATGACATGAGCTCTTGTGTTTAAGACATATTGCAAAAGTGGGCATCAGTTGCAACATTTACCGTCTACGCTTGTTGCTTTAAGTAAGCCTCTAGCTAGGCCACTTGGAGAATAGTTAAAAGAGTTAAATCACCTCAGTGAGGACCCTGGAGTCATGTACAAGCCAGGCGAGGTAAGGGTGACAGGCTTTCTAACCAAAGGACACTGATGATCCTTTTCTCTGAAAAGGAAAGAAAGAAGCATTTTCTTGACCATTTTACTGACATCCAGTAGTGTTTTTTTAAAACTTCCTGGGATTTGTTTCTCAATCTCCCCAGGTGGGATTTCAAGGTTCGCGGGACTATTAGCCCAGATGCTTAGATTGCAAGTGTCATCAGCCACTGTACTGTCACAGCAACCTTTGTTTTAAGCAGCACCTTAAGAACTGACACTCTCAATGCACCGTCAAAAATCATCGACCTCAAGTACTGAAGTGGATACTGTACAATGCTGTCCAATTATTATTGTTTTTAAAAACGTATTTACCTCAATGTAAATGTACTTGCTGTTCAATCGAATGGCCACATGAAATATGAACAGTTGATGAAATTTCCAGTCAATTTCCCTTCAAATACCCTGACTTTCAAGCAGTTAGTTGAAGACGCGAGTGAGAAGGCTCTCTGCCGGTAAGTTTTATTTAAGGCAAAGTTGCATTATTATTTAACTGATTTATGCTGTAAATAGAGTATAACAGCAAAGTGTATACCCCCTGCATCACGTTTCTGTTACTTTGTGTGCATTTTTGCATCGATTACGTGGGCCTCTTGATCAATCGGAATATTTCATCAACCTGCACACTCCTGGTCCCATGGGTGCCTGTCAATAAAATTTTTGTTGTACAGCATTCAATAGTTTGTATAAAACCATCACTTGATGGCCGACAGCATGGTGGAGACAAACTGGGGTGGGGTGGATAGAAGATACATGGCGTTCTATATATATAGAAAATCATTGGGAACCGTTAAGAGGAGAAAGGCCAGGTCTTCAGAGAAGATGGTGTGTACAAGGAGTACGTTAAGTGCTGACACTGCAGTAGAAGTCAGCAACACTACCTGCACTGTCAGCACTTTGGCACTACTCGGACAGATGGCCACACAACAGTTTCCACGGTAACGCATTCCTCCAGAGGCCCACCGAACCTTCCAGTAAATCACAGGCCTTTCAATACAAACACCATACCGTATGACAGTGGGATAAGACGGTGGAGAAGGGACAGTGAAGCACACTGGCCGGAGGCTACCATTAAACAATTTTAAAAACCACCATCTATTCTGGGATGCAAATTCCAACCATGGCAACACCTAAACCATCAGTAGCACACGGTAACCCCAGCTACTGTTCTAGAGCTGCCAGATTCATTTAAATCATTCCCAGTGAGGTATCAGAAAGGATCAAAAAGTCACCTACGCATAGGGGGGGACAAAAATAGGAAGTCTCTGTTCCTTGGTTCTATCCATCCTCGACCTCCCAATGGAGCCCGAGAACAAACGCAAGTTGGCATGCAACTCAAATTACATCAAACTTTGACCCATCTCTGTAAAATGCCACCTGCACAGGCATCAGTCAGGTGGTGGTGCTGAGCCATGACCAGGAGCAAAATCCATGCCCAATTCTTTCATTTCCATGACTTAGGCATCTAGGGTGCTAAGCACCACAGATTAATATCGACTACAGCTTGCAAGTAAAAATGCATACTCTGAATCACAAAAATGTAACCTGTCAACTGGCTTTAGCTACACAAGAGGAGCCTGCTGCTACAAATCTTGTAGGATATGCAAAACAAGGCAAAGATAGCTCACAGTGAATGGTGCCATGAAGTGGATGGACCAGAATCAGAACAGACCAAGTGGGGAGATCTGCTAGCCTGTGTAAGGGCATGCAAACCTTTCTTTTTGTACAAACAGTTGGTTGACTAGCCTCACCTTCCTTTGTGAGGATTAATAGGTCAATGTTACCACTAACAAACTGCACAAAAATACCTGTGGAGTAGCATCAGGGGAATGAGGTCAGTAACTATCTACCAGAGGACTGCAAGAGTAGAAGGAAGCCCTTCATATTTCGGTCATGATACCATTGGGTTTTCAGTCCACCTCCACCGTAGAAGCTCTCACATTCAAATTCCACAGTGGGAACATGAACATTTGATCAAAGTGGATGTGTGGTGCAATGCCAAGAGAGTGTCAAACTGTTAGACATGCCATCCATTCGGATTAGACATTAAGCTAAAGCCCTGCCTGCCTGGTCAAGGTGTAAAAGATCACACGGGGCTATCCATTAACGAGCACGGGGGTGGGGGGGGGGGGGGGGCCTTTCTCTCTGCTGCTGTGATCAACATCACAAAAACAGATGACTTCCTCATCGTCACATCACTGTGCAGTGGGGCACTTTAACACGTGTGTATAAGCTGTCGTTTTTTCCTCAACATAACTACACTTCAGTGGGAGTGATGCAGTTCGGAAGGGTCTTGAGACTGCGATGCATGGAAGTTTTATTTGAAACAGCGAAAAACACTCATGGCTTCTGTGAAAAAGATTTCATCATTTGGCAGAAGGATATTTTTCTTTAAAAAGAAAAACAAATCACCATCTCCTGTAAGCTGAAGAAAGAGGAGAGAACAGTGGCAATGGGAGGGGAGTGAAGTATTTGAGCCGGGCGAACAGCGTGTATTTAGAGAGGGTGGATTTGCATTAACCATTCAGTTTGGTCAGTAAGCTGTTAAAAGATGCCTCTCTGCAGCTGCCTCCTCAATCAGCCTCAGTATCCATCTGTCCTGTGGATAAAACATCTGCAGGGAGTACAGATCATCACCTCCTTCCCACCCACTCCCCCCGCCAACCCTGCAAGAGGTCACGACCCTTCTCAGGATGTGTCAATCCCAGAGCCTGCTTGGAGCAACCATTTCTCAAAGACAGTGGAATGGACGGAGCGTGCTTTCTCTCTCTCTCACCCCACCCCCGTCAACCCTCACTTTAGCATCAAGCCCGGCCACGGTTCTCACGCTTTGGAGAGGGGGCAGATTCTACTGATATTCCATCCTCCACTGTGTATGTGATCCCCCTCCCCGACAACCGCCCCGGCCCCTGGGTAACCTCCCCACCAAGATCTGACAAAGGCTAGTCCAGGCGGCATCGATCACCACAGACTAATACATTCCTGGACCAGTCAAAAGTTCAAATGGTGTCTTCAGGGCCACTATCCTTGCACTGACCAACACCAATAGGGGACTTCAGTGATTAAAACTCCATAGAAGGCGTTTGCCAACAGCCAATGAAGGCATGTGTTTAACAATGGACTGACAAGGACAGAGTAAAAACCCTACCTCCACTTCCCAAAAATATAACAATTCAAATCAGCAATTGTCAATTCAAATGGGGTAAGGAACTCAGGTAATAGTCCAGCCTCAACCTCCAGTGTTTCAAACGATAAGAGATTCTCAGTTTGGGGGATAAGTCATTGGACT
Organism: Ginglymostoma cirratum; assembly: GCA_024137785.1. Taxonomy (NCBI): domain Eukaryota; kingdom Metazoa; phylum Chordata; class Chondrichthyes; order Orectolobiformes; family Ginglymostomatidae; genus Ginglymostoma; species Ginglymostoma cirratum. Next base: position 2,649,783 of record JAHRHZ010000268.1, read on the forward strand.
AGCAATCTGGAGGCCCAGACGAACGCTCCAAGAACACTGGCTTGAATCCCACCACAGCAGGTAGGGGAAGTAAGTTTCATTTCCGGATGTGAAACTGAAGCCTCTGTAATGGTATCAATCAATCGCAGTTTAAAAAAAATCTAGTTTGCAAATTTCCTTTTAAGGAAGGAAATCTTACGTGCTTACAACAAATGCTCGCCTTGCCAGTGATGCCCACAGCCTGTGAAACAGAGTAAAGTAAAATATGCAAATGCAGATATCGAAGGGTCAGTTCCCATCCATCCCGAAAGTTGGGTCAGTAAAATATTTAGCTTAAAAGAAACTTCCATTTGTGTCACGTCTTCCAAGCCCTTGAGACAACCCTAAACCAACAGTGTACTATCTGAAGTTTAGTCAATGTGGTAAAGCCAGGAGATGGTAGTGCACTGGTAACATTGCCATTCTCATCAGCTACAGGGACACGAAAGGACTGAAATTAAGTCAGCCTCAGTCGGTCTGGCCTACACACTACACCAGACCACCAATAATTCCAAACTGCCCTCAACACAGTGCACCAAGTCCCTCAGTTCAAGGGCAATTAAGGACCAATTTAAAAAAATGCATTTTAAAAGGAGCGTTCTTAGAAGAATTTAAAATAGCCATTTTGTGTGCAGCAAGCTCCCGAGAAAGATAACGACAGTGAACAGTGCCAGCATCGCAAGAATCAACGAGAGGTTAAAGGTGATAGGGCAATACTCACTCTTCTGAGGGAAGAAGATCCCATTAAAACATCGGAGGCTCTGAATGGGTAATCCATTTACCATTTTATCACTCAATGGATCACCAAACCCAAACCTATAGCCCAGAAGGCGGCTGCACAGCTAAATATATTCAAGGCTGAGATTGCTGGATTTTTGGACTCTTTCTAAAGAAAAACAAATCAGGATCTTTAGGGTTAGGTGAGAAATTGGAATGGAGGTCAGTGATGGTGCCCTGAATGGTGGAGTGGGCTCAGGGGGCTGAATGGCTTAGTCCCACTCCTGTTTATGTTCTCGTCCAGGCGATGAAGTGATACATCTGCCTCAGCATGTGAGGGACCTTCTCCACTGCAGCGCTCCACAGTACTCCAACTGTCTGATTCCTCACTCCAGTCTCCGGAAGGCAATCTGGACACCTCTTCTGCCACGATGGCTTTGAGATTTAGGGATCAGCAATGGTAATGACGTCAGAGGATTTGAGGGACTGGGTTGAAACGAAGCTGAACATGAGCACAGAGAGTGGCAATTCTGCCTTGTTGAGACGGGGACCACGTGAGGGAAGCAAGGCATTGACGTTACCAATTGCCTGCCACTTTGCAAGATTAAGAGTCCCATTCCCTTACCTGCTCCCCGTAGCCTGCAATTCCTCTCTCCAGATCATTATCCAGTTCCCTTTGGAAAGCCTCAACAAAACCTGCCTCAACCAAGTTCTTAGGCAGTGGCCACAAAATCCTAACAATTTGCCGGATAAAGATGACTTTGCCTCAATGGCACCGTCACTTCTTTCACCAAACACTTAATGGCAAGAGCACGTATTGGAATATTGGGCTTTCACCAATTCTGGAACTGGCCTTCCGCATGGTGGGTCAAGTTAACACCCAGAGATCAATCCAAACAAAAGCATTTGCAAGGGCAAAGACTGACCCTATTCTCACCCCTCATTATCAGCAAACCATCTCTAGCTTGTGGCCAGTCCAATTCCTGTATGATCAAATCACCCCAGTACGCCCACTCTCTCTCTAACCCAATGGCACCAAGGCCAGCTTGAGCGACCAATCTGCAACGCTGGCATTTAAATAATGATTCCTCGACATCTCCCCAGTAGAGAAGGGGTTTGAGAAGGGTGAGAACATGGGACGAAGAATAGGGCATGATGGAAAACAGCAGATCTGAGGAAGGGGAGAAAGGAGGTCAAGTAAGGGAAGATGCTCAGCTATACCTACCTTGGACAGTGGGATAAATGGGCTGCATACATCATCTAAAAGCAGTATTCATTCAACCCGTTTCAGTTTTATAAACTCACTTGCAGCTCACAGTTCACGTGGTGATCGCAAGTCTCCGTCCAGTGCAGTGTTCAAACCCTGTGAAGAAAAGCAGACAGTATTTAAAATGAACTATCATGGCTGCACAAGACTCACTACTTAATAGTTGCTGCTAATTCTCCTACAACATCAACTCTCAGTACAAATGTCAACAAGAAATGCATGTATAGCTTGTATTAAACAATTCCCAGGCCATTTCCTGAAATTCCACTAGGACTGTGTTTTCCAAAAGCACCATCCTACTCCCAACTGCTGCACATTTTATGGACAGCAAGGTATTTAAGCTGTACACATCGAGAACAGACAGCACATACACACACCATTCACTCCAGAAAAACATCAGCCATTGTGAGTCAGTGTCACAGAAGGGGTCCTCCAGCCAGATGCTCGGACTGCTTCTTCCAAACCGCTCCCCACTCTCAGCACACTGGCTGCTGCCAGGACTGGAGGGTTTGAGCTATAGAGAGAGGCTGAATAGGTTGGGGCTGTTTTCCCTGGAGTGCGAGAGGCCGAGGGGTGACCTTCTAAATGTTTATAAAATCCTGGTGGGGGGAAGGGAAGAGATAGATTTGGTGGTGGCAGTGGAGTCCAAACCTACAGGGCACAAAGTTTTCGGCGGGGGGGGGATTTCAAAAGGACTGAGGGGTAACTTTTTCACGCAGAGGGTGGTGTGTGTATGGAATGAACTGCCAGAGGAAGTGGTGGAGACTTTACAATTACAACATTTAAAAGGCACCTGGGTGGGTACATTAATATGAGGAGTATAGAGGGATATGTGCCAAATGGGACTAGGTCAGATTGGGATGTCTTGTCAGCACTGACAAGTTGGACCTAAGTGTCTGTTTCTGTGCTCTATGACTCTAAGTCTTGAGCAGATTATCTGCATGGGGGATGCTTCACTGCAGTACCGAATGTAAACTAAGAAATTAAACCAGATTAAATGCAAGAGACCCAATGGGACAATAGAAAGACAAATCAGTGGCATTCACAAAGAACTATGGCCAATATCAAATCTACCAATACCAGTGGGAACAAAATCAGTTGATTAATAGGGCACATGTAATTCAAGTTAAACCATGATTAACAACTTCTATCTCAGCTTTGACTTCAATTGTGGCAACATTCTAACTTACAGCTCACAAATGGAAACATGTTTACAGGAACATTATGGTGAGTACTATCTTTACAGTTTTGATGGTTTATATATGGAGTCCAATTCTATAAGTTTGCTGACTGAAGTATGAGTGGAGAACCACACCTCAAGGAATTCTCATGCGCATCTACGTTTGGCTTGGGCTACCATAACGGACCAGACAGTATAAAAATTCCAAGCGGAGTAGAACAACAGCTTCATCGGAGGCTCCACTGATGTCACCTCGCACGGCGACAAAATGTCCAAACAAGAAACAAGCCAACTTGGCAAGCAAGTCAACAACCTCATCTTTCTGAATTGTGGTCACTATTCTCAAAAAAAATGCTCCCCACAGCCACATCTACCACTTGCCCAGTTTCATTCCTCTGCCCCCTCTAATTCTTTCACACTTTAATGGGGATAGCCAATGTCAGGGAAATTGAAATATTATTATTACCCTATTAGTGTACTTCAAAGTGCAACAATAAGAGGCAATTATGGATATCAAGCCAGCAGCAATGAAGGAACAGCAATGTTGTTCCAAATCAGGAGGGTAATGCAACTTCAAGGGGAACTTTTAGTTAGGAATTTGTTGCCCTTATTCAGAGCTTGGAAGGTGATGTCAAAGAATCCTCAGTGAGCTATGCAGCCCATCTTTAAGGCAGTACAAAGAACTATCAAGATGTGCTGAAGGTGGGAGGGAGTGAATGTTTATAGTGGTAGATGGGATGCTGATCAGGCTTTGGTTTACTTTGTCCTGGATGGTGTCAAGCTTCATAAGCATCACTGCAGCTGTGTTCATCACACTCCTGACTCATGCTTTGCAAGTGATGGATGGGCTTTGGGGAGTCAGGAGGGAAGTTACTTGCTATAGAACTGTCAACCTCTGACTTGCTCTTACAGATACAGAACCAACCCGAAGAGGAAATCGTGGCAGAATGCTGACAATGGTGACGACATTGCATGCCTTGACAATGGTTATATCCAGCACTCTGGATGTTGCTGATGTTCCTTATGCGGAGGATTAATGTTCTCGTGTCAAGGCCTTGACGCATGTGAGCTGAGATAATTAGCCCCTAATAACCACAATCATCTTCCTTTGTGCTAAATGTGACTCTAACCACCAGAGCTTCCCCCAAAACCCCTTCTCCCTCTGATTCCCAATGACCGACTTCGCCCGATAGCCTACTTGGTCAAATGCTGCTTTGATGTTGAGGTCAGTCACTCTAAATATTATAACAACGTAAATAGCACAACTTTCCAATGGCTCATTAGCAAACAAGCAAAAAAAAAAGGCTTACAGGAAGGGGCAGGAGAGACAGGTGCATCGAAGATATTGTGCATTGGATTTTTCAATATTCCATGGCCAGTCAATCCCTCCACATATTACACCGAGCATGGGAGACAGGAATAAGACAAAGTTGCCATCCTCAAAAAGGCAGCAATAGAAAGATTCCCATTTGCACTCCCTCAGAAATTAGGCATTATCTCTTCAATCCCTGACACAGCAAGCTCCTCATCTCCACACGGTCACTGCGTAATGTGCTCAATTTCACTGGGTGGCCAAAGTCTAGGAGTCCGTGATATGGTTCTGTGCTTTAATGATAAACATGAACATTATTGGTGGGGGCACTCAATAAAACAAAAAGGCTTACACAAACTAAGGCATGCAGCCTCCCGCATGCTTGGGCTCTGGACCATAGGAGGGGGGTATACATACTCAAGGAAGGCAGGACTGCCTATCTACCAATCAGCCCCGAACTGGAGGAACCAACTGTGCTGCTCCAGGAAAGCGGACAGAACAGATGAGGGCACATTAGCTGCAAAGGTCATTCAGCAGTGCTTGCTCTGATTAAACAACTCTCAGCAGACACATCCCCATTTACTGACTTCACACAGGCCAGTTCAATCACAGCAAACCACTTAGAGACCAGGAGAACGCCCCCATCCCCGTCTCTTTTCACAGATGCTATAGCTCTCGAACTCTCATGCACGCTCACCGCTTCAAACCAAGCAGGCAAAATATTAGGAGATCCTGACCAGGAACGGGTGCTAGGCTGCCTGATTTTAAAAATATATATCAGCAAACAACTTCAGTTCCTCCTGGTGAACTGGGTGCATTTCCCCTGAACTTAACGTTGGGTTCATCACACAGAAGCAGAGAAACCCCTGCCCCAAACTTTTTAAATTCAGTCTTTAATCTTGACTAGGAATCCAGCAAAGAGAAAGTCTCTTTCCCGGGCCTCTCTCCCAGCTCAGTCACAGTGGAATCTCTCATTAAAAGTAAATCTCGCACATTATTTCCGTCTCATCGATGGAGCTTCTCACTCATTATTATAACCAATGTAGCAAACAGCTCTAAGATAACAAAGACTGATAAAAATTCTCAGACTCAAAATGATGGCTTACATTCTCCCATACCGGTCAGCCATTTTGAAGCAGCCAACGCTCAAAATTCGGGTTGTTGAAGATTTTTCCAAAAACATTTCCTTCCAACCCGCAAATAAAAGTAATGTTAATCTGCAAGATGAGAAAATCAACAATCAGGGCCCTGCCTGGCAAAGATACACTGAAGTACATGGTCACACAGCTTCTTCAGTGTACTGGCACAAACGATCATACTTTAGGCACAGTCTACACTTTGACAAATTGTCTTAACCGTTCACATTAAAATTGATTTGACAAGAGGTAGATTTAGACCCAATCGTGTCATCCCAATATTATAACCCAACATGCTCTCTCTAGACAAAGGCCCGGAAGGGCAGAATTTACCAAATGTTGAAGGTGAAAAGTGGATTCCTTGTGGAAATTCCATTACATTGCACTATAACCTTCAATACCCTGGATTACACAGTTTCACTCAGCATTGATCTTTTTCATTTTTTGAGGGGGCGGTGGAGGGAGAAGAGGAGAGACAGTGTCTTGCCTGTAACCAGACTATGTCAAATCACCCACTGCTGGATGAAAAAGATTAAATGATCACCGTGGGCGGCACGGTGGCTCAGTGGTTAGCACTGCAGCCTCATAGCGCCAAGGACCTGGGTTCGATTCCAGCCTCAGGTGACTGTCTGTGTGGAGTTTGCACATCCTCCCCGTGTCTGCGTGGGTGCTCCGGTTTCCTCCCACAGTCCAAAGATGTGCAGGCTAGGTGGCTTGGCCATGCTAAATTGCCCACAGTGTTCAGGGATGTGTGGGTTATAGGGGGATGGGTCTGGGTGGGATGCTCCAAGGGTCAGTGTGGACTTGTTGGATTGAAGGGCCTGTTTCCACACTATAGGGATTCTAATTCTAATTAGATGACAACAACAGGCATACACCTTTCTCTCACCCTCCATCTTTCCAAAGGAAATCATTCAGGACTTTTCTTGGCAACACATCCCTAGCAGGGAATATCCCAGTTTTAAAAAAATCAAACTGGAATTAACAGCTCCCAAAGCTCCCTGTTTCCCCCGCCCCTCCATCATTATTCTGGTTTCATCGCTGCACTCGCACTATCAGAACGTGCTCTGTAGGCAATGATGTGCCAAACCTCTTTCCTCTGGCAGGAAAATCAAATATCACACAATATTTCCTCAAGCAGCTAGACTTGGTTGCTTTCCCATTTCCTCCCAATGCTTTCCACCAACTTGCAGATGTAGCTTTTTTTTTGAGGGGGTGGGGGCGGGGGCGGTGGAGGGAGAAGAGGAGAGACAGTGTCTTGCCTGTAACCAGACTATGTCAAATCGCCCACTGCTGGATGAAAAAGATTAAACCCAGAGATAGGGAGGAATGTAGAGTTGAGCTGAGGTCAAAATTGGATCAGCTATAATCTTATTCAATGGGGGAATAAGGCTTGAAGGGCTGAGTGGCCTATTCTCGTTCTGTATTTGTACGGAGGCACTGTGTTGTGCCCCTCACACCTGAAATACAAATGGCAAATCTTGAGCGAGAAAAGCAACAGCAACCAGCTTAGCCTCCCCAACATCACCCAATTTCCTCTTCCGTGGGCATTATGTTGGGTACAAGAGCAGCAAGGCAAAGCACATTGTTTGCCAAGTTTGGTACCCATCCCCAATCCTCGAGGGCAGGAGCATACAACCAAGAGGGTTTTCACTGGTCGAGCCCCTATCAAAAAATCTACACAAGTCTGAATGGCCAGGCATCCCAGGAGCACCGCACTTAGCACGAGACACAGAACTCACAAAATGAGACAAACAATCCAGATTCTCTTTTGTTGACGATGTCTCCTGACCCATCACCCTCCTTCCAAGCTCACTGCAGGTCACATTTGTGTGAAGAGGTCTTTTGGTAGGAAGAACAAAAAGAGAGAGACAATATACAGCCAGGAGTATGACTCTAAAAAGTGGATGGAGGAACAGCGAGATCTGGGGCTCATGTACTAAAACCATTAAAAAGGTAGCAGGGCAGATTGAGTAAAAAGCATGCTGGCATATAAACAGAGAATACAAATCTAAGGACGTGATGATGGATCTTTTGTAAAGCACTAGCTCAACCTCAATTGGAATACTGTAACCAACTCTGGGCACCGCACCTGATAAGATGTGAAGGCATTAGAGGGGGTACAAACAAAAAAAAAGCAATGAATGAGAATCGAACCAGGAATAAGGGTCTCCACTTTTGCCCTTAAACTGGAGAAGTGGGACCTCTTCTGCTTAGAGGTAGAAAGCAGATTTGATGGGGGTTCAAAATCATCAGCAATGCGGACAGAGATGCTAGAGAGAAATTTTTACTCTTCATTAAGGGTCGACAGCCAGGGCACACAGATTTAAAAGGTCATTAGCAAAAGCACCCGAAAAGAACACAGGGGAAAACATCATGCTGACTGGAATGGTTAGGATCTGGAATACTCTGCCAGGGGAGCGTGATTCAATTGTGGCTTTAAGATAGGTTACTGGAGAAGCAGCTGAAGAGGGGAGCGCAAAAAAAAACTAAAAAACTGCAAGGCTGCAGGCAAAAAAGGACAGACAGCAGCACTAATTTAGCTGCTCCTACAGGGAGCCAGCACAGATAGGATGGTTAGAACGATCTCCTTCTGTATTGTGACCATTCAAGGATATTGTGTAGGCGTGCATCTAGTTGAGGAGGTGATCCTGTTATATGGAAGTACGAGCAGCCTATTATATGGTCTTAAAAGAAGGACATCAAGATATCAAGGCAATACTGTAAAATGGGTCAGGATCAAGTAGGAGTGTTGCCAGGACCCTGTTAGAAACATTCACTCTCTTGCATCAGCGGTCTCAGTCCAGGAAGCTGAACACCAAATCTAGTTTGCAATTTGCTACAGTACTGAAGGAGTGCTGTATTCTGTTGGAGCAACTTGGGACCCCCATCCACACCCAAGATTGGTTGGTTGGTAGAGAATTCGCAGCGATTTTTTTGAAGAGCTGGAGGATTCCAGTGACTTGCTCAACATTAATGCCTCGACCAACACTAAAGCCAGAGGACCTGACCACTTACTGTGTGTCAATTTGCTGCAGTGGCTAATGACAAGGTGTCAAATAGTACATTACTGGCCAGAAAGACCTTTGTGGCGTGCTGAGGTCACGAAAAGGCTTCATGTTACAGTTCTGCCAGGGGTCACTATTTGAACACAGATCCTATTTTGTTGAACTTCACGCAGTCAGTACATATTGAAAATCACTGCTCCTACCCCTCAGCAGTTCTGATTGTAAACTTCATGTCACCATAGACCACTAACCAGCCAAAGTTTCCTTAAATAAATCCTTTGATTGTAAATCCCACATAATCCTGTCACATATGATTTGCACTGGATCATCAAAACACAAGAGTAAGGTAAATCAAGCCCCTCAAGCGTGCTCCACCATTTACTACAATCATGGCAAATCTCAGCTCAGCCTCAACCCTGCTGTCCTGTCTGCTCTCCATAACCCTTCAACCCATTACAAACCAAAAACATACATCTATCTCCTCCGTGAATACATTCACTGACCCAGCGCCCACCACACAGTCTGGGAGAGTGAACGGGACAGATTCACAACCCTTAGAGAAATAATTCCACTTCAGCTCTGCTTTAAATTTGCCGTCCTTTAGCCTGAAGCTATGACTTGTCATTCCACATGGGGCAGCATCGGCTCTTCTCTACACCTTCTCCAGCGTCTGGACATCTCATTTACATTGCTACACAACTGTGAACATGGAGTGGCATCCAATCAGCAATCCTCCCCTCGAAAATAAAAACATTTGGCTACTAACACCAAGCCTTTAATAAGCTAGGTAGAACAGTACAGCACTTGCACCTAAATCTCTCTCTCTCGCCCTCCTTCAAAAACATGTTTAAAAACCCATCTTTTGGTCACCTGTCTGTCTGTTTTTCTGGCTTGGTACCAATTTGTTTGACTGCATTTATGCTGAAGGCATCACACAATTGTAAGCTGTGATTTGCCAAATCTGACTATTCTGGCCTTTTCTAAGTCGGCCTGCGCCAATTAAATTCCAGTTACTGCAGACTAGTGCCCCACATTTCTAATCCGTGTAAAATACTTCAGTCTTTCACCTGCTCTTTACCACCAGTGCCAACAACCCAGGTCCTTCCAAAGTGTTCTTGCTTGGTCCAGCTCCTCCTGTTGGGAGAGTTGATTCTTCGGTGCCCTTATTAACAAGGATGTGAGAGCAGCAGAAAAACATGACAAGCTTATTCGGGTCATTATTTTACATTGGAAGTAACAGAGAACCTGGAAGGCCTCTACTTAGCACCTCAGACATTTACAGAACAGAGGGAGACCATTCGGGCCACCACGTCAGCGCTGGTCAAAGATCTTTCTACACCACTCCCATTTTGGAGCCTTTAAGAAAAGAAAACCACCTTTCCCCTCCCAACAAGCAACTTGTTCTCATTCTCCATCTCTCTCACACACACACACACACACACACACACACACAAACACAAACATCTTGACTTGCTTTGCTCTGTTCTAACCCTGAACCGAGTTTATTAAAAGGGCCTTTAACACACCAGATTAAAAGAAACCCAGGGATGTTCCTACAGGACGTGAAGGACACAGGATGAAGAGGGACCGGATAAGCAGTCTCCAGGCACTGATAATAAACGTGACTTGGGTTGCTACGGCAATGTTTGCAGGGATGTTCAGGATCCACGCCAGTCAGTCAGACCGACCACGACTTCTGGCACCATAACAGAGAAACAGACTTGCCAGGTTGGGGATTCACCACTACACAACTAATACTCGCAATCCCAAATCAGAAAATCCCAGTTATCAATCCTCTTCAGCTCCTCCATCGGTGTCCCTTTCACAGAAAGGAGTACTTTCTCCACATTCGTGCCAAAGTCAGCTCGACTACAGACTGGTGTGTTCGGCTGATAATGGGCAATGACGAGTGCGTTTCCATCGTAACTGTGCCTTCACAAGTTGGCACTCCAACAACAAGACAGCACCTTGGTTGAAGTTGCCAATGAAGACAACAGCCAGCGCTTCTTGAACTTAGGGTCAGTGTGTGCGAGAGACAGAGACTGTTCAAAGCCACACCATCTCTGCCATCCAAAGGACGTCTAATGTGGTTTCATCGTGGGACAAATCTTGTCTCCACATCAGCTCCTTGCTGGTTTCCACTCCAGACGCACGAGCGCATCATCGCTCCACTGCCAAGAAGGTGCTGCATCAGAGGTGCCATCTTTTAGAGAGGCTGTTGAGGCTCCATTTGTCCAAAGAAAGGGCAAGGCCAGTGAAACCTAGTGTCCAGGAGCCATACTCTTCCCCTCAACTGACATTACAGAAACAGATCACGTTAGATTCATAGATAGTAGGAACTGCAGATGCTGGAGAATCTGATAATAACAAGATGTGGAGCTGGCTGAACACAGCAGGCCAAGCAGCATCAGAGGAGCAGGAAGGCTGACGTTTCAGATCTAGGCTTCCTTCAATTTCTGAAGGGTCTAGACCAAAAACATCAGCTTTCCTGCTCGGCCTGCTGTGTTCATCCAGCTCCACATCTGGTTATATTACGTTAGAGTCATGCTGTTGTTTCTAGGAGCTTGCTGTGCTTCCTATATCAAAACACCATTTCACTGGCTAAAAAGCAATTTAGGAGAACTCATTTACATAGGTTTTCCCCAAAGTGTGATAAAACACCCAGTAACCTAGTCTGAAGACTTGATGCTAACACCCTCTAATGCAATCTGCAGCTTCCCCCACCAGTTCTATCCCATGCATGGAGGAAACTATAGGCCAAGACCTTGCAGCTGGAGTGTGGAGTTTTGTACCAGAGCACGGGGCATTAGGCAGCGATTCCCTCCATTTTCTACATTCACAGTAGTTTCCCTCTGTCTGTCTGTCTCATGCCTGCAGCCAGCACACCTGTAAACACAGTTCAACTCTCTGGCTACTGGCATATTGCCAATAAGCAGTGTTGAACTGTTCTACAACAGAAGTATTTACACTAAACAAACCACTCACTCAGTCTGTCTCTTGTGTACTCAGCACTCCTCGCAAGCATCAAGTGCTGCAGCTCCTTTAAGCTGTCAATTGGGAGCTGGACAAAGAAGGAAATGGTAAGACTGTATCTACACACCGTGACGCATGATGTCAAAAACAGCAGTACAACAGGCAAACAGAGGAACCTAGAGGATTGAGCATGTTTTTAAAATCATGGAAATGGGGAAAATAACAGTACTTAAAATAGACAGTTTACAACCTGATACTTTTCCACTCAGGAGCTAAATATGGAAGAACCTTCCAGCTGCATTAGTCAGAATTCTCCTAAAATCCATGAACTCAGGAATTATTTTACATTCAATAACTACATACCAATTTAAAAAAGGAGGGAAGGGAGAAGCCATGTAACTACTGCTCTCTATCCTGTGGCAACGTTATTGGAATCTATCATCGACTACGCATTTGGATAATGCAGAGCTGGTCTGGGGGAGCACGGTATTGCAGTGAAACAGAGATGGAGGATAAAAACTAGCAATTCCCTGGTCTCCACGGCACAGGAACTTCATAGACACAGAATGCGAAGCAATTAACAGGACCAAAACTTTAAACAAAATAGCAAACAGGCCATGAAACAGCAAGAGTTAGAAGTCATCTCATTGCCACGAAACATTTTTGGTCATCTCAAAAAGCTCGTACAAGGAGGAAAGAGCGTTTTATGGGAGCTGTGTCAACCCAGGTTCTGACGAGGATCATCCACTGCATATCGCAACTTGCGATTGAAGGAGATTGTTCATTTAACTGTGCAGATAAGTCACAGGCAGAGGGCAGAATGGTGTGCTTTAATAGGTCAGATTGTTAGGAGCTAGAGCACCTCAGAGGGAGGGACTGATTCAAAAAAAAAAAAAAAAGCCCAAGTCCATATTTCCTTAAAATGTTTCCATTTCAAGTCAACGATATCCAATCGCTCTTGCTGTTCAGATTGAAGATTTAACCTTCTAAGTTAAAAAGGACCTTTCCAAAGTTTGAGTATTTGGAAGGTTCAAAGAAGACAAACACACTAAATTAGAAATACAGGGGTGACTGGAGGTTTTAACAGAGATCAGCATTTGAGACTGCCTGTCAGGACATTCCTGAAAGTCAAGCCAGTCAGTTGCTTTCCACTGAAGTGAACAGATGGGAATGTTATCTGTGAAAACCATTAGTCACTGGGCTTACCAGATCAGAGCCTCATCCTTTTTAAGTGCAAAGAGATCTGGGTCTGGGTTACATGGGCTTTAAAAGTCTGCCCTGTCTGAGTTTATTGCCTGCGTGCAGCCCTCCCCTGCAGTAAGGGTGATGTTCTGTTAAGGTGCAGTATGAGAGCCACAGGAGGAGGAGAAAAGAGATGCATCAACAAGCCAGCACTGTGATTAATATTAAAATTTGAAGGCAACACAAAGAAAAAGGGACTCACCTTGTCTGCTCAAAGTCAGCCATTTTATTCAATCGACTTCTCCCCACTCATGCTCACCACATTCTAGGTGCCCTGAAACAAAAAGGGAATGTAATCATAATTCCTCTGCAGCCTTCACTGAATTTCGATTCAATCACTTATCATATTCAAGGATAGAAAAACAGCCCCAAATACAAGCACTCAGTACTGGCTGGACGGGAGCATGCTTTCTTCTGAGTCAGCGGGCTGTAGGTTCAAATCTCACTCCAAAATCTGGAGTACAAAACCTGGGTTACAATTTCAGTACTGGACGAGTGCAGAATTACAGATGGAGATACTAAGTGGACACCAAACCTGCCTTCTCTGGTGGACATAATCCTGGCCCCTCAGACATCACTTAAAAGACAGATGATCTGGTTAATTGCTGTTCAGTTTGATTGATGCATTCCAAACGGCTACACTTCAAACAGTAATTTACTGACATTGCAAAAAGACGCTATATAAACGCACGTCTTTCTTTTAAGCTAAGCGACATCTGACAACTCAGACGAATGCTGCAAAATAGGTACACTGGACAAGGCCAGGCTGTCTTGCCCTTACAGATAATCACTAAGCTAACGGTGAATCACAGGTACCAGCTGGCAGTACACCCTCTTATCTAAGGTGCATTGAAAATAAAATAAAATCATCAGTAGCCCAGCAGAAGCTCCACCTCTGCAGACAACTGTGGGCCCAGGTAGAGAATTTCAAATTGATTAAATTAAACCTCATGTAATTTACAAATAAAAATATCCTAATTTAAACAGGTTTTTTGAGATTGGCCCCAACCACCACAAATCGATTGGTGAAATATTACGAACAAAATCTAAAATAGTGTATTCACATGCCTCAAACCAACAAATTGGGGTAACAATTGGATTAGGAGATTGGGCCAGTACAAACCAATTTTACACGCTTGTTTTCCATATTTGGAGGGGAGACGAAAGTGGGGGAGGTCAGGGGGAGAAAACATCAAATATAAAGGTTGCAACTCATTGCCCACTCAAGATATGGACTGACTCAATAACACTGCCCTATGAAACAGCTTGACACAAGGTCAAGATACAACGTACCACCTAGATTTGCAAATGGAAAAATCCAGCTGAAATACATCCAGTACTGAACTGGCCAGAACACCTTATCTGAAACTATACACGTAAGTTAATTTTCTTTTTGTACAGATAGCATCTTCAGAAATGTTTACTGGGAGGTGTTACTGAATGACAGTGTGAAGCAGCTAAGTTATCAGTAGTGATAGTCAGATGTACCATGGTGAACTCAAAACAGGATCTGTAACTGTGACAAAGAAAGATAGCTGGCTCAACATCAGAGATATAACAATGGAGGAGCAATTACACTTGTTTCCAGATTAAGGGAATAGGAAAAACAGAACCAAACAAATCTTCCACTCCCAGTTCCTATCAGGTTACTTCTGGCAGATAGCACTCTGCAACACTACAGAGATCCCGTGTCTCCTTCCAGTCATACAACCTAATGACACGCTCACTGAGTATTTCTCATCCGCCATTGAAATGAATGCCAGCATGGGGCCAATCCATTAGAGGCGGTGCAAGGGAAAATTAGGTAGAAAAAAATTAAGGTGAAAGTGGCCCTTTCAACTCCTGATTCAGTTGGAATCAGAAGTAGTACCTTCCATAGACCGCAAATATACTGCTGCTTCTGCAACTGTCAGAGTGCATGCGGGCAAGGAGAGAATCCCCCTGTCTTTTCTTGGGATGTCACAAAATGAAAACAACATAAGTGGTACCATATTAGGAAAAAAGATAGTGGGAAAACACACACCAACTCAAAATAAGTTCAATGTTTCTGCAGGGATAAACAAGCCATAGAAACCAGCACATTTAGCTGTTCAGAGCACCTGGCAGGGTTAAGTACCAAGACCTTCCAAGAAGGACTCACTGTGCACAGCCTTAACCTTCAGGTTATCATCCGTCACACTGGATGCTTGGTACAAGAAGAGTCATTCTTTGGGAAGTGATAATGACGTGGGCATGCTGTTCTTTCTTCCTCAGTTCTCAGGCCCAAAGATCTTGTCTATGACGTGTGACTTCCACCAGGGTAGGGCAAGGCACCAGGTCTCTCACTCACGCAAGGTAGATTGAGGATCGACCCCCTTGCTGTTGGCACTAACTTGCTCCAGAAGGTCCATCTAGCCTACCTTCC
This sequence comes from Ginglymostoma cirratum, assembly GCA_024137785.1. Lineage (NCBI taxonomy): Eukaryota > Metazoa > Chordata > Chondrichthyes > Orectolobiformes > Ginglymostomatidae > Ginglymostoma > Ginglymostoma cirratum. The sequence continues at coordinate 2,665,040 of JAHRHZ010000268.1, forward strand.
TCTGAGGAATCAACAGTTGCTGTACCATTTCCTTTCACTTGCATACTGTACCTGGAGCTACAGACAAGGCAGAAACTCAAGTTTCTTTCCATCGCATGGCTGGCCAGGAATCTTGCCCACTCTTACCACCTCACAGGATTGGAAGACTGATCCTCAACCTGTTTGGACACAGGATGAACACACCTTCCTTGGCCATCAAGACCTCGAGAAGGTCTTAAGCCCAGACTTCAGGCGCAGAGATAGAGAAACTATGACTGCATCTCAAAACCTCGGTTCAGTCCCAACATTCAAGGCCAAATGTAGCCCTTCACTGTCATCATTTGCTCAAAAGGATTTGATATTATTAAATTTATAACCAGTTCTTATTTGGTACCAATCTGCACTACAAAAGCCAAGGGAAAAAAAAAGGGACAAATCTTCAGGTTCAAGGGAGCAAGTGTTAAGAGAACGTTAATCCATTGCAGGAGGGAAAAGGCCAGTGTTCACTTTGACAATGACTAGGAAACACGTTGACTGCCCATGATCAAATATCTGAGTTGCTCATCACTTTAGTCACTTAGATGAGTAAGCTGAAGTTAACAACAGATCAAGATTCTCTTAGTATCTTGAACCAGATTGAAGGTCCAATCTTAAGAGGCCCAACCATTTTCTTGTTATAAACCAACCCAACCCCACGAAGAGCACAAACTAGAGATTATACCAAGTGTTATCGGCAGTTTGATTGTATTCAAAATGATGTGTGACAAAACGGGGGAAGAAAAGTGGAACAGACAAAACTCATCAAGATCAAACATTTGGCAAGGGCTTTGAATTTTAATGACAAATAAAATTAAAAGAGTTGAAAAGATTCAGATAGCTCATCCTTTAAATCAATGGAACTTTAGTTCTTTCTTTCTCCTCCCCTCTAACATCTGAAAGCTTTTAAAACTTAAACTTGCTACCATCTGAACACTACTTCCTGCTCTCACTATCTTCAATCCTGGGTGTTACACACAAAGATCATTTGCCAGGCATTGAACGCCAGCTGTTTCCAGTGACACATACCCTCCCTACATTAGTATCTAGCGCTCTCATGTTTAACAGAAAATACCCACACTGCTTATTTCCTGCATGCAAACTAAACAACAGAAAATGCCAGTTAGAATAGGAGGCAGCTATGAAACAGCAACATCCTGCCAAGAGGAGGAAATCTTATGTCCCAATGCAGTTATCTCTCCACAAAATTCTTTCAAAACCCACAACAGCCAACAAGCAAGCAAAGTTGGAACCACATTTCAGCGACCACCAACAAACAAACCTGCAAGAAGAGTTGGGGGGAGGGGTTGGGAGGATGAGAAGCGAGAGAGAATAGAGAGGGAGAAACACGAGAAGAGAGGGCAAAAAGGTTAAATGAAAGACATTGTCTCCTTTCAACCCTATCCAGCTACGGGAACCAAATTTACAAAAAAACCCAACCATTTGAGAATGGCCCAGCAAACTCCTTGCAACCTCCCAGATTTCAAACTCCACCCCCTAACATTGATCTCCCTTACCAACAGAAGATCAGATCTAGACAGAACAAGTTTTTACACACAGGAAGCCTACTGCAGCTTCACCCAAAGATAAATTTCGACTTACCTCCCTCACCTTCATGCCAGGAAAAAGACCATTCAACCTGTCAAGATACCCACTCATGGCCTGCAATATCAGCCCAGACAGTCCAGGATGACCACTTGAGCAGGGAGAAACACCCGAAGGAAATCACTTCCAGAAGGTTTATTCTTTTATTCTTGTAGAGCCATCCTTAAAAAAGCAGACCTTGCATTTATATAGCACCTTTTACATGCTGATGGTTGTCCCAAAGAGCTTTATAGTTAATTAAACTTGTGTTGTAGGATATGACATCAAGATTCCACAAACATCAACATTCAATGACCACAATGTGCTTGTGGTGATGACTAAGGCTGAATAAAATTGATTGTTCATACCAACCTTGGGACATCATTACTGGAGACCATCCTCATTACAAGTGTCAGCTCAATTGGACTGTCAGACATAACTGGGCTCATTGATCCTGGATAAGAAGGGAATGATGGAGAGCAGACATGACTATTCCAGACTATATCCCAAACATGTCATACCGAAAAACATCAGGGCAAAGGCCTGTCCAGACTCCCACTTGAAATAGCAACTCTCCTGCTGTGTGCCACAGGCCACTAATAGGTTTTCACTTCTGATGGGGACCAATGCTAACTTGGGGTGCCAGGGTGAAACTTCAAAGCAATGGAGTGTCTGGCACTGCAGACCCTGGCCCAGCCAAATCAGACTGCATCTCAACAGAAGACAAGGCCGTCAAGAGGAGTAAAATCAGTGAATACAGTAAAATTCAACATTGGAGAACATCTACGAGCAAATCCCTACATCTGGAGCTAGGGGAAACATCCTATCAGTATCTACCCTGTCTATTCAAGTATTTTATTGGTTTCAGACAAGATCATCTCATTCTTGAATACCGAGAATACAGGTCCAGTAAGGAACCATTACTCATACCAGGAGTAATTCCCTTGGAATCTTACTAATCACTCATGTGCTGGTTCTGCAATGTGTGCAATGCAGCACAACTCTGTAGACAGGACTACAAAGTAAAACAAGATTGCACTAGAGTCATGGCCTTCCAGCTTAGGGTAGTATCTGTCTCCAGATCCAACCCATTCTTGGTGGGAGTGCAGCAGATAGAAGAGCCTGCTGGCATAACTGAAACATTGTAGGTCAATACCAAGGGCAGCACGGTGGCACAGTGGTTAGCGTTTCTGCCTCAACACTAGGGACCCAGGTTCAATTCCAGCCTTGGGCAACTGTGCGGAGTTTGCACAGTCTGCACGGGCTCCCTCCAAGTGCTCTGGTTTCATTCAACAGTCCAAAGGCATGCAGGTTAGGTTGACTGGCCATGCTAAATTACCCTGTAATGTCCAGAAGCAAGCAGGCTAGGTGGATCAGCCACGGTAAAACCCAGGGTTATGGGTGTGGAAGTGAGTTTAGGTGGGACGCTCTTCAGAGAGTCGGTACTGAATAACCTCCATCTATGATTGTAGGCGTGCAAGCCAGGAGGGCCATCGTTAGCTCAACTGGGACTTCATCTCCCATGCCAACCAGACTGGAGTATCTGCTTTGGGAAGAGTGCACTGCAGAGCCAACAGAACCATGGTCACGCGGCTCAGAGACCAATCGCTCCACACAGGCAATTCAGGTGGTATTGAGCAGATACTGCACTGTCCGTTGTGGCTCAGGTAAGCAATAAAGGAGTCTACAACACTATACAAGGAACAGAGATCACCCTGATCAACAGTCTCCCTTTAATCACCATGGCCAAAAACAGATAATAGATTCTATCACTTAATTCACCCTGTACAAACAATGACTTGCCAACACCACAAAGTTAAATACAGGGCGTGTACAGCCCTGGGATGTTTGGGACAGGTCACAAGGGGTTGTGCAAATGGACCGGATCCCCACAGTGCAGCTTTCTGTCAAGTAGGAACAAGAAGTGTGGGGATCTGGAACAGTAGCAAATTACTTAATGAAAATATAGCCAAGCTGCATTCCCACTACTTGGGCATCTTCAGAACAGCAAGCAGAGATGCAGGCATAGACTCATGCTGGGCCCCCACACAAGCACCAGAGTCATAAGCAGCCTGACCAGCTACCCAATGGCTAGGCAAGATGGTTTGCACTTAAAGGCACGAGACTTCTCCATCACTGGCGAACAGGGGCCACAAAACAAATCACAAAAAAGTGAGCCACGTTTGTCTAAGAAACACACTCATGGCAGGGAATGGGTCAGAAACGGACACAAACTGGTGGACCCAAAATCGTTTCAAATGCCCTACCCTTGGCCAGCATCAACATCTCAAATGTCCCGAGTCTAAGCCCTTATAATGGTCACCACCCTCCCCAGACTTGATCAACTGTACTTGAGTAATCAGTCAACCTCCAATCCACCCAACACTCACTCTCAGCTGGGCCCTGATTTCGCATGACTATAACACTTCCATCTACAACTTACAATCCCTGACTTTGCCTCAACCACCAGCTCGACTCTATCCCCTTTACTCCAAGTCTGGCTTTCTACACGTCCCCACTCTAACTGCTCCAAGTAGCGGCCGTGCAGCCTTCAGCAGTCCTTCCTTCCTGTGAGAATATACGTGCACTTCTCTTAAAAACAACCTAATCCACCGTGCTTTTCACCAGACCGCCCAACTTCTTCGTTTAGACTAGGGGCCCAATTCAGTGGCTCGGGCTTACGGAGGGACATTACAATAAGGACTAAACTCAGATACCCTACAACCTGGATAGTTTCCTCCCTCGGGGACCACGCGACACAGGGCATCCACGTGGGGTGTTATCCTCAGGTGGGGCGCTCCCAACGGTCAGGAATGAACCTCTTGTCCGTTGCAAATGGAAAGATGAGTTTGAAGCTGGCCAGGGCAAGCACACGGACGTTTGAGAGGGACGGCCGAAACGTGTTGACTGCCACACTCAAACATGCAGAAAAAAAATAGGTCAAAGGCAGCACACCTCCCCCCCCTCTCCCAGGAAGAATTTGCGGGGAAAATGAGCAGGTAACAAATGACTAAGAAGAAAGTTGACGGTGTAATTCTATTTAGACCGTGCCCAATATGAAACGAAGGTTCCGTGAAAATGTACTGGCGACCACCAGAAATAAGTTGAAACGTAAAACATTATTTAAGGGAGGGGAGGTGTGAAGAAGAGGAAGACAGGCGAGAGAGAGATAGAGGAGGAAAAAGCTTCCGAAATCAAAGTACGTTTCTATCGAGTCGGATTCATGTCTGGCGCGCATATAGCTCATTCCCAGCTCACTTAATAGAGTCGTTACAATCGGGGCGCTCGGCGAGTCGGAGAAAGCGTGGCCCCCGAAGGAAAAAAAAAGATAACCCGCGGAAGAAAAATTCAGGGAAGAAATTTTGCGGTGAACTTTGCGCCCAGTACATGCGCCGAAAGGGCAGGGAAGTGTGTAAGAAAGGCGCGCGTCTGTTGTGATTTGAACAGCACACGGTCAGGTCTGGAGGGAGGGGTGGGATTTGTAAACTACAGTTTATGTCCACATTCTAACCTCCCACCCGCCAACGCGGTGGCTTCCACTTCCCCTTTCGATTTCAGCTTGCCTTCCTTTTTTTTTAAACCCCCCCACCCTAGACGCCCCTTTCCCCCCACCCCACTCTACCCCATTTTGCCCTCTTCCTGAGTCTTGCTGTTGCACTTTGTGCCTTTGTTTCTTCTAGAGCAGGGGGTGGGGGGGTGTGTGGATGGAAAGGGGAGGGAGCGCGCGGGGGGGGGAGAAACGATGGAAAGGCCACAAGCCGGAAGAAAGGCCTGCTGCAACTCAACTTAACAAAAGTGGCGCACTTCAGCCAAGCTGCCGGAGCAGCAGCGTGCAGAATCTATCCTCTTCCAAATGTGTTTTGTTAGCCGGGGAGTGAGAAGGGGAGGGGGTAGGGAAGAAACAAATGAGGATTAAAAAAGAAATTACATTTATTTTACAAACAAAAAACACAACAGGGGTTACGAGAGGGTGAGGGAAAAACACGCACAAACGAATCAAACTCGTACCCCATCTGTACGAATAAATAAAGCTGAAATCCACACCCACAGCACTAAGAGATCGAAGCGAACAATTAGATTTGGGAAGGAGAGAGAAAGAGAGCGAGAGGGTTCCCACGTGTTAGCGCCTCCGCCGCGATCAGCCCGAAACTTACAAAGCGGTGAAGTTACAATGTCCGGACGTTCGAAAATGGAACGCGGGACGGCAACAATGTATCGAGCGTTGGAACCTTGGCGATTGCAACATTCCATCCCTGGCCGGCGCCTCCAGCGAAGACCCCCAAAAAGGCACAGAAACACGCCAGACCAGGCGAATCAAACAGTGAGGTAGGGTGGGAGACGAGACTTTCCTCGCCGCCCTTTAACACTTCCAATCCGGTTGTCCTCTCTCTCTCTCTCTCCCACCCCCACCCCTCCCCCTCTTCCTCAAGTAAAAATTAAAAAAAAGGTTTGTGTGTTCGTCAATATCCAATTCCAGGTTTCTTTCGATTCTGCAAATTAACATTATCGTCACTCTCTACCTGGTACATTCACAAAAAAAAGCTTGAAGGCACATGGACAACACACACGGATTGTAGCTGTAAAAAAAAGGAGGGAGGGGTAGAAAGCAGTGATGTCACGGGGCTTGCCAATCAGTATGCATTTTTTTTTGAAAAAGAGAATCCAGTCGATTCTTATTTGTAATTTCATGATTCTGGGGGCAAGCCTTTCCCGATCCAGGGCACGAGGTGGATTCTGAACTACATGTTCCTCTTCAAAAAAAAACACAGCCCTAAAGCTCAAACATTCTTAACAAAGGGGCTGTTAAATTAGCCACCCCTTCCCCCTCCACAAATAAAAACGACCCACAAAAGTTAGTCTGTAATTGGGAGAATCTTGAGCAGCAGCTACCGTGAAAATGGACGGCTGACTAAAGCGGAGTAACTTTTCTGCATTCGTTTGAATTTCCAAACAAAAGTTTATTAAATATAACGAGTTCGGGGCAATTAACTCTGCACCCTATTTGCAACCTCCCGAAATTGTTGAAGACCTTTGCGGATTTGAACTGAAATCTCTCGGCCGCCGCCACCCCCCGCCCCAATTCGGCGCTGTTTCAAAAAAAAAAGAAGGCGGGCACGGGGTTTGAGAAGCCCCGCTGACATCTTAAATCACTTCATTCCCCGCCCTGGTTAATGGTGTGTCTTTAATTCTGGCTTTCCCGCTGCATTTCTGCTGCGACAGACAAACGAGAGAGTCGCTAGGGAAACTGTGCTGCATCGAAAAATGGATTTTCCTCAAAGAAAAACGTTCACAGCTTCTGTCTGACTATAAACAAATGTATATTAGAAGATCGAGCACTTGGCAGAAATTCAGAACATAAGAGGGGTGGAAAAAACTTGGAACCGTTACGGAAAAAAATCATATAAATATGATTTAAGAAACATTTTGTACTATTCGTTTATAAAATGCAATTTGCACGCTGTCCTTTCAAATTCCAGCTTTCCCATTTTGTTAGGAAACACTTTATAAGAACCAAGGGCCACTTTAAATAACCTGATCGATATGAGAGTGAATAGAAGAGGAAAAATAGATTACAGCAATTTGTTAGTGAACCGAGTTAGTAAAATTAAAGTAACTGAATCGCCCTACAAGAAAGTTTCCAGTTTTTCAAAATAAAGGCAGCTGCAAAGGCAAAATACTGCAGATGCTGGAAATCTGAAATTAAAAATAAGAAGTGCTGAAAATGCTCAGCGGGTCTGGCAGCATCAGTAGATAAAGTTACAAAGCATCATACTGGGCTTGATTTCATTTTTTATTGTCACATGTCCTGAGATACAGTGAAAAGTACTGTTTTGTGCACCAACCAGACAAATCATACCTCACACAAGTACATCAGGGTAATAAAACTGAATGCAGAATATGGTTCCTGCTCCTATGATGCTGCTTGGCCTGCTGTGTTCATCCAGCTCCACACCTTGTTATCTCGGATTCTCCAGCATCTGCAGTACCTATTATCTCTGCAGAATATGGTGTCACAGCTACAGAGAAGGTGCAGATTCTAATACATGAGGTCGACTTGAAACGTTAACTCTGTTTTTCTGTCTGCACAGAGGCTACCAGACTTGCTGAGATTCTCCTGCACTTTCTGCTTTTATTTCTGCTATAAAAGCTTTCCTGCCAGGCGAGTCAGTAGCTTTTTTTCTAATCCCCACAACCAGATGAGAACAAGGCTATAGAGGTAGGTAGCACACAATTGTCCCTGCTCCAGTTAGAATTATTTTCAAGCCTCCAGTGCTTGACTGTCAGAATGATACCTGGGCTGAACTGTTACAATAAAATTGAGAAGTCTTGCTGCCCACACTTGTTTGTTTTCCCTTGAGTTTAGAGGCATAAGCAATGAATGAAACAAGGTGTCTGATGATGATGAGATAGATTTGACAGAGCAGATAAAGAACAAACTATTTTCTCTGGTGTGATAATCCAGGGGAAGGGAAGGGGCACACGATCTTACAATTACAACCAGAAGCCTCTTGCAGCAGTGGTGGTGGTGGCCCTTCCTGGGCTTTTGATTTCAGTCGCAAGCCATTTCCCTCTACAACCCAGGCACAGGACTCCTGCTGCAGGCTGCAGTGTCCATTGGGAGTGAGCTGTGTTAATATCTAGGAAATAGAAAATTCACATTATATATTATAACCCAGCCAGGAGCAAAATAAAACCCTCAAAAGGACACCTCATACTGCACCAGTAAAGCACATGTCCTTCTTTATAAGGTCACATGATGCACTATTGCAAGTATTTCTGCCATTCCAATGTTAACAACTTTCCTAAACCAGGTCAGAACGGGTACCGACAATCCTTATGGTCTCTATGCATGGGATTCCCAAGGATAGCTTTTTGGCTGCAAAACATCTACCGCTGAGTGTTCACAGGAGGTGGGGATCTCTGGCTATGCCACCAATCCCTAACTGCCCTTGAAGGTGGTGATGACCTGTTTTCTTGAACCACTGTAGTCCCTGGTTGTAGAGACACCCAATGTCCCATTGGAAAGAAAGTTCCAGGATATAGTCCCGGTGACAGTGAAGGAATGTATTATATTTCCAAATCAGAATGGTGGGCAGCTTGGAACAGAAAGTGTAGCTGGTACCATCCCATGCATCTGCTGCCCTTGTCTTTCTAGGGGGAAGAGGTCATTGGTTTGGAAGGTGAGTTACTGCAATGCATCTTGTAGACAGTACACACTGCTACCACTTTGTGCCAGTGGTGAAGGGAGTGAATGTTGAAGCTAGCGGTTGGGGTGCCAATCAAGCAGGCTGCTTTCTCCCATATTGACTCGAGCATCTTGAGTGGTGTGGGAGCCACATCCATCCAGGCAAATGGAAAATATTGCATCACTCTCCTAAATTGAGCCTTGTAGATGGGAGACACACTTTGGGGAATCAGGAAGTGAGTCACGTGCTGCAGATTTCTTCTCTTCTGACCTGCTCCTGTAGCCACAGTATTTACATAGTGGGTCCCGTTCAGCTTCTGGTCACTGATGACCCCAGGATGTTGATAGTGGGGAATTCAGCAACGGTGATGTCACTGAATGCCAAGGAGAGATGGTTAAATACCCTTGTGGAAATGGCTATTGCCTGGCAGTTACAATTTCAATATGCCCCTACTGTCCAGCAATTTGCTGCATATGGACACAGATTGTATCAGTATCTGGGGAGCTGTAGTTTGTCCTAAATGCTGCCCAATCACGAGTGCACATTCCCACTTTTGACCCCATGATGGAAGTCATAGATGAAGCAGCTCACGATGAATGGGCCTAGGACACTAGGCTCTACTGTTCGATGTCTAAACTCATTTCCACTTACAACTAGCAGGTGCCAACATTCATTCTATTATTTAGGACTGGGTTGGCATCCATGTCCGAAAGGTCAACAGCTAATTAACAGCACCATAGCTGAAAATGGGGTATATAGTAATGTGGTAATGTCACTAGACTAGTAACCCTGAGGGTCATAGGTTCAAATCCCTTCATGGAAGTTGGTGAAATTTAAATTCAACTAATAAAATGGCGACTGTGAAACCATTATCAATTGTTATAAAAACACAACTGGTTCACTAATGTAATCTAGAGAAAGAAATCTACCATCCTTACCTTATTTGCCTATATGATTCCAAATGCAGCACAGTGCGACTAAATCTTAACTGTCCTTTCTACTTAGTTCATGCGGCAATTAGAAATACCAATGACACTGATATGCTATTACACTGATATCACTACCCAGGGAAATGGAGTCACATCCACCAGATGCTATAGTCTGCTGGGATGTCAGACTCAGCTGTAGATCTTTGGTAGCATCTGTAATGAACCCTGCACTTTCTGATTCAGTGGGTGTTCAATTAGAAAACACAGGAAAAGGACAAATAAGGTCTTTCAAGCCCATTGCCACCACTCAAAGTGATCACAGCTGATCCTCTATTTCAACATCATACTCCCCTTCTCTCTGCATGCTCGCTGATGGCTTTAGAGTCAAGAAATCCATTTACTTCTTCAATATATATTCTGTAACTTAGCCTCCACAGCTTTATGCGTAGAGAATTCCACAAGTTCACCTGCCTCTATCTGAAAAAAAATTCATCAGTCCTAAATGGCCTACTCTACATTCTAAGATCACGAGCCCCTGTTTTAGACCCCTGCCCCAGCCAGAGATACCATTCTTCTAAACTCCAGTAAGCATAAGCCTAGTTGATCTAATCTCTTATCATATGACAATCCTAAGAATCACAGAATCCCTACAGTGTGGAAGCAGACTATTTGGCCCATCGAGTCCACAATGACCCTCCGAAGAACATTCCACCCAGACCCACCCCCCTGCCTATCTCTACAACCCTGCATTTCCCATGGCTAACCCACCTAGCCTGCACATTCCTGGAAACCATGAGCAATTTAGCATGGCCAATCCATCTAGCCAGTCTGGTGAAACTTAACTGCACTCCCACTATGACAAGTATGTCCTTAGGTAAGGAGAGCAAATCTGCATACAATATTCCAATTATGGCCTTACCAAGGCCATGTGTGACTGCAGTGAGACATCCTTGCTCTTTTAAGCATAGCATTTGCCCTCTCACTGCTTGCTGCATCACTGATTGAAAAGCTTGCTCCAATATGCCTTTAAATCATTAGCCATTTTACCCTAGAGATACTTCATTCAAAATTCTCACTCCAACTTCCAACCAGGTTAAAAAGGACAAAGGCCTCTTGATGCACATGACAACCCAATGAGGTTTGAACTATCACTGTTCTTTGTTGAAACCTCAATGATAAAACTTTGGCCACAAAACCAGACTTGATCTTGAGACATTATCTTAAAGACAGCAAAAAAAGTACAGAAAATCCAAGTGGTGGGTGGGGCGTTGCTAATAAAACAATTGTGAATGTATATATTTTTGAAAGAAGATGGGTGGCAATCACACGTGGTCTTGTATGTTGCACCGTGCAATGGTTTCAAACCATACCCTTAACCGACAAAGACAAAAGTGATCTTCAAAAAAGTTGTCAATTGTTCTGTTTGATAATGCAGAAAAGTCTTGAGTATAAATTTCTATTTGTCATAGTATTGGTTCCTGTTCCTCTGGCTAAGAAGAAAAATATTGTCCCCTCTGAATAAGATTTATCCAATCTTCAGTTTGTTTTATCTCTGCATCAGTAATAAATCCAAATGATCGCCTGGCTATAAAACAATTGCAATTTGCACAGGAACAGTAGTACTGAAGGCCATTCAAACTCCTCCAGCTTATTCTACCATTGAATTAGTTCATCGCCGATCGGTATTAATTCCACCCGTTCACTTTGCATTTGCAATCGTTATCAGCACTGCCAAACAAAAATACATTGTTGATCTCAGTTTTGCAAATTTCAAGTGATCGGCCTCATCTCCAACCTCAACAACTTTCTTTTTCCAAAAAGGGGATAACATTCCTTATGTCCTGTACCGTTTGGAGAAGAAATGCTTCCTGACATCAACGTTGAATGACCTACCTTTAAGGTTACGCCACCTTGTTCTGGTTTCCCCCACCAGTGGAAGCAGGCTGTTTGAATCAATAGATATCAAATCCTTTAATCAGTTTCAGTATCAATTAACAATGACAGATGTGGAATCAATATAAATTATTTTACAACTATTGTAAAGATAAACTACAATGCGAACTTTGATATACTCCCTTGGTTATCTATCCAGTGGCAGGGCTTCAATCACAATGCACTGCCATCATACAATGGAAATTAGTCGTACAAATATACATATGAGCACACAAATTAGGATCTGTAATAGGCCATTCTGCCCTTCTGATCCTGACATTACGCCACCTATTCAACCAAAAAGATGTCATCTACTCACCTCACTAGGAATAAACTGCAGCTCTACACCAATCTCCCAAACCGAAGCCAAATATCACATTACATGCAGAGTTGGGTAGAAATCAATCCCAAAGTTACAACTTAAAAGTTGCAATTCATATGAGTTCCTAGTAACCAGCATGCAGCTGGAGTGATTTGGTTCAGTACGCAGCCACACAGGTGAAGATCAACAAGCCTTCCTGCTCCTCTGATGCTGCTTGGCCTGCTGTGTTCATCCAGCTCTACACCTTGTTATCTCAGATTCTCCAGCATCTGCAGTTCCTACTACAACTGCAGAAGAAAGTCAGGCTTTTCGTCTTCAGAGAGAAGAGAATTGAGCTTAGCTGTGAAACAATATCCTGTCTCATTTGCCAACATCCAACAATTTAAACTCATATTAATGGACACGTGGGCAGAGTAGCACAGGACAACCAATGGTACAGCTGCATGAGAGATCACAATTGCAAGGGAGATGGGAAACAATTTGCATTACAAAGCTCCACTCACTGAAAATTGAAATGATACATTACACTGGGGATTTTTATTGTGCTAAGTCAGCACCAGAATTTCCATTTCAAGCACCCAGTCTCAGCATCAAGAACTTCCGGGGAAGATTTAATGCCTAACCTCTCTTACTTGACCCACAACTTCCCAATCTGAATTCTTCATGTGAAATTGCCAATTAGTGTTGAATATGGGACAATATTGCTTCTTACTCCTTTCGGGGGGTCTCTCAGTGTGGCAGTCTTGTCTTGACTGACATGGAGGTCTTGTCCCAATGTGGAGGTCTTCTTCATCTTTGGCATCCAGGTATTCTAGTGGCCTGGCAGGCAGTCTCATCCAGGAGTGGCGGTCTCAGCCCAGCCTGGCGGTCTTCCTCAGAGGAGACTTCTGGCCCAATATGGCGGTCTCTCCCCGGCTGTGTCTTTGGGGTGTACTGTCGTTCCTGAGTCAGCTTCCCCGAGCCTAGGAGCCACTAACTGTATTGCGATCAACTTCGTTTTAATTTTACTTGTTTTATTATTGTGTCATTGATGTGGGCGCCATTTTAGGGTAACGTATAAAAGCTATCACTGTATTTTTCATTTTAAAAAGTAGACATGACCATTTCTATTCTATTCTACACTCCCAGATCACTGAAATTTGCTCTGAACATGATGTGTAGAACCATGTCCAAGAAGAAGCAGAAGGATCGGTGTCTAACTCATTCAAACTCAACACTCCTCTTCCAAATATCGCATTAGAAAATTTGATTAAAGAATATGCAGGAAACTAAAATGGTCTGGTATCCATTTTTGACATCTTACAGCTCAGTTCGTAACAACTATGCATTCAGGTACCACTCCAGTCAGGGAAGAAGCATAGATGACATGGCTAAACAGGTCAATAATCAACATGCAAATCCTTCCAAGATACCCTTGGCAGATGGAAGAGTGGGAGAATTTCCTGATCAACCGTGCTTGATGTGGAGTGGTGCACCTCAAGCTATCACCATTTGCCCCAATCTCTGATAGGGGGGGATGTTTACAATCTCTTGTGGGTGACAGAGCATGAAGGACCATCCATTTTCTCTTCTTTCCAAGTGGATTCCTATGGCCATCTAGTGGTAAAGTCTCAAGATTGCAGGGGCAGAATGTCAGACGGGTCTCATCAAAAGCTAATGAACTGCAAGTGTTGCAGCATTGAGAACTGAACCAGAATTTCTACAGCAAGTTTTCCCTTCAAAAGTGAACCTCACATAGTCACACAGAGCACATAGAAGCTCCAATGACCTCTGCCTTTCCATGATGGAAGCTAATCGGCCAACTGAGGACTACGGACATTCAGTCATAGCAATGCTCCCAACACGAGACTCAGCAACATAAAGGCAAAAGATTTGTTCTCAAATATCTTACCACTTAAATATTTTAATCGTACCACTGAACTTCAAACTAAACTTATCAACTGCATTTGCATTGTTCTTATTTAATATTCATCCAATGAAATCAAAATTCCAGAATTCAGTTGAAGGAAGAATAGGCCACTCAGCCAACTGAGTTGGTGCTACCTCATCAAATTTAAAATCTATTTTGCTTCGTATCCCCTCTTTTCAAACACAAATTCTCTTTTAGAATGAAAGCAAATTGGAATCTAGGGTGCTCCTCTAATTGACAGCTAACAATGGAATCATAGAAGAACGGTCCCGTAATTATCTGACCATAGATCATTGGAAAGTGTTAGCAGACACATATCTGAATCACTGCTATGTAGGTGCCAACAATACCAATATAAAAAGACCCTGTGGTCTCTGTGCCAATAGACCCTCTATAAATAAAAAGTACATGCAAATCTGAGTTTAGATAAGCTCTCCTTGGCATATTCTCAATGTATTTTTATGATCAATGCAGGACTTTGGATATGTGTTTGCTGCCAGCTGTCTTTCCCGAACCTCTCATGCATCAACCTACCTGAAACAGGGAAGAAACAGAATGAGTGGTAAATTTCTTTTGTGTGGTGTTGGCTGATGGAGGAACAATGATCAGGACTCCGAGATCTCCCCTCTTCTTCTTTCATTAATGTCGATCATATTTGAGGCTGGTTCCTCAAAATTTGATTTTTTTTTAATGAAAGCGTAATTGCCACATTCGATTGGCAGCAACTTTATAGACCCTTAACACCTGTATTCATAAAATATTAAACATGTATTGTGATACAGCACCTTTTCCTGTGCATATCCCATCCCACTCAAACAATGGCATTACCAACACGAAAATGTGATTTGGTGCACCCTGGGCAACTCCAAAGCAGCTCTGAAGGCCTGAACCATGGAAATACAAAAAACACAACTTACACTCAGAACTGTGATTATGAACAGATCTTCTGTTTTGAGATGCCAATTAAGGGATAAATGTTGGCCAGACCAAAACTTGAGGTCTCCTTTGACTTAGTGTCGTGGGATGTTTTACACATACACATGCACAGACAACTGAGGCTTCAGTTTAATGACTCAACTGAAAGAGAGCCCTCTGACAGTGCAGCACGCCCTCAGTATTGCATCAGCCTTGATGTTTGTCCTCAAGCCCTGGAGCGGGATTTGAACCCAAGCTTTGTGGACGCAAGAGTGCTATCCACTGAGCTACAACTAACAGACACATTGCCGAGTCAGCCCTTCAGAAATTCCAGAAGTTAACTGACTGACTTGCTAGTTCCCAACCTACAAATGAGTAAAGGATTTGGGAGGTCATGTTGCTGCTGTACCGTACCTTGGTTAGTCCACTTTTGGAACACTGCATTAAATTCTGGCCTCCTGGCTATAGGAAAGATGTTGTGAAACTTCAAAAGGTACAGAAAAGATTTACAAGGATGTTGCAGGGGTTGGAGGGTTTGAGCTATAGGGAGAGGCTGAATAGGCTGGGGCTATCTTCCCTGGAGCATCGGTGGCTCAGGAGTGACCTTATAGAGTTTTATAAAACCATGAGGGGCATGGATAGGGTCCTTTCCCCAGGGTAGCAAAGTCCAAAACTACAGGGCACAGTTTTAAGGTGACAGGGGAAAGATTTAAAAGGGACCCCAGGGGACAACATTTTCATGCAGTGGGTGGTGTGTGTATGGAATGAGCTGGTGAGGAGGTGGTGGAGCCTGGTACAATTACAACATTTAAAAGACATCTAAATGGTATATGAATTGGAAAGGTTTAGAGGGATACAGAGAAGATGCTGGCAAATGGGACTAGATTAATTTAGGATATCTGGTTGGCATGGATGAGTTGGACCGAAGGGTCTGTTTCCTTGCTGTACAACTCTATAACTCTACAAGCCAATGATAAGTCCCCTACATTGAACATGGCTGAACTCAGCTAAATCACAAAAGACCAGGGAGAGATGTGCAGAATGGCTGGTCACTTCATTTCAATAGCCAGCTGTATTCATTTTTAGTTCCTTTTATATATAAAAAACAAACCAAGATAAAATGAAGAACTGCAGGCACTGGACATCTGAAGCAAAAAGATAAATTGCTTCCGATGAAGAGTTACCAGACTCGAAATGTTACCTCTACTTTCTCCCCACAGATGCTGCCAGATTGGCTGGGTTTCGCCAGCAATTTCTGTTCTTGAAACAAAATCAGAGGTGCTTCACAAGGTCATTATAAAACTAAACATGGCACTATTCCACGTAAGGAGATATTACAGAAGATGACCAAATGCTTGGTCAAAGAGGTGAGTTTCAAAGATGGTCTTGAAAGGAGGAATGCAAGGTAGAATGATGAAGAGGTGTAAGAAGGATCTCTGAAGAAGAAGGGTCTAGGCCTGAAACATCAGCCTTCCTGCTCCTATAATGCTGCTTGGCCTGCTGTGTTTATCCAGCTCTACAACTTGTTATCTCGGATTCTCCAGCATCTGCAGTTCCTATTATCTCTTCTCCAGAGCTTGGAGCTTTGGCAGCTGAAGACACGAACACCAGTGATGGAGTGATTAAAGCTGGGAATGATCAAGAGGCCAGAATTAAAGGAATGTAGACTTCAGTGGGTTATGGGGCTAGATTAGAGACAGAGATGGGGAGCATGTAGCCCTGGATGGATCTGAAAACAAAAATTAAGAATTTGTATGAGGAAGATAAAGAGGTGTTACTTGACAGGGGCTAATGTAGGCGATGGGTATATGGGACTTGTAATATATTAAGACATGGGTGGCAGAGTTTTGAATTTTGAGTTTGAATGAACTCAAAACCACTTCAAGAGAAATCAACTTATATAAAGTATTCTTAATTTTGATATAGCTGCACCATCATGTTTGTTTTAGAAAGAAATCATTGTCCAAACCAAATATAAATAAACAAAAATATGCAGCTCCCACACTGGCCTGGTCAATAAAGGTGGGAAAATACAGCACAAAACTAGACTAGTCAAAAAAATTCCACATTTGATTTCTGGCTCGCGTTGAGGTCGCTCCTTTGCACCTCTTGTTATGATAAAGGTAATGTAAGAATACAACTTGTAGCTCAGGATAGCATTTTAGTAAGAAAAATAACATCCAAAATGATTGCCTACGTCAGTGTTAGAAGTGCTAGTCTCTTTAAGGAGCAAACAGAACATCTCCAGAGTTGATTGAGAGCAGGTAATATTAACTGGACTTTGTAGTTAAGAGCTGGAATTTAGAAAGATGGGCACCAGACAGGGTGGAGTACTTTATCTCCCCTTCTAACTCCAGTTTGATTCAGCCCCTCCCCCTCTCCATTGCCTGGCTTTTATCAGGAACTGTGTGTAGTTTGATTACTTGGAAAACATGGGTGATTTAGTGGTGGTAGATAATAGGGGAAAAGTACCATGGGTGATGGGGTGATGAGAACAAAGGTATTTGGTTGTATGTGAAAACAGCCCGGATGTGGAAAAAGGAAAAAAAGCTAGATTCTGATCTTTCGTTGTTATAGTGCCCCAGTAGGCAATTTTTGTTTATTTTTGAAATTTGGCTAATTGATCTTTCCTTAAAAAAAGAGCTAGGATTTTTTCCGCATCAGGGACCTGGGGTAGAGAGTGTTGCACGCAGCAATCTTGTCCAACTGTAAGTTAAATCAGATCATAGGCTCCCGAGCCAATTATTTGTTAAGTGTGCTGTGGAGTCCATGGACCAAATATACATGGGTTGCACCAATTGTTTTAGTCATTTGAAACATCTTTAGGTGTTCTTTTGATTGCAATTCAGTTCCTGATCTTTGGGCATGTGATGTGTAAAGATCGGTAGGTCTGTGGGATTAGCTCAGAGGACCTCTTCATGAACCTGCAGGGGCTGAGGAGGGGACATAATTCTGGACTGCTTGACCTTGGAAACAAGCACACAGTTATCACTGGTACTTTTGTTCAGGGTGCTGTGGTACATTTTTTCTTCCTCTGATGACTGACTTAGTTTCTCTTGGTTTTCCCCTTTTTGATGTTCAGGGTTTTTGGTCAAGTTACAACGCCCTCTTGGGCAGTATTTTTGCATTTCTTAGTTTAGTCTATTCAGGAAAAAAAATTGCATCCTTCCCCATGCAGCAAGGGGTTTGGCTTCTGGACCAGGAAAGAGTCCAAAAGGAGAAAGGTAGAAATTGGTGTTTGGGCTAAACTGTAGATTTTCAATAAGCCCTTGGAAATCTCTGAAAGCCTTTCGCTGCCTAATTCAACAGAGGGATACTGGTCCGTTAAACAGCATCAATCCACCCGACCAATCCACAGAGTGCAAAATCAGAATAACCAATTTACTAGTTGTATCCCTCAATTTGTTTCTTCATTAAAAGCATGTTTAACACCCTCTTAAATATGCTGGATATTTACTACCTTGTTCACTGAGTCACTCTCATTGATTCCGGCCCCACACATTTCCTTGGTCGTTAATCCCAAGCCTTTAATCAAGTAATCTACTGAGACTGATAATGTAGTGGCAAAACGACAGGCCAGCAACAATGGGTACAAAGTATAAAAAGGAACTGGCCAACACCAAAATATACATGAAATTAAAGAATGATAGCAATAGGGTTTCCAGGTCACGGAGACCAAAGATATTCCTTACGCCATTGGCATTTGACATTTCTGAAAAAGGGTCTAGGCCCGAAACGCCAGCTTTCCTGCTCCTCTGATGCTGCTTGGCCTGCTGTGTTCATCCAGCTCGACACCTTGTTATCTCATATTCCTTACGCCGTTGGGTTTGGGTTTGATGGTGAAAACCCTGCTGCCCCACTATTGATGACTGGAGACCAGTCCTGACAGGACACAATGAGTGTTCTAGTGTATGGTACTTAATGGGTGTACAATGTATAAATGAGAAAGACCCAGCCTCTGCTTTGTTCCCCTGCTATTCCCACTTTCATTACTGAATACACAGGCCATATGTTACACCCTGACCTCCATTGTCCAGAGAACTGGAAAGGTGGCCTTCCTCATGAGGAGAATGGCTGATGCAAGTTTTCTCATGCTGCCTGACTTTGCCTTCACTTTGACATGGTCAGAGGGCTCCTGGTTGTTGACCCTTGCACATTTATACAGCACCTTCCATGTAGGAAAATATCTCAAGGCTCTTCCTAACATTGGAATCAGAGACAAAATAGACTGAAAAACTATGAAGGAGGAATCAAAAACTTAATGCAAGAAGTGGGGTTTTAAAGAGGCGAGGTTGGATGCGTTTAGTCATTTCTTTCATAAGGTAGAAGCAAAAGACAAAACATTAAATATTGAAGTCAAAGCTTCAGAAATAACTGAGTGGACACCTTGTAGGCTGTCTGTGAATCTCGTCAGAGTACAAAGCTCAATGAGTGGCTGGGTTTAGTGAGGGAAGTTGTGCATGTAGATGCTATGCCCAGCGTGGCGGACTCTTGGCGACCCTGCATGGCAGCCTCTCGATGGCCCAGTGTAACGGTCTCTCGGCAGCCTGGCCTGGCCTCAGCGTGGATGTGTAGCCTTGAGATGATTCCAGGCAGTCCTGGCCTCGAAGTGAAGCCCAGCAGGATCTTGAGTCAAGGCCCAGCTCAGACTAGAGGTTAAGTGCTGGTGTGGACTGTTTTGAAAAGGCTGTTATTCCGAACTTTTTGGGTTTTTTTTAATTTTTCTTATTTATTCCTATGACCTGTAATGCTAGACTATTTATTCATTTACTTTTCCAATTTCTTTTCCCCTAGGAATTTGTATTGAAGAATCGGTACATAGGTACCTTTGTACCTAAGATGGCACCTTAAGTGTCAACTTATAAACTTTTCCCTGTACTCATGGGACAATAAAGCTAATTCTAATTCTAGTTCCAGATGCCTGTTTACTGGGTGTTCACCTCCCACACGTAAATGAGCATGGAGCTGAATAAATAGCTGGATTCAAGGGGACATCATTGCTATTCCAGAGATTCCTATTCTGGACACCACTCTTTAGGAAGGATGTCAAAGCCTCTGAAAAGGATGCAAGAAAAATTCATTAAAATGATACCAAGTGCAGGACCACCTCATTGACTGACAGGCGGCAGAAACTGTCTTCTCAAAGAAAAGAGATGTTAACAAAGGATTTGACAGAAGTGTTCAAAAGGAAGGTTTTGGCAGTGTGAATAAGGTGAACCTGTTTCCAATTGCAGGATGATCACTGACCAAGAGTGACAAGTAGCCAGAGGTGAGTTGAGAACTTTGTTTTAACTCAGTACCTTGTGATCTAGAACACACTATCCAGAAAGCATAATTGGAGTAGATTAAACTGTAATTTGTGATGGATTTGTATGAATGTTTGAAGGGGAGAAAACTGCAGAGCTTACAAGATAACAGTAGGACTAAGTAGATTGGTCTAAGAAAGATCTAGCACAGAAATGATGGCCTCAAATTTCTATAACCCACAGGTAAGGGCCAGAAAGCCTCAACTGCAGTGCCTAGACTGACACTTGAAGAATTATGCAGGGGAGATCAGGGGGAAGTAATAGTTAGTGCCCATTTTAACTTTCAACTGCCCTCTAGACAATTAGGGATGGGCAATAAATGCTGGCCTCATCTCCAATGGTCAAAAAAAAATCATTTGGCCAAGGCACCAGAAGGGAGTTGATACCACATCTGCATACCACATGAAGGAGAAGAAACAGAAAAAGGGTCAGAGCAGTTACTAGCCAACACAGCCATCCCTACGTAGGGTGCAGAGCATGGGGAAAATCTCGTTTTGTGCAACCCATACTCCCTTAGGTCGCACTGTATACAGCACCATCCCCCACGTCCCCAGGGCAGATCACATTGTATGCACACACTCCAACTTGGCTCTCCAGCTTTTCCCTCCATTCCTAAGGTCCCAATGCAGGGGCCCCCAAAGTGGCTCCAATTCGTTCTACTCTAGGGACAGTTCTGTTGGCCAAAAGACCAGAATATTCAAAGTCTTGTGGACCAAATGGTTCTAAATTGGGAAGAGGGAGAGAATGGTTAAATAGATTAATTCTTTTTGCAGCAAAAATCAATAATCTATTGATTGGGAGAGATTAGATTCACGTGATCACATCACAGCACTGATTTCAGAGTGGCCAACTGGCTTAAAAATGTTTTTTTCTTCATTGATCTAACTACTTGCATCACCAATTTGTAATATTCAACCATGCTCCTCACTCAGCAACTCCCCACCTATCAATTTCTTATGTGTTTCCTCTAACTAATTCATCTTTTTTATGTTCACTGATCTTGAGTATAAATAAGTTGAGATAAAGTCACTTATTCGGTCCTCACTGGAAGTATGCAGCGATGTGCACATGCATGTCCAGTCCCCCAATAACACACAGACATTGAATTATTTGCGAACATAGAAATTACGAACAGCAGTAGGCCAATCGGCCATTCCAGCCTGCTTCACCATTCATTGTGATCATGGCTGATCACCCAACTTAATAGCGTTCCTGCTTTTCCCCCAAGTCCATTGATCCCTCAGTCTCAACTGCTTTATGCAACTCCTTCTTGAACTGAAACAATGAAGTGTAGCCACTGTCATGTCAGCAAACATGGCAGTCTCTGTACATACAGTAAGATCCCATATGATGTCTGGTATAATTTTCATCTCCTTTGAATGGAGGTCAGACAAGCTTCTATGTGTGTAACGTGTCATTCACAGCCCTATTAAAACATGTACCCCATGTTTCTAGCTTGGGCTTTCATCTCTTCATAAAGTTTGTTTACGTTCTTCTGCATCCACACCCAGGCCTAACCAATCTAGCACAGAAGCACCAGAGAAACATTGAAGATAGGAGCAGGAGTTGGCCATTTGGCCCCTCGAGCCTACTCTGCCATTCAATATGATCATGGGTGATCATTTAACTCAATACCTTAATCCTGCCTTCTCCACATATCCCTTCATCCCTTTAGCCACAAGAGCTCTATCTACCTCCTCCTTGAAAATACATAATGTTTTGGCCTCAACAATTTTCTGTAGTAGTGAATTCCAAAGGCTCACCACTCTCTGGGTGAAGAAATTTCTCTTCGTTTCAGTCCTAAAAGGTTTACCCCTTATCCTTAAGCCATGATCCCTGGTTCTGGACTTCTCTGCCACTAGGAAAATCCTTCCTGCATCTGACTTGTTTAGTCCTGTTAGAATTTTATAGGTTTCTAGAGATTCCCCCCCAACCCCACGTCAATCATCGAAACTCCAGTGAATACAAACCTAACCAACTGAATACCTCCTTTTACATCAGACCTGCTTCCCCAGGAATCAATTCGGTAAACTTGGCTACACTCCCTCTATAGTAAGCACAGCCTTCCTCAGATAAAGAGAACAAAACTACACAATGCTCCAGGTGTGGCTTCACAATGCCCTGTATAACTGCAGCAAGATATCCTTGCTCCTGGTTCTCGAATCCTCTCATTATGAAGGCTAATATACAGTCTGCCTTCTTCACTATCTGCTGCACCTGCACGCTTAGTTTCAGTGACTGGTGCATGATGACACCCAGGTCTTGGTGGACATTGCCCCCTCTCAATTTACAGCTATTCAAAAAATAACCCGCCTTCCAATTTTTGCTACCAAAGTGGGTAACCCCAAATTTATCTACATTATACCTGCGTCTGCTATACATTTTCCTATTCACAACATCTCTGCAGCCTCCTCATGGCTCAACCTCCCATTCAGCTTTGTGTCATCTGCATTTTGAGGCATTATATTTAGTTCCCTCATCTCAGTCATTCACATGTATTGTGAATAGCTGGGGACCTTGTACCAAATGTACCCCACTAGTCACTGCCTGTCATTTAGAAAAACACACATTTCTCTCTACTCTTTGTTTCCAGTCTGCTACCCAACTCTGCATCCACCTCAATACATTACCCCCAATCCTATGTGCTTCAATAGTAAACTCACCCACATAGTCAAGTGCGAAGCAACTGGTCACTACAAACAGCCAATGAGGTGAAGGCTAAATATTGGTCCGAATGCCATTCCTTATTGTCATGGAATCTACCTGGGAGGGCAAACTAGACCTCAGTTTAACATCTCATCCAAATGAACAGTCCCTTCCAATACTGTGGGTTTTACTTCAGTACAACAGTTAAGATTGTAGTTAAGATTGCTGCTTTAGCCCTGCAGGACGTACAGGCTGACTACGAAGAATCAGCATTGCCCACTGAACTAATTCTGGAGACCCTTACATAAGAGATACTTGGATATTTTTAATCCAGCCTTTGGTGTAGTTCAGCACCTCACCCCAATAGCGATTCCTTTTGGCCACTGGGGAGTTGCATGCTCTCAGATTACCCGAGAAGCAGCCTAACCAGATGTTGCCCTTGCCATCCATACCACAGCACTTTGCAGTTCTAGACACGGAATAATAATCTGACACCTCACTTGGAGACTGCAGTGGCTCTGTGAATGAGTCCCTTTGTCGTGACCATGGACAGATTAGGTCTGAGTTTAACTGTAAACTGCAGAAGCAGGTGCACCTGAAACCAGAACAAAGAAACCCAGTGGAGGGAGCCAGGTGTGTTTCAGTTCCTTGGCACCCTGCACTGCAGGAAGACCATAATTCGCTTCAACTTTGGGAAGCTCAGTTGGCAGGACTGGATCTCTGTGACCTTACCTAGAGACAGTTTAACTACACCAACACAGGAAGTCCATTTGTGAACCAGAATGCAACCTTCACCGAAAGATGTTGAAAATCAAGCCAACGGTGACATCAACTGCACCATCATCATTGGGCCTCATCAACAGTACTAGACAGCATTGCATCAACACAAGTGGGTCAAAGGCAAGACTCAAATATTTCCCTTTATTTTCATGCAAATGGGTTTCTTCTGTGATACTCACCTCCTCAATTTACTCCAGTTTCAGGGATGGAACTGTGCCCACACATGTTTCATCCTCCCCTCCCACCTTAGACAGTATCTCCCAAGTGACCCTTATCCCTTGAGCAGACAGGTCACAGGGTCATACAGCACAGACGCAGACCCTTTGGTCTGACTTGTCCATGCTGACCATATTTCCCAAACTAAACTAGTTCTACTTGTCTGCGTTTGGCCCATATCCCTTTAAACCTTTCCTATCCATATACCTGTCCAAATGTCTTTCAAATGTTGTAACTGTACCTGCCTCCACCAATTCCACATACGAACCACCCTCTGTGAAAAAGTTGCCCCTAAAGTCCCTTTTAAATCTTTCCTCTCTCACCTTAAACATATGCCTTCTAGTTTTGAACTCCCTCACCCTAGGGAAAAGATGTTTGCAATCTATGCCCGCCATGATTTTATAAATCTCTGTAAGATCACCCCTCAACCTCCTATGTTCCAGGGAAAAATGTCCAAGCCA
The DNA here is from genome assembly GCA_024137785.1 of Ginglymostoma cirratum. Taxonomy (NCBI): domain Eukaryota; kingdom Metazoa; phylum Chordata; class Chondrichthyes; order Orectolobiformes; family Ginglymostomatidae; genus Ginglymostoma; species Ginglymostoma cirratum. The sequence continues at coordinate 2,689,242 of JAHRHZ010000268.1, forward strand.
ATCTAGCCTCTTCTTATAACTTAAATGCTCCAGCTCCAGTAACATCCTTGTTAATCTTTTCTGCACCCTTTCCAATTTAACAATATCTTTCCCAAAGCAGGGCGACCAGAACTGCATACAGTCTTCCAAAACTGGCCTCACTAACTTTCCCCACTCATGGGATCAACTTTGGCTCTGAGCTCCCCATTGTGTTGTCCTGTCAAGGTGCATCAAACACCTGAAAATCTCCCATTCTAAAGCCGATCATCTGATGACAGTGGCCCTCCAACACCTCCAATGGGCAACTAGAGATGGGCAGTAGATGTAGCCGTGGCCCCACTTTAAAGCAGCAGAATTTTCTTTGTAAACAATCCCAGATTGGAAGGTGACAATCTAGAATTATGCTACACTTTCCATGCCATTCAAGACACAGCATAAAAAGTTTGAGACATTTACAATTAACAGAGCCTAGGGCCAGCACTGAATTATATCCAAAGATAAAAGCAAAAATGACTTTTACAGATTCAAGAAGCATAATACTTTAAACCTCAGAGGGGGTTTTCTACGACCTGTTGGGGGTGGGGGCGGAACAGCCATTCAGTGGTCTTTCTCTACCTGCTGGTTTTTGTTCGACAAGACAAAAGTCTCCAGAGAGACGGCCCAAAAAAAAAAGCAGAGTCCCACATCTCAGACAAAAGGAGGTCACATCAGTGATGATCTTCAACAAGACTTCAAAATGAAACATTATTTCTCCATTAGCTGCTTTTGTGCCATTATCCTCCTGATCTCTCAACAAGAAAAACCCAAAGACGACATCTGCACAGCAGCACCCCCCCCCCCCCCCCCCACACCCCTATGCACGAAACCAGATCTCTGGCTTTCAAAGGCAGCAAACCTCAAAGGGTATTAACCCCTTGGGAGCAGGCCCCTCACTACAGCCTAGAGTTTTCATCAACCAGGAAAAGAAATGAATCCTTCAACACGATGTCTTCCCTCTGCTACTTTACTGCTTCTCCGGCTTCAGGGAGACTCACGGTAACCCGTATCCAAAATGTTAATTTTGATTCAGTCAAGGCACTTGAGCCATATTTACATCGACACTCCACTAGTACTGGAGGGATGCTGCAGGAAACCCCGGACTGGATTTATGGAGGGGGTTACGGTGGGGCCTTGACTCCTGGCTGGAGAACCAGCGACACATCTGCATTACCTCCTCCAAGACAGACATCCAGACTCAACTTCCACACGGGCAGTTAAGTGACTATGTCAGGCACATCCTGGATTCAAAGGATGCTAGGATTGGAAATCCACCTACATTAGCTGCTCGGAAGCCAACGACTCTTCTGGAGGGTAATGCCAGTGTGGTGTCAGCACAAATGATGGTCGTTGGAGTCCCAGTATCATAAAGCGATGCAGGGTAAAGGCAGGTAATGTGGTGAGGGGACTGACAGAATGGACATCATGAATAGAGGGGTTTTGAGGTGGGTCAGGTTGGGGATGGGGGTTGGAGAAGAGAAAAGTGTCAGCAACAAGGGCAAAGGGGGTGGCTTTCAGAGACCTCCCCTCTCCATTTCCACTACTAGATCTCTCATGTAGATACCAAGCACCTTTGATAAAAGGACCTGAGCTAGAAGTCGAACCACAGGCCATCCCTCCATTTGATTAAATTCTGTGGACACTGGAAGCGGGTAGGAGTCCAGGAGTGCCACCATTTCACCAAATTAAATGCCCCCATCTTTCCCCCAAATGTGCCATGAGAGAAGCCTTAAACTTCTACCTGTTGTCCCTCACAGTGAAATAAAACATTCACTGCGTCAAAAAACGGACAAAGAGAGAAGATTCCCAATCTTTGTCCCTCAATATGATGATCCGTTCATTTATTTCTTTGTGGCTTTGTGAAAGCTTGCTGCAGACAAATCAGCTGTCAGGTTTCCCCAAATGGCGACTGCATTTCGAAAGGTCCTGGGCTGTAAGAGATGCCGAGAACATGAAAGGCAGTCCAGAAATGCAAGCTGGTTCCTTTAAACTCGCACTCAAAGGCGAGCCTAAACGACAAGCACTCACCAGGCTGTTGGACAGTAGAAAGCGTCATAGAGTCCCTACTGCTAGTCACTGAGACACCAAGAGCAACGCAGCCAAGATAGATGTAAGGAATAACTGGTGGCCTCATCTGTGGCTGGCATGTTTAGAAGCAGGAACACCTTGTACAAGTGGCCATTTGATTTCGCACCGAACAACTAATGCAGGCAAAGGCAAATAGCCTCCAAAGAAAGGATTAAAGTTGGGCACATTGTGGATGCATGGCTTAGTGTTAAACCAGGTGGTGTCTTTGCTCAGAAGACCAATAAGCGAGGCATTTTGAGAGTTAAATATTTAAATTCTGGCTCGGGCAGCCCACCATGGTTCCCGAAAGCTGGTTCACAAATCTAGCATTTCCTCATTGTAAAACTGCGTTCACCGGCACAAACGGAAGAAATCAAACAAGGTTTATTTTTCTTTCGCAAATGGCCGAGGGCATCTGAAAGGGCAGCTCTGCTCTGATTATATTTGCAGATAAAACGAAAAGGGTCACTCGGCCTTCTGCATCAGGCTTTTGTTAGGGTCCAATTGATCTACTGCTGCTTTTGTTCAAAGCCGAATACAGCCTGGCCACATTTCTGAGAGGTCAGAGGGTCACAGTTCCAAGCTGCCTGTGACTCCCAGCGTCACAGGGTGAATCAAGGTTTCACAAAGTCACATAAACAACGCTGTCCCACAAATGTTCAGTCATGGTCCACAATAATTTGCATAATCAAAATGACTTGCATTTATATAGCACCTTTCAACAACCTCAAGATGTCCTCAAAACACTGTGTAGGCGATGGAGTGCTTTTGAAGTGTGGTCACTAATTGTACAGTGAGGAGAACACAGCAGCCACCTTGTCCATTTTAAACAACCATGAAATAATGAGTGGTTTTAAATGGTGCTGATTGAGACATTATATTAGCTAGGCCACTGGAGAGAACTAACCTGCTGTTCTTTGAAATAACATCCACTAAATAAACACCCACTTGAGGTGCAGAAAGAGCTTCAGTTTAAAGGCTTCTAGAATAAAAAGAAGCAGACTCTGAGGCGACAGCCCTACCACTAACCAGAGTTGATACGCACATAGCCATATAGTCCACCATTGAGAAAATGGTGCAGTGATAATGTCCCTAACACTATAACCAGAAGACGTGCGTTCAAGTCACATCCACTCCAGAAGTGCGAGATAACATCTCTGAATTGGTTGGTTAGATTGATTTCCGGCTGATTCCACCAGGGTGAAATTTTGGTGGTGCATTTTGATTTCTGTTAACAAACCTGGTTTGTTCTTCGGCTCCTTTTATATCTGTTTGAATTCCCTGTGTTAATTACCCTTCCCCCATTCTAGTGTTCTGCACTTGAAAGCACAACATAAGTGCAACCTGTTATTAATACTGAACAGAAGATCCAAATAGACACATCAATGTCATGTTAGACAGCTTCAGTGTAAAAAACCACTTGTTAAATTATCTTCTTATTGGGTAGCCCTGAGACAGTGGATGGCTTTCTTCCTTTCTTCCATTTTGTCCAATGCTGGCCTCCATCTGGGCCCATTGGAGATGCTCAAAATGGTTGGTATCTTCTTGGGTGCTTCTTCTCCACTTTGGGCTGTTTTGGACATGAGGTTCTCAAAATTGGATGGGACTATTGCATTTTTTTCAGGGAGGCTTTAAAGACATCCTCGAAGCGCTTGCTCTGCCCTCCTGCTAACCGCTTGCTGTGATGGAGAGCACAGTAGAGAATATGTTTTAGGAGTCTTGTGTCAGTATACTGCTGTTTATTGACTCTAACAGAAAAATGAACCAAATAGTGTTATTCGATCCTGAAGCCACTTGAAATTCCTAGAATCCCATTGTCAGCATTAAAGAAACAAATGCAAATACCACTGAATCAATTAACACAGTTTCAGTTGATGGCAAAATGCAGTCCACAAAATATCAGCAAAATCCCCACAACTCTCTGCCCTAATTTTGAAATTTGACTTACTCAAGTCCAAGTCTCCAAGACTGGAATATTTGGAAGCAAAGCAATTTTTCATTCAATATCTGTGCGGGAACAAATGCAGACAGAAGAGCTTATTTCATCAGCAAATGCTCCATGTTCGACCTTGCTTCTTCACCAGAACTGTGCTCAGAGAAGGAACTGCTCTATTATTTTTTTATGTGTGCTTTATACAATCAGAAAGTCCAAGGTGCTTTTTGACATCCAGATCTTAACTCAACCAGGGTTGACAGTAAACTTCAAAAAAAAATTAAAACTTCAAAAGTACTTCACTGGATTCTTTCGGAATGTTCTAAAGTTGTAAAGGACATTAACATAATTCCTTGATAACAAGGTGTAGAGTTGGATGAACACAGCAGGCCAAGCAGCATCAGAGGAGCAGGAAGGCTGACGTTTCAGGCCTAGACCCTTCTTCAGAATTTCTGAAGAAGGGTCTAGGCCTGAAACGTCAGCCT
>JAHRHZ010000268.1:2694141-2742008 GCA_024137785.1 Ginglymostoma cirratum
GACCCTTCTTCAGAAATTCTGAAGAAGGGTCTAGGCCCGAAACGTCAGCTTTCCTGCTCCTCTGATGCTGCTTGCCCTGCTGTGTTCATCCAGCTCTACACCTTGTTATCTCAGATTCTCCAGCATCTGCAGTTCCTACTATCTCTGGAACATAATTCCTTCCTTTCTTCGGTGGGGATGCAAGCTTTCATACGTTTCACATGTCTTCAAAGATTACACAGCATTTAGCCTTGGAAATTTAGTTGATATTCTTTAATGGTGCCCCAATCATTGACACGTCCATCCAGAAGTCAGAACATTGTGGCCTGAGACTTCACTCCAGAGATTACAACACATAATCCAAGCTGACACTCCAGTATACTACCGAACAGCTGCAGGGTGAGACAGAAACCAAATTTTCACTGGTTCTCTAGGTTGTTAGTAAAGACCGCATCACTCTATTCCAAGAAGCACCATTAGTTCCCCTCCTGCACCCGCCAGCATTCCAAACACATGAACTGGACCATTCAGCTCATCGCTCTTTGTGAAACCTTGCTTCCTACAAAATGGTCACAATCGCAAAAATCAAAACATTCTGGACAAACTGCTGCAGCTCGTTTTTCAGAGACATACCAAGCATACATAAAAATGTAAATCTGTGTTCACACGCCTCATTCGTCAAAACTTAATATTTTGCCCATTCAAACGACATACAAATGACTAAAATGTAAAGCGTTGACATTCAAAGAGAATTTCACATACCAGCATTCAAACAAATAGTGATCGGTTACATACAGTATAATAAATTTGATTAAATAATTCCAGTACTCCAGGTTGATAAGTTCTCAGGACATGTTCCATTTTTCTGCTCAACTACATCAGTGATGCTGAAAATGACTTGGAACATGAATATCTGACAACTGGGCTGACCCAAGGTATGTTATAATCAGGGCTTAGGGTCAGAAGTGAGCAGGGTGGTCTTTTCTGCTTTTTCACTGCTAGGATCTTTGACTAAATTAGCTGGAATCGTGAAATTTGCCTGAAGGAGCTTGATCTGAAATTGAACTGTTTGAAACTGACACTGGGTTGTACCACCTTGCTGAAATGCTCTCCCCTATCTGATCGAACAATAAAAGTTCAGGGAAAAAAAAAGACAAAACTAAAAGGAACAACATCACATGAAAAGTTGATTTTCTCTTGCAAGGTCTTTCTACCGAGTTTGTACAGAATTGTTACATCAACAACTGGTAAGTGGAAGCTGTGCATGAAATTAAGAGAGCCCCTCCCCCACTTAGATACAAACCTGACAACCAACTATTATAAATGATTGTGAGGGCTCCTATAGCAGCAGAGGCTGCACTGCTGGACTTAACCCCAGAGGCCAGCACGCCATTTAAGCAGAATACATTTTCATAGCTTTCTGGGAAACTGATGCTGCCCAAACGCTCACCAAACGTGGAAGGACAATAACCCTTTAAGTTCAACCATTACAGGTCAATGGAAGAATTGAAAAGTATCACATTGAAAAGGCCTTGGTGCTGCTTTCCCAGGACATCTTTAAGCTTCGGCTAACCTTTAACCCTCGGGGTTATGCACCAACCTTTTGTCACGACTACAATCTCAGTGTCTTCCTTATGGGCCATGGGATAGAGACCTCTATGTACTTTGATCTCACACATAATAAGCTCCCGATTTCAAATATGCCACCTTTGTGCTAGTTGTCACTTGCTCTCACCTTTGAGCTGTAAATTTGTGGATTTGAGTCACAGTACAGGAACTGGAAGAGAAAATATACGCGACGCACATCCTTTTAATGAGATGTTAAGTTGAGGCGCCGTCTACCCTCTCAGGTAGAAAGATCCCATGGCACATCACCGAACGTGCTGAAGTAATGCCAATATTTAACTTCCAACCAATGCCTAAAATCAATTTATCTGGTTCATTAGCACGTTGCTAATTTGTCAGACACAACCCTGTGCATAATTACTGCTGTGTTTCCCATATCACTACATTGACTGCACTGAGCTGTGAACCAGTGTCCTGAGATTGTAACCACACCATAAAAATGTAAGTTTTTTTTAAACTTCATTTATAGTTAAATACAGGCACTACCTCGTTTATTTTGAAGGGATTAGTGTCCTGGCTAAATCAACAGACGAGCAAATAAATTCCCTATTATCACCTTAATTCTGTCTGGGATATTTCCACCTATGCCTCCAAAAAAGATAGATGCTGGGACATATTTGAAGGATTCAAGACTGCATTTGGTATATACTTGTCAGGTAGGGGTATCATGAGGCATAGACCAATGGTGAGTAAATGGGGCATTGGTATAAAGTATCCATGATCTAACTAAATGACCAACCAGACCCAAGGGGTTGAGAAGCCTCCTCCTCTTCCTAAAGTTTTTAACTGTTGCTGGTTACAGACCAGGATATGTCTGAGATGACAAACTAAAATAACTGTACAAGAATTATACCGGACAGCCATGAAGTGGGTGTCTCAAGTAATTCATACAAATACACAATAGACCGAATGAATTAATTGATAGTGTGTGTATACTGTGTGGCTCTTCTTCCAATTTGCAGATAATGCCTGAGATACACTAAGATTAATATTAGCCAACTTGTCCAATTAGCATTGGCTGCCAGCTCACAACTTCTGTTGAGGCGTGACGAGGTTACAACATGTTGTTAACTGTGCACTGTTGCATCTAGTTTTGTTGTGCCCAATAACACGCCCTGGTTGATTCTCTTTGTGATGGCTGCTGCACTTTTTGACATTTTCACCACTCTGCTCCTACTTCACTTGATGAAAGCAATCTGACCATATCAAACCTTGCTGGATGACTCATGAGGCCTTTTGTCCTTGTGAAGACTGTAATGGTTTCAGAAGCTGAAAAGGAATTACGCTCTTGAAATGCAGACCAGCTCTCGTACTTTCCTCCACTCCACCCACAAGGTATCTGGTCTATGCCAAGACTAAAACCACCTACACTAAATGTCAATCCAGTTGAATTCCCCATCTTGCAAAACAACTATCATTAACAACTTCCACTTGTGCAGGAAAGTTAACCTGGGAAAATATCATCTGTGGCTCCACAAAGACATAATCAGAGAAACAAAATCGCAAGGAGGGATGTCCAAAGGTTTCATTAGAATTAGTATTGAGAATACTTTCTAAAAAAGTCATTCATATAACATCTTTAACATGGTTGATCGTTACAGGCCCTCCCAACAGAACATATTTGAAGAAAACTTGACTGCAAGTCAAAGAAAGCATTATTAGAATAAACATAATCAAAAAGGTGGATTTAAGCATCCTGTTAAAACACGAAAGAGGTGCAACGGGAAAGGGGTTTAGTCAGGGAATTCCAGTAATTCCAGTAAAACTGGTTGAAGGAATGCAAGCAATGGTAAGGTGGTCCACATCATCAACAAGCCACTCCTAGCCACTCACCACTCTGTCTTGGAATTATGTCACCATCCCATCACTGTGGCTAGGTCAAAATGGCGGAACTTTCTTTCTAACACACACACACACACACACACACACACACACACACACACACACACGGCCTGCAGTAGTTCAAAACAGCAGCGAAGGGCCAATAAGTAAAGTTGCTAGCCAGTGATGCCCAAATACAATGAAATCATTTATAACAAGGCCAAAATTGAAGTAATGCTGGGGTGTCCAACAGTTGTAGGGCTGGAGAAAGTGAGAGAGGCTTCATCTCCAAAAGATTAACAAAAATGTACAGTTGAAAATATAAAATTTGAAGGGAGTGTGTGAGGATGAGAGGTGGAGACAGGCAGCCAATGAGTCAGTGAATACAGGAATCACTAATCAGCACTCTCCCAAAAATGTGGAAGTCAACTACCCTTCAGACCAGTACATTTTAGCCCTTCTTATATTCCTTTCTGTCTCATGCTAGGATTCAGTTCCACAGGAAATCAACCAACTTGCCCAAGAGAGAGCTGAACTCAATGTCACTGGTCGTGTTTCACAGATACGTATCAACATGTTCCCTGAGGGACATTAGAACATCGCTTACTGTGGGCCTCTAACCTCAGTACATTATAGATCAATGTCGTAAACCTTGTACTCCACCCAACTGTTGTGCAGCTCAGAAAGCTTGCAATTGGAAGGAAAAAAATCTCTAATTATCCTGCAAATGTTCACTATTAAAGTGGATATAGGTAAAGAATTTTTCACAACTCAAAGGTTCCTTTAATTCTACATGGGCCAATGAAACGGCTTTCTCTGCAATAGCCACACTTCGTCCTGTATCTTGGATTTGCTCCTGTCACATCCATGCCACTCAGTTTGCACGGAGTTGAACGCAGACTCCATTCTGAAGCATGTATCAGCACAGATCCAGTGCCAAAGTGAGCATTCACCCTCTGACACACATCTCCAAGCAACAAAAGGCGCCTGTGTATTTCTGCATCCACATAAAGGGGGCAGGATGCAGGCTTCATTGGCACTGTCACTGATCTTTGCATGTTGCACATCAATGGAAGGGGCACAACGCTGGGGGAGGTGCTGACGTAGTGGCAATGTCACTCGTCTAGTTATCCAGAATCCCAGGTTAATGGTCTTGGGACACGGGTTTGAATTCCACTACGGCAGATAGTGAAAGTTTATTTCAATGAAAAAAACTGGAATTAAACCTCAGCCTAATGGTGACCGACAGTCAATTGTCATAAAAACCTATCTGGTTCACCAATACCCTTCAGGGAAAAAAATCTACTGTCTTTATCTGGTCTGCACTATAGTGGACTCCAGATCCACAACTATGCGGTTGACCTAGGCAACTAGGAACGGGCACAGCATTTGCCCAAAATATTGTACTAATGGAAAAGGAAGCTACACCTCAGAACCAAGGGGAACCGTATCACTTTGGCCTATTTGGGGGTGAACAGGGGTTTCAATTAGAAAAGAAACAAATGAAATAAGATTGGGGGCTGAGTCTGAATGGGTTTACCAATTGTACAAACACAGCAGTTCCTACATGAGTCAATACACCAAAGTTAAGGAATGGTGTCTTAGGCAACTATCAAATTCCACAATGCACTGACAAGCACCTTCACAATTACAGGGGAACAGCTCAGGAACAAATCATACAACTCCTGTTTAGAGAACTGCACTTTCAACAGAAAAAGACATGACTTGGACTTGTAGAGAACCGCATATGTTGTCTAGACATCTCAAACACTTCACGCCTTAAGAAAATATTTTGTGAAGTGCAATTACATGAGTAAACATGCCAGCTACCTTGCACACAATGAGGTCCTAGAAAGGTAAATGAGATATATGACCATCAGGTATGGTATATTCTTGCTTCTGACTGAGGAGGAATGCTGACCCAGGACATTTCCTCATGTATTTCTTTGGGAATTTTCCATCTGAAATGGCAAGAGGGACCTCAAACCCAGTTAAGAAGAAAACCCACTCATAGTGACAGTGCGAGCCTAGATGTGAAAGCTAACTGTTCTGCATGTGCTCTCATTAATTTGGAGAAGACAGACCCAATGACCTACACCACAAGAACTAATGACAGGCAATAACAGGACTTGGGAGTGTGGCTGGGCCATTTCGCCCTTCCAGCCTGTTATCATCCAATGTGATCTTGGCTGATCTTGGGGTCTAAGCTCCATTCTCCTGTCTGCCCCAGTGGCTCCCCTTTGCCTATCAACATTCTACCTACTTTGGCCTCGAATAAGTTCAATGACCTGGGTGTCTACTACTTTCTGGGGAAGAGAATTCCACAGGCATACAAACTTCTGAAAGAGAGAAAGAGAGAACAAACTTCTCCTCATCTCCTTCTTAAAAGGGAGGCCTCTTATTTCAAAACGGTCTCCGTATTTCTTGTCTCCTGACAAGTACAGACACAACGATCTGGGGACTGGGTACGAATATTGCAGATGGCAAAATGTGAATAGAACAAAAATCTTTAATTTATAAAAAGCTAGCCTACTGCCAAATTGTTGTAAAAACCCATCTGGTTCACCAACGTCCTTTAGGGGATTGAAATCTGCTGTCCTTACCCAGTATTCCCTATTTGTGACTCCAGACGCAGAGCAATGCAGTTGACTCTTGACTGCCCTCGAAAATGGCGCAGCAATTCACTCAGTTTCACAGCAATTAGAGATGGGCAGTAAATACTGGCCTTGATAGCAACAGCTCACATCCCATAAGCAAATAAAGCAAATCATCAATTTATAGCAACATAGCCCTGACTGATACTGTTCCTGATCAATGCCCACTAGCGCTGGACAGCTCTTGTAAATTTGGAAAGCTTGTGGCTGTGTACCCATCATTACTACAAAGAGCTAAAGCCAATCATAGCCACTACACCCAACCCCCATCCATAGAATATATGACGCTTTGAATAAAGAATCTATTACAATAGAAAGTGAGACAAGCGATTTAACCATTGATGTAGTGCCTCTGAAAAATAAAACATCTCAGACGATTCACAGGAACATAAACAGACAAAATAAGTGATACTGAACCACGTAAGGAGATATTAGGACATGTGACCAAAAGCTTGGACAAAGAGCTAAGTTTTAAGGAGCACCTTAATAAGACAAAGAGGTTGGGGAGAAATTGTCAGAACTTTGGGCTAAGACTACAAGAGTTACAGTTGGAAAGGTGGAGGGAGGGGTTGGTGTACAAGGAATAAAACTACACTCCCAAGAGAACAGAGAAAGTATTGTAAATACACACCTCTTTCAACGCAGACAGTTTACGGATTGGAAGCTGCAGGGCAGGAGAAGCTGCTGGAATGGAATGAAGGCCTTGCAAAAAAACAGACCCTCAACAATTGATTCCCACCTACACTCTGCATGTAAATGATCAATTGGAACAAATGCGATCACATATCAAGCCCCTGTCCCACAGGATGGTTTGCTTCACACAAGGATTGGTAACAAAGGGACAATTCAATGCAGTCACACTGGAAGATGGAGGGAAGTAGATTGTCAGCAGACTGGACCCTCACTGACTATTACTAAGACGGCATGTAAAAACTACCTCCCACCTCGACCTGTTTCTACCACATCTGGGCCCATCAAAAGTTCCATTCGTTACTAACCAATTTGGTCTAAGGAGGGTTAAACAGAAATAACTGATTTTATATCAGACCATTTTCTCCAACAATATAAGTAGGATTTAACTATGAAAAAAAGCAATTAATTATCAAAGCTCATCGTTCCATATGCTATCTCCCCCATCACAACACTCAATCGTAGTTGAGTATCTTCAAACCTCTTCTCTTTATGATTCCAGCCATTTACACTGAATATTTATCACCCTTCATTGTCACTATTTCCAGTTGTATGTTCAGCATCTCGTCCCCAAGAATTCTCTAGAATTCCCCTCCTAATCCTCTTTACACTCGCTCTCATTTTGCGGCCCTCCAAAATCCCACCTTCTCAACTGAGCTTTTTCACAGATTTACTGAACTCTCCCCCTTCGATTTCACGTCAATTTTCAGCTGATTTACCTTCCTTTGAAGACCCAGGTGCCATTTTTATACGTTAAGGCAAAATGAGACATAAAAGCCAAGCTGCTGCTTGGTTTACCACAATTTTAATTCTGACATGGATGTTAAAGTCATTGTCATCATTTGTCTCACCTCATTACATCATATACTTAAATGAGTGCATTACAACCAGTCCCTGACAAACCAGAAACTGTAGGATTCAATCTTTTATTTCCCTTCAATCAGTCTTGTACTGACCCTTGGGAAACATTTAAAGTTGAACCCAAATACCTCCTTAATATTGGTAAAAACTGTCACAACAATCCAAAAACGATCTCCTGGCTATCAACATGCATCAGCATGCTTTCTCAATGAGAAAATGAATGAAAAAAATTGTGAGCTTGCACATGGCTAGGAGACCATAAAACAAAGGAGCAGAAGTGGGCCATTCAGCCCATCAAGTCTGCTCTGCTATTCAATAGGATCATGGCTGATTTGATAATCCTCAATTTTGTTTTTCAGCTTTTTCCCCATAACATTTGATTATTTTACAGATTAAAAATCATTCTTAATAATCCTTCCTCAAAAGCCCCTAGTGATAAAGAATTCCACAGATTCACTACCCTCTGGGAAAAGAAATTCCAGCTCATTTCTGTCTTAAATGTGTGACCCCTTATTCTGAGATTATACCCTCTGTTCCTAGATTCTCCCAAAAGCGGAAATGACCTTTTCACATCTACCCTGACAAGTCTTCTAAGAATCTTGTACGTTTCGATAAAGTTGCCTCTCAATCTTCTATATTCCATATAGTATAGGCCCAATTTACTCAATCTCTCCTCATAAGACAATCCCTCCATACCTGGTGTCAGCTAGGGAACTATTTTTTCTAGACTGCCTCCAAAGCCAGTACATCTTTCCTTAGATTAAGGGACTCAAAGCTGTTCACAGTATTCCAGCAGTGGTCTGACTAGTGTCTTCTGTAAATTAAGAATGAAAGAATTTACCTACCAGATAAAATCAGGAGGAGCAAACTTGCAGTAGGCCAAGTGCTTAGTTACAAAAGCCTCTGTCAATAACATCAAAACATCTCAAGTTACATAAACTGGCTGAAACTACCTTTACATTGCAATAAAAGGTCTACACCCAAATAATTAATCTAGATCCTTAAGAATCTGATCTATGCCTCCAGCATCTTTGGTCTAATTTGGGTTTCTGAAACTCGGACCAAGTAGGTGGTCTAAACAAATTCAACACTTAAGTTTCAAAGTGAATTCAAAAGCAGGAATTGATTTCCTTAAAAAAGGAAGGTTCAAGGGAAATTCAATGGAAGTGCTCAAAACTAATGAAAGGGTTGGATAGTTAATCCTGAAGGATCCACAACCAGAGGGAACAGATTTCAGATAATAACTGGCAAAACATCAAGAGATGAAGTTTTTCTTCCTGTGTTATGGCAATCTGGAATGCACTGCAGTGAGCACAGTGGAATCAGATTCAATAGTAGTTTTCAAAAGGGATTTGGATACACTATTGTACGGGAAAGATCTGCAGAGCTGAAGACAAAGAACAAGAGAACGGGTTTTAATCAGACTGCTTTCCCGACGAGTTGGAATAGGCACAACGGGCCGAATTGCTTACTGCCGGGACCTGGGAATATCCTCCTGTTTCAAAAAAAAACAGAAATGCAGAGGGTGAAAGCTTTGATCCAAAACACTGGTGGGTAATGAGTGTCTCCCTCCCTCAACCCTGCAAATATGTATCGCTGGTGCCAAGACGGAGCTGAACAATATTGTGCAGCCTTCCACCATTTAAGGGACATCGGCGGTGGCAAAATAAAGGTGAAGCCGTGGTGTTCCCCAGAATAGGAGGTATTTGGGGGAAAAAAGGACAAAGGAACACGGACTTTGCTTTGAATTGAAATTCGCGTTTTTTTAAAAAAAAATATAAAGCCTCTTTCAAATGCTGACTGTCCTCTGGGGGGATTCACATCTTTTACTCGCTTGTACTCTTCTGTCTGAACCCAACAGTTCGCTTAGAAAGCGTTTAGGCAAACTTCCAATAACGTGCTACCAACCCATCCAAAGTGGCGTTTTAGTCATGCTCCTAGCTGCTATGTGTTGATAGAAACCCGTTGCGTTTCTTTCCTTTTCAGCATTTTTCTGGTGTTATTTCCAGCGCTTTGTGGAGGTTTTGTTTCCACCATCAAATTTTTTTTAAACGAAGCTCTAAATATCTCATCAACCTGCTTTTACGACTATATTCCACTAAGTGCCTGCAGTTTTTGGCACTCACTGCATTGTTTAAGAGAAGGAAAGTTTCAATAAAGATTTCTAGTTGAACTACAGACTTTTCCGTAGAGGTGTTTTCTTTCCAACAATATCTGGTTTTTTTTGACAAAAGCAAACCACTGGGAATCAAGCAGACATTCAAATCCCTTTAAACCTTCTGCAGAACATCACAAGTTGGAAACTTTCTCACATGCGCTCTTAAACAAAAAGGCAAGATCACAATCATCGCCCTCCAGTGAGAACTTGGTTGAGACATTTACTCACGGCTCCTGCAGATTATAGGCGCTGGCCCGCGGCCCAATTTTGCTAAACCTTGATATATTTATTTGATCCAACCCCTCAGTACGGCAGCAGGGAAACCTGTGCCTGTAGAAGTGTTGGGTGATACTGACACGCCAAGACGGGAAAGCAACGAAGCTCAGCAACTTTTCATTCAGTATTTTTTTAAAAAGAAACCAAGAGCCTCCCACCACGCACTTGGAAAGGACAAAGGGAAGTATCACACTCTTCCCCGTCCTTTTAGGGCTCGTCTCTAAAGTGCTGGTTCTCAATCCAAGCGTGTAACCAGGCAGAGCCATCCCACTCAGTTCACACTGATGTCACCACCACATATAATCCGCCTGGAACCATAAGTACTCCCTATTTTTGTTCGTAAGCACAAACAGTTTCAAATTGTAAACAAATTCACTTCATAACTAATTATAATCGTGATGCTTTTGTCAACAATGAATTTTCTGGCCCCAGCTTTTACAGAGAAAGCTTTAAGCTCAACAGCAAATATTGGATACTCCATTCTTAAGGCATGGATATTTCAACTGAAGACAGGCTGAAATTGTACTACCACCAATGCCTCCATGCCAATTCTCACCATGCAACTCATCCAGGTTCCTTTGGCAGCATATTCCAACCCACAACCACTTCCACACTGAGTATAGGAGTTGGGACATCATGTTGCTGCTGTACAGGCCATTGGTTATAGAGATAACAAGGTGTAGAGCTGGATGAACACAGCAGGCCAAGCAGCATCAAAGGAGCAGGAAGGCTGACATTTTGGGCCTAGGCCCTTCTTCAGAAATAGGCCGGAAACGTCAGCCTTCCTGCTCCTCTGATGCTGCTTGGCCTGCTGTGTTGCAGATTCTCCAGCATCTGCAGTTCCTACTATCTCAGGACATTGGTTAGTCCACTTTTGGAATACTGCGTGCAATTCTGGTCTCCCTGCTGTAGGAAAGATGTTAAAGTTGAAAGGGTTCAGAAAAAAATTAGGAAGATGTTGCCAGGGTTGGAGGGTTTGAGTTATAGAGGCTGAATAGGCTGGGGCGATTTTCCCTGGAGCTGCTGGAGGCTGAGCGGTGATCTAAACGAAGTTTATAAAATCATTACGGACGTAGATAGAGTGACTAGTCAAGATCTTTTCCCCAGGGGAGGGGAATCCAAAACTAGAAGGCATAGGTTTAAGGTGAGAGGGTAAAAATTTAAAAGGGACCTAAAGGACAACATTTTCACGTAGAGGGTGGTGTGTGTATGCAATGAACTGTAAGTGTGGATTGGAACTGGTACGATTACAACATCTCCATGGGTACATGAAGAAGAAGGGTTTAGAGGGATGTAGGCCAACTGCTGGCAAATGGGACTAGATTAATTTAGGATATTGGGTTGACATGGACGAGTTGGACTGAAGAGTCTATTTCTGTGCTGTACATCTCTATGACTCTATGACTGTATCTAGCAAGACAAAGGCAGCAGATACAGGGGATCACCACTACTCACAAGTTGCCCTGCAAGCCACAAGCCATCCTGACTTAGAAATACATTCCGGCAACTTTCACTCAATCAAATCCTGCAATTTTCTCCCGAACAGCACTCTAGATGTCCCTACATTGCAAGGACTGCAACAATTCGAGAAGGCAGCTAATCACCAACTTCTCAAGGGCATTAAGGATGGGAAGTCAATGTTGGCCTAGTCAGCGATGCTCACATCCTAGTGAAAGAATAGAAATAAATATTCTGTAAAAACCAAAAGAACTGCGGATGCCATAAATCAGAAACAAAAACAGAAGTTGCTGGAAATGCTTGGCAGGTCTGACAGCATCTGCAAGGAGAAATCAGTTAACGTTTTGGGTCCAATGAACCTTTCTCAGGACAGAAATAAATATTCTACTCCTTGGAGCAATATATATATAGTGCAATACCACTACAGATGCCACCTATTTTTATATATCAATAACAACTAATTTTATTTATTTATAACTGGGTTCTACTGCATAGGGTGATATTCTATCTCCATTGTTCTGAAAGAAATAAAGCATGGAAGAATTCATATGTTTATACCCCCTTTCCTGTCATCATAACATCAACAGTACATCACATTTGAGGGCAGCGCAGTAGCTCAGTGGTTAGCACTACTACCTCACAGCACCAGGGACCTGGGTTTGATTCCACCCTTGGGTGACTGTCTGTGTGGAGTTTGCACATTCTACCTGTGTCTGCGTGGGTTTTCTCCGGGTGTTCTGGTTTCCTCCCACAGTCCAAAGGTGTGCAGGTTAGGTATGGATTGGCCATGCTAAATTGCCCATCGTGTTCAGGGATATGTAAATTAGGTGTGTTATAGGGAAATGGGTCTGGGGGGGATGCTTTGATGGTTGGTGTGTACCTGTTGGGCCAAAGGGCGTGTTTCCACACTGTAGGGATTCTATATATTACATGGAATAAAATAATTTTGAGGTGAGATCATTGCTGTAATGTTGGAAACGGTTCCCTACGACCACAATCTAATAACAACCAAATAAACTGTTTTGGTGATGTTGGCTGAGGGATAAAATTAGCCAGGGACACGAGGAATATATCTCCTGCCCCTTTCTTTTCCAATAAAAAAATGCTATGAAATAGTTTACAGGGTAATCAGTAAAGGTAATGGAAGAAAATAGAGGATTGTGAAATGTGAATGTTAAGACGCATTCTAAAATTTCTACATACAGACTTTAAGGCAAATGAAGAGTAACTTGAGAAAGAGCTCTAAGAAGAGAATTCCAGAAAGGAAAATATCAGTATTTTGACCCTTTGATCAGAGCTGAAGAACTACAAAAATCTCTTACAGAACGCAAAGTGGAGAGCCACAGAAAGCGACATTGGTCCAGGCGTAATTGTAGGATGGATTTCACGGAATAATTGCTGATGAACTGCAATGGGTGTATGAAGAAGGCAGGAGTAACTATAAACAGCAGTGGAAAGAGTAAACAGAGGGCTTTGGTTTAATGTCAAATCTGTTAGTGCAGCCCTCCCTCAATACCGTGCTGAAGTGTTAACCTAGATTATGGGCTCATGCTTCTTCAGAGGGATTTGAATTCTCAATAATCTTTCTGATTTAGAAGTAAGAGCTTTATCCCTAAGCGCGATCGACTTGCACAAATATGCATGGAACCCATGCAAATCCGGCCAATAAAACTTGTCAGTGCAATCCATAATTAATACTTCCAAGTACATGCTCTTTTCATAACTTGTGCTTCAAAGTGGCTTTTACTTTCAGCTAAATTTTGTACCAGACAATCCAGATAGAAGACAAGAAATGAGAAAGTTTGTATCTTTAAGGCTTATATGCGGATATTCTGCAAAAGTAAAGACGGTTGAATTTAAAGAAACCTAGATTTATAAGGGGTATAACCATGTTGTTGAAAATGTAATGATTGGATCCCGTGTAGGTTATTTATTTATTAATCGATTTCATTATTAATATGTCAGTATTTACTGTGGAGAAAGACATGGGGGCCAGAGAACTTGGGGAAATAAAATTGATGTCTTGAAAACAATCCACACTATAGATGTGGAGGTGCCAAAGTTGGACTGGTGTGGACAAAGTCAGAAGTCACACGACACCAGGTTATAGTCCAACAGGTTAATTTGAAATTACAATTTCAAATTTGAAATTTCGGATCATAGCTTCTTCAACAGGTGAAGTGAAGAAAAGCACACAGGCACAGAGTTTATAGGCAGAGAGATCAAAATGTCATACAAATGATGTGAGTGGAGTGTCAACAGGCTGAATAGAAGTCTCTATAGGTGATCAAAAGTGTCAGATGGCATGAGTAAAGTGTCACCAGCTAAATAGCAAGTGAAGGGATGACCTATAATCTGATTAAATGAGGCAGAGATATAATTACAAAACATTAAAAATAAGATGGTGCTGGAGACAAAACCAAAATGGTTGGAATAACATGTTAGGTATAAGAAATGTATGCTAAGGCTCTAGCCAAGGCAATAAGTAATCCAAAATTGTACAAAGTAATTAAGGTAGAGGGACCATAACAAGCTATTATGGCAATGGTGTCAAAACAGGACGGTAAAGGAGATGTTACAGATACAGAACAGTACAGTGTGGTTATATGTGGCATGACATGAGCCAAGATCACAGTTGAGGCTGTCATCATGATTATGGAACTTGGTTATCAGCTTCTGCTCAGCGATTATGTGTTGCTGTGTATCTCAAAGGCTGCCTTGGAGCGTGCTTTCCCAAAGATGGGAGGCTGAATATCCTTGACCGCTGAAGTGTTCCCCGACTGGGAGGGAACATTCCTGTCTGGTGATTGTTGCGCAATGTCCATTCATCCGTTGTTGTAGCGTCTGCATGGTCCTGCCAATGTACCATGCCTCGGGGAATCCTTGCCTGCAGCGTATGAGATAGACAACATTGGCTGAGTCACACGAGTATCCCCTGTGTATGTAGTTGGTGGTGTTCTCATGTGCGATTGTAGTCTCCATGTCAATAATCTGACATGTCTTGCAGAGGTTACCATGACAGGGTTGTGTGGTGTGGTGGTCAATGATATCCTGAAGGCTGGGTACTTTGCTGCAAACGATGGTCTCTCTAAGGTTTGGTGATTGTTTGAAGGCGAGAAGTGGAGGCATAGGATGCTCTTGGTGAAATGTTCATTGTCATCGGTAACATGTTGAAGGCCACAAAGAACATGATGTAGTTTCTCTGGTCCGGGGAAGTACTGGACGATCCAGGGTACTCTATCGGTTGTGTCCTGTGTCTGTCTTCTGAGGAGGTTGTTGCAGTTTTTCACTGTGGCATGTTGAAACTGACAATCAATGAGTTGAGCCTCACTTCCCGTTCTTACGAAGATGTCTTCCAGCATCTTTAGGTGTCCATCATCCTCCTCGTCTGAGCAGATCCTGTGCATATGCAGGGCTTGTCCATGGGGGATGGCTTCTTTAACATGTTTAGGGTGGTAGTTAGAGAAGTGCAGCATCATGACATTAGCTGTGGGCTTGCGGTAGAGTGAGGTACTGATGTGTCTGTCCCTGATGGAGATGTGTGTGTCCAAGAATGAGACTGATTCTGAAGAGTAGTCCATGGTAAGTCTGATGGTGGGATGAAACTTGTTGAAATCGCTATGTAGTTGTTTCAGTGATTCCTTGCCATGAGTCCAAAGAAAGAAAATGTCATTGATATACCTGGTGTATAAAGTTGTCGGGGCCTTGCACAGCAAAGAGTCTTCCTCAAACTTGTGCATGAAAACATTGGCATATTGTGGTGCAGATTTGGTCCCCATGGCAGCTCCGTGTGTCTGGATGAAGAACCGGCTGTCGAAGGTGAAGGCCTTGTGGTTGAGGATGAAGCAGATGAGTTGTAGGATGGCTTCTGGAAATTGGCTGTTGGTGGTATTGAGTACTGAGGCTGTTCCAGTGATGCCATCATCTCGGGAGATACTGGTGTAGAGTGCCTAAACATCCATTGCGATGAGAAATGTTCCTGGTTCGACTGGGCCGTGGGTACTGAGTTTCTGTAGGAAATCTGTGGTGTCGTGACAGAAGTTGGGGGTTCCCTGTACAATGGGTTTCAAAGTGCCCTTGACATACCCAAAGAAGTTCTTACCCAGGCTCCCATTGCCTGATACAATGGGATATCTGGCTGCGTTGGGCTTTGTGTATCTTCAGAAGGCAGTAGAAGTCTCGTATGCGAGAAGTACGTGGGATGAGAGTGCATAGGATACTCTGAAGGTTTGGATCAAAGATATTGATCAGACTGTTGGTTGACAGATGTGTTTTTAGTCGGATTGACAGGTAGCTGTCTGTAGTGTTCCTGGTTGTGCAGTTGTCCGTATGCTTCTTTGCAGTAGCCCATTCTATTCTGAGTGGCGATAGCTCCTTCTTTGTCCGCTGAATGATGACGATTTTGTCATTGGTATTGAGAGCATGGAAGGCGTTGCGTTGCGCTTGGGTGATGTTCTGCGCTATCTTGTGAGCGCGGCT
Source organism: Ginglymostoma cirratum (assembly GCA_024137785.1). NCBI lineage: Eukaryota > Metazoa > Chordata > Chondrichthyes > Orectolobiformes > Ginglymostomatidae > Ginglymostoma > Ginglymostoma cirratum. Next base: position 2,710,144 of record JAHRHZ010000268.1, read on the forward strand.
GACGAATATGGTTAGACCCTCGGCATGCGACTCTTACACCTATCATTTTATTCCAGCCATTTGGCTTGTCTTGAGCATCATCTTATTTTTTATTCTTTTGTAATTATCTCCCTGTCTCAATTAATGAGATTATAGGTCATCCCTTCACTTCCTATCCAGCTGTTAACACTTTACTCACACCGTCTGACACTTCTGATCACTTGCAGCAACATGTTATTCGGCCTGTCAACACTCCACTCACACCATTTGTACAATCTTTTGATTTCTCTGCCTTTAAATTCTGTGACTGTCTGCTTTCTTCACTTCACCTGACAAAGGAGCAGCGCTTCAAAAGCTTGTGATTTCAATTAAACCTGTTGGACTATAACTGGGTGTCATGTGACTTCTTAGCACATTGCCGAAAAGGAGATTCTTGATGTCTTAAAAAAACATAAATGTGGATAAATCTCCAGGACCTGATCAAGAGTATCCCAGGACATTGTGGGGAAGCTAGGGAAGAAATTGCAGAGATATTTATATCATTTACAGACATGGGTAAGGTACCAGAGGCCTGAAGGGCTGGCTGATGTAATGCCTTTAGTTTAGAAAGGCTGTAAGGAAAAGCCGGGTAAGTATAGATTGGTGAGTCTGACATCAATGGTGGGTAAGTTGTTGGAGATGATTCTGAGAGATAGGATTTACATGCATTTGGAAAGGCAAGGACTGATTAGGGATAGTCAGTATGGCTTTGGGCATGTGAAATCATGTCTGACAAACTTGATTGTGATTTTAGAGGACATGACCAAAAAGATAGATGAGGACAGAATGGTAGACATTATCTACATGGATTTTAGTAACGCCTTTGACAGGGTTTTGCAAGGTAGACTATTTAGTAAAGTTAGATAACATGGGATTCAGGGAGAGCTTGGCAACTGGATACAAAATTGGCTTGATGGTAGGAGACAGAAGGTAGTGGTGGAGGCTGGTTTTTCGGGCTGGAAGCCTGCGACTAGCAATGTTCTGCAGGGATCGATGTTGGGTCCACTGATGTTGTAATTTATCTAAATGATTTTGATGAGACTATAGAAGGCATGGTTTGTAAGCTTGTGGATGACTCCAAAACTAGTCGTATAGTGGACAGTGAAGACGGTTATCTAAGATTACAAAGAGATCTTGGTCAATTGGACCAATGGGCTAAGGAGTAGCAGATGGAATTTAATTTGGATAAAAGCAAGGTGTTGCATTTTGGTAAGACGAACAAAGGCAGGACTTATACAGTTAATTGTAGGGCCCTGAAACTGTTGTCGAACAGAGCGACCTAGGGGTTCATGTACATAATTCTTTGAAATTGTGTCACCGGTAGACAGGGTGGTTAAAAAGGCATTTAGCAGGCTTGCCTTCATTGTTCAGCCAATGAGTACAGGAGTTGGGATGTAATGTTGCCGTTTTACAGGACGTTGGTGGGGCCTCTTTTAGAGTACTGTGTACCGTCCTAGTCACCCTTCTATAGGAAGGACATTATTATATTGGAAAGAGTTACAAGGATACTACCGAGACTGGAGGCTTTGAGTTGTAAGGAGATGTTGGATAGGCTGGGGCTTTTTTCACTGGAGCTTAGGAGGTTGTAGGGTGACCTTTCAAAGATTTATAAAATCATGACAAGCATAAGTAAAGTAAATAGCAAAGGTCTTTTCCTTAGAGTGGGGCAATTCAAAATTAGATGGCATATTTTTAACGTGAAAGGAGAAAGATCTAAAAGGAACCTGAGGGGATCTTTTTCACACAGACGGTGGTTTGTATATGGAATGAACTGCCAGAGGAAGTAGTAGATGCAGGTACAGTTACACCATTTAAAAGACATTTGGTCAGGTACCTGAATAGGAAAGGTTTAGAGGGATATGGGCCAAATGAAAACAGGGTTAGTTTGGTTTGGGAAACTTGGTCGACATGGATGAGTTGGACCAAAGTGTCTGTTTCTGTGCTGTGTGACTCCTTAACTCTTTAGGATGGAATTAGGTTATGGAAGGCATGAATATAAAAACAATCGAAAAAAGTTTGGATTACTTGACAGACATTCTTTAATTCAAAAAGACTCATCATATACCCTACCTAAATATGTAGTGAGTATGGATTGGTTATGTCCTTTTAAAAAAGGGTTGTGAAGAAGACATAGGACACTACAGAGGGATATTGATAGATTACTTGACTGGATAAAGATCTGAGAAATGGAGTATAATGTGGTAAAATATGGATTGTCCATATTGTCAGGAAGAATTAAAAATGAAGCATACCATCCCAATGGTGAGAGATTGCAGAGCTTTGAGATGCAGAGGGATCTGGGTGTCATAGTGTATGAATCACAGAAGGTTCATATCAGTACCAACAATAATTAGGAAAGCTAATAGAATATTATTGCTTATTGCAAATGGAATTGAATACGAAAGTTTAGTTGTTATGTTTCGGTTATACAGGATCTTGGTGAGATAATATCTGGAGTACAGAGTAAACCATTGGTCTCTCTATCGAAGGAAGGATGTAAATGCATTACCTGCAGTTCAGAGAAGTTTTAACCAGACTAATACCTGGAATGGGCAACTTGTCCTATGTGGAAAGGTCGAGAGACTAGGCTTGTTTAGAGTTTGGAAGAATAGGAAATGACTTGATTGAATCACAATCCTGAGGTTACTTGAAGAATTGTGGGAGAATCTGCAACTAGGGTTCAATGTTTAAAAGTAGGGAATTGTCTATGAAGTCAGAGATAAGGAGAAAGCAACAGAAAGTGTTGGAGAGACTCTACAGGTCTGGCAGCATTTATGTTTGTATTTCAAATTTCCAGCATCCGTAGTATTTTGCTTTCATTAGAGATAAGAAGATGCCTTTTTTCTCTCTACTAAATCTTCAGGACTTTCTTCCTCAAAAAACTATGGAAACGGAGTCTTTGAACATTTTTAAGGTGATTAGATTCTTTACAAGCAAAGAGGTGAAAGATATTGGGGGGTGGGGGTGTGAGTGGAGGCGAAAGCAGGAATGTGTAGTTGAAATTAAAACCAGATCAATCATGGTCTTAATGAATGGTGGGGCAGACTCAAAGTGCCCTTCTCCTAATTCATGTGTGTAAATAACTTTGACAAGTTTCTGAGCGAAGATCTATTTTCTATTTGTCAGGCATAAATTGTGGTTCAGCTGTGATTATGAAGTGTCGTAAAGTTTCATTTGATTGCCATCGAATAGAATATAATTCCTACAGTATGGAAACAGGCTATTTGGGTCCACACCGATTCTCCGAAGAGCATCCCACCCAGCCCCATCCCCCCACCCTATCCCTGTAATCCTGTATTTGCCATGGCTAACCCACCTACACATCCTTGGACACTATGGGTAATTGAGCGCAGCCAAGCCACCTAACCTGCACACCTTTGGACTGTGGGAGGAAACCGGGGTACCCGGTGGAAACCCACACAGACACAGGGAGAACTTGCAAATTCCACACGGTCGCCCTTCGGAAGTCAGATATGAACTTTCTGGAATTTTTCCTGAATCGATGGCAGGATTTTCTTACTCTATTTTTCTTAACACCTTCCGGGAGATTGCATGGCTTAGAAGTAGCTGAATGACAAGAGAAAAAAAATTTGTAATTCCACAATCAGTGGGCATCTCAAAGTACTTTATGGCTGACGTGGTACTGCTCGAAGCATAGCTATTCCTGAAATGTTGGAATAATTGCTATGTGAAAATGATAAGATAACCTGTTTTTGTGATGTTGTGTGAAGGAAAAATATATGCCAGGACATTGTGGTAACTTCTCAGCTCTTCTCTAATACAGTGCTGTGGGATCTGTCACATGTGCCCAAAGAACAGAAGGAGACTGCACTTAATGACTGATAGTGACAATAGCCCTTGAATGTTACACTGGAGGGTTAGTGTTCAATTTTTACACTCTATCCCTTGAATCTCTGGTTCAGAGGTGAAAGTACCACCCAGCAATGACTGTGGTATATCTTTTCACTGTTGTTGGATCAAAATCCTGGAATTCCCTCCCCAATGGCATTGTGTGTCAACCCACAGCAGGAGGACTGCAGCGGTTCAAGCAGGCAGCTCACCCCCAACTTCTCAAGGGGGCAACTAGGGACGGGCAATAAACGCTGGCCAGTCAGCGTCACTCACATCCCACGAATGAATAAAAAGAGTCTGGATAGAGTAAACTTGCTCATCCTAACAATCGTTTCCTACATAGAATTAGAAAATGTAGAGAAAGGAACCCATTTGACCCGTGATGTCTATTACCCTAAGCCATCATACCTATGCTAGCTCTTTAGAAAAGCAACAACATTCTGTGAATATCTCACATTCTCCATGTTATTGTCCATGTTTTAATTTGCTTTGAACACCTATTCCCCTCAAACTATGATGTTAAATGTAGGCTATGCAGGGTGGTTTGATCTAAGTAGGATAATGGGTCGGCACAACATCTTGGGCCGAATGGCCTGGACTGTGCTGCGCTGTTCTATGCTCTATGTTCAAACTGTGCTCCTGACATGAAGCCACTGTTTCCTACATTACATTAGTTATGTGAATTTATAAGTATTTAATTGCCCGTAAAGCACTCCGAACCATTTTATGGTCAGATCATTTTCTTTTGTTTTACTCAGCAGTCTGTTCCTCAACTATTCCCTGTGGCAAAGCATTCCAACAACTCCTGTATGGAGGAGGTTTTCTGAATCTCTCTCAGCGTCAAGCTTACATTGAGGACTGCTCACAGAAAGTAGTCTTTTCCCATTCAGCATGCAGAAACTCTCCCTAATTATTTAATTAATGCCTCTTAATTATCCTCACGGCATCATCTGCTCCAGTCTCAATATGTCAATCTCTCCATATTGCTCGTTGCTGTACAAGTATGAAGAGTATCTTATACGCCTTTCCTATCCCTTCTGGGATGCCCAGAACTGCATGTAATGCTTGTTGATTGTGACCTAATCCAACCGATCTTGATCATTACCTTATTCCTCTTGTGTTCTTTGTCTGTATTTCTAAATACGATTAACTACTTTTCTGGGTTTATTTCTCTGCAGTCACAGTTTCAGGAATTTCATGCTTGACTCTGACTTTTCATTGATTGGGCTCTAAGCTGCCAAGTAGGAAAATCAAGCTTCTGATCGCCATCCACTGGCCTCCGCTGGATGTGGCGAATGCCAATTCTGCCTGACTTGGGTACCCAACACGGATCAAGGATGGCAGCTGAATGGTGAGGCTCACATGTGGGATCTTGATGGTGGTGGAAGCAGTCATGGTCATAGAGTAATAGAGATACACAGCACGGAAACAGACCCTCTGATCCAACTCGTTCATGCTGACCAGATATCCTAAATTAATCTAGTCCCATTTGCCAGCATTTGGCCCATATCCCTCTAAACTCTTCCTATTCATGTACCCATCCAGATGCCTTTTAAATGTTCTAATTGTACCGGCCTTCACAACTTCCTCGGGCAGCTCATTGCATACGTGCACCACCCTCTGTGTGAAAAAGTTGCCCCTTACGTCCCTTTTAAATCTTTCCCCTCTCACCTTAAACCTACGTCCTCTAGTTTTGGACTTCCCTACCATGGGAAAAAGACCTTGGTTATACAAGCTATCCAAGCCCCTCGTGATTTTAAACCTCAATAAGGTCTGATGCTCCAGGGAAAATAGTCCCAGTCAATTCAGCCTCTCGCCGTAGCTTAAACCCTCCAGCCCTGGTAACATCCTTGTAAACCTTTTCTGAACCCTTTCAAGTTTCACTATACATCAACACAGACACACACACACACACACACATGCGCGCACACACACACACAGACGCATACACACATGCACACACACACATGCGCACACACACATGCGCACACACACATGAACAGCAGCAATGAGGCAGTTTGGCAATCTGGCAATGACAGGGACATCACCAGAGTGACCAACCAGAGCTATTGTATTGCAAGACCACACCTGTGAGTTTCTAGCTATGGGTATTAAATGAATAAAACATGGGGAAGCTAGGGTATAAAATAATATACTGATATGTGGGGGGAAGCTAGTTCAATGCATAAACACCAGTTCAAACCAAATTCTGTGCCGTGCAACGCGAATTTCGTTAACACTATCTACACTGAAATAGAAACTTCCTCTTTCTTTCTCAGAGGGTCAGTCTGAATGAGCAACATTCCCATGTGCCAAAAAGGGTCAGTTTCCCCTCTGCACTTCAGCTCAGAGCCCCTGTGTTGCCTCAAGAAGCACAAGTGGTGGCTGTTATAGATGGTGACCCCTCTCCCTGACCCCAGAGCTCCTGAATCCTCAGTGTTTCTCAGGAACAAAGGCCCCTATTGTAGGGACATAAGCAGCAGGATCACTGCACTTATGCCTTTGCTGTGGACGTGCCCCCAACCCCCAATAAATCCTAATTTATGCACTGATGTGAAGTAAATCTGTTCAGGGTCAGATGCGCACCAGAGTGTGTCATTTAACTCAGTTTGTGTGGAGCTGTGCAAATCTTTACCTAACTTTTGTGAGATTTCTCTTCCTCCCGCCTGTCTTTTATCTAGAGAAGCTGGAGGATCTGCAATACAGGCAGTGCAATGTGATTTTACTTTTAGCCAACTATCAGTTTCAGAAATTCTCAGATCAGACATTTAAGCTGGATGCTTCAATTCTGTTTATTCCTTAGAGCAGTTTGAATTTGAAGCCTGAAAAGTGTCTTCAACGTAGTTAAGTGTGTGTGTACATGTGTGCTTATGTGTTTGTGTGTGTAAGTGCGTGCATGTGTGCGTGTGTGTCCATATGTGTGTGTGTGACTGTGTGTGAGTGCATGTGTGTCTGTATGTTTGTGTGTGACTGACTATGTGTGTGGGTGCATGTGTGTGTCTATGTTAATGAGTGTGTATGTGTGAGTGAGTGTGTGTGTGCATGTGTGTATGTGTGTGTATGTGCATGTGTGTGTGTGTGTGTGTGTGTCTGTAGGGAGTAGGCATGGTGGAGGACGGTGACAGTGTGGCCTCTCTGTTAGAGAGGGGAGCACAGATACCCGAACCCACTCAGAACTCCATACAGCCTATTGCTCCCTCAGATCCCATTACCCAAACAGTGTCTACAGGGAAGGAAAGAAAAGGAGGTAAATATTGCTCTTTAGTATCCACTATGTCATAGTATGTTCTTCCCCCATGCTCAAAGGCCTGCTTATTGAGAACTAGCCTACTCAGTCACCTGAAGATGCATGGCCATAACTCGCAACTCCAAGAAGATATTCTTCTTGAACTGAGTGGCAGTCAGTTATAAGTTAGACATTGATGAAATGAGGGGAAACCCTGTTCCCAGTGCTCTCTTGCAACATCATGCTCCCACCTGGTGCAGTGGGAGACTGTGGTTCTCTCCCTGACAATCAGTGCTGACCACAGTGTGGAGTGCAGATCAATCCTCCACTAAATCTGCCTCACTTCCATTCCTGCCCTCACTGGCTTGTGGTAGGCTGAAGGCATGTCAGGTTCCCAGCTGCTGTGGGCTTCTGAACCTAAAACAAACCCAACTCGTCTTCTTTTTCCTCTGTGGCAAGGATTCAACCCTATGAGCCCAATGAAGGATTATAGCATCAAGCACCATCAATGCACACACAGAACAGACTAGATTCAAAACCTCAGTCCTGAGAAGTGCTGCTTCCTTCAGTGTAACTCTTGGATCTTCCCTCTCTTATCGCCTCCTTCAGTTGAATTCCTTCACTTCAATGTCTCACTCTTTGGGCTGGATTTGAATTTACCCAACCTGCCTGGTTGGGATTGGCATGGGGTTGGTGGTAAAAGGGAGTCCAGAAGTTGGGCTCACACCCTTTTTGTTACGTTATAATAGCCTGCATTCGGTGGCACCATACTTGCAGAATGTGCACTTATCCACCCTGGGCAATCAAAGTCCCTGCATTAATTACACAGTCCGCATACCTGAATGCACTAAGGACTAGTTTATCCCCTTTGTCTTTCCATATCCCATTACATTCATAACATTAATTCTTATTAATCAATGTTCCACTATACCCTGAAAGAATATGCCTAATTCTGATTAGATTATTTCCCATTGGATCACAGTGTTTTATTCTCTCAGGAACACAATAATCAGAAATAATGATTTCACATTGTTTTTCCTCTTCACTATCCAGTCAGTACATTTGTGGTAGAGTAATCCTTAATAATTGATCAACTTTGGCATCTGATGACTGCTTGATCACTTCGGGATTTACTTTCTGTCAGAGGCTGATAGAAAACAGTGAGGTAAAGAGCCCTCCCCTCCAGCACAAATAGATGCATGAAACAAGCAAGTGTGCTTCCACAAATATGCAAAGATACCTTCGAGTTAGCATGAGGTGACACAGTGACCTTTCGTTTAACCCTCACCTTAACCCTAATCCATTTCTTGGCAGCAGCTTGATTGACCAGCCTGCTCCCAGCCCAGATCCTGCCTCTGTTAAGAGCGGAAGAGCATGATTGGAAGTGCAGGATTCAGATTTTTATCACTTCAACCTTTCACCTGACCTCAAAGCTCCTGCTTTTGGGTGTTAAACTCACCCATTTTTACTTTGTTGCCTTGCTGATTGCAAAGAAAGAGTTACAGTCTTGATGGGTGGCACCATACATTTGCTTTTAGGCTTGAGCCTCAGCCAAATGTGTCAATTGGAGTCCAGTGGACAACTGGTATGTTTCAGTACCAATGGAACAGGTTCGGGTAGCAGCATTTCTTGAAGGGATTGATGTTGGTTACTCTGAAGCCTTTTTGTTTGAATGTTATGCCTGGTCCAAATAAAATCTTCAATTTCTTTGCACGCCTCCAACCTGACACCTACCCCATCCCCACCAGTGATCATAATGTGAACACCTCCAGCTGCAAGCATTTCTATGCTCCCTGCTATTACAATAGAAATTGTGTACTGTTTTGGTCTCCTCACTTGAGAAAGGATGTACTGGCACTGGATGGTTGCAGAGGAGATTCACTAGGTTGGTTCCAGATTAGAAAAAGTTGGCGCATCAGGAGAGATTGAGTAGACTGGGACTACACTCAGTGGAATTTAAAAGAATGAGGAGGGATCTTATTGAAACATATAAAATTATGAAGGAATAGATTAGCATGGAGGTTGTTTCCACTGGAGAGTGAAACTAGAACTAGGGGGCATAGTCTCAAAGTAAAGGAGAGCAGAGTTAGCACTGAGTGGAGGAGAAATTTCTTCACCCAACGCGTTGTGAATCTATGGAATTCCCTGCCCAGTGAAGCAGTTGAGGCTACCTCGTTGAATGTTTTTAAGGCAAAAATGGATAGATTTTTGAACACTGAAGGAATTAAGGGTTATGGTGAGTGGGCTGGTAAGTGGAACTGAGTCCAAGAAGAGATCAGCCACGATCTAATTGAATGGCAGGGTCAACTGGCCATTTGGCCTATTCCTCCTTCTATTTCTTAGTTTCTTATTCATACACCCAGTTCTGACTGGTAAATTGTCAGCTGTAGTCATAGTTGGCTGAATTATTATTAAAGTGAAGCACAGGCCTGCAAAATTGCCCTGGCAATTCCCCAGCACGTGTTATGAACATCTCCTCACAGTTAAATAAATCTGCCCTCTAGTGGTAGCTTTCTTGTCTCTGAGGCGGAATATTTTGTATTTGAGTCACATGGCAGAACCTGACCGCAGAATCTAGGTTGATATGTAAACGCAGTGTGCATAGTGTCGAACAGTAGGAGGAAATATTAAACTGACTCCTCTCTTAGGTGAATCTGAAAACTCCGAGGGCACTATTTTAAAGAAGGCTAAGGAGATTCTCCCTAGTGTCCTGGCTAATATTGTCCCCTCAATAAATGTCAATAAAGTAGATGATCTGGCTGTTGTTGTTCGTGGAATCTTGCTGTGTACAAATTGGCTGTCCCCATTCCTAATATTACAACAACGACTGTACTCCACAAATGTACTTTATAAGATGTTAGTCAGTTCGGAAAGAAGCTGAAGTCCTTAACAGTGCTAAGATAACTAGAAATCTCCTCTTTGTACAAAGCTGACACAAATATGGGCAGCACTTCATTTATGTTAGGCAATTTTATCTAAAATATTTTGTTGCCTCACCTGTCAGCAGTTCTACAGGATACTAACAATTTCTGAGATTTTAAATCCTGTTTTATTTAAAATGAGATGCTTGGTTTGACTCACATGAACCCTTCAAAACAAAGAAACGTTTTTTTTGTAATCATTCCAAATTGTTCTTGTATTGCCCCTGTTATTATTTTAAATGTCAGTTCTACCTGACACTCAGATTGTTGTTCGCAGGAATATCAAGGTTCTTAAACTTTGTTCCTTGCCCTGCCAATCTCCACACACCGGGCTGAATATTCTCATTGTGTCAGGGATCCCAACAAAGGGTTGAAAATCTCTTTGCGGAACCCCAGCTTCATTTCTCTGCAATCTAACCATTGATTAGTTGCCAATGGGACTGCCATTCCTTTACAGGATGGCTGCCAGCCCCCACAAAGCAGCTAGCCTATCAGAGGACTGGCAGCTTAACAGTCTCAGCAACGCCACAGGGAGCTCTGGTCAATGCACTGGAGGAAGCGCACACCATGAATTGCTGGCTATCCTCCCACCCAGGTAAGAGGGCTAGTTAGTCAGGCAGAATGCCATTGGTGAGCACAGTTGTTGCAGGGATAGCCATTACTGTAGGGAAAGTTCCCTCCAAGTGTTAAGTTCCTTGAGTCACCTTTGATTCTACCATGGTTTTCCAGGCTGTCTTCCCACATGGCCCGCCTGCAATTGGTAAAACGCCAATGGTGTGGCAAAGATGCTCTTAACTAACATCTTAAGTGTCACAATTGACCTCTGCTTGGGACGCCAATTGTTCATCTTCTCTATGGCCACTTAGGAAAAATATGGGAGGACAGCCAGTGTCTGTTTCTGTATGTATTGAAGCAAAATTCCTGCAAAATCATTGATACTGTTCTGGACAATGTGTCCAAATCACAAAAAACCATGTAGCCCTGCCATGTCAGGAGAAATTGAGGTAAATTGTCCAAAGACTCTCACGGAAATGCTCATCGAAGAACTGCAACATTGATGTTAATGTCCGTGAGGAGCTTCACAACCAAAACGGCAACAATTTGCCCTTCAAGGTGCATCGCACTTTGAGACCAAATGCCAGAATGATGAGGCAGAGGGGTGGCAGAGAAGGAAAGAGAAAGAAGCCACTCCTGCAATCTGGGTCCCATTACCTCTGGAACGTCCTGCTCCCCCGCCCCATGCACACAAACACCTCTAGGCCAACAGTTGTTCTGTTCTGTCACACAAAGACCCACAGCAGGAACTTGCAACCCTATGTAGTGGTTGGATGGTGACCATCGCTGATGATGACAGTGGTGCCCGTGGAACTTTACCAGGGTAATGCCTTCTGGAGAGATAAGGAAGAGATAAAATTGATCAATAAGTGAAAATATTATCAACTTTTTTGTCACTATTGACAGGTTTCGCACGGCCCCATTTTGTTTGCAGCATCTTTCTGAGAAAGCTTGCTGCTTGCTGACCAGAAATATTTTTGCAGGCCCCTTATTTCAGCAGCTGCAGTACAAGGTGTAGGAGCAATAACATTGAAGACAATTTTGGAGAGAGGGAAGGGGAAGATTAAGGGGTTTCCTTGAATACCGAGTAATCATTTGCTGTACAGGCTGAGGAGGCTTCCTATTTGATGGATCTGGATCAGATCCATGAACTGATTGGAACTCCCTTATGTGTTAATGAGCTCTGTATGGATCAATCTTATTTAAATATACATGTGCGTTTGGTTGGCCAGGTCACGTGCCTACATGGACTGGATCAGGATCAAGTCCGCGTTGTGCATGCGCATGAATTAGATCAAGTCTAGGTCACTTGTATCTGTAAAAACGCAAAATCTGTGAGCCGTAAATGTTGTGAAATATTCAGTTCCTCTCTCCCTCACTGGCTGATCCCTGTTTTAACTCCAGACTGGACGACAAAGACTTGCGAAAATGAAAAATCTGCCCGAATCCACTCAACAGTCTGGTTCACCATCTGCAGTTGAGATCTCATGGATGATGTGCCAAGATCTTTTCTCTTTCAGCATCTTTTACCTCTAAACGGATCTTTAAATCATTGAGGTAGGGTAGTAAACCTGTATGGTCATGGAGCCCAGTCTATTTGCAGACTTACTGTGAGGGATTTTCTCATTGTCCCCTGGAGCTCCTGGGTAGCTGGTGTGCCACACGTACACAGAGAGTTCTCACTAATTGCTTTGCCTGTATGCCCAATGTATTGCTCCAGTGTCCAAACTAGACCAGCTGTCAGCTGTTTCGACGGTTATTCGTAATAGGCACATTCCAAGTGATTATCCTGATGTTATTTGGAGCAATTACACACATATCAAAATGGTTATCTTGGAATTAAACTGAATATATTGATTAGATTAGATTTGGTTTAGATTTGCCGTCACTTGTATTTAAAAATACGACGAAAAGTGTTTTTCTTTACAAAGCATCACCACACTCCAGTGCCATCTTGAAACACTGAATATAATGCAAGATTTTACTGCAAAAGAGCTCATCTTTCTCTCTCCTTCTTGTTCCATTTCTGCTGCTCCTCTAGTCACTGCGTGACATCAGCCGGCGTCTCTGAAGCAGGCTCCTGGGTCTCTGTAATGGGGTCTGGGCTCTCAGTGATGGGCCCCTGCTGCCACCAATTCCACGACTTCCCGAGCTGAACGATGGGCCTGAGGGTGTGCAGGTTCTGGACCTGTTGTTCCTCATCTGACGCTCCTCCAGACACTGCTAGTCACCAGGATCCTCTGCCGTCCCTTTCGCCGATGCTTCCACTCCTTCAGGTGCCCGGGCTTAACCACGGACCTGGAGCCTCGGCTCAGCCTGTGGGTCCAGCCCGGGGGAGTCAGACCCCAGGCTGGGGTGGAGCCATGTCCGACTTGCCCAGCCGTCGCTGCCAGAGACCTCCTCTTTCACCCACCTCTCTCCAGGCTTTAAAGAGAAGAAAACGAAGAGAAAAAGGAGAGAAAAAAAACAGCAAAAAAAGAAAGAAGAAAAGGGAAAGAAAAGGGAAATATAGGAGCGGACGAGCTCCAGTCTCATCCCTGCCACTCCACTGCCATCTTGGATAAATATATTGTGTGGGGAGGCAATCATCCTGAACTGGGCCACACTAGATGGAGGTTGCTTCGTAGATTCAGGGGAACAGCCACTACTGATTAAGATGTTTTCTAATCAACCTGTTCAGAGGTACTGAACTATGCACCTTATGGAGTAGGCGGGGCTTGAACTTAGGCCTCCTGGCCCAGAGATAGAACCTCAAGAGGTTCCAGTACCAATTAAGGCATTTATATGTAACTTTATACATCCGGAATGAATTATTGGTTTAGTGGTAGTATCCCTGCTTCCAAGGGGGCTCTGGTAGCACAGTGGTAATGTCCCTACCCCAGGACTGAATGACCTGGACTCAAGTTCCACTTGCTCCAGAGATGTATAATAATATCTCTGAACAGGTTGATTGGAAACTGCTTAGTATCTGTGCTTAAGAGCCCTCTCAATGCCTTTAGAGAGAGATGGGCACCGCAGGGAATGAAATACTTTATTTCCCCCTCCAGTTCCATTATGATTTAGTCCCTTCCCTCTCTCTCTATGGCACCCCCCTGCTCATTTTTTGATGTTAGCATAAATCTTACAAAAAAAAGTTAATCCAGGGATGTCCTCTTGTGTGCAATGGTAGTGTCCCCAACCCCTGGACTGGGAGGCCCAGTTTAAGTTACTCCTGCTCCAGAGAGGTGTAATAACATCTCAAAACAGGTTGGTTAGAAAAGTAGGTTAAATTACAAAAAAAAAATTAACCCTTGTTTGTCCTTAACAGGCTTAGCATGTAAGATAATTAATTGGAAATGCGGGTGATTTGGTAGTGGTCGATAATGGGTGAAAAGTACCAGGAGTGATTTGGTGGGAGGACGATAAAACATTTAGTTGGGTGTATGAACAATTCTTCACATTAAGAAAGGGCCCTCTTGTGACACAGTGGTTGTGTCCCTACCCGTGGACTGGGAGGCCTTGGTTAAAGTCATATCTGCTCTAGAGTTGTGTAATAACATTGCTGAACAGGTTGATTCGAAAACAGATACATTAAACAAATGTTTAGCTTCCCTACTCTAGGTTCTTGAGGCACTGTGGTAAAATCACCTACCTTTGAACCAGGAGACCTGGGTTCAATCCCACCTGCTCCAGAGGTGTGTAATAATATCTCTGAACAGATTGCTTAGAAAATATCTAGGTTCCCTGCTCCTGAGTCAGAACAGGCAGGGTTTGAATCCTTCAGTCCATAAATTGGTATAAGCATGATTATTGGCTTGGAAGGCCTTGTTAATGTTGTGGTCTAACACTTAGAATTCTTACAGTGCAGCAAAGGGCCATTCAGCCCATTGTGCCTGCACCTAGTCTCTGAATGAGCATTGTGACTCAGTGTCATTCTCCTGATGTTTACCCCCAAACCCTGAATACTCTATTCGAATAATCATTGAATACTCTCTGGAATGCCTTAATTAAAACTTCCTCCACCACACTTCCAGGCAGTGAGCTCCAGACTCTAACTATTTACTGCGTGAAACAATTTGTTTTCTCATACTGTATTTGGTTATTTCGCAAATGACTTCATATGTGTGCCAAGGTGTGGAGCTGGAGGAACACAGCAGGCCAAGCAGCATCAGAGGAGCAGGAAAGCTGACGTTTCGGGCCTAGACCCTTCTTCAGAACTGGGGGAGGGGAAGGAGGTTCTGAAATAAATAGGGAGAGAGGGGAAGGCGGATAGAAGATGGATAGAGGAAAAGATAGGTGGAGAGGAGACAGACAGGTCAAAGAGGTGGGGATGGAGCCAGTAAAGGTGAGTGTAGGTGGGGAGTTAGGGAGGGGATAGGTCAGTCCAGGGAGGACAGACAGGTCAAGGGGGTGGGATGAGGCTAGTAGGTAGGAGATGGGGGTGGGGCTTGAGGTGGGAGGAGGGGATAGGTGAAAGGAAGGACAGGTTAGGGAGGCGGGGATGAGCTGGGCTGGTTTTGGGATGCGGTAGGGGGAGGGGGGACTTTGAAGCTTGTGAAGTCCACATTGATACCATTGGGCTGCAGGGTTCCCAAGCAGAATATGAGGTGCTGTTCCCGCAACCTTTGGGTGGCATCATTGTGGCACTGCAGGAGGCCCAGGATGGACATGTTGTCTGAGGAATGGGAGGGGGAGTTGAAATGGTTAGTTACTGGGAGGTGCAGCTGTTTAGTGCGAACCGAGTGTAGGCAGTCCAACTGGTTTTACTGCTTACTGTGAGCAATTATTGCAATTTGTCCCATGTTGTTGACAGTTTTTGGAACGTTAAAGAACCTGAGGTTGTATTCTCTGGCATTTAAAAGGTTAAGTGATGATTTGCTCAAAATTTTCAAGATGCAAAGGGCAGTAGATAAGGTACATTGACAATAGATAGCTGTTTAAGGAGTCTGGGACCATGGAACATAGCCTAACATAGCTGGAACTTTCTGAACTGAAGTTTTAAAGTTTTAAACACAAGTTGTGTGCGAAATGTGAAAGTCCCTCCAGAAAAGGACAGTTGATGCCAGGTAAATTGTTGGGATCGATAGATTGTTGTTATTCAATGAAATTGAGGAAGATGCAAATGAGCCATGAGTGGCGGAACAGGCTCAAGGGGCTTAATAGCCAAATCATGTTCTTCTGTTTCCCCATACTGGGAATATTGCAATTTTTGGAATTTAATAGCCAGTGTCATGTTTAAAATTCTGTTGTTGCATGCAGTCAGGTTTTATTTTCAATGGGAAGTACCTTTAAAGTTGTTTAAAGTCCTTTTTTTTCACTTTTCTCCCAGGATGTCCCTGTGCATGTGAGCAGTTTAACAGGGACATTCCTAATAACCATCAAATTAAAGAAAAAGTGATGATTGGAGTTTAACTGTCGTGACTCAATTCTGCAAAAAATGTGTATTCACTACATACACTGAAAATATCCACACCAATGTACCTAGTCTAATCTCAATTTAAGGCACTCTATAGTTCTTGCGTTCCTTGCCATTCTCTACATCTGTAGCTCCTCCAGCTCTGGAGCCCCCTGAGAACATTAAATTCCTCAAATTGTGGTATCTTGTGCAACCTGATTTCCACTGTTGCTGACTATGCCATCAGCAGTTCATGCTGTCAACTTTGAAATTCTGCCCCAATCTTCTCAACCTCTCTACCTAGCTCTCCTCCTTCAAGATGCTCCTTAAAACCGACACCATGTTGTTGGCTACTTGTCCCAATAACTCCTTAAATGGTTCAGTGTCAAACTTTGACTGCTCTTCTGTAATGTGCCATGGTGTTTTATTTCTGATGAAGGGTCTAGGCCCGAAACATCAAGCTTTCCTGCTCCAATGATGCTGTTTGGCCTGCTGTGTTCATCCAGCTCCACACCTTGTTATCTCAGAAAATTTAGTCCATCTCGGTTCAAATGGCTATAAGCAAGGCGTTGGCATGAATTGAAGTGTTTATTTTGTTCCAGATTGTGGGATTTTCCTATCTCTCAATTCTCACCTTTGACTGCCTGTAAAAGCATAATTATATTTTATAGTCATATCGTCGAATAATTCTGAAGGAGATCAGTCAGCCCATTAAATACTGGCTCTATGCTGGAACTGTCCCGATCCCCTGCTCGTTCTCAATAGCCCCTGTCCGTTTTTCACTTCAAGTAGTTAGCCAATTCTCTTTTCAATGCTACCATTGAATTTGCTTCCACCAACCTTTCAAGCAGCTCATTCTGGATCATAACAACTTGCTGCATTAAAAAGAAATTCTTGTCCCTGTTCCAATCACTTTAACTCTATGTCCCCTGGTTATCAAAACTTCTGCCACGAGGAAAAGGTGTCCCCTTATTTCCTATACCAAAACAGTTTAGTATTTGAATCGCTCCATCAATTCACTTCTTAATCATTCCTGACCTGTAAGGAGAACAATCCCAATTTCTCTAAGGCTCTCTACATAACTGAAAGCCCACTTTCCTGCTACCATCCAGATAAATCTCACCTGCACCTTCTAAGGTTTTAACTTGTTTCCCAAAGCTGGACACACTAATCTTGTTGAAGTCTATCCAGTGTTTTATAAAGGTTTGCAAAACTCCTTTTCTTATATACACCGTGGCCCCATTCATAAAATGAAGGGTTCCACATGTTTGTTCTTTAATAGCCTTGTCAACTTATTTGACAACGTTTAAAGATGTTTTGCACATATACCCCAGGGTCTCTCTGTCCCTCCAGACTTGTAAAAATTATGCCATTGATTTTATATTACTCTCCCTATTTACTAAAGTCCCTTTTGACTCTTTTATGCTAACTGTTAATCTGTTCTTATCCTTTCTCTTAATTTTTTATATCACTGCTCTACTTTCTCTATTCAACTTGGCTCTGTGGTATACTACAGTTGTCGCTTGCTCCCCTTCTCATTTTTATGTCTATACTCTATATCATCTGGGGAATTCGAGCTTTACCTCTTATGAGGGTGTATTTACTCTGTACCAGATTCCTTACCTTATTTTGTGGCTTTCATTGTTTAATTACTGTTTTTAGTACCACATTTTGATTCCAATCTACCTGGGCAAGAACCATTTTTAATTTATCTATCTTTGGGCTTGATCGCTCTTTATCTTTGCCATAATTAT
Organism: Ginglymostoma cirratum; assembly: GCA_024137785.1. Lineage (NCBI taxonomy): Eukaryota > Metazoa > Chordata > Chondrichthyes > Orectolobiformes > Ginglymostomatidae > Ginglymostoma > Ginglymostoma cirratum. The sequence continues at coordinate 2,727,844 of JAHRHZ010000268.1, forward strand.
TCAAAGTCAGCTTATGTATTGATCACTATTCCCCTTATGCTCCCGAATTGAACAATGCTCCAATTGCCACCACCTCATGTCCCAGATTTAGATCCAACATTTTTTCGTCCTTTGTTGAGTTAAAATCATACCGATCAAGAAAATTGTCTTGTGCTCATTTCAGGTATTCTTCTTGCTTTTTGTCCCACACAGTACATTGTTAATAACTTAACCCGGTTCGGGATAATGCAAAACAGAAGTTGCTGGAAAAGTTCAGCAGATATGACAGCATCTGTGGAGAAAAAAATCAGCGTTAGCGTTTCGGGTCCGGCAAATTCTGTTTGTGTTCCTGTTTTACAGCATCCGCAGTTCTTTTGGTTTTTATTTAGTATTTAACTCACTGTCACATCTCTCCCAGGCATGCCCACCTTGAAGAAGTTCTGCTCCTCTTTCCGATGGGATTTCTGTTCCAATCTTTCTTCTTGCCCACCGACATTAATTTCATTGTCAGTCCTGGTGTTTGACCAGGTATTTGCTAAAACTCGTTTCCACAGCCATATCACATTCCTCAGTGACTGCCTCTGGCTCAGACTCACCCCACGTGGACTCCAACTGAAGTTTCATCCCTCATGTTTTGAACCACCCCAGGATCACAGATATCTCAGTGATGTTCAACATTCCATAGACAGCTGCTCTCACAGCATCCTGAGATCCACACTCAGTGCCATGCGGTGCCACATGCATACCCTCAAACTCACTCTCCAACAGCATCGCAATGTGCTAGCTCAGGGCTGCACCACTCCGCAGTTCCACTTCATCCTCCCGCTCATTCGCCATGCTAACATGAAACTTTTCCTTTACCTTTCAGGAATGAAGGCCCATAAGATGCAACATCTCAGATATACACATGGGCCGATGGAACCATCCTTCCCTCCCCTTCCTTCTGACTCCATCCCCTCCCCCGACCCCACCTCCTGTCGAGTATTCACCATCCCTCCTAACCTTCCGCTCTCCGATGCTGAATGCTCCATACTCAGCAAAGGCCTCAGCTTTATCCCTCTGCGTCCCCACCTCAACGAATTTCGGTCACGACATGACGCCAAACTTTTCTCTCACCATCTTCAACTCTGTGTCCATTTCTTTGGACAAGAATCCTCTACCCGTCCCATCGACCCCTTTGCCCAACTCCAACACTCTCCCTTCACCTAGACCCCTCCCTCTGGCCTTTTACCTGCACTCCATCTGTTCATTGAGAACTGTCAACGTGACATTGGTCGCCTCAATTTCTTGGCACCACCCCCCCCTCACCAAATCCAACCTATCTCCCTCCGAACTGGCTACAATCAGTGCACTCAGATCTAACTCTGACCTCGTTATTAAGCCCGCCGATAAGGATGGTGCTGTTGTAGTCTCGTGTACTGACCTCTACATTGCAGAGGCTGAGCGCCAGCTCTCAGATACCTCCTCCTATATTCCTCTGGACAATGACCCACCATGATGTATCAGGCCATTGTATCTATTACAGTAACTGATCTCGTTTCATCCGGTGACTCCCCACCTCCTCCCCCCCGCACCACTGCCTCCAAGCTGATAGTCCCCCAGCCCCGCATAGCTCGCTTCTACCTCCCAAAATTCACAAACTGGACTGTCCAGGTAGACCCATTGTTTCAGCCCGCTCGTGCCCCACAGAACTCATCTCTTCCTACCTTGGCTCAGTCTTCTCTCCCCTGGTCCAATCCCTACCCACGTACATCTGTGATTCCTCTGACACGTTACACCAGTTTCAAAACTTCCAGTTTGCCTGTTACAGCCACCTCCTCTTTACCATGGACGTGCAATCCCTTTACATGTCCATTCCCCACCAGGAGGGTCTTAGGGCTCTCCGCTTCTTCCTGTAGCAAAGGCCTGAACCACCCTCTCCACTTGGCTGAGCTTGTCCTCACCCTCAACAACTTCTCTTTTAACTCTTCTCATTTTCTTCAGGTAAGAGGGGTTTCCATAGGTACCCGCATGGGCCCTAGTTATGCCTTGTCTCTTTGTGGGGTACGTGGAACATTCCTTATTCCAGTTGTATTCCGGCCCCCACCCACAACTCTTTCTCCAATATTTCAATGATATCATCGATGCTGCTTCCCTCTCTCGTCTGGAATTGGAAAAGTTCGTCGATTTCGCTTCCAATTTCCACCCTGCCCTCACTTTCACCTAGTCTATCTCTGACTCCTCCCTTCCCTTCCTCGACAATTCTGTTTCCATTTCTGGGGCTAGACTGGCCACTAATATCCACTACAAACCCACTGACTCCCACAGCTACCTGGATTATACATCCTCACACCTGCTTCCTATAAAGACTCCATCCCATTCTCTCAGTTCCTCCGTCTCTGTCATATACGTTCAGATGAGGCCAACTTCGACAACTTCGAGCCTCTGAAATGTCCACCTTCTTCCTCAACCGAGGATTCCCCAGCTCCGCTGTCGACAAGGCCCTCAACCAGGTCTGACCCATCTCCCGCACTTCTGCTCTTACCCCTTCTCTTCCCTCCCGCAACAGCGATAAGGTTCCCCTTATCCTCACCTACCATCCCACCAGCATCCACATCCAGAAGATCATCAGATGACATTTCTGCCACCTCCAGTGAGATGCCACCACCAGACACATATTCACCTCCTCTCCCTTGTCCGCTTTCCACAGGGACTGTTCCCTCCGGGACACCCTGGTCCACACTTCCTTCACCCCCAACACCTCCTCACAGCCCGACTGCACCTTGCCCTGTAACCGGCAAAGGTGCGACATCTGCCCATTTACCTCTTCCCTCCCCCCTATCTAAGTTCCCAAACATACCTTCCAGGTGAAGCAACGCTTCATTTGCACTTCCCAGAATCTAGTCTACTGCATTCGCTGCTCACAATGTGGTCTCCCCTACATTGTGGAAACGAAATTTAGACTGGGTGACCAGTTCACAGAACATCTACGTTCTGTTCGCAAAAAAGACCCTGAGCTACCTGTTGCCTGCCACTTTAACGCACCACCCTGTTTCCCGGCCAACATCTTTGTCTCTGGCTTGCTGCAAAACAAAGGGAAGGGTCATCGAAATGTTAACTCTTATTTTTTTCCTCACAGATGCTGCCAGACCTGCTGAGCTTTCCAGCCACTTCTGTTTTTGTCCCTGATTTACAGCATCCGCAGTTGTTTCGGTTTTTCTTGGAATAACCCAAGTCCTACATTACCACTACACTACAGCATTTGCAACTTTCTGCATTTAGCCAGCAGTTTGCTCTACCAATTCCTTTCCAGTACTTGCTGACAGAATAGTTAAATATTGCTTTCAGTGGTGTAATAAATTCAGTTCAAAACTAATCAAAGCTTAACTATGGAGAGTTTTAGGATGTTTTGAGGGTGTAAAAGGGACAATATAAATATGGCTTATTTACTTTCCCCAGAAAATCTAAGCTGTAACGTGTTGTCACTGAAGTACTTAAGGCCTTTAATTTAACAATTTTCTTTTACAATCTGAAGCTTTGGGGGGTTGTTCCCTCCACTGTAAACGTTCACCTAATTTTTATCTTCCTGGTTGCACAATGTGAATGCAATGTTAGTAAAACATGACTTGGCTTGCACACTCCTGCTGATCCAGCCCACGCAGTCTAGTTGTTATTTACAGACTACACAGCACGAGTGGGCTGGGTTCTTTACTGGGAAAATAAAGTGGGAAACTGAGTTGTTCTGTGGGCCCTTCCTCAAACAGCTGCTTCCTCAATGTAAACGTTTCAAGCTGTTTCCGCCAACATTAATTTGTTACTCCTCCTGTCTGTGAAATGCTTTCTTTTCCTGAGGCATCGGTGTGGGGGAAGGGCTGCAGCTTGCCTCCAATTTAGAATGCTGCAGATGGATCTGGATAATACTGAAGACGTTCCTGGTTTTATCACTGAAGCTGCATTGATGCTCACCAGCATTGTATTGAAATCTGTAAACTCCAGACTCACTCCTTGGATATGCCTCACTTCGCTGAGAATGGAGAATTGCCCCTTTTTAATTCACTCATTGCTATGAAGCAGTCGTCATGTGGATGCACATTTTACAATTAATTGGTGTGTTGATTCAGTCAATAACAATGCAAGGATAGAGATCAGAATGCTGGGCCAGATGTTCTAGGTTCGAGTCCCACCTCAGGGTATGACAGCCACAGAAGTATGTCGCAACTTCATAAAAGAGATTGATAAAAAATAATTTAGAGATTTGTGTGTCTGAATTACTCCCGCTTTGACTCTGCCTTCAGGAATGGTATGGACTGTCCAAGCTCTTTGTCCAAGAACAAGAGGTTGTAAAACCAGCTGCTCCATGTTTTGCTCTGGTACTTCAGGGAGAAGTCAGATTGCCTTTCATAGAGTCTTAACACACAGAAGGAGGCCACTCAGTACATCATGCCAATTCTAGCCCTTTGAAAGAACTGACTAATTCAGTTCTGTTGAGTAATGATCACTAACAATTTGTCCTTGTCTACCTTCGTTGATGCAATGGTTAAGAAAGCACAACAACACTGCTACTTCCTCAGGAGGCTAAGGAAATTCAGTGTGTCAGCAAAGACTCTTAGCAAATTTTATAGATGCAACATAGAAAGCATTCTTTCTGGATGCATAACGGCTTGGTACGGCAACTGCTCTGGCTCGGACCGTAAGAAGTACAGAGAGTTGTGAACACAGCCCAGTCCATCACACAAGTCAACCTTCCATCCATTGACTCCATCGGCACTTCTTGCTGCCTCAGGAATGCAGCCAACATAATCAAAGACACCTCCCACCCACTCCAGTCATAATCTTTTCCAACCGTTTCTGTCAGGCAGAAAATACAAAAGTTTAAACACATATACCAACAGATTAGAGAACAGCTTCTTCCCCATTGTTATTAGACTTTTGAATGGACCGTTCAAATTTTGAATTTAATGCTGATCTCACTCTCTGCGCACCTTCACTGCAGCTGTAACATTGTATTCCTCACTCTGTTCTATTACCCTAATGCACTTTGTATGGTCTGATCTGCCTGTACTGCAGGAAAATCAAATCTTTTCGCTGTGCCTAGGAACATGTGACAATACAAAATCAAATCAAATAATACCCCATAAATTAGTTCACCTCAAGGCAATAACTAAAGATTCCAATAGATTTCTGCTTTGACCACCCTAGCTCATTACAGAATATAACAGTCCTAAGTGTGAGAAAGTTTCCTGTCATTTCACCTGTAGATCTTTTCCCAACTATTTTAAACCTACAACCTCTGATTATTGCTCCTCATGCCAGAGGAAACATTCTCTCCATATTTGCTCTATTAAAACGTCTCATAATCTTGAATATTTCTGTTAAGTCTCACTTAATATTTTTTTGCTCTAAGGAGAACAATGTCACTTATTCCACATAGCTAAAGTCCCTCATTCCTGGTATCATACCTATCAACCTCTTCTGTATGTTTTCTAAGGTGCCAACAACCGTTGTAAAGTATGATGTACAGTACTGGACGTAATTTTCCAAGGCGAGACCACACCAGGGACTTGTAAAAGTTTAACAAGTTTACATTGTGCCCTTATTTATAAAGCCAAATACCTCAAACACATCATAATTGCATTGTCACTTCAAAGTTTTGTGAGTATGCACTTGCATTCCCTCGAAATAGTTCCAATTCAATGACACTGTCCCCAGTGTTATTTCGCCTGAAATATGTCGCGTGAAGTGTAACTGCATTAAGCTGAATCAGCCAAGTGCCTTCCTGATTTACCAGTCTCTCAAAATCTACGACCTTCATAGAAGCATGGAATCCCTCCAGTGTGGAAGCAGGCCATTCAGCCCATCGAGCTCCACCAACCCTCTAAAGAGCATCCCATCCAGACCCACCCCCCACCCTACCCCTGTAACCCTGCATTTGCCCTGGATAATCCACCTAAACTACACATCTCTGGACACGGCAGGAAATTTAGCATGGCCAATCCACCTTATGTGCGCACCTTTGGACTGTGGGAAGAAACCGGATCACCAGGTGATAACTCATGCAGACCCGGGGAGAATGTGCAGAGTCCACACAGATAGATGCCAGATGGTGTAATGGAGCCCAGATCTCTGGTGTTGTGCAGTGCCAACCACTGAAACACTGTGTTGCCCACACTATTTATTATTTTATAGTAAATCCGCTGTGTCCACAAAATTGCGAATTGCAAATTCACCAATCTGCACAAAAACATAAGCAGGCCATTCAGCCCATCGAGCTCCACCAACCCTCTAAAAAAAATTCAACATCTGCAGGCAAAGCTCACATCTCAGCCATTTTTAACTTATTTTTAACTTACTTTAAAATGAGTTCCGGACTTGCGAATTTCATCATTCTCAGAAAGGAATCCTCGTGGACATGGAGGAATGACTGTACATTCTCACTGTAGTTCGGCCATAGGTGACTGTCACTGTTACTGTTCAGTCAGAGGGCTGTGGTCTCAAGTCCCATCAAAAGACACCAGCATGTAATCTACGCTGCACCTCCTGAATTGCTATTTCCTGGTAACAAATTGAACCAAGACCCTGCTTGTCCATCCACTCTTCAAAGAAGACCATGTGCTGGTTAATATATATCCTTCAATCAGCATTGCTAAAACCAATTATTTGTTTATTATCACATTGTCCTGTGAAATTTGCACCTGTCTTCCTTTTCTACAATCGTGGCTACACTTCTGAAATATTTCTTTGCCTGTAAAGTGCTTTGGGATGTTCTGAGATCATAGAGTCAGAGAATCATAGAGGTGCATAGCATGGAAACAGTCTCTTAGGCTCAACTTTCCATGCTGCCCACTTTTCACAATTTATCTAGTCCCATTTGCTTGCGTTTGGTCTCTATCCCTCCATACCTATTCCATCCAAATACCTGTCAAAATGTTTCTTAAATGAACAAATTGCACTCACCTCTACCACTACTTCTGGCAGCTTATTCCAGACACTCACCACCCTCTGTGTGAAAATGTTACCCCTCTGGACCCACTCCCCTCTCACCTTAAACCTATGCCCTCTAGTTTTAAACTCCCCTACCATGGGGAAAAGCTGTTGGCTATCTACCTTATCTGTGTCTCTCATTAATTTACAGACCTCCATAAGGTCAACACTCATGTCTCTTACACTCCAGGGGAAAAAAGTCCCAGCCTATCCAGCCTCTCCTTACAATTCAAACCTTCCAGTCCAGCTAGTATCGTAGGAAATCTTTTCTGCACCCTTTCTAGTTCAATAATATCCTTTCTCTTGTAGGGCAACCAGAACTGCATGTAGTACTCCAAATGTGGCCTTATCAATGTTGTGTACAGCTGCAACAAGACATTCCAAGTCCAAGACATTCCAAGCAATGCTCTGACTGATGAAAGCAAGCATGCCAAAAGTCTTCTGCACCACCCTGTCTACCTGTGACTCATGAAGAACGTTGTACAAGTTTGATTCTTCCCTTTTTCCTGTTTTTGCAGAAATAGAAGTGATAAAGTTGGCATGAAGAAATTCATGTTGCTTTTCTTGAAGCAAAGGGTAGATTTGACGGAGCTGTACAAGATTACAACCGGTGTAGGTGAAATGGATAAAGAAAATGGGCTCTTATTAACTGATGGAACAATAAATAGGGGAAATGTATTTAAGGTTTTGGGCAAGAGATGCAAGGTAGAATGTAAAAACGTTTTTCTTACGGTGAATGGTAACAGCTTGGAAAATAAATGAGTGGCTGACTGGGGCAGATCCATGTTGGATCTGAGAAAGACCAACTAGAATGTTTTCTAGTGAGCGACTCGAAACCAAGGAGGAGAAAAGGTATTGCTACAAATCATCCAAAAGATTATTTACAGGTTCAGGATGTAATCAGAAAGCTTTTATCTCCGGATGTTTAGAATTCAAAAATGGGGACGTTATGGTTCAGTTGTGCTAATGCTTGGTCAACCCAACCTAGAGCGATTTGTTCAGTTTTGGGCAACAAATTTCTGGAAAGCTTTGGCATGTGGATACAGCAGAGATTCATTAAAAATAAAATAAACTGAAGGGCTAAATTATGCATTAAAGTTACACAAACCTGTTTTACGTTTCTTTGAGTTTATACGGTTGAACCGTTACCTAATCTATGTGTGTGAGATAATAGGGATTAGTGATGGTGGAATTTGAATTCAATTAATACCTGGAATTAAGAGTCTAACAATGACTATGAATCCATTGTCAATTGTTGGAAAAACCCATCTGGTTCAGTAATGCCCTTTTAGGAGGGAAACTGCCATCCTTACCTGGTCTGGCCTACATGTGACTCCAGACCCACAGCAATGTGGTTGACTCTTAACTGCCCTCTGGGCAAATAGGGATGGGCAATAAATGCTGCCTACCTAGCGATGCCCTCATCCCGTGAATGATTAGAGAAAAATGTGAATGCAGCAGGTATAAATTAGCCACAATGTAAATGATTGCTGGAGCAGGTTTGAGAGCTGAAATGACCTACCCTTTTTCCCTTGTTGCTGTTCAATATTCCATTCCGGCATTACCTGAAATCATATGGAAAAGCATCAGTGAGAAGCACTGCATTGGATCATTTTTTAAAGGCTGTTTTCTCAAGGTTCACGTCCAGGCATCCTCGGAGAGGAAGCGTGCATTTTTCACTAATGCCCTTGAGGCATTTAGAAAGAGGTAGGCACTGTGGGGGCTGGAATTTAGTTCCCTTCCTCTTTTCCTTCCCGCCCATTTTGCTACTGTTGCACTGGCCTGGTGGGCAGTTCTTGTATTTTGTTATTTGCTTAATTCGTCAAACGGGTAATCTGGTGGAGGTTTGTTTAAAAAGAAAGACTGGTCCCTGGTGAATGCTGTAAACCAGAGAGACCTAGGGATTCAGGTACATAGTTCGTTGAAAATTGTGTCACAGGTGGACAGAGCGGTAAAGAAGGCATGTGGCACACATGCCTTCATTGCTCGGATTATTGAGTAAAGGAGTTAGAACATCATGTTGCAGTTTTGCAGGATGTTGGTGAGGCCACCTTTGGAGGGATATGGGCCAACACAGGCAAATGGGACTAGTTTAGCTTGGAAAACTCGGTCAGCATGGATGAGTTGGACCCAGTGGTCTGTTTGTGTGCTTTCTGACTCTATGGCTCTTTTCCCTGGCAATGACAGTTGGTTAGGAAATGGGAGAGAGCAGCTTGGAGTTTGTATTGATCTCTGAGATGTAAATAACCAGCTGTGGAAAACAGATTGACTCCAGCTTCCTTGATTTGGTGAATGGGTGATTAGAATTATCGTAATGGCTGGTTTTGAAACATGAGCTTCTTTATAAATGTTTCATATTACATTGGCTTCACTTAGCCTTGCATCATCATTGTTTATTGTGTCAAGCTTAGTCAAAGAGCTCAATAGCCTCATGGCTGGCACACATCAATGTTTATGGGGCAATAAGGGACATTTTCTTTGTGAAAGCAAAATGCAAAATGGTTTTCCAGCGCAGTATATTTAGGATCTAAATAGAGACTAGCCTATTTTACATCAATGATAAATGGCACATGAATAATCTTGTTGTAAAGGAACTGTAGGGAAAATAGTTGCAATATTATGATAGAGAGTGATGATGTTCAATCAAAAAGGGACAATTGAATATGAGAATCATGGTGAGAAACATTACAACAATAAAGGCTTCAACTAGTACGTAAAAAGGAAAAGATTAGTAAAAATAAATTTTTACTAAGGCCCGTACAACCAGTCATGAGAATTTGTATGGGAAATAAGGAAATGGCAGAAAAACTAAGCAAATACTTTGTACGTGATCTTCCCAGAAGAAAGTACTAAAAAATCTTCCAGAATTAAGGGATGGTTGAGGATCTGGTGCCAATGAGGAATTACAAAATATTGCTGCTACTAAAAAAAAGTAATTCTTGAGAAATTAATGGAATTGAAAGTAAAAGAATCCCTTGGACCTGATGATCTACAGCTCAGAGTATTGAAATGGTGTAGACTCTGGAATGGTCCCTGCAGATTAGAAAGTTGCAAATGGAACCCCACAACTTAAGAAAGAATGGAAGAAAGATAAAGGAAACTACAGACCTGTTAGCTTAACATCAGTCATTGGGAAATGCCAGGGTGTATATTAACGAATGTGATAATAGGACACTTAGAAAATAATGGTAGCATCAGTTGGGGTCACTAAGGATGTACCAAAATGTATATATTTTTGAATAGCAGGGCAGGCTTAGAGGACAGAATAGCCTACTCTTGCTCCTTTTCCTCATGTTCTTAATCAAGTTTTGAAGCAAAGTTTATGGAGAGTTCAAGGTGGGAGGCCAGCCTGGAGAGCTTTGGAATCATTGAGTCTTGAAGTTGGTAATAGAGCAACCGTGGTGTTGGAAGAAAAACAAAGTTGCTGGAAAAGCTCAGCAGGTCTGGCAGCATCTGTGAAGGGAAAAACAGAGTTAATGTTTTGGGTCCGGTGACCTTTCCTCAGGACATTGGTGTTGGAAGCACAGCTCAGAGGTAATGATGTTGTCAAAGTCTTGGACAGTCTGGTTCAGCATTGGTTCATTGTTGGGACAGACAGAGTGGGGCTGGAGAGCAGAGTCTGTTGGAAGAAGTGTTGCATTTATTAGCCAGTGTCCTATCATACAATGCTTTCGTTTCTTACTGTCATAAATGATCTTATTCACATTCTACCAGGGAAATAAATTATTTTCTTCAGTTGCAAAAGGCTCTGATATGAAATTTTGGCAGCACAACAAAATATTGATGGATTTCCTGCATACACTTGTTGTTTGCATATTGTTCTTTTTAAACTTTGCTTAACATTAGAAAGAGCATACATTCCTATAGCGCCTTTCATGACTTCAGGACATCCCACTGCACTTCGCAGCAAGAGAAGTTCCTTTGAAGTGTAATCACTGTTTTAATACAACGAAATGCCTCAACTGATCTGTGCATCCAGCTACGGAGAGTTGTGCGCCAATAATGTCCATGTAGCACTTGAAGTTGTATTTTCCTATGATATTGCTGGGAGGCAGCAGAGATGAGAAGTGGTGTCATTGAGGGTGGCTGGAGAGCAGACTGTTGGAGTACTACAGAAGGAAATGCATGTGAGTGGGAAGACAGGACATTACAGGCCTGCACTGTGACTCTTTGCCTGATGTAACCCCCATTTCTGGACATCGGATGAAGGGCTTTGAATGAAGGCTTGAGATGAGCCCAGTCACATAGGACACCATTGGTTTTGATCAGGGCCATAGAGATAGAGAGGGTTGAAAAGTGGATTTGTAGGAAAACGGAATAATACCTGTAGAGTCATAGAGTCATACAGCATGGACACAGATCCTTCGGTCCAACCAGTCCATGCTGAACATAATCCCAAACTAAACTGGTGCCACGCTGCCCGCTCCAATATCCCATATCCCTCCAAACGTTTCCTATTCATGTACATATCTAAGTGTCTTTTAAACATTGTGACAGTACCCGCATCCACTACTTCCTCAGGATGTTCAATGCACACTTGAACCACCCTCTGTGTAAGAAAACCAATATCAATATCATCTAATATGGCCACCTTGGGGTTCATGCTAGCTAAAATCTTTTTCCAGAACTCATGATTGAAACTCCTGATAAAATCCAGTACCTGGAAACAAACTTAGGTACAAAATATTCTGTACCTAATATCCATCCTAGTCACTTAAAGCAGCACAGACTCCAAGCATGATTACTAATTAGGCAACCTCTTTTTTGGCTGTAAATAATGGCAGCAATGTACACTCCCAGAAATGCGTCAAAAGCAAAATTCCAAAAAAGAATCACATTGGGCTCAAGGTGTTAATTCATTTTCATTTCTCCACAGATGCCAGACCTGAGCTTTTCCAGCATATCCAGTTTGCTTTGATTAATTTATTATCATAACATGTAACTAAGTACAGTGAAAAGTCTTGTTTTGCATGCAGTACAGGCAGATCATACCATACAAAGATCATAAGATGATTGAACAGAACGAGGAATACAAAGTTAGGGCTGCAAAGAAGGTGTACAAAAAGCAAGACCAACTTTGTACGATGTATATGTGTGTGCATGTAATGTGTGTTATGAACATAGGTTAGCATGTATGCAGGAGTGAGGCTTAATTGCAACTCTGGACTGCGCGTTGAATTGAAGGAAAGGAATGTTTTTAATATCAAACCACACAGTACCACACTCTTGCCTGACCCGTCAAGCTAGTTTGCTGAGGAGCTCTGAAAGAGAACAATAGAAACATCTGCCCCCCTTGCTAGTGCTCATTCACACCCTGTTCATGCGTCAGGGAGTTCAGACAACGCTATTTTCTATAGTGTATGCACATTAGGCCTAATGTGAGCAGTTTCCAAGCTCCTTACAAAGCACCAGGCAGTCAAGGTCTTATCAAAAGTAGAGGCTCTAAAGATGGCCTCTGTGCTGGGCTACTGCTAGCTTATTGTTCTGTGTCAGTGTGAGCTGTAGTTTTGTGTTGGACACAAGAAGTTATGCGAGTGACAATCGCTATGAAAATTTATCAGATTAATAAATGGATCACAGTGGCTGCCTGGCATTTAGTCACTAGGCTTAAATTAACCCACCCAGGGTTATCCTTGAATCTACGAGAATTATGGTTTTAATCTCCTGCTGGTGAAAAACTAGTAGGAATCATTTTTTTAAAAAAAGGTGTATTTTTCTCCATTTACTTCAAAGATTTTGGGTATAACTATTAAAAAATTGGAGATTGGGGAATAAGTGCAGCTTGGGCATGTGTGACTATTGGAAATTATTGGAAAACTATTTACAAATGCCTCCAGCAATACGGCTGACCAGAGCCTACATGCTAGGTTCCCACCAAGGTGAAGTCAGCTAACTCTGAACAGGCTGAATGTTGATTCATGATCTTCAGTGGTGTAAGGTTCCATCTTATAACACTCTAGGAAGAAAAACCAGAAAAACCTGCAAACAGTGCACTCTTGTGAATTTGTTTTGTATACCTCAGAACAGTGCTCGAGTGTGTCTGGTACATTTGTTTCCAGGTATTACTGTTTGTTAACAAAAAAGGAAATTGCTGGTGAGGCTCAGCAGGTCTGGCAGCATCTGTGGGGAGGCAGTGGCCTAGTGGTCTTATCACTGGACTGTTAATCCAGAGACCCAGATAATGTTCTGGGGACCTGGGTTGAAATCACAAATGGTGAAATTTGAATTGAACAAAAATATCTGGAATTAAGAGTCTAATGACGACCATAAATCCATTGCCAATTGTTGGGGAAAAACCTATCTGGTTCACTAATGTCCTTTAGGGAAGAAAACTGCCGTCCTTGTCTGGCCTACACGTGACTCCAGACCCACAGCAATGTGGTTGACCCTTAACTGCCTGATGGGTAATGTTGCCCAGCTAGCAACATCCTCATCCGGTGAATGAATAAAAGCAGAGCTAACATTTTGAGTCCAGTGACACTGCCGAAGAACCACAGACTTGAAATGTTAACTCTGCATTCCCCACCACCCCTCCCCACCCCACCCCACCTACCTGCCCTGCAGATGCTGACAGTCCTGTTGAGTTTTTCCAGCAATTTCTGTTTTTGTTTCTGATCCCCAGAATCTACTTTGTTTTCTATTACTAATTTATACAGCATTTTTAATACTGGCTACTGGACTCTGCTGACTTACTTTGCATCTAATGACTGCCTATGGTGACAAGAAATAGGAACAGAAATTCCCTCAAGCCTTCTCTGCCAACAGATCATAGTGGAACTGATTATGGCCTCAGCTCTGCTTTCTTGTCTGTCCTCCCCTCACTCCCTTGTACAGTCAATCAAAGATCTGGTTTATCGAAACTTGGATATAATCACTGACCCAGTCTTCACTGCCTACTGGGGAAGAAAGTCCCAACAACTAATGATTCTCTGAGAGAAGAAATTTCTCTTCACCCTTGTCTCTTATTTTGCAACTATGATACCTAGTTCTAGATTCCCACATGAGGTGCAACATCCTCTCCGAATCTACACTGCCAAGATCTATCAGAACCGATTGGTTCAAAAAGACCGCCTCCAATGAGTATAGACCCAACGTTCATAACCACTGCTCTTAAACCAACTCTGCGATCACAGCAATTATCCGTAGACCAATAGAGGATCATTCCATTGTCATGGCTACACAGGATAGACCAAGAAGAAAAGAACCCCTGCAAATTCACAACAAAA
>JAHRHZ010000268.1:2742408-2806069 GCA_024137785.1 Ginglymostoma cirratum
CAGGTAGAAGAAGAGTAATATCCGAAACGTTGACTGCTCCTTTCCTCTAGATGCTGCCTGGCTTGCTGTGTTCTTCCAGCCTCCTGTTTGTCTACCAATATCCACTAGAAACTCACTGACTCCCACAGTTACCTTGATTATATATCCTCACACCCTGTCTCCTATAAAAACTCTATTCCATTCTCCCAGTTTCTTCATCGCCTTCGTATCTGTTCTGACTTGCCAGCTTCCAGAAGAGAGCATCCGAATCCTCAACTGAAGATTCCAACCACAGTGATTAAAAAGGCCCTCAGTCATGTCCGACCCATTTCCCGCACTTTAGCCCTCACCCCTTCTCTTCCCTCCCACAACACCGATAGGTCCTCCTTGTCCTCACTTACCATCCCACCACCATCTACATCCAGACGATTATTAGCCACTATTTCTGCCACCCGCAGTAGGATGCCACCACCAGACACGTACTCCCCTCCCCTCCCTTATCAGCCTTCTGCAGGGATCATTCTCTCCGGGACACCCTGGTCACTCCTCCTCCACTCCCAACACCTCCGACAGTTCCATGGCAACTTCCCACACAACCACAGTAGATGCAACACCTACCTGTTTGCTTCCTCCATGCTCACTGTCCAAGGCCCCAGACACGTTCCAGTCTACTGTATTTGCTGCTCACAATGTGGTCTCCTCTACACTGGAAAGACAAACAACAGGCTGGGTGACCGCTTTGTGGAACACCTACGCTCAGTCCTCAAAAATAACCCTCAGCTTCCAGTTGCCTGCCACTTCAACACACCACCTTGTTCTCTAGCCAACATCCCTGTCTCAGGCTTGTTACAGTGCTCCAGCAAAGCTCAGCGCAAGGTGGAAGAACTGCACCTCACTTGGGAACTCTACAGCCTTCTGGATGCAAAATTGAGTTTAATAATTTTTGGACCAGAGCACCTTCTCCCATGTTCTTATCCAACAACCCCACACCAAGCCTTGTCATCACATGGGCTGCTACCAGAAACAACCCATTGTTTGTCACTAATGGTCCCCAACAGTGACTATTGATTCTCCCAGACTGACGCTTGCCCATTCTCTTGTCTGCCCAACTGTTTTTGTCTCTCTCTGGGCTCCATCTCTATCTATTGTTTACTCTTCCCCCCTCCTCCCACCTTATCCTCAGCATATATACCAACCCTTTCCTAGCCATAATCAGTTCTGCACAATGGTTCTCTCCACAGTTGCTGCCTGACCTGCTGAGTTTTCCCAGCTATTTCTGTTATTGGAATAGGAATCTTTGGGTTGTAATCTGCATGTTCATATTACCCAGCAATACTTGCACTTATCTGGCAGATTCCCAAAACTGAGTGAGACTGTTCAGAATCTTTGGCAGATTGTTTGGTCTCATATTCTCTTTGTCCCTGCCTCAGCCCAACTATTGCTGAAAGCCCCATCCATGTCTTTGTCACTGATGGACTCAAGCATTCCCTTGTTGTCTTGGTGGGCATTCCATCCTTCATATACCATCGCTAAGCTCAAACAAAACTCTGGAGTTCATATCGGTCACCAATCGCCACTGATCTACACTGGTTTCCAATCCCCCAACACCTCATATTTAAAAGTCTCAACTTTGTGTTTAATGGCCTATGTCTCTAACCTTTCACAGTTGTGTGGTTTCCCATCACAGCCCTGAGGTCTTCTTATGGTATGACCTCTTGCAGAGTCTCCCCTTCCCTTTACCGCACTATTTGCTGGACCATTCTGTAATCTACCCATGCTGCTCCTTCAGATATACCTCCCCTAGCCGCCTCATGTTTTCCATTCCCCTCCCTCAGCTTATCAGTTCACCCTGTTCAGAGAATCAGTAACCATGTATTACGATAGAATTCCATTTGGCTCATCATGCCTGGGTTAACCCTTTGAAGTACTATCCGAACAATCCTACTCTTTTGTTTGATTTTCCCTGATTCAAACTATTTCCTTTCTCATGTTTAAATTCAATCCCCTTTCTATGTTAAAATTGAATTATTTTCATCACCCTGTCATGCAATGCATTTCATATCATGGTAACTCACAATGAGAATATAATTCTCCTCATCTACATGCTGCATCCCCTTATCACAGGATTACCTAAATACTGTGAACATTGATCACTGAAACTTCTGTCAGTGAAATCAATACCCCCTTCTTAATGTTATCCTTTACTTTCTCAATCTTCTCTGCTTTAAGGAGAGCAATCCCAGCTTCCCTCACTGTTGTTATTGAAACCCTGAAAGTATTTGACGACTGTGCTCCAATTAATTGCAGCAGTAATTATTTTGTACCAGCAAAGCCTCCACAGCCATTGGTGCTATTAGTTCATGGAGGAATGTTGAATGAGACACCACCCTGCTGTTCTGTAGTGTCACGGGATCTTAGGTCTCCATAAAAAGCCCTGGATTGCGCTGCTGAAGCCTTAGTTTAGTCTCGTTGAAGGATAGTTTCTCAAAACTGTGGTATCTCCTTAGTATTGCTCTGGAACATCAATCCAGATTACAAGCACCAAGCTTAATATCATGTGTAAATGCACAAACTTTTGAACCAGCAGTGACAGTACGACCAGCTGAACATGGCGCATATGCAGTTTGACGCATTTCAAAAGGGACTAAAATATGTTGAGGGCAGTGATTACTTCGTTATTATTGGCTTACTTGTTAACACTCTTGCTTCAAAGTTGGAAGCTGGTGCATGTTAACCCTACTTCAGACATTATTGGCTGGATTTCCATCTTTCAGATGGGTGCTGGGAGTTAGGAAAGTACCCAGCTCAGCTGGCCTGGGTCAAGAGAAAAGTGATTCCAGAGGCACGATTTTCATTTTTGGGATAGGGCACATCTCTCTGTTGGGTCCAATGAACCTGGGAATGATTTAGAATTGGTCACAGGTGTTGCCGGATGTAAAAGAAGCCCATCTCAGTGCTGTGGGACTTTGTCCCAGTTGTAACAGAAACAGGAAGATCAAGGAACAAGGCTGCTCAGCCCTGCAAACCTGCTCCACTATTCAATAAGATCATGGCCGATCTGATTTTAATCTCAACTCTACATCCCTGTTTATCCCCAGTAATCTTTCTTTCCCTTGGTAATCAAGAATCCATCTACCTCTGCCTTAAAAATGTATAAAAATTCTGCATCCACTGTCTTTTCAGGAAGGGAGTAAGGCCCTCTAGCCGTTACCCCTCACACATTCTGACCTGCAAACACTCTCCATGCCCTATCCATTCCACCTAATCTTTCCACCCACCCATCATACCTTCTATAACAAGCTATGGTCCTCCAACCACTCTGTTGGGCACAAGCTGTAGCACTTAGAACACAGAACATAGAACAGTACAGCACAGTAAAGGCCCTTTGGCCCACGATGTTGTGCCAACCTTTTATCCTACTCTAAGATCAAACTAAACTGCATACCTTACATTTTATTGTCATCCATGTGCCTATCCAAGAGTTGCTTAAATATATCTGACTCCACTACCACTGCCGGCAGCGCATTCCACGCACTCACCACTCTCTGTGAAAAGAACCTACCTCTGACATCTCTCCTATACCTTCATCTAATCGCCTTAAATTATGCCCCCTCGTAATTGTCATTTCTGCCCTGGATAAAAGTCTCTGGTTATCCACTCTATGCCTCTCATCATCTTGTACAACTCTATCAAGTCACCTCTCATCCTTCTTCACTCCAATGAAAAAAGCCCTATCTCCCTCAACCTTTTCTTCTAAGACCTGCCCTCCAGTCCAGGCAGCATCCTGGAAAGTCTCCTCTGCACCCTCTCTAAAGCTTCCACATCCTTCCTATAATGAGGCGACCAGAAATGAACACCATATTCCAAATGTGGTCTAACCAGGGTTTTATAGAGCTGCAGCATAACCTCGTGGCTCTTAAACTCAATCTCTCTGCCAATTAAAGCCAACACACCATTTGCCTTCTTTATAACCCTATCAACTTGGGTGACAACTATGAGGGATCTATGGATGTGGACCCCAAGATCCCTCTGTTCCTCTACACTGCCAAGAATCCTGCCATTAACCCTGTATTCTGCATTCAAATTCAACCTTCCAAACTTAATCGTTTCACACTTTTCTGGGTTGAATTCCAATTGCCACTTCTTTGCCCAGCTCTGCATCCTGTCAATGTCCCGTTGCAACCTACAACAGCCCTCCACACTATCGACAACTCCACCAACCTTCGTGTCATTGGCAGACTTACTAACGCACCCTTCCTCTTCCTCATCCAAGTAATTTATAAACATCACAAAAAGCAGAGGTCCCAGAACAGATCCCTGAAGAACATCACTAGTCATCGAGCTCCAGGCTGAATACTTTCCATCAACTACCACCCTCTGTCTTCTATTGGACAGCCAGTTTTGTATCCAGACAGCCAAATTTCCCTGGATCCCATGCCTCCTTACTTTCTGAATGAGCCTACTATGGGGAACCTGATCAAATGCCAAATTGCTAACAGCTATATACACCACATCCACTGCTCTACCTTCCTCAATGTGTTTTGTCACATCCTCAAAGAATTCAAGAAGGCTTGTGAGGCATGATCTTCCCCTCACAAAGCCATGCTGACTATTTCTAATCAAACTGTGCTTTTCCAAATAATCATAAATACTGTCTCTCGGAATCCTCTCCAATAATTTGCACACCACAGAAGTAAGACTGACCGGTCTGTAATTTCAAGGATTATCCATATTCCCTTTTTTGAGCAAGGGAATAAGATTTGCCACCCACTTCATACCAATTCACTTACTGCAGACGACTAATGAATCCTATAGAGACAAGTGGATGTGTTAAAAAAGTTTAAGAAAAGTGATTCATTTATAGCTTTTCACTGTCTTAACACATGCCTTTCACAATAGACCAATAAAATATCAATCATCAAGACCCTTTACAGAATCAACAGCAAAAATTTGAAACACTTGAAAGCTCTTTGTCCTTTGAAAATCAACATTGTCAGTGGACAGATCAATCAGTGAACAGAGCAGTCGATCAAAGAACATTTTCCCTGGCTCTAGAAGTTTTAAGCAATGGGATTGTAGCTATTTCTTATGGCAGCTTGTTCCGTTGTGAGATTATTCTTGGGATGGGGCAAAAGATGGTTGATGCATTGTCTTTGAAGCAAGTGGACTTTATATTTGTGTGGATGGCTACACCATGTATTGTCATTGCAAGAGGGCACTAGGTACTTGTTTCTGTCATTTCTCACCAGTTCATTCCATATTTTAGAGAACACAATCAGTCTAGTTTGCTCCCTCCTTTGCTGGGGAGATTCCCATTCAAAACCTTTGCTCACAAATATGACACTGGTGTATTTGCCCTGCCGACCTGTTCAGAATTATCTGGTATGTCTTCAATAGCATAGAAAATAAGAGCAGGAGTAAGCCTTTCGTTCCCTCAAATCATGGTTGATCTGCCTCAGACCTCAACTCCTCTTTAGCTCAAGATAGCCCTCAACTCTCCATTATTTCAAAAATCTGTCATCTCCTCTTTAAGTAGTTGGTGATCTAGCCTCCACAACTCTCTGGGGTACAGAATTATAAACATTTATAACCCTCTGAGAGAAGACATTCTTCGCATCTCAGTTTTAAATACATGTCCCCTTAATCAGTAACTAGGTCCCAGTTCAAGACTCTCCCACCAATGAAAACACCTTGTCATCATCTACATTGTCAAGCCCTTTCAGAGTCTTGTATGATTCAATAAGATCACTCCTCATTCTTCTGAACTCTAATGAATAAAGGCCTAGCCCGTTTAGCTGTTCTAGATAAGTCAACTCTTTCATCCTAGGGATCAATATAATGAATCTTTTTTGAACTGTGTCACCAACTGCACAGGTGTAACAAAACTTCTGTCTTTTTAAACCCCAACCCCTTAGTAACAAAAGCCAAAATTCCATTTGCCTTCTTAATTACTTACTACTTAGATCACTTCACGTTTATTTATATCATTCACCACGTAAGGATCCCACACACCACTTGCATACTCCAGGATGAGCTAATCAGGAACAAAAACAAAGTTGCTGGAAAAGCTCAGCGGGTCTGGCAGCATCTGTGAAGGAGAAAACAGAGTTAACGTTTTGGGTCCGTTGACTCTTCCTCAGACCTGCTGAGCTTTTCCAGCAACGTTGTTTTGTTCCTGATTTACAGCATCTGCAGTTCTTGGTTTTGATTTAGTATTTAACTCACTGGATGATCTAATGATTGATATTGCTTTGTACTTATTTTTGCAGTTCCAGAATCTTACCTTTCGCATTATAAGGACTCAGGAAACCCAAAAGGTAAAGAGAGGAACAGTTCCAGAAGATAAACATTTTTGCAACACTGAGATAACAAGGTGTAGAGCTGGATGAACACCTTCAAAGGGTCTTTGACCTTAGACCTTCCAACGGTATAGGCCCGAAACGTCAGCTTTCCTGCTCCTCTGATGCTGCTTGGCCTGCTGTGTTCATCCAGCCCCACACCTTGTTATCTCGGATTCTCCAGCATCTGCAGTACCTTTTATCCCTAGTATTTCTGAAACAATTTTTGCAACACTACTTGTTGGTCTATAGTATAGGGCTGTATGATCAGAACAGGGGCTTTTGACGTTAGGGAGAAGAAATTGGAATTATAAGTTTCCTGAATTGTCACTGTTTTGATTGCAGGACAGCTTTTAAACCTTTTCTGCTGGTTTTCCTATTTGACAGTACCACAGCCCCAGCTGACTGGCGGCTGTCTACTTCCCAAGCAGGAAAACCTGAGGCACAAGGGAGCCAGTGAGAAAACAGAGTACATGACATGAAGTTTAGTGGCGGTTGAGAGGTTTTGTTGGGATTGGAGGGGGGTATATCACGAGGGCACAAGCAGATTGGAGGGGCAAGGTGAGATGATGGTTGTGAGGGGAGAAAATGAAATCGCTGGAAATCGAGTAGGTAAGCACACCAGTGCTAGAGAAAGCATTCTTGTTCCTAGAGACCCACGAGCAGTGCTGAAAAGATTAGTTACTTTCTACAACTGAGATGACACTTCAAAAGGTAGTTAATTGGCCGTAAAGCACTCTGAGATATCCTGAGATTGTAAACAGCACTATATAAATGCAAGTTTTTATTTATTTCTAATGAGCAGCCACAGAGGGTGACTTGCAGCAGTTACTGTGAGCAGTGTTAAATCAATTTATGGAGAATTAATGATGACATTTTGCTTTCCTTCCCTCAAGGTATTTGCATAACATCCTCCCAGTTGCATTTTTTTTACGCAATCAAGGCTGACTGTACTGAGCAGGAGAACATGAAATGACAGGATAAGGCTTGATAAGCAGAAGTCCTTGAAACTGGGACAACCGGAATACATCACGGAGTGCCAGGTTTCCAAAGCAAAGAGAAAGACCGCAAACAGCGATAGAGAGAGAGAGAGTAGGAGACAGAGATCAAACAAAATGCGTGGCAAAAGGGAAGAACTCAGTTCAGAATGGTTTTAAGGCAGTTTCTGAATGCCATGGGACATGTCATGTTCACATCAGTCTTTCTCGTCTCCACGTCAGGGAGAGGTAAGTGCATGTGGTGTGAGGGATTGAATTACCCTGGATGTTGATAGGCAGCGCTTAGGGTCACTTTCGGGCTTTGCAGAGAACTTTAGTTCAGAGAATTTAAAACTTAGTGCGATGCACTTAAAACTTTCCTTCTGTGAAGCAGGTAGCCGAGGTAAAGCGTAAATAGCTCTCCTCAAATTGGAAGCAATTTTCAAACAATTATTCCAAAGCGCCCCTTCTCAAGATACCTTTTTTGAGTTTCCTGAAATTCCTTGTGCCACTGCCTGAGGTTAAAAGGAATAATATTCTTGCAACAGAGGGTGTAAATGAACCTTCTTACCATGAAAGATTCCTTTCTCTATAACGTGAGAAAGGTATTTTTACCTTCGAGGGTATGTCATTATTTCTGTGGAGGCCCAAGATCTTATAAAGGGGACTGTATCCTATGTACAGAATCATCAGATCTGCCTCATCCAGGTTACCAGTAGAATTGGCCAAATACAATTTTTTTTAAAAGCCTTTATTTATATAGTGCCTTTCATGATTTCAAGCTGTCCTAAGCGCTTTAAAGCCAATTAAGTAAATTTTTTTCAGTTGTTCACTGTTGTAGTGCAGCAAACGTCGCAGCCAATTTCCTCACAGCAAGGATTAACACATGGTTATGTGATAACTAACACATAATCTAGTTTTACGGTGCTGATTGACGGCTAGGTACTGTCCCAGCCACCAGGGAAACTGACCCTGACCTTCAAAATAAGGCCATGGGATCATGTCCATCTACATGGAAAGGGCAGATCTACTCTGGGTTTACCACCTCCCCTGAAAATGGCAACCCTCGCACATTCCTGATTTATAATTGCTGGTGCCTTTGGCTGCCTACGCACCTAAATGTGGAATTTTCTTTCTAAAGTCTTTGGCTCCCTTTCTCTCTCTTCCTTCATAATTTCTTCAACCCCTACCTCTTTGGCCAAAGTCTTATGTCAGCATCAAATTTTCTTTTGATAGCTGAACTGCGAATCTGTTTGGGATGTTTCACAATGTTAAAGGTACTATAGAAATGAATGTTATTGTTCATGCTTGATTTTACAATCTGGGAGAAGGGGCAAGGGGAGTGCTGTGACTCTGTTCCCCCGTGGTATTATCCCAGCTCACTTTGGTCATGCATCACTGCAGAGATGTAGGTGTAAATACAATGCATTTGAAAGTAAGCAGATCAGCCACGTTCTTAATGGATGGTGGAGTACACTTAAGGGGCTGAATGGCCTACATCTTCTTCCAGTTTGTATATTCAAATGTTTGTGGATGTGTGTGTTCAGAATCCTTGGGCTTAGCAACTGGTGCAACATTCAAATGGGCTGTCTGTCCTGTAGTCTGCATCTTCATTTGTTTCCTCTCCTGTTCTCCCCTGAAACTGAGTATATGATCCTCAACATGCCTGGCATCAAACCAGAACCTGTCCTCTCCCTCAGCTCCTGTGCATCGTATTTGTGTTGCTCTTTCTATGGGGCTGGGCAGCTTCTTGTGCAGTAGCACTGCTTCTCCATAGGTATCTACAGAGATATCACAGTGATCCCAGTACAATTCTGCTTAAAATAGAGCTTCCAGGTGGTAAAATTTGTGTGAGACAATGGTGCATAAGAAGAGGAGCAGGAGGATCCTATTCTGCCCTTTGGACCCACTCCATCATTCAATTAGATCATGGTGCTGAGGTACGAGATCAGCACCTTTCCACACTATCCCCCATTTCTCTTGATCTTTTTAATGTCTAGAAATTGTATCGCTCGCTGTTTAGAATATACTCAATGCCTGAGCTTCCACAGGCCCTGAGGGTAGAGAATTCCAAAGACTCTCCTCATCTTGAGAAGAGAATTTCCTCCTCGTTATCGTTTAATGGCCTCCCTTTTAATCTGAGCCTGTGTCTCCTGGTTGTAGACCCAGCAGCCTTGGCCACCTTTCCTGTATCCAGCCATCGAACCCTGTAAAAATTTTGTATGCTCGAATAGGATGACCTCTCATTCTACTAAACTCTAGAGAATGCAGACACAGTCTCTCAATCCCTCCTGAAGGGACAACCCACCATCCCAAGCATCAATCTGCTGAAGCTTCATTGCACTTCCTCTGTGTTATCCTTCATTTGTAAGAAGACCAAAAATGTACACACTGAATGAGCTAAGAGAAGAACAAAAATTAAAAACTATTACAATAAGCCATAGAGTCATACAGCTGTACAGCATGGAAACAGACCCTTCTGACCAACTCGTCCATGTCGACCAGAAATAAGTTGAGGAAAGTTCTGACCTCAATCCATGTACTCCCAGAATCCCTATAGCTCTTTCCTTGCAAGATGTCAAGGGCCATAGCTTGGGTAGGTGGCATTTTCTGCTTCTGTTTATGTGGAGCCTTCTGGTACAAACAGATATGAATGGAGCAGATGCTGTAAAGACAAATATGAGGAAAGGTACGTGTTCTTGTAAGCAGCTGGCTCATGCGAGTGTGTGAATATGTCGCATTCAGATACCCTGAGCTAGCAGCACTGTGTGTATTTGTTGTTTGCAATATTTAATTATAAGATAATGTACTGATAGGCAACATACACAACCTATGAATTTGGAATGCATTTGTCAGATGACAAAATTTACAGAAACATGTTCCTGTGCTTGTGTACCAAATAAACAATGATATGCCCTGAAGATGTATTGTGAGCTAAACATTGTGCAATGAGGTCACGTGTCTGGACATTGACAATATTAACCCTGGGATCAACAAGTTTAGAGTAAGGTATATCCCTCACCTTATAAATAGGTAAAAACCAAAAGAACTGCGGATGCTGTAAATCAGAGGTAAAACAGAAATTGTTGGAAAAGCTCAGCAGGTCTGGCAGCATCTATGGAGAGAAAGCTGAGGTAACATTTCAGGTCCAATGACCCTATATCAGAACTGATGGTAGCTAGGAGAAGTTTTTTTATGCAGAAGATAAGGTAGGAGGAGGGGTAAGGAGTAAATGATAGGTGGAGGCAGAGTCCAAAGAGGTACGACCAGTTGGACAGTCAAGGGAGTGAAAAACGATCAGCCCAGAGGAATGAATAGCTACTAATGGGGACTATTAGTGGCTAACAATGGGGTGTGTGTAGTAGCAGACCATGTGATAACAAAGCCTGCTGTGTGGAGGAATGGGGTAAAGATATGGGATAAGGTACCTCAAGTCATAAGATTGTTGAATTTGATATTGAATACAGAAGGCTAAAGAGTTCCCAAGTGGAAAATGAGGTGTGTTCTTCCAGCTGAGTGTTCTAACCTGAGCTTAGCTGGAGCACTGCAGCAAGCCTGAGACAGAGATGTTGGCCAAGGAACAGGGTGGGTATTGAAGTGGCAGGCAACTGGAAGCTCAGGGTCTTTTTTGTGGACAGAACGTAGATGTTCTGCAAAGTGGTCACCCAGTCTACTCTTCATTTCCCCAATGTAGAGGGGACCACACTGTGAGCAGTGAATGCAGTAGACTAGATTCAGTGAAGCACAGGTAAAGTATTGCTTCATCTGGAAGGTGTGTTTGAGCCTTTGGATACTTAGCAGGGAGGAAGTAAATGGGCAGGTGTTATAACTTCTGCAGTTATAGGGAAAGGAGCCATGGGGCTGTGGGAGGGTGCTGTGCGTAAAGGAGGAGTGGACCAGGGTGTCCCAGAAGGAACAGTCCTTGCGGAAGGCTCACAAGGGAGGGGAATATGTGTCTGATGGTGGCGTCCCACTGGAGGTGGCAGAAGTAGCAGTTAACGATTGTCTGGATGTGGATGCTGGTGGGATGATAGGTGAGGACAAAGGGGACCCTATCGCTGTTGTGGGAGGGAAGAAATGGGGTGAGGGCTGAAGTACGGCAGATGGATTGGACTTGGCTGAGGGGCCTTTCAACTACAGTGGTGGGGAGTCCTTTGTTGAGGAAGAAAGTGGACATTTCGGAGGCTCCCTTGTCAAAGCTGGCATAATCAGAACAGATGTGATGGAGACAGAGGAATTGGGAGAATGGAATGGAGTCTTTGCAGAGAGCAGTGTGTGATGATGTATAGTCCCGGTAGCTGTGGGAGTCAGTGGATTTGTAATGGATACTGATTGCCAGCATATCCCCAGAAATGGACACAGATGTTGAGGAGGAAAGGAAAGAGTCAGAGATGGACCGGGTGAAAATGAAAGTGAGGTAGAAGTTGGAAGTGAAATTGATAAACCTTTCCAATTCTGGACAAGAGCGGGAAGCAGCACCGAAGGTATTATTGATATATCGGAAAAAAAGTTGTGGGTGGTGGTTGGAATAGGATTAGAACAAAAAATGTTCCACATATCCCATGAAGGGACAGGCATAACTGGGGCCCGTGCAGGTAACCATGGCCACATCTTTGACCTCAAGAAAGTAAGAGGAGTTAAAGGAGAAGTTGTTTAGGGTGAAGATGAGCTTGGCGTGGTAGAGGGTGGCGGTGGTTGATAGGGATGGTTCAGGAAGAAGCGGAAACTCCTGAGACAGTCCTGATGGTGGATGGACGTGTAAAGGGATTGCACATCCATGCTAAAAAGAAGGCAGCTGGAGCCCACAAACAAGAAATTCTAAAACTGGTGTAAAGTGTCAGAGAAATCATGGACATAAATGGGAAGAGACTGAACAAAGGGAGAAAACTTTGAGTCGAGGTAGGAAGAGCTGAGTTCTGTAGGGCAGAAGTAGACAGAAACAATTGGTCTGCCTTGGCAGTCCTGTTTGTAGGTTTTGGGGAAATAGGTAGAACTGAGTTGTGTAGGGTTGGAAGACAAAGAGCTTGGAGGCAGTTGGGGGAACATGACCAGATGAAATGAGATTGGTGACCATAGTACACCCAATGTTCTGATGTTCCATGGTGAGGTCATGGTCCTGAGGGAATAGGAGGAGGTATCTGAGAGCTGACACTCAGCCTATGTGATGTCGAGGTTGGTCTGCCAGATGAAAACAGCGCCACCTTTGTCGGGAGGCTAAATTACAGAGTCAGGCTTGGATTGGAGAGCATGGATGGCAGTCAGTTCACAGGGAGATAGGCTGGAATGGATGAGCCGGGTGGAGAAATTAAGGCAACCAATCTCATGTTGGCAGTTCTCGATGAACAGGTTGAGTGCGGGTAAATGGCCCAAGGGAGGGGTTCAGGTGTTGGAGGTGGGCGAAGGGGTCTGTTGGACGGGGAGAGGACTCTTGTCCACAGAAACGGGTGAAACAGACGGAGAAGGTGATGGAAAGAGACTTCAACATCGTGTCAATCTCTAAATTCATTAAGGTGGGGATGCAAAGGGATAAAACTTTTGCTGGGTGCAGAGTGTTCAGCATCAGAGAGTAGAAGGTCAGAGGGATAGTAAATACATGACAAGAGGTGGGGATGGAGTCAGAGGGAAGGGGAGGGGATGAAAGCTCTGGAGGCCCATGGGTATCTCTGAGTTGTTGCATCTTGTGTACCTTGATGCCTTTTGGAATTTCCAGTTTGTGGGCCCTAGTTACCTCCTCTTTACCATGGATGTGTCAACCCTTTACACATCCATCCCCCATCAGGATGGTTTGACGACTCTGCTTCTTCCTGGAAAAATGGCCTGAACCACCCCCATGCGCCACCAGTCTCCTCTGCCAGGCCAAGCTCATCCTCACCCTGAACAATTTTCGTTTAACTCCTCTCACTTTCTTCAGGTCAGAGGGATGGCCATGAATATGCGCACAGGCCCTAGTTATGCCTATCTCGTTGTGGTATATGTAGAATATTTCTTGTACTAATTCTATTCCAGCCCCTACTTGCAACTCTTTCTCCAATAAATTGACAATATCATTTGATGCTCCTTCCCTCTCTTGTCTGGAATTGGAAAAGCTTATCAATTCCGCTTACAATTTCCACCCCACTCTCTCATTCATCTGGTCCATCTTTGACTACTCCCTTTCCTTCCTCGACATCTGTTTCCATTTCTGGGGATAGGCCGGCCACCAATATCCACTATAAACCCACCGACTCCCTGTTACCTTGACTATGCATCCTCACACACTGCTTCCAGTCTAGACTCCATTCCATTCTCCCAGTTCCTCCGTCTCCATTGCATCTGTTCTGATGATGTCAACTTCAACAAGGGGGCCTTGAAAATGTCCACCTTCTTCCTCAAGCAAGGATTCCCTCAGCCAAGTCAGATCCATCTTCCACACTTCAGCCCTCACCCCATCTCTTCCCTCCCACAACAGTGATGGGATCCCTCTTGTCCTCACTTACCATCTCACGAACATACACATCCAGAGTATCATTAATTGCCATTTCTGCCATCTCCAGCAGGATGCCACCACCATATACATATTTCCCTCCCCTCCCTTGTCACCCTTCTGCAAGGACCATTTCTTCTGGGATACCCTGGCCCACTCCTCCTTCCCCTGTATCTGCTGAAGGTGTAACACCTGCCCATTTACTTCCTCTGTCCTTGGTATCCAAGGGCCCAAACATACCTTCCAGATGAAGCAGCACTTTATCTGAACTTCACTCAATCTAGCCTACTGCATTTGCTGCTCACAGTGTGGTCTCCTCTACACTGGGGCAACAAAGCATAGACTAGGTGACTGCTTTGAAGAACACGTATATCCTGTCCACCAAAAAGACCCTGAGTTTCCTGTTGCCTGTCACTTCAACACACCACTGTGTTCCATGGCCAAACATCTGTCTCAGGCTTGCTGCAATGTTCCAGCTAAGTTCAGCGTAAGCTGGAAGAAAACACCTCATTTTCCACTTGGGAACTCAACAGCCTTCTGTACTCAATATCAAATTCAACAATTTTGGGGCTTTAGGTACCTTCTCTCATGTCTTTACCCCACCACCCACACAGCAGGCCTTGTTATCACATGGTCTGCTATTACACACACCCCGGTGTTAGCCACTAACAGTCCCCATTGGTGGCTATTCATTCCCCTAGGCTGAACGTTTTTCAATCCTTTGATTGTCCAACTGTTCTCTCTTTGGGCCAGCCTCCACCTATCATTTACCCCCTCCCCCTCCCCCTACTTTATCTTCTGCATAAAAAACAACTTTTTCCTAGATATTTTCAGTTCTGAGGAAGGGTCACTGGACCTGAAACGTTAACTCTGATTTCTCTCCTTAGATGCTGCCAGACCTGCTGAGATTTTCCTTACAAATAGGTGTCAGCAAATATGTGCAACAAGCCAGTGAGAGAGATATATGGGGTGGCAACTAAAATTCTGGTGAAACAAAACGCATTTTGAAAAGCTTTTTGAGGGGTTTCAGAAATTTAATATGTTCACAACAGAAAGAGCTTGCATATTTATAGCACCTGTCACAACCACAGGCTGGTGCTTTCTGGCTGATTCAATGCTTTTGAATTGTAGTTACTGCTCTAATTCAGGAAACATGCCAGCCAATTTGCACATCGCAAGATTGCCTCAGCTGCAATGAGTTGATAGTCTATTTCAGTGTCATTTGAATATGCTTCAAGAGGAAATTGCTGCTGATAGATTTGCAGCATCTACCGTATTTTGCTTTTTGTATTGAATTTTATTTGTAGTTGGACACGGGCCCCATGCAGCCCAACATGGACTGGGATGATGGTTGAGTGATTAGGATTGTCATCTCTCTGCAAGCACAGAGTATCCTGGCTCATCTGTAAATATGACAACTGTGCTATGGTATTCATTACCATGTAATTGTTGCAGTTGGTAAGAAATCATTTGGAGTTGACTCACCGAGAGTGAAGATGTGACAGTAACACGGGCCTTGGGTATTGCTGAGAAGTTGTATCTAAGGACCATCGCTGGTCCAGATATAGGGCTGAGACTTTGCGGCTGACTAGCTGTGTGACATTGGCATGGGCAGGAATACTATTCCTCTTCCCATGTCTTGCCCTGATTAGCTTGAAAAATAAAGCGTGAACATATGTTGAAATAAAGGGAAATTTGTTTGAGGAACTGTTTGAAAAGCTTCTTTGCTTTACAGATTGTGCAAAGCAATGAGGTTGTATGTAAAGATAGGAAGTACAAAACAAAACTGCCCAGTTTTTCTTATTCAGGCTTGCTGTCTGCTACCACTCTCACCCACTCTAATATCCAACTGTAATAGGTGAATGATGGACAACGACAGCCTCATTGAAGTTTCTTGTTGGTACTGGGGCCTCGTGTGAAAGGAACTATTTTAAGATGGGGAGGATAGATTGCTCTTGTACATTCTGGTGTTAGATATGGTCCAGAGGATAATGCTTTTACCTCTGTATCTGAAGGTTGTGGGTTCCAATCTGACTCAGGAGGTCTGGATCTAGCTGTGCTGCACTGTCAATAATGAGACCTTTTGGCTAAGATGTTAAACTGTGCACTCTCAGGTGCACCCATGTGATTCCATGGTAACAGTTTTAAAGAGGAGGAGGTGGAAGTTCCCCCTAGCACCCTGGTCAATATTTATCCTTCAATCACTGTTACAAAACCAAAATATAGAATATGTGGCCATTATCACATTGCTGTTTATGGGTAATGCGTACAAATTGGCTGCTGTACGTTTTACTGTCACCGTGCTTCAAAAGTATTTGGCTGTAAAGGGCTTTGGAGACTTTCTCAAAGATTATGAAAGTCAATAAATAAATGAGTCCTTATTTCTGTACTTGGACAACATTCGCCTTCTGAAGACAAACTGAATGGGATGAAGGTAATAATGTAGATCACCAATGCTTTTCGCCGTTAAAGCTGAAAAGCTATCTCATACCTTACCTGACACCATGATTCTGGAGAATGCTGTGTAACTAGTTGTTAAATGCTGCTCAATTTCACTAATTGCCAGGAAGAATTTGACGACTATCACACTTACTTAATGCTAGTGACATGAGATGGGAGTGCCACGAACGAACGGCAACACTATCAGCTCACAAGGTGGCTGGAAGGTCTTATTCTATCTGACATGTTTACCACTTTGTTGCTGCCAGTCTACCATATGCATGGCATGAGAGCAACAGTCTTTTATATTCATTTGCAGGATGTCACTGCTCCGAGTCTGTTGAGCATCCCTATTTTCTCTGGAGAAGGTGGTGGGGTGAGCTGCCTTCTTTAAACCACTGAACTGTGATTGGTGAGGTAGGGAATTCCAAGATCTTCGGTCTCATGTCAATGAAGTGGAAAGGCCATCAACTTCCAAGTGAGGATGGTGTGCGAGTTGGAGCTGGATGTGTTCTCTCAGGCCTGTTATCCTTGTTCATCTAGAGGTCAGAGGTCACAGATTTGGGAGCAGCCATTAGCCCATTTTAGTTTATCCAAATGGAAAGAATTTAACATTTTCCCCATTGCATCAAACAAATATTCCTCAAGATTTCAAAGCTTTTGCCACTAATCTTTCTGGTACCCTATTTATTTTTATTTATTCATGGATGTGGGTGTCTCTGGCTGGACCAGCATTTATTGCCTGTCTTTATTTGCCCAGGTTGTTTGCGGGCTGTTAAAAGTCACTCACTTTGCTGTGAATTTGGAATTAAAGGGCATCAGTCACCCAAACGTGTTCTTCCCGAACAATCATTTCATGGTCATCATTAGACTCTTAATTCCAGATTTTTATTGATTTTATAATGGCATTCAAACCTGGGTGCCTGGTTCATTACCTGGGCCTCTGGATTAATAGCGTAGCAATAATGCCAATAGACCATCACCTCACATATATTGATCACTTTTTGTGCAAAGATGAATTCCTTACTTTCAAATTCCCTGTGAACCTATCCTTTCTGCTAATTTAACTAACCTCTTTATCCGTGAATTTCTTTGTTTGGGTTAGATTTCCTGATCAGATTCACTTAAATGTTGGCATTAATCCAACAGGCCTTTGGGTTCAAACTCTGGTGAAGGAAGCACTTGTCAGTAAAAGTGCAACGCCAGGATAGGCAGTCCAGAACCTGTCATTAGAAGGACATTAGTTGAAAGCCCAGTGATCAACACTTGGCTTATGCGTAGGCCCTGAATTCTAATATCTGTCTGGGAGGGAAATTGTAGTGAATTCAAGAGTGGTTTGCCACTGAGAACCTGCATGCTGCGTTAAACTATTGGGAATTGATGCCTGATGATTCTGAAGTGGTTTAATGGATGCCATACTTTTCTAGGGACGCATGATCACTGTTTCCTGAAACCTGACAGTGCGGGTCCTGAGCCGACACTTGCTCCTATTTGGCCCACCTTATTACACTTTGTGAATGGCCCTCCAGTCTAACCAGCCAGCAGCTGTGGGACCACAGCGCTGTTAGAATTCTGAGGTAATGTGGGCACATTTCTAGGCAGACCTGTAAACAGGCCCTTGCTGGTTAACTGCATCTGACCATAGGGGCTCGACCTCATTTTGCGTTGTTTAGTCTCCAGCTCCTGATGCACCTCTGTCAAGTTGGTACAAGGACAGTGCCTCCTCTTCCAATGCTTTGGAGGGGAGTGGCTTCTCTGTATCGAGTCCCACTGCTGGCAGTCTCCCTGAAGGCAGGATCTGACTGAAACAAGTCCCCACTATTTCCCCAGCCCCACATCAACCACCAACCCCCCTCACTCCCCCCACCACCCCAACATATCATTCCCATCTCTTAGCCCCATGGCTCAGAAATTCTTCCCTATTTTCCTCTGGAAGAAAAGGTTCTAAATGGGATTCCACTGGGTGAAGCAAAAGATCCACTTTATACAGCATTGGTGCAGGCAAGTGCACAGATGGTGTAGCCTGGGAACACACATTTCCCGTTCTGGCTGGTTTGCTTCCATATCAACAGGGGAGTGAAGGCATTCCTCAGTCTTCCACTGTCAGTGTTATAGTTCTATTTAAACTAACCTCTATGTTTGCTATGCTTTACTTTGTCCTCCATCCACCCATCCCTTATCCCCATCACCCACATTTCACTACTTGCCATTTCTGTCCTCCAGTTTCACATCTGCACTTTGCTCTCCTTATTATCATGTTTCATTCATCACTTCCATCTCCCCTCTCTTTCCTTTCTTTCTGTCGATGGCCACTTTTTCCCCATTTTTTTTGCCTACTGTGCAGTAATAATTCATGATCTGCAGAAAGCTCTCGGATGCCCTGAGGCTGTGAAAGGTGAGATATAAATTTAAGTCTCCCCTTTCCCCTTTCTTTCTTTTGCTGATTTCGTTCTTGTTTTAGTTCCTTCCCACTCTGTCCGTTCTCTTTTTGTTCTGTCCCACCCCATTGCAATGCATTTTGCTCATTGTGGAGCAAGGATTTAACGTAGAGATGAAACTGATGATATAATCATGACCTAGAGAGAATGCTCTTGGCTGGAAACCGATGGAGAACACGCTGTATTAGATTGTAGTGATGTATATTGTGTCAGTAAGGAATTGGAACTAGCAGCCTTTGACAATGTCCAGATTACTTGTGCAAATGAGGACAACCAACCAGTCAATGTTGTAGAAACATTGACAACCTGAGTCCTAGAGTAAGGACAGAGCGGATCATGGCCAACCCCATCCCAATCCCATCCCTATGGTTAGTTCCACAATCTCTGTTCTATTCTGTTTGTTCTCCTCTCTCTACTTCCTTACTGGTGTCCTTATTTGCTATTGAGCTTGTCTCCATATGAGACTTTGGACATGAACTGTCAAAAGGATCAAAATTGGATTGGATGCTTGATATTGTGTTTCACCCCTCTCCGATCGATCATTAAAGCTGTTACATAAATATAATCCATAGTGGTTGAAGGATCAAAGGGGCCAAAAACATTAATTTCATAGGCTCATATTTGAGAAGCTCATTTAGAGCAGGTACTTTGAAGTCCTGCATACTAGTGGAATTAATGGCCTCAGGAGAGAAAAGATTTGAAGGAAGCTGGGATGAGGAAGTGAAATTGGAGTACATTGGACAGTGCTCTTTGCAGAACTTTGAAGGACAGTAATTAGTTGAGTCAATTATCAAACTAGGAACCAATATTTTTTAAAATGTCTGTTTAAGGGAAGGTTATTATTATCGGCGAAAGCACAATGAATACCATGGAGATTGTTGACAGTGAAATGTATACGAGAAACTAACATTCTGAAAAATCAACCTTTCAGGAATGTAAATGTGTACAAGATCCGTGGCTCCGAGTCAGTTAACTGACCGTGCCATTAGTGCCAAAGTGAACATTCAAATAGGTTGCAGAGAAGCAGGAACATTCAGGAGTTGTAAATTAATAAAGACAGACTCTAGGATGTCTGTCCAAGTCACTCAGGGGGTGGGCCATGACCAGTCTGGGGGTGAGCGGAATGAAACTCAATGGGAGTTATCAGGGGACATGGCTGTGGTAGGGAAGTGGAGGAGTTCAGTGTTGGGGATTGGAGGCAGTGAGCTGGGATGCAGAAGGGACAAGGATGGTGGAAGGGAAATTCGACATTTAAGGAGGAAGAGATTCCTGTTGGAAGGGAATGGTGGGGGGAGGGTGGATGTTATCGGCACTCATCACGACTGAGAGTTGGATTGTGTTTCACAGTGATAGTGAGCAGGGTTAAGCTGTAAGCTTGGGGGTAAGGACAGAGTTGCAGTCGTAACTCCAGGGGGCAATGGGACCATGTGGGGGGTGCTGGTGTCTGAGAAGTGCCAGGAAGAAAGGGACATGAAAGTTAAGGGTGGGTTTCCTGATCATCAGGTTGAGCCTATTACTCTTTGCACTAGACATGACCTGTATTTCTTGCTAAATTCACTTGACCCATAAATGTGAACTCCGACTAGAACATGGCTCCAATGAAACCCAGAGTGAGTAGAGTGAGTTTTACCTTCTGTCCCAGTATGTATGTTCCAGTTGTGAATGACAGGAGGCGCTCAGCGGGGAATACCATTCATCATGCATGTGCACAGTACAGTTTGGCGATCTGTGATTATAGTGTTCTGCCTGTTAATTGCACAGTGTCTTACTGTGTGGGTGTACATGCTGGTCACAAGAAATCTTGATCACGTCATTGGTCATAGAAAATCGAAGATAGCCATCTCTGTGAAGCAGAAATAATAATTACAGGTAACCGGAAAAATGGCACCTGGGATCACACGGCACAAAGTTACTGCAAGATCTCACAGCGCACAGAACCGATACTCTCTCATCTTGAACTTTAAGAATTCACCAGTATTCTCTTATATGCAGTGATGTCTTTCTTGGGTGAGGTGAAGTGGGAGCACAAGGTTTTAGTACCCTTGCAGCAATTTCAATCTCCCATCTTTTTATGCAATGGGTTCCTGCCGAGAACCACTGACGTCCTGTCTCAAATGTCCTCCCACAACTATATGAAGGCTGCTCCTGATGCTATTTGTGCTGGGTCAGACTGCTTCACCTCAATTCCCCATCACGAGGTCAGTGCTGCAGCCCAGTCAGAGCTGGCTTCCCCAAAGTGCAGGATGCCGTAAACTGGACACACATCATCTTGAGAGCAACATGTCATATGAAGTTGAGGTCATCAAAGGAAAATGTGTCCATTCTGTCAATGTCTTTGTGTTAAATTCACTCACGAATGTGGTTGTCTCTGACCTAGGCCAGCATTTACTGGCCATCCCTGTCTGCTATGGTGGGATACGAACTGAGTTTCTGATTTAATTGTCTCGTGGTAATACCACTAGGCCATCACCCCCCCCCCCCCTAATGTACAATTCATCTGTGACCATCTTAGATCTTTTTATTTTTGGTTTTTTTTTGGTGTTTCCTCTTCATTAAAGCCTTTTGCGACGGGGTCATTGGCATCGGCACAGCAGTGAGAGCGGTTCGTTTGTGGAATTACGGCAACCTCCCGGTGATTGGAGGTGGTGGCAGCCCGCAGCAGCAGCAAGTTTGTGACTCCTTCCGACAATAGGGGCCGTCAGTGACAGCAGTGGCAAAGTTCCATCCTGCGATTGGAGGCTGCAGCAAAAGACTCCAGGCCTTGGTTAGGCCAGGTGCCGGCATCAGAAGCTGAACGTTCCGTACAGCTTTATTGAGACGGGACTTTAAGATGTGGACATTTTTCTTTCTTTTTGGCTCTTTCTTTTATTTCTGCTGTTATGTCTTTTTTAAACTTCTGGTTTTTGTAACTAAGATGGCGCTGGAGAATGGCGACTGTGTGTACGCTTCTCACTGTACTCCTGCTTTCCAATACTTGAGCACAAGTGACAGCAAAATCTAATTCTAATTCAAGAAGTCTGCACCTTTGTTCTCTGGGAGCTGCCGCGATGTCTGTATTCTTGAGATCTCTCATTTTCGTGCTATGTTTGAGAGGCCGGAAGCTTTACAAGGCTGGTTTTTTTTGTTCATTCACGGGATGACAGCATCGCTGGCTGGGCAGCATTTATTGCCTATCCCTAATCGCCCAGAGGGCAGTTAAGAGTCAACCACATTGCTGTGGACCTGGAGTCACATGTAGGTCAGACCAGGTAAGGATGGCAGATTTCCTTCCCTATAGGGCATTAGTAAACCAGATGGGTTTTTCCCACAATCAACAGTGGATTCACAGCTATCATTAGACTTTTATTTCCAGATATTTATTGAATTCAAATTCCACCATCTGCCGTGGCGGGATTCGAACCTGAGTCCCAGGATATTATCTGGGTCTTTGGATTAAAAGTCCAGTGATAATACCACTAGGCCATTGCCTCCCCTTTATTACTGGGTGATAAGAGCTACCCTCTGATGACTCCATTATGTGATTCCATGAATGAGACAGATACAAAGTGGCCCATTCTTCGACCAGGTCATGGTGGAGCAGATAGTAGTACACCTGAAGGTGAGGTTTTGCAGCTTGGATCAATCTTGGGGCTGAGGGATGGGGTCGGTCTTCAAGTACAGTCTAGACAGAATGTGCTACATAATCCTAGCATGATGTGCTCCGCATGACTGGGTCTAGTTAGGAGGGGATATGATAGAGGCTGTCAAGCTGGAAGAGTGAGAGCAATTTTCTGGGGAGAAGGATGAGGACATTAAATGGAAGGAACATCACCTTCTGCATGATAGAGAACAGCAGCATTGGGTGCTACGAGCCAGAAAGGATTAAATTGGGACCTAGGTACAGTGGCCATCCACTGCCTGTAAAATTGCTGGTGCTTCAACGATAAGCAGTCTGTTTCTGTTCCAAGAGGCAAGTGTTTGTTTTCTGTTGCTGAACAAAGGTGAACAGTTTGCAGCTTTTGGAAGTCTTCCACTATGTGATGGTCCCACATTGAACAATGATCAGATGTTGGGCTACACTGGGCATTGAGGCAAGAGTGGCAATGACTTAGTGAGAATTGTAACATAGAATGTGGCTAAGGATGTTAGTCAGCTAACAGGAAGCAGAAAGTAAACACAAATGGCTCATTTTCTGGTTGGCAGAATATGATGAGTGGTGTGCCATAGGGACCAGTGTTGTGTTCTCAACATTTTGCAATTTACCTCAATGTCTTGGATGAAGAAACCAAAGTCACTGTCGCCAAAGTTACCAAAGTTGCTGCATTTGCCAATGAAGAAAAGACAAAGAGGAAAATAAGTTATGAGAAGGACATGGGAGTGGGCAAAGATCTGGCAAATGAATTATAATGTGGGAAGATGTGAAAGTGTGTATTTTCGGAGGGAAGAATAAAAGAAGAAGCATATGATTCCAAATAGTGAGTGATTGCAGAGGGATCTGGATGTGTTCGTGTATGAATTAGTAGACAGGGGCAGCAAATAATTCAGAAAACTAACAGAATGTTATAACTTATTGTGAGGAGGATAAAATACAAAAGTAGGGAACTTCAGTTATGCACGGTACTGGTCATTCTACATCAAAAGTACTGTGTACAGCATTGGTCTCCTTACTGAAAGTAAATGCATTGCAGACAGTTCAAAGAATGTTTACTACACTAAGACCTGGAATGGACAGGCTGTCATATGAGAAAAAATTGGACAGGCTAGGTTTGTATCCACTGCAGTTTAGGACAGTAGAGTCATAGAATCATAAGGTCACGCACGGAAATGGGCCTTTCGGTCCAACCAGTCCATGCCCACCATAATCCCAGACTAAACTAGTCCCATTTGCCTAGGCTTGGTCCATATCCATCCAAACATTTCTTATTCATGTATAAAAGATCTAAAAATGAATCAAAATAAAAAAATCTTATACTACTGAAATGTAATAACTGGTAAGAAATCCAGAAGTAAATCTAGAAATAAGCCTGAATCTCAGGAGAAGCTGCAAGATCCATGCTGCTCTCAGTCCATCAGACAATTTGAGGGAAACATACATAAGATCCTGAGGGGTCTCAAAAGGATGGATGTGGAACATAAGATTCCTGTTATGGGACAATCTTGAGCTAATGGGCCCTGTTTAAAAATAAATGGTCACCCATTTAAGGCAGAGATGAGGAGAATTATTTTCTTATGGAGGATCATGAGTCTGTCTTCCTGGAAAGGTGGAGGGTTCAGAGTCTTTGAATAATTTTAAGGCTGTGGGAGAAGGGTTCTTGATGAGCAATGGAGTAAAAGACCATTGGGGTTGGCAGGAAAGTGGAGGAATTGGATCAGTCATGATTTGTTTGCTTAGCAGAGCAGCCTCAAGGAGCTGGGTGGACTATGACTGTTCTAATTCTTGAGTTCTTTCCAATTCAATCCCACAAGATAAAACCAAGCAGTTGGCTTGCTTTTTTTTAAATGGCCTTGCTAATCTGCAACACAACCTTTTGTGATTGATTCATTTACACTCCAAGATCTCTCTGTTTCTCTACCCTATTTAGACTTGCCCCTTTCAAGTAATGTGGACTCCCTATTCTGTTTATCTGTCTCTGTATTATAGAACATAGAACATAGAACAGTACAGCACAGTACAGACCCTTCGGCCCACGATCTAAACCTAAGGTCTATCTAACCTCCACCCCTACCTTATACTATCATCCATATGCCTATCTAATAGCCACTTAAATGCCCCTAATGATGCCGACTCCACTACTCTCTCCGGCAATGCATTCCACGCCCCTACCACTCTCTGAGTAAAGAACCTACCTCTGACGTCTCCCCTCTATCTACCTCCACTCACTTGAAAACTATGCCCCCTCGTAATAGCTCTCTCCACCTGAGGAAAAAGTGTCTGGGCTGTCCAGGCTATCTATACCCCTGATCATTTTGTACACCTCTATCAAGTCACCTCTTATCCTTCGTCGTTCTAAAGAGAAAAGCTCTAGCTCTCTCAATCTTTCCTCGTAAGACCTTCCCTCCATTCCAGGCAACATCCTGGTAAATCTCCTCTGCACCTTTTCCAATGCTTCCATATCTTTCCTGTAATGAGGCGACCAGAACTGGACACAATACTCCAGATGTGGCTGAACCAGGCTTTTGTATAGCTGGAGCACAACTTCACAGCTCTTGGACTCAATCCCCCTATCAATGAAAGCTAACACACCATGCACCTTCATAACAACTCCATCCACCTGGGTGGCAGCTTTCAGGGAACTGTGGACATGAACCCCAAGATCCCTCTGCTCCTCCACACAGCCAAGAATCTTTCCGTTAACCCTGTATTCTGCTTTCAAATTTGTCCTTCCAAGATGAATCCCCTCACACTTTTCAGGGTTAAACTCCATCTGCCACTTCTCAGCCCAACTCTGCATCCTATCAATATCCCTTTGTAACCTAGAATAGCACTCCGCACTATCCACAACTCAACCCACCTTCGTATCATCTGCGAACTTATTAATCCACCCTTCCACTCCTACACCAAAATCATTTACAAAAATCAAAAATAGAAGAGGACCCAGAAGAGATCCTTGTGGTACACCACTCGTAACGGAGCACCATGTTGAATATTTTCCGTCCACTACGACCCTTTATCTTCTAAGGGTCAGCCAATTCTGAATCCAATCTGCCACATTTCACCTATCCCATGCCTCCTTACTTTCTGCAAGAATCTACCATGGGGAACCTTATCAAACGCCTTACTTAAATCCTTGTATACCACATCCACTGTTCTACCTTCATCCACATGTTTGGTCACCTCTTCAAAGAATTCAATAAGGTTTGTGAGGCGTGATCTACCCCTCACAAATCCATGCTGACTATCACGAATCAAACTGTGCCTATCCAAGTGATCATAAATCCTATCTCTCAGGGCCTTTTCCAATAATTTGCCCACCACTGACGTAAGATTAACTGGCCTGTAATTTCCGGGGTTACCCCATTCCCTTTTTTGAACAAGTGAATGGCGTTTGCCTCTCTCCAGTCTTCCAGCACTATATTATTTATCTATTTAATGGCATATATATTTATAGACTTCTTCAGACCTCCATCCATTAACTTGCATTAAGTAGATTCCTATTCCATTTCCATGAAGCTATGGGCAACGTATTAGAAATAGAACCAAAAATATTTATGTGACCGTGCTTATTCTCTGGAAACGGAACTACTGGTTGCGCAGTACTTTGAAATTAGACAAAGTTAAAATTTTAATAAGACTCATGAAAGCATTGTTAAAACAGTCGTGCAGTTTGTTTTAGGCTAAGCATAACTGTAATCCCTTCACATTGATAATGTATCATAACATTCTAAACAGAAAACCTGAAGTCAAAAATATTTCAATTTTGAACATGGCATTGTGCTATTTAAGTATTCTATTTAAATGATTCTTCCCAATAATAAGTCTTGGACATTTTGCTGTTGCATTTTGTCGCAGTATGCCTTATGTTATGAGATAACGAGGTGCACAGCTGGATGAACACAGCAGGCCAAGCAGCATCAGACAAGCAGGAAAGCTGACGTTTTGGGTCTGGACTCTTCTTCAGAAATGGGGTACAAATGGGGTACAGCCCATTTCTGAAGAAGGGTTAAGACCCGAAACGTCAGCTTTCCTGCTTCTCTGATGCTGCTTGGTCTGCTGCGTTCCTCCAGCTGTGCACCTCGTTATCTCAGATGCTCCAGCATCGGCAATTCTTATTATCTCTGGATCATGCTTTATATTATGCCTTCTTGTGTGTTGTGAGGAACTCACAACTTTGTAGTCTGGATTCTCCACGTTTCCTGTGTGTACACCTGTCTACTCGGGGTGGAGTGGTTTGGGATCATTCCCACTTTTTCTGATTTGTCTGTCATCCTTTGCCTTCCTTGAACGTTACTGGGAAAAGTGGTAACGGGGATGATAGTGGGGATTTCAATTAGACATAGAGTCGTAGCAGTGTACAGTATGGAGAAAGACCATTCAGCCCAACTCATCCATGCTGACCAGATCCTCCCATTTGCCAGCAATAGGCCCATATCCCTCTAAATCCTTCCTATTCACATACCCATCCAGATGTCTTTTAAATGTTGTAATTGTACCAGCCTTCACCTCTTCCTCTGGCAGTTCATTCCACACACACAACACCCTGTACATGAAAATGTTGTCCCTTATGTCCCTTTTAAATATTTCCCCTCTCATCTTAAACCTATGCCGTCTAGCTTTGGATTCCCCTATGCTGAGAAAAATACCTTAGCTATTCGCCCTATCAAAGCCCGTTTTGATTTTATAAAACTCCGTAAGGTCACCCCTCAGCCTCCGATGCTGCAGGGAAAATAGCCCCAGCCTATTTAGGCTCTTCATATAGCTCAAACCCTCCAATCCCAGCAACATCCTCAAATCTATTCTGCACCTTTTCTATTTTCACAAGATCTTTCCTATATCAGGGAGACCAGAACTGAATGCAATATTCCGAAAGTGGCCTAACCAATGTCCTGTACAGCCGCAACATGACCTCCGAACTCCTATATTCAATGCACTGACCAATAAAGGCCAGTGTACCAAACACCACCTTCACTATCCTGTCTACCTGTGACTCCATCCCCTCCATTTGAGAACCAATGATCCAGAAACAATTCATGAAGGGGTCCTTTAAAGGGACTATCAGGGGTTATTGCTAAATTGATAAACACATAACTAAAGGATTGACGTGGGTAGGGGAGTTCTACCTTTGTGGGACATTGGACTGCAGTACTGGGACAAGGAGAAGCTATATCACTGGGAATGGC
The DNA here is from genome assembly GCA_024137785.1 of Ginglymostoma cirratum. Classification (NCBI taxonomy): domain Eukaryota; kingdom Metazoa; phylum Chordata; class Chondrichthyes; order Orectolobiformes; family Ginglymostomatidae; genus Ginglymostoma; species Ginglymostoma cirratum. The sequence goes on from JAHRHZ010000268.1 coordinate 2,769,860, forward strand.
TCTGTCTGTTCCAAGTTGGAATCAACATCCCAACAGAAGGAATAACTGGAACTGAAATTAAGATTTTCAGATAATAACTGGGGAGGGGGAGGGATTGATGGGAGTGGGGCAGAGAAATGTAAGAAATACTTTTTCTTGTTAGATTTCAGTATCAGTGAAGATGACTCTAGGAAAGAATAAGAGTAATAAAGATGGCCACAGATCAAATAAAGCACAGAATGAAAGTTGGTCTTGCAAGATGGGTGTGTGAGTATGAAGTGTTTAGAGGGGTATGGGCCAAATGCTGGCAGATGGGACAGTCAGATTGGGATATCTGGCCATTGCAGATGAGTTGGACCAAAGGGTCTATTTCTGTGCTCTATGACTGGAGACAATAATTCATAGGGAGGATCTGGGTATACCGGAGATGGCTGATGCATGATTTCAGAGAAATAGGAGCGGCTACTAAATACTGCTGAATATATCATTTAAAGGATTAATTTTAAAATGCATTCAGGACTCCTCTTGCTTAATATACGATAAGTCAACAAAAAATGAAACACTGCTCGATCTTGTGGTGGGCAATGAGTAGAACAGGCACAAGAAGTGAGACATTTGGAACTATAACATCAGAAATTGGAAGATTCAGGCCAAGAATGACATAACTGGGTGATCAGCTGGAAAAGAGCAAATTATGAGGAACTTGAGGTGGAACTATAAAAGGTAAATGAGAAAATCTTGAAAAACAGTCAGGTAAATATTTAAAACAGATCATTAATAGAGTTGATGAGAAACATTATATTATTAAGGAGGAATTGTGGAATCAAATAAGCAAATTATGGAGCCCTGTGGATAAATGATTAATGGGAACATTGAATCTAAAGACAAAGGCATATAAAAAGTGAAACAAAAGTAGATTGCTGGAAAAGCTCAGCAGGTCTGGAAGCTACTGTGGAGAGAAATCTGAGCTACCGTTTCCTCCGAACCGTTCTGAGGAAGTCGTTCGACCCAAAACGTTAGCTCTGATTTCTCTCCACAGATGCTGCCAGACCTGCTGAGCTTTTCCAACACTCTCTAATATTGTTTCTGATTTACAGCATCTGCAGTTCTTTTGGTTTTTATTTGGCATATGAAAAAGTATTTAGGTATCAACTGGAAGGAGATCTAACAGGAATACAGAGGACTTAGGAAAGAGGGTTGAAAACAATCAAAAGGTAAAGAAATGAAATTGTCAAGGAAGATGAAAGGAAATAACACAGTGTTCAATGACAAAGTGATAAAACAAAAATCAAAGGAAGGATTGGGTCACTGAAGAATGAGTGAGGTAAACTTGGAGGTAATGACAAAGAAAAGACAGAAATCTTGAATCTTGACCTCAGTTTTTGAGATTGAAGATGAAAAAATAGGCACTCCACTAGAGGATGTTCTTAAACAAAAATCTTTGAAAAAAATGGGAGGAAAGAATTGACAAACTGGCAAAGCTAAAATAGGGGAAGATTTAATGTCCAAATGGTATGCACTCACTCATGCTGAAGCAAGCTTGAAAGAAGTTTTTTAAAAAAAGTAGTAGAGAGTACTAGATCTCAAAACAATGGATTTCCAAAAGGCAATAAGTTATCACACTATAGGAAAATTACAAAGGTGAGTGCACGTGTAGTCAGGGTCAGAAAAAAAAACCTGATTTAATGGATTTATAACACTCGAGCCCCTTGACCCAACTCACTCCCTAGAACCATATCCAGTGAAGCCTCCCTCCTTGTTAAGTTGGGAGCTACTGATGTGAAACATTCTCCTGAACGTGCTTCAGAAAAGTCGCTCTCTTTCCCTTTTCTATTATTACTATTATTATCTCAATCTATCTTAGGACAATTCCAGCCACCCACTACAATACTCTATAGTTCTGTGCATTTCTATAAATACCCTTCAAATGTACTTCAATGTCTCTTGCCCGTTGGTAGATGGCCTGATGAATACACCCAATTGTGTAATGGTACCTCTATGGTTTTTCAGTTCTAATTAAATATATTCTGTCCTCGGCACCTCCAGGATATACAGCACTGTAATTTACCCTTAGTTAATACCACCACCCAAGTCTTCCCTTCCTGAACACCTTACATCCAGCAATATTTAACCTAGTCCTACTCTTTTCTCAAACAAAAAAAAAACGAAAATTGCTGGAGAAACTCATCAGGTCTGGCAGCATCTGTGGAGAGAGAAACAGAATTGACATTTGGAGTCCAGTATGACTCTTATTTGGAATTGAATGGAGCTGAAAAAAATGGTGGTCTGTATGCTGTTGAGAGAAGACTGAAAGAGGAGCAGTTGGATCAAATGGTGAAGGTGCCCACAACAAGAGGCAAGTTGAGTGCTGTTGGGAGTAAGAGGGGATATGATGAAGCATAGGTGTTAACAGTAGTTGTCAATGGTAGGTGTTTAAAGAAGCAAACAGGTTAGATCTACTGCAAGACATCATGTGAAGGGCGGGGGGGATGCAAAGGGAATTCATCAAAATTGAGGACAGTATTCATGTTGAACTCAATTTTGAGTCCTGAAGTCTATGATATGCTGATGCAGAAAGTGAGATACTGTCCCTCCAGCTTGTGCTGGTCTTTGCTGGAACACTGCAGCAGGCCCTGAACAGAAATGTTAGCACGTGTGCAAGATGGTGCATTGAAATGGCAAGAAATTGGAAGGTTAAAGCCATGCTTGTGGCCAGAGATAGATGTTCTCCAAAATGGTCACCCAGTCTGCATTTGGTCTTGGCAATGAAAAGGGGGCATTCGTGCAAGAAAATCACTGCTTCACCTGGAAGGTGGTTCACCTGAAGGAGATGAAGCTGTTGCTCCTTCTGCATTTGCATTGGAAGGTGCAAAGAGATATTGATGAAGTGAGGAGAATGACGGAGGAGTGGCCCAGTGTGTCACAGAGGGAATGGACTCTGCAGAACGATGACCGGGGAGGAGAAGGGAAAGTTTATTTGGTCGTGGTACCTCATTAGAGATGCCAGGAATGCCGAAGGATGATCGTTTGAATGCAGTGGCTGTTAGGATAGAAAGTGAGAGCAGTGGGAGCCCTCTCATTTTGCTTTGGGAGAGGTGGGAAGGGTAGGGGCAAAAGTGCAGGAAATTGTCAGATATGGCTGAGAACCCTGCCTTGGTAAGAGAGAATCCTTGGTTGAGGAAAGATTAAGACATATCACAAGTACCCTTTGGAATGTGGTGTCACTAGAACAGATGCAACAGAGAAACTGAAAGAATGGAATAGAATCTTGCAGGGTGCAAGGTGTGAGGAAGTGCAGTCAAGGTAACAGTGGGATTTGATGGGCTTCTGATGGATATTGGTGGACAGTCTATCCTCAGGAATGGCAACAGAGAAGTCAAGAAAGGGAAGGGAGAAGTCAGAGATGGGTGAAGTGAAGATGAGAGAAAGATGAAAATTGGAATAAAAATTGACTGGTTTTTTAAATTCCAGATGAGAGTACTGATGAAACCATCGATTTACTGGAGAAAGGATTGTAGGGGAGACTGAAAAATGGAACATCCCACATACCCCACAAAGAGACAGGCATAACTGGTACCCAAATCACCACCTTTGATTTGTAGAAAGTGAGAGGATTTAAAGGAGAGATAGTGGAACTGCAGATGCTGGAGAATCTGAGATAACAAGGTGTAGAGCTGGATGAACACAGCAGGCCAAGCAGCATCAGAGGAGCAGGAGAATTGTTTAAAAGTTGGAACAAGCCCTGCTAGGTGAAGGAGGGTAATGCTGATGGATGGAGACTGTTCAGGTTTCGTTTCAAGGAAGAAATGGACAGCCTTCAGACCATCCAGATGAAAGATGGATGTGTAAACGGATTGCAAATCCGTGATGAAGAGGAGCCAGGAAACTGCATATTGTGAACCTGATGTAGAAAAATCAAGAATATAGTTAGAAAGAGTCTGAATGGAGGGTGGAATAAAAGGCTCAAGCCAGGAAGATATAACTGCAGTGGAGTGGGAACAAGCTGAAATGATGGGTCAGCTAGGGTAGGGCCTTTTATGGATTGTGGATTTCTGAGTGGAATCAATGCCCCTCCTACTTGCCCCCATTATTCTGTTTTGAGAATGAGATGCAGTCAGGGGACTCCTGCACCACCTGTCTGTCTTCCTTGGCTGCCCAATGCTCACTCATTCTCTCTCTGCCTGCCCACCCTTCAACTGTGTGGTGGTCACTTATGCAAAAGTTTTCCCTATGGATATACTTCAGTGATACCAGCTGCTATCAAAATTCTGAAAAATAGAGCTCAAGCTCCTTCAACTGGTGACTCATCTGTTACCTGCTTCTCTTGGGAATGGGAAGCATCCTGAAACTGCCACATGGAACAGGATAAGAATTCCAAGAGTCTGAGGTACTTAGAAGTATGACAATTTATGAGGTTAAGAGAAATAAACTGAACGCTCAAATAAATACCAGCTACTTACCAGGTGCAGCAGGTAGTGAGGAAGGCAAATGGTACGTTGGCCTTCATGGTGAGAGGATTTGAGTGCAGGAGCAGGGATGTCATGCTGCAATTTTACAGGGCCACACCTGGAGTATTTTGGTCTCCTCACCTGGGAAGGATGTTCTGGCTATGGAGAGAATGCAGTGAAGGGTTACCAGACTGATTCTTGGGATTGCAGGATTGATGTACAAAGAGAGACTGGTCCGGACTATGTTCTCTGGAGTGTTCACTAGAGTTTAGAAGAATGGGGAGAGGAAGTGGGAGGGTCTCATCAAAACCTATAAAATTCTAACAGGATTAGACAGGTTAAACACAAGAAGGAAGGAAGAATGATTCGAAAGTCCAAACCGAAGGGTCACAGTCCAAGTGTACAGGGTAGGCCTTTTAGGACTGAGATTAGGAGAAGTTTCTTCACCCAGACAGTGGTAAGTCTGTGGAATTCTCTGTCAAGGAGAGTGGTTGAAGCCAAAACTTTGAATATTTTCAAGAGGGATTGATCATAGAGCTAAAGGGATCAAAGGTTATGGGATGAAATTGAGAACAGAGAACTGAATTGGATGATCATATTAAAATGAAGAGTATGCTCAAATGGCCTTCTCCTGTTCCTCTTTTTGGTTTCTGTGTTTCTATTAATCAGTTCCTTCCCCTGTGCTCTTCTCACTTTGTACATTAAGGTAACGGTTTAACTTAACTCTTATTATCTGTATGTCCCAGATGTCAATTTTATGAAAAATTAGGAATCCTTTAATAATGAATCTCTCTCTTTATTTAATCTTAAATTTGTTCCCTTAGATCTATTGATAATTTATCATAGAATTTATATTTAATTAATCAACGTAGGTCCCTAAACTACTGGGCCTAGCCTCAGAAATAGCGATTCAAGGACATGGGACCATGGAAATTGTGAGATGAAAAGACCAGAGTGCAGCCAGTGTGCCTTCTATTATCCTGATTGTCACATGATACTGCAGTATTGGAGTTGATGACTAATCATAGCTAATCAAATCTCTGTTAGTAGTCCCAGACTTGAGCGAGTGAATATGTCAGTGATGGAGACTTTTGGGAACCATAAGTCTGAAGGCATTTGTTCCTCCCAATCAATTCATACAATACACGTAATGTTACTAATTTATGGTATCTTAAAATGCAGGATGTGAGATTAAGTGGAACCTCACCAGCTTACTGGGGCTTCCCTCGCTCCCTTTCACAACCACAGACACTGCTTGCTTCATGTTCTTTGCCCATCAACACCAACACTCCTATCAGCTCTCACATAACCTTCCTCTGTCTAAGGAGGACAGGCCTGAGTTTGTTAATCTATTCTTCTCACTGAGGTTTCTCATTCATGGAACATTCTTGTAAATCTCTTTTGCACTCTCTTCAATGCGTTCACATCTTTCCTATAATGTGGTGTTCAGAATTATACACAACTCTCCAGCTGATCTCTAACAAGCGTCTTGTGCAAACTCAGCATCATCTCCTTGATCTTGTGCTCTCTGCTCCCATTAATAATGAAGAGAACACTGTATGCTTTATTAAGTGAAGGCAAGGGAATACATAATGAATGACAGGAACCTGGGAAACACCAAAGATCAGAAAGACTTTAAGCACAGGTGGATAAAGTGCTTAAGACGGCACATGGTATACTGCCGTTGTTAGCCGAGGCAGAGTTGTGCTGGAACTGTATAAAAAGTTAGGCCACAGATCTAGAGTATTGTGTGCCATTCTGAAATCCACATTATAGGAAGGATGTGATAGCCCTGTAGAGGGTGCAGAGGAGGTTTACCAGGATATTGCTGGGACTGGAGAGTTTCAGTTATGACGAGAGATTGGACATTGGATAGACTGGGATTGCTTTCCTTGGAGTACAGGAGACTGGGGTGGTGGTGGGGGGAGGGGTAGTGGGCAGAGCGTGAAACGCGATTGAGATGTGTAAATTTATAGACAGAGCAGACAGGAAGAAAGTTTTCCCTTTAGTGGAGGATCAATGACTAGGGGCACAGATGTATGATAATGGGTAGGATGTTTAGAGGGGATGTGAGGATTTTATTTTACCCAGAGCATGATGGGAATCTGGAACTCACTGCCTGTAAGGATGGTAGAAGCAAAACCCCTCATAACAAATAAGTATTTACATGGACATGTGCGATACCAAGGCGTACAAGGCTATGGGTCAAGTGCTGGAAAATGGCATTAGAATAGTTAGCTGGTTGTTTTTCACTGGTGTAGTCTCAGTGGGTTGAATGGCATTTTTCTGTGCTGTAGTCCTCTATGGCTATGACTATGATTCTAGGTCATCTCTCCACCTTCAATGATCTGTGCACAAGCACATCCAGGCCCCTCTGATCATGCATCCTCTTTAGAATTGTGTCCTCTATTACATATAGTCTTGCAATGTCCTTCTGACCAAAGTGCATCATCTCACACTTCTCTGCATTGAAACTCATCTGCAATCAATGCGTCCACTTCACCAGCTTTTCAATGTCCTTTTGGAGTTTTCCACTATCCTTCTCATACTTTACATTTCTTCCAGGATAATGCCCCTACACAACAAGATCCAGATCATTAATATATATCATGAAAAGCAAAGATCCCAATAACAATTCCTGGGGAACTCCACAACAAGCCTCTTCCAGCCCCCAAAAATAAAACCTATCGACCATTTTCTCTGTTTCCTATCACTCAGGATAATTTTGTATCCAAGTTGCTACTGTCCCTGTTATACCATGACCTGTAACTTTCCTCACAAGTCTGTTGTGTGGCTCTATATCATACGCCTTTGGAAGTAGGAGTTCCAGGATTTTGACTGAATGGTAGTGAAGGAACAGTAATATAATTTCAAAGCAGGACAGTATGACTTGGAGGAGTGTGTGGAGTTGTTACTGTTCCCGTGGACCTGCTGCCCTTGTTGTTCTTAATGGTAAAGATAATGGCTTTGGAAACTGTTAATGAGGCTTGAGGAGTTGCAGGACTGCAGAGCTTAACTCTGATTAATTTGTAGTGGGATCGCTTAGCCCTGTCTATTGCACGCTACTTCTGCTTTTTTGGCATTCAAGTGGTTCTATGTATTGACTTCAGCAGGTTGTCACCTCAGTGTTAGGGATGCCTGGTGTAGCTCCTGGCTTACCCTTGTATGCCCTTCACTGAACCAGCATTTGTACCTCGTTTGGCAGTAACAGTAGAGCAGGAGATATGCTGGGCCGTGAGATTACAGATTGTGTTGGAGTACGGTCCTGCTGCTTATGGCCCACAGTGCCTCATGCATGCCCTCAGTCCTGAGTTGCTGGATCTATTTGTAGTCTATCCCATTTAGCACAGTGGTACTGCCACTCAGCCTGGATGTGGAACCAGGTGCAGAGTTCATGTTCACTCACAGTTGCACATGCTATGCCCAAATCCTGGATGACACATGGGGACAATTTCCAGCCGGTCTGTACATGTTAGGCTTCCTTCACCCTCTCGGAAAATGTAAGAAAGGATATGGTTACAAACTTTTGTGGGCATTATAATCTGCATGTATTGTATATGTTTCACATGGATTTATTACTTGCCTCTTGAACCTGTAGGCCTTGAAAAATTGCCAAAACCCAAGAACGTGTTTGTAAATTCGACCAACATGAGGCACATCCTGAGGTGGAGTCCTGTGAGAGTTCCTGTGGGAGAGATCAGTTACTCAGTACAGTTTCAAGGGTATGTACAACAACACGCAATTTATTGTGTCAAAGGACCATGAGTTATCCCTTTTAGATCCCTTTTACAGAATTAAAGGACTTAGAGTTATGCAGTCATAGAGATATACAGCACGGAAACACACCCTTCAGTCCAACTCGTCCATGCCAACCAGATATCCTGTATGAATCTCGCCCCATTTGCCAGCATTTGGCCCACTTCCCTCTAAACCTTTCCCGTTCATGTACCCTTCCAGATGCCTTTTAAATGTTATAATCATACCAGCCTCCAACACTTCCTGTGGCAACTCATTCCATACACGCACCACCCTCTGCGTGAAAAAGTTGTCCCTTGGGTCCCTTTTGTATCTTTCCCCTCTCACCTTAAATCTGTGCCCTCCAGTTTTGGAGTCTCTCAACCTGGGGAAAAGACCTTGCCTATTTACCTTATCCATGCCCCTCACGATTTTTATAAATCTCTATAAAGTCACCCCTCAGCCTCAGACACTCCAGGGAAAATAGCCCCAGCCAATTCAGCCCCTCCCTATAGCTCAAACACTTAAACTCAGGCAGCATCCTTGCAAATCTTTTCTGAACCCTTTCTAGTTTCACAACATCTTTCCTAAAGCAGGGAGACCAGAATTGCATGCAGTACTCCAAAAGTGGCCGAACCAATGTTTTGTACAGCCGCAACATGACCTCCCCACTCCTGTACTCAGTGCACTAACCAATAAAGGCAAGTATATCAAATGCCTTCTCACCATCCTATCTACCTGCAACTCCACTTCCAAGGAATTATGAACCTGCACTCCAAGGTTTTTGGTCAGCAACACTCCCAGGACCTTACCGTTAAGTGTATATGTTCTCCCCGATCTGCCTTTCCAAAAAGCAGCACCTCACATTTATCTAAATTAAACCCCAACTGCCATTCCTCAGCCCATTGGCTCATCTGATCAAGATCCAATTGTACTCTGGGGTAAACTTCTTTGCTGTCCACTACAGCACCAATCTGCGTCATCTGTAAACTTATTAACCATACTCCCCGTGTTCACATCCAAATCATTTATATAAATGACAAAAAACAGTGGACCGAGCACTGATCCTAGTGGCTGGTCACAGGCCTCCAGTCTGAAAAGCACCCCTCCACCAACACCCTCTGGTCTTCTATCTTTTGACTAGTTCTGTATCTAAATGGCTAGTTCTCCCTGTATTCCTTGTGATGTAACCTTGCTAATTAGTCTACCATGAGGAATCTTGTTGAATGCCTTATTGAAGTCCATATAGATCACACCCACCATTCTGCCCTCATCAATCCTCTTTGTTACTTCTTCAAAAAACCCAATCAAGTTGGTGAGATATGATATCCCACGCACCAAGCCATGTTGACTGTCCTTAATCAGTCCTTGCCTTTCCAATTACATGTGAATCCTGTCCCTCAGGATTTTTTCAAACAACTTGCCTGATGTCAGGCTCACGAGTCTACAGTTCTCTGGCTTTTTCTTACCACCTTTCTTAAATAGTGACACCACGTTAGCCAACCTCCAGGCTTCCGGCACCTCACCTGTGGCTATTGATGATACAAATATCTCAGCAAGGAGCCCGGCAATCACTCCCTAGCTTCCCACACAGTTCTAGGGTACACCTGATCAGGTCCTGTGGATTCATCCACCTGTATACGTTTAAGCACCTCCTCCTCTGTAATATGGACATTTTTCAAGATGTCACTATTTATTTCCCTACATTCTCTATCTTCCATATCTTTCTCCACAGTAAACACTGATGCAAAATACTCATTTAGTATCTCCCCCATCTCCTGTAGTTCCAATGGCCTTGCTGATCTTCAAGGGGCTCTGTTCTCTCCCTAGATACCCTTTTGTCCTTAATGTAGTTATAGAATCCCTTTGGATTCCCCTTAACCCTATTTGCCAAACCTATTTCATGTCCTTTTTTTGCCCTCCTGATTTCCCTGTTAAGCATACTCCTACTGCCTTGATACTCCTCTGGGGATTCACTCGATTTCTGCTGTCTATACGTGACATAATGTTCCTTTTTATTCTTAACCAAAACCTAAATATCTCTCGTTATCCACCATTCCCTACCTCTACCAGCCTTCCCCTTCACCCTAACAGCAATATACTGTCTCTGAACTCTGGTTATCTCATTTCTGAAAGTTTCCCATTTTATAGCTGTCCCTTTGCCTGCGAACTTCCACCCGCAATCAACTTTTGAAAGTTCTTGCCTTATATCGTCAAAATTGGCCTTCTTCCAATTAAGAACTTTGACTTTCTGATTCGATCTATCGTTTTCCATCACTATTTTAAAACTAGTAGAATTATGGTCACTGGCTCCAAAGTGCTCCCCCATTGACCTGCCCTAACTTATTTTCCAAGAGTAGGTCAAATTTTGCACTTTCTCTAGTAGGTACATCCACATACTGAATCAGAAAATTTTATCTTATACACTTAACAAATTCCTTTCCATCCAAGCCCTTAACATTGTGGCAGTCCCAGTCAATGTTTGGAAAGTTAAAATCCCCTACCTTAACCACCCTATTATTCTTACAGATAACTGAGATGTTCTTACAAATTTGTTTGTTCAATTTCATGCTGACTATTGCGGGGTCTATAGTACAATCCCAATAAGGTGATCATCCCTTTCTCATTTCTCAGTTCCATCCACATAACTTCCCTGGATGTATTCCCAGAAACATCCTCCCCAACTACAGCTGTAATGTCATCCTTAGTCAAAAACGCCACTCCCCCTCCTCTCTTGCTGCCCTTTCTATTCTTCCTATGCCATCTATACCCTGGAACATTAATCTGCCAGTACTGTCCACCCCTGAGCTGTGTCTCTGTAATTACCATGATATCCCAACCATGCCCTGAGTTCATCTGCCTTACCTGTTAGGCCTCTAGCATTTATCAGCCGTACCTCATTCTCTGCTTTGCTCCTGCCTGCCCTGACTGTTTGACTTACTCCTTTTCCCAACTGCATCAGTCTCAGACTGACCTCTTTTCTCACTGTCTCCCTGGTCCCACCCCCACCTTACTAGTTTAAATCCTCCCGAGCAGCTCTAACAAATCTCCCTGCCAGTATATTCGCCCCCTTTCTATTTAGGTACAATCTGTCCTTCTTATAACAGGTCACTTCTAGCCCAGTAGAGATTCCAATGATTCAAAAATGTGAATCCTGCTCCCCTGCACCAGCTCCTCAGCCATGCATTCATCTGCTCTATCCTCCTATTCTTACCCTCACTAGTTTGTAGCAGTAATCCCGATTATTACTATCCTTCAGGGCATCCGTTTTAAATTCCTGTCTAACTCCCTATATTCCCTCCTCAGAATCTCATGCTTATTTCTTACAATGTCGTAAGTTCCAACATATTCAACGATCTCCTGCTGGTCCCGCTCCCCTTTGACAATATTCTGCACCCTCTCTGAGATATCCTTGATCCTAGCGCCAGGAAAGCAACACACCATTCTGATGTCTTGCTGTCGGCCGCAGAAATGTCTATCACAATCAATTGCTTGGACCCTGATGGACTCCTTGTTACATTAGAGCCAGTCTCGGTACCAGAAACCAGGTTGTCAGTGCTACATTCCCCGAAGACTCCATCACCCCCCAACATTTTCCAAAACATTTGTTTGAGATGGGAATAGCTGCAGGAGATTCCTGCACTACCTGCCTCCCTTTCCTACCATACCTGGAGGTCACCCGTCTACCTGACTGTATCTCTGGTTTATCTCCCTTCCTGCAACTGCCATCCGTCACGCCCCCAGCTGCTGTAAATTCCTCATTGCCTCTGACTGCTGCTGCAACTGATCATTGCAATCCGATAGGATCCGCAACCAAACACACTTCCTGCAGACATAATCATCAGTAACATGGAAACTCTCCCTAACCTCCCACATCCAACAGGAAGAGCGCATCACTCAACTGAAGGCCATCTTTGCACCTTAACAATCTACGGAACCAGAAAATAGCACAGTCCTACTGCTCTAAAAACATTGCTAACTTAGTACCTATGTCTTGTATTTTGAAAGTTTAATCAATAGACAGATCTCAATAAAAACATATAATCAAAAAGAACCCACTCTCCCCACTATTGTAGATTTACAAAAAAAAACTAGCCACGTACCTGCTCCCCTGCTGTGCTCTCCCCACACAGGTTTCTCCAAGGTAAGCTGTGAATTTGGCGGTTTGTTTATTTTTCTTAGACAAACTCAGATGTCCAGAGGTACTTGAAATCAAACAGTAGAGGCAGTAGCTGTGAAGGTTCACTGCTGGGTCAGACAGCAGTGTAGGTTTCTTTCTCCATTGACTCACTTCCCACCATATGGTCACTGCCTTTGTCTCCCTTCGTCCTTTATTAAAGTGTTGTTGTTTTGATCTTTCTTGCCCCCAAAGTTCCAAAACAGCGCAACAGTTTATAAATAGAATTTGAGGAAATCAGCTCCAACACTTAAAATACCTCAGAAAAAGGAGCAGTTGTTAGAGCCACAAACTTTTCCTGCCCTTTGATTTGCATTGACTCAAAAGCTCTTGGCAGAAAGGGTTGCCAGGATTGGTCTGGAGTCTCCAGGAACTGAAGCTCAATCTCCAGCACACTGCTGTGTCTAACCCTGGAAAAAAAATCACAGGGACATTGTGAAGGAGTGCATTGTTTTATTTTTGTCTCCTTTGAACATTTCTCTTTACCAGATGTAAAAAAGTATTGAAAATGGGCGGCTGACATTTCATCATCATCCAACTGGGTAAAGAATCTTTTTCATTTCCAATTTGCTTTGAAAGTCATTAAACCACAAGGATGGATGTGTTGGCGTACTAATGGACCAAGTCATGTGACAAAACCTCGAGGGATACATTTATGGTCACAGTTGGAAACCTTATTGACAGCAAGTGATGTATAGTTGTAAAAGAGGAAATGTAGCAACTAATCAGGGCATAGCAGAATCCCACAGATGGCCGTGTGATGATATGCTGTAACCCTGTTCTAGTGGTATTCATTGAAGGGTACAAGCTTTGACTTCAAAAGTCTTATGCAATCTTTTACTTCTATCTGAATTGGCCAGGGGTGCCTTAGTTTAGCATCACATTCCAAAGAGAATGCCTCTGACAGTGCAGCATTTCCTTCATAACTGGACTGGAGAGCAGCCTAGATTATGGGCCCAAGACTTTTGTTTGGAATTTGTATTCACTCTTGGAATCTTTCCTAATATTTGCCCTTCAACCAATATCACAAAGACAGATTAATGAGCCCTTTACCTTTTGCTGTTTGTTGGACCTTGCTTTGTGCAAATTAGCTGTCCTGTTTTCCTTTATTATGACATCGCTTAGCAAGTAATAGGAGCTGGAGTAGGTCACAAAATCTGATGAATCTGCACCAAAGTTCAATAAGATCATGGCTGAATTGTTACATCAATTTCACCTTCTTGTCCTCTCCAATTTTGATAGATTTTTAAGAACTAAGGGAAACAATGTTAAGTCTTGACTAAATTCAATGGCTGAGCATCCATGAACTTTTGGGTAGAGAAGTCCAAAGATTTACAGTCCTCTTAGGGAAGGAATTTTCCCTTATCTCAGTCTTAAATGACACACTCCACATCCTAGGACTAAGGTCCCTAACTCTTGGCTCTCAAGACAGGAGAATCTGTCTGTCAACATTTCCCCTATCAAACCCTCTGATAATGATATATCTTTTAATGTGTTCAATATGTTTTAATCTCTCATTCTTCTACATTCCAGAGAACATAGGCACAATTTACTCAATCTCTCCTCATTGCAACTTCCTTCCATATCTGTCAATCAAGGACTCAATTTAACAAGCCTCCATTGCGCCCTCTGTAAAACAAGTATATTTTGGGGCTCTTGTGGCCCCCCTACCTTTGCGCGTAGGGCCTTGGTTCAAGCCTCACCTATTCCAGTGGTGTATCATAATATATAATCTTAAACAAACACAGAAGATATCTGGGGGAACTCAGTAGCTTTGGTAGCATCTTTGGAGAGAGAAATAAAGTTAACACTTCAATTACAATATGATTCTTCTTTAGAAGGGAACTTGAAATGTTAACTCTGTTTCTCTCTCCACAGATGCTGCCAAAACTGGTGAGTTTCTCCAACATTTTGTGTGTGTTAGAGTTAAAGGGTAGAGCTGGGAGATGACAATTAAAGGATAGTGTGAGACAGAATTGGGAGCCACAGCTGGATGTGTATGTGTGTGTGTGTGTGTGTGTGTGTGTGTGTGTGTGTTTGTGTGTGTGTGTGTGAGAGATAACATATCTACCTGAGTTGTTTAACAATATTTATTCCTCCTTTATGGCTCTTATAGTCCAGTGGTAGTGTCTCCACTTCTGGACCAGGAGGCCTGGATTCAAGTCTAACCTGTTCTTGAGGTGTGTTACGACACCTATGGATAGGTTGATTAGAAAATATCTATCCTTTCTATAGCAAGGAGACCAAAACTGCAGAGAGTAGCCCAGATGCGGTTTCAATAACACTCTGTCTAATTGCAACAAGACTTCCTAACTCTTATACCTGAACTCCCTTGTAGTTATGACCAATGCACCATCTGGTTTTGTAATTGCTTGCTCTACTTGAATGTTCATGTTCTTAAATCCGCCTGAATTGCAACATTTACTAGTCTCTCATCTTTTAGAAAGTATTTCTGCTTTGCCATTCTTTCCTCCAAAGTGAATACTTGTTCACATCCCCACATTATCCCCTATTTGTCATCTTCTTGCCAAATTAAACAACAGATCTTTATCACTTTGCAACCTCTCTATATCCTCTTCAAGGTGTGTCTTTCCCACCCAGCCTTACATGATTGATAAATCTGGATGATGTACTCTCATTAAAAACCATACTTTAGATTGTAACATGATGAGGCGTAAAAGCTGACCAGTGTTTACCAGGTCAATTTGTATGCCCCTTCCTTAGATACAATACTATCCCTAATTTCTCATGACCAGGCCACATTTTCTAGTTCTTTTTTGTACCAGACAGGAATGCACAATTGTTACAGTTCACTCATGCGCTCCATAAATGTTAGCTATTGCCTATCCATCATCATTCCTGAAAGGAACATTCCCCAATTTATCATAGCCGGCTTGTCTGTCATACCATTGTAGTTTCCTTTATTTAAATTCAGAGCCCTAATCTCCAAATCAATTTTGTCCCTTTCCATCTTAATAAAGAATTCTATCATGTTATGGTCACTCTTCCCCAAGGAGCCTCATACAGTTAAATTCCCAATTATTCCTTTCTTATTACACGATACCCAGTCTAGGATGGCCTGTCCTTTAGCTGGTTCCTCAACATATTGATTCAGAAAACCATCTCTAACACTCTCTAGGAATTCTTCTTCCGTAGCATTGTTACTGATTTAATTTACCCAATCTATATGCAGATTAAGGTAGCTCATAATTACAACCCTATTTTATTGTTTGCCTCTCTTATATCCTGTTTTATGCCCCAGACTACAGTTTGGGGGTGGGGAGTTCTATATACAACCCCTGTTATTGTTTTCTGCTCCTGTGCATTTCTAAGCTTTATCCATGCAAACTTCATTTTAACAGAGCTAATATCCTTCCTTGCTATAGAGTTAATGTCCTCTTTAATCAGCAATGCTACCCATGTCCTTTGCCTCTTTGTCTGCCTTTCCTAAAAACTTAATGCCTCTCGATATTCAGTTCCCACCCCAGTCACCCTGCAGCCACATGTCCATAATACCAACTATATTGTGAATGGTCCACATAATAAGACACGAGGCCTTAATATTTTTAATATTCTTAGTTCTGTTTGCATTATTTTGCACTGGGGCCTTGTTTGACTCTTCCTGTTGAATTCTCTCCCTATCAATTTTCTTATTTCCCAGCCTGTCTTTTCTTTTTGCTTTTTGTTTCCCTCCCTTCTGTCTCACCGTTTAGTTTCCCCTCCACCCTGCCATTCTAGATTGATTAGTTTACTTTACCAGATACACTTTCCTGTATCTGTTGCTCAACGTTAGCAAAGAATGAGAGGGATTTGTGGAATGTCTGAAAGCACTTGCTGAAATGATGAGAGAACTGGCCAGTGGTGCTGCTTTGACTCACTACGATCCCGAAATAAAAGTTTTGTTTTAGAGTGTGCTGCCTCACCGCAGGAGTTTAGACGTGGTGTTATCTCATAGATTGGAAGATGGTGTGACCAAACCTACGCTTTAATGAAGTCAGAGCAAAATTGTTCACAAGTTGCGAAATCGGGGATTTTAAATGGCATTACCTCATTGCACAAATACAAGAAACCCAATTCTAATTCTAATTCTGAAACTTTCACAGTATCAGATTCATTTTGTTAATTGACCACCAAGTCTCTTTGATCACAGTTGGTTCAAAGAAGGGTTTTCCATCCCTAGCGGCAGTACGGCCTCAGAGATAGGTGTTGATATTGAGTGCTCATCAATGTAATCTCATGAATCATCAGATCATGCAGAAATAGATGTGCTTTAAGATTTCCCATGAATACGTCAGTGTCTTTACATTCACGAATGAAATTCTGGTGTGCAGCAGAGAAATCGTTGATGAGACTCATAAGGGTGTGAAGCTCAATGAAGTGCTTAATTATGTCATGAATGTTTGGCCCTAACGAGTGAGATAATGAGAACTTGCAGGAGTATTTCACACATCGAAATGAACAGAGTGTAGATCATGTCTATCCCCTGTGGGACTAAGACTAATGAGTGATTTCATCAAAAGCACACAGGCATTGTCTGTATGAAATCAGTAGCAAGGAGCTATTTTTGGTATCCAATCTAGGTAGAGATATTGAAGAGTTGGTGAAAAGTTATCAACTGAATCTTAGATTGAGTAGTAATTTAACAAAGGAGGACCAACGCCTAATAATAAGGGGTAAGGTTAACCAGAATGATGGTGAGCAGTAAGTCTGTGATTTCACCAGGTTAGCGAGAAAGAGAAACATAGGTTATATGTTCTATTGTTCAGAGCTGCAAAATCTGAAGTTAAATCTCTGTTGCACACCAGCACCCTGTGAACAGCCCTGATGTGGCACAAATGCTCACGTTCTTTTTTATTCACTCTTGGGATGTGGACATCGCTGACTTGCCAGCATTTCACTACCTGTCCCTTGAGAAGATGGTGGTGAGTTGCCTTCTTGATCTGCTGTAGTCCACTTGAAGTAGGTTGACCCACAATGCCTTTAGAGAGGGATTTCCAGGGTTTTGACCCAACGACAATGAAGGAATGGTGATATATATCCCAGTCAGGATGGTGAGTTGCCTGGAGAGGTGCATGCAAGGGGGTGGTGTTCTCACACATCTGCTGCCCTTGACCTTTGAGTTGGAAGTGGTCGTAGGTTTGGAAGGTGCTGTCTGACGGTCTTTGGTGAATTTCTGAAGTGCATCTTGTAGACAGTACACACTGCTGCTGCTGAGTGTCGCTGGTGGAGTGAGTGGATGTTTGTGGCCTTTAAACTGTCAGGAATTTAAACTTGTAGTGTCTGATTGGTGTCGGCTAGGAGCCAGATTGATTGTGTCGACATTGAGCTCAGGATCAGAGACTTGGGCCAGATTTGCAAGAGTTCCCTGTTACATTTTTTTCTTTAATTAAAAAATATACTTTATTTATTAAAAAAAACTTTGCATATATACATAGTCACAAATGCAGTTTGGTTCTGTACGGTAGCCTATCAAGGAAACAAACAAACATTGAGTTTGACTCTATCCAAACAAACCAAAGGCATCTCTTACTTAAACCAGACTATATTTACATGCATCTAAGGCTCTAGGAGGGTCCGATTACTGAACAGACCCCCATTAACTTTAGCAGGAGGTTCTCAGACAGTGGCCTTTCCCCACTCCACCTTGGCAGCAGCTGCTGCAAGCATTAGTCTGTTCCTCAGCATGCAGTCCTGGATCTTGAAATGTTAGGCTGGTTAAAATCATGTCTAACTCCGAAATTAGCCTGTATAAATGAATTGAAAACCACTGCGAATCTCTCCAATCACCTCCTGACCGAATATGACTGTCTCTCCTCCTACCAAACCACCCCCAACTCAACTACCCCTAACCCAATAAACACCTCAACACAAATACCCTGATTACTACCCCATCCCAATAATCTGACAGAAGTATTTACCCCCCAGCTGGCACTTCACCCTTATCCCCTGACCCAATGTTCCTCTTGAGCCAAGTGGAAAAAACTTGTGTTTGTATAGCACCATTTCATGGACTTCCAAATCATTGTCCAGCCGTGGTATGTGGTCATACTTGTCATACTTGTCATACTGGAGAGAAGAGTGTAAGCAAAGATAGAGATAAGGAGCAAAAGAGCAGAAAAAGACGGGGGAGTGGATGAAGGTAAAGGATGACTTAGAGAAGATTTTCCTATTTGAAAATAAACTTTAATCATGACAAACAAAGAATAAAAGTGTAATATCTGCATAATATTTTTGAGTTTGAGAAATCACAACTCAAAAATGATATCGTTACATTCTTGTAAATGGGAAAAGCAGAGGCAGAGAAGAAATAAGAGTGCACATGAGCAACAGCCCAGTTATAGATATTTTTAATCAACTTGTTATGATATCTCTTGACCCACCTTTCAAGCAGATGGGTTTGAATCCTGGGTCTAGCACGGCAAGCCCTAATAGCCCAGTTGTAAAATGAAGACTGTTTGCTCATGTACACCGCTGAAAGATGTATCTGCAAGGAAAGTCCACTGTTCTTGGGCTTACAGTGCCCACTCGTGGCTGCGATGGTATTTCATCCTCTGTAGTTTTTGGACCAGCCACTGCAACACTGGCCTTTAGGTTCAGGAGCAGCTGTCATCGATTTAAGGAGCAATTCCACCTGATTGTCAGGCTTATATACTTGAAAAGAAGAAGTAAGGTTGAGGTTGTCAGTTGGAACTTAACACAACGTGGTTGCCTGTTGGGTTTGAAGAAATACAAGCTAAACTTCACGAGGAAAGATAAGGAGTTTCTTTAACCAGATGTTGGCCTTCCATAATTGTGTCAGTGAGTAGCGTACTCTTACCTTAGAGTAAGACAGTTAGGGCATCAGGATCCAAACCAGAGAGTCTTCAACATATAAACCTTGGCTCACCCACTAGTGCAGTGCTAACTGTGTCCTACAGTGTTGCATGTGGTGGTCTTTCAGATGAGCTATTAAACTGTCTACGCTATAGCGTGGATTTCAGTCATTCCATGGCTATCACAATGAAGAGCATGTGGTATGCCCCAGACTTATCCTTCAGCCAAAATGACTGAAATAAGTTAGATGGTCATTATCGCACTGCAGTTTGTGGGAGCTTGCTGCACACAAATTGGCTACGTTGCCATAATTGCCACACTTCAAAGAAACTTCATTGATTGTAAAATAATGAACTGAGATTATGAAAGGTACTATAAAAATGCAGGTTCCTTCTTGTGCTAAATCTGACTGATTTGTGAAGTGTGTTGCTGGGGACAGTAGATAAAAAGAGACGAAGAGATAATCGAACATAGTTCCACAGAGAGGGGATGGATTGAAGGTGGGAAGTAGACGAGTTTTTTGAATCAGTTTCCAAACAGGATGACATTTGCTGATTGTTAAGGCAATTTCCTGTTCCTAAACATTCTCATGGTCCACTGTGAAATAAGATTTCCTGGGAATGTGAAGAGCAACAAGTAGCTGGGTTATGGACAGAGAGCTTGCAGAGTTAAGTTAAAGCTTAGCTGAGGTTATGCAGTTACTTCTGTCCCACTGTATGATCCCAATATCTCACTAGGCTACAGTGAATTCTAGGAATTACTTAACAACAGGAGATGATCATCATGACCCCTGAGTTGATTGAGTACTGTCGTTCTCTCAACACTCAATGTATCATTGACTCAACAATACAGAGGACAGCCAATTAGTCTCAGCACCCTGCTCTTTCCTATAGTCCTACATTGTGAGGAAAATTTTCCTCAATTGGAATTTCGGATATCGGGGCCTTCAATTCACAAACTCCTATATGCTCACAATCTTGAATAGGGCTCACACCTGTTGTATAAGACAGTCGGCTTGAAAGAGTCAACTTGTCTCCCTGGACTGTCGGAGGCTGAGGGGTGACCTTATAGAGGTTTATAAAATCATGAGGGGCATGGATAGGGTGACTAGCCAAGGTCTTTTTACCAGGGTAGAGGAGTCCAAAACTAGAGGGCAGAGGTTTAAAGTGAGAGGGGAAAGATTTAAAAGGGACCTAAGGGGCAACTTTTTCACACAGAGGGTGGCATGTGTATGGAACAAGCTGTCAGACGAAGTGGTGGAGGCTGGTACAATTACAACTTTAAAAGGCAGCTGGATGGGTGCATGAATAGAAAGGGTTTAGAGGGATATGGACCAAATGCTGGCATATAGGACTAGATCAGTTCAGGATATCTGGGTGATGTGGAAGAGTTGGACTGAAGAGTCTGTTTCCATGCTGTATGATTCTATGACTCTTATGGAAGCTTTGTAATAATCTGCCCATGAGGACTGCTTCTAGGAGGAGCCAGTCAGTCTGTTATAGTCTGAAGATAGACTCCATAGTCTGTAATCGTATAGTTCAGACAAGCTGCTATCTCATAGGAAATATATCGTGGTACTTACATTGTAACGTAGTTTACAAGTCTTACTCTACAATTACATACTATCCTATTTCTTGTTACTCAAGAACGTACCTCTTCTGCCAAGAATTCCATGTGATTGTCCTTCCCTGGTTAGTATTAGCAACCCTTGACTTTGACTTTCTCTATGCTTGACTCTTATGTAGTGTATACTGGGGAGTACTTAGATACATGGGAAAAGAAGGCTTATAATGACCCTCATCAGAGGTTCACAAATACTGAGCCTCACAGCACGGAATAACAATTGAGAACAAGAGCCAAAACAGAAGTTGCTGGAGAAGCTGAGCAGGTCTGGCAGTATCTGCGAAGGGAAAAATCAGAGTTAACGTTTTGGGTCTGGTGACCCTTCCTCAGAACTCATTGGGAGCAAAAGCACTGGGTCAATGTCTGCTGGCTCTACATAGATATCAAGGGCATGAAGCAGCTGCGAACTTGGGGAAAGCCAAAGTTGCTGCTCTGAATAGCTTCCTTGCACATTTACCTGTTACTGCAGAATGGCAAGGTGGGGAGCAAAGGCAGTGATGAGTTGGGAGCTATTGGGACCAGAACCCTTCCAGATTTAATGTGATATTTATTGTGCTTCCTCCTCCCCCATTTCAGTGAGTTTGAGAGAAATCACAAGAAGACTTGGGTGGCAATCTCGGAATGTTCTGGCATGACTGAAACGTCTTGTGATGTTACGATGGACATATCATCAGATGTGGATTATGATCTGAAGGTACGGGCACAACTTGGGAACATCACTTCCAAGTGGGCAAACCTCAGCAAACTCTTCAATCGTAAGGAGAGTAAGTATCCCACTCAGTGAAGTCTGACTGTTCTGTTTCAACTGCAACACAAGTAGTATGGATAAGCAAATTTGGGCAGCTTCTTTTTTGTACAGGCACATCCAATGACATGCAGCATCAATGCCAACAATTTCCAGTCCAATGCCAGTGTTTACCCTTGGTATTTTGAGGCCTGGAAATTAATTTGAAGGGTCAACATACTGTAGCCCAGCAATATCGATGACATTGCTTAAAGGAGAAAAGTAAAACGGGATGGTACTACCATGGGACATTACTGGCCAAATGAGCGGGGACACATAGCCTCAGTTTAATGACTTAGCTCTGATAGGGCAGCAACAAATGCAAAGTACCATTGATGCTGGAAATCTGAAATGAAAACAGAAAGTGTTGGCGAAAATCTGGACTGGCACCATCTGTCCACTGCAAAACAGATATTAGTGAAAATTTGTAGCTTGGGTCGTGGATGCAGTTGTTCATTATCTCGCTGAGCCGGTTGTTCTGTGGTGTGCAGACGTTTTGTTACCTTTCTAGGCAACATCATCAGTGTGAGCTCTAATCGAAGCATGGTGTTCTGCTTCCTTCTGGAATTATATGATCCTCTGGTGTGATGGTCTTGTCGCTCTTGGTTCTGTAGTTTTAGCAGCAGTCCGTATAGGGGGTCTACGTCAATGTGTTTGCTAATGGAGACCCGTGTTGAGAACCAGGCTTCCAGAAATTCCCTTGCACGTCTGGTGTTCACTTGTCCTAGTATGGTCACTTTGTCCCAGTCAAACTGATGGCCCTCATTGTCTGCGTGCATTGAGACAAATGAATATTGGCCGTGTCTTTTTATTGCCAGTTGGTGTTCGTATATCCCGGTTGTCAGTTTCCTCCCTGTTTATCCAATGCAATGTTGATTGAACTTGCTGCATGGTATTCTGTATATCACGTTGATCTTGTTTACTGATGGTATGGGGTCTTTGGTCTTTGATAACATTTGGCACAGTGTTGCTGTAGGCTTGTGTGCAATCATGATCTTATCCAGTCTTAGGAGTCTGGTAGTCATTTCTGATATATTTTTGATGCAGGGTAGCATTGCTAGTGTCTTCTGTTGTACCGTGTCCTCTGACTGTTGTTTGTTTTGTAGGCATCTGTGGACGAAACTTCTTGGGCATCCATTGTCGGTGAAAACTTTGTGTAGGTGTTCCTCTTCCATTCTCCGGAGTTCTGGGATGTTGCAGTGTGATGCAGATCTGTTTGTGTATGGTGTGGGAGTTGCTGTGGAAGTTAAGAATTTGGTCCATGTGTGTGGCCTTCCTGTATATTTGTGTCCAGAGTTTGCTGTTAGTCAGTCTGTCGACCATTACATCTAAGAACGGGAGCGGTTTGTTGTTTTTCTTCCACTCTAGGGAAATTCATATTTGATAAGATGTTGCTGCCAAAGACTAAAGACTTTGGACAAACAGGGAGGAAACTGATGACCAGGATACACGAACACCAGCTGGCAGTAAAAAGACACGACCAATATTCATTTATCTTGATACGCACAGACAATGAGGGCCATCAGTTCGACGGGGACAGAGTGACCATGTGGACAAGCGAACACCAGACATGGAAGGGAATTTCTGGAAGTCTGGTTCCCAACACGGGACATTAACAAACATATAGAAATAGACCCCTTATACAGACCGCTGCTAAAACAACAGAACCGGAAGCGACAAGACCATCATGTCAGAGGATCATATAAATCCGGAAGGAAGCAGAACACTAACAAACACTTCCATTAGAGGTTGCACTGATGATCATAGAATCCCTACAGTGTGGAAACAGGCCCTTTGGCTCAGTAAGTCCACACCGACCCTTGGAGCCTCCCATCCAGACCCATCCCCCTATAACCCACCTAATCTACACATCCCTGGACACTATGGGCAATTTAGCATGGCAGTCCACCTAGCCTGCACATCTTTGGACTGTGGGAGGAAACCGGAGCACCTGGAGGAAACCCACGCGACACGGGGAGAATGTGCAAACTCCACACAGACAGGCGCCTGAGGCGGAATTGAACCCAGGTCCCTGGTGCTGTGAGGCAGCAGTGCTAACCACTTGGCCACCATGCCACCCCAGAGCCTCTGTTCCCTGACCCGGAAACAAACCTGGGCTGTGGCGGTGAGAGCACCAAATCCCAACCACTAGACTACCAGGGAAGGTAAAGAAAACACGCTTAGAGCCTTCCCGGCAGGGAATTGAACCCTGGTTTCCCGCGTGACAGGTGGGGATACTAGCCATAAGAATCCACAATATGTCAGGTTTCATAATCAAGAAATAGCAAGTAATTTAATATTGGGAACAAAAACGAAGTTGCTGGAAAAGCTCAGCAGGTCTGGCAGCATCTGTGGAGGAGAGAACCGAGTTAACGTTTTGGGTCCGGTGACCCTTCCTCAGAACTGGTTCCTGATTTACAGCATCCGCAGTTCTTTTGGTTTTTATTTAGTAATTTAATATTTTTATATTGTTAACTGTGTTTGTTGTTTTGGTTATTTGGCTGCTGTTCAATTGGCAACCCCCGCCACCTCCGAGTCACTAGATTCCTGATTCCAAATCCATTACAGGGCTTGGGAACAGCAATCTAGACTAGTACTCCAGTGCATTACGGAGGAGCGATGCACTGTCAAGAGGTGTCGTCTTTTCGATGAGACATTAAACTGAAGCTCTAGCTCCCTGCTTGAGTGGATATCATTAATCCCATGGCACTGTCTTAAAGAAGAGCAAAGAAGATGCCTCTTGTGTCTTGGCTAATAGTTATCCCTCAATAAACATCACACAAACCATATTTTCTGATCATTTTCACATTCTTGTTTATCAGAGCTATTTGTATCCATAATTGTTCCTGTGTTTCATGCAAGTGTTGGCACTTTAAAAAAGTACATTACTGGCTATCCAGGTAAAGTGTTTTGAAACATCCAGTGATTGTGAAGAGTGCTTACATAAATGCACGTCTTCCTTTTTGCAGCCAATCTCACAACACCCAGCCTGACAGTTAAAGGGAGCGGTGGTTTGCGAACCATTAACGTCGGTGATGTAAAGAAGAACATCAATGCTCGTATTTATTACTGGGAAAAAGCTGCGGAGCAGCAGGTAAGCAACTTCCTGGGATCAGATACCGTGTGAAATATGGGAAAGAACCTCACGGGAGTTAGAATATAGAGCGCAGCATCAATACTTCTGCCTGCACCCTTGAGTTCGGAGATCTTTCATACTGGAATCTGCTGTACGTATGAGTGGGTAAGGGACCAGCGAGAGCAGTGGGGCATCTTGGAATAGTGAACAATGGGATTGAGTGTTTTTCCATGTGGAATGCAACTAAAGAAACAGAGGAATGAAGGAAAAGGTAATGGGGTAAATTAAAGAGAAATGAGAAACGAGTGGATTAACAGAAAGGTAAAAAATAGATTGAAGGGAAAATTGAAAAAGTAAAGACTTTAAATGACTTATTTTTTAAAAATATCTACCAGCAATTTAGTGCCCTAGCCCTTAATTGCTGCTATCACACCTCCTTTCAAAATAACCACCCTTGTCACTCTCTGCCCTCTCTGTCCCTTTCAACTTCCTTTCCTCTCTGAAATCCTTGAATGTACTGTTGCATCCCAGATCGGTTCCAATTTTACCTGGAACTCTGAGTTTTCATCCCTTTAATTAGATTTCTGCTCTGTCCCAAGTACCAACAACTCTTCTGAAAATCACAAATGTCTTCACTGAGACAGAACTAGACCTTCCTTCCTTGTCCTCAACCTGCCTGCAGTCTCTGACACAGTAAATGAATCCATGATCCTTCATCATCACTGTGCTGTGGTCCAGCTGGGTGGGTCTGCTCTCACTTGGTTCACCACATTTCTATCGAATTATAACCAGAAGACCACCTGCAATGGTTTCACTTCCCATTCTCTCACTATTCACTTTGGCATCCTCTAAGGATCAACCCTCGATCCCACATCCCCATTTCATATTTACATGTAAGCATCCAGGCATCTGAAAACTCAACATCAGTTTCTTTGTGTGATCCACCTCACTGTCCCTTTACTGTCTCTAAATTGTCACACTGCTTCCCTGAAACCCAATATTAGATGAGCAGAAATTTCCAACAATTAAGTATTTGGAAGGTCAAAACCATTGTCTTCGGTTTCTGCCACAGATGCCAATCCCTAGCACTAACTCCAACCCTCTCTCTTTGCTAAGGCTGGTTCAGATGGTTTGCATCTTTGGTCTGTTATATCTCACCTCAAGAAGTGCCTCCAAAAACAGCATCATCAAGCTGCGCTATTTCCATCTCTGTGATATTTATCTCCCCACCTCAGCTCGTCTTCAATCATGTCTTTGTGACTTCTTGACGTGAATATTGTGATGCACTCCTGGCTATTTTCTCCCACTTGACACTCTCTAAACCTGAGGTCTTCAAACATTTTACCATCCATGTCCTAACTTATGTCGAATTCTTTTCACCTATCACCCCTATGCATGTTGTCCTACATTAGTTCACAGTTAAGCAACATCTTGATTTTAATATATATGGGATTTGGGATTTTTTTTATCCATTTGTGGGATATGGGTGTCGCTGGCTAGCCAGCGTTTGTTGTGCATCCCTAGTTGCCCTTGAGAAGGTGGTGATGAGCTACCTTCTTGAACTGCTGCAGGGATATATGTGCTCAACTAATTCTGACCACTTGTACATCCCTAGTTTTAATCGCTTCACTATTGGTGACAGTGCCATCATCTGCTAAAGCACTGAGGAACTCCCTGCCCACACCTGTCCATGTCTCTTTGCTCCTTTAAGAGGCTTCTTAAAACCTACCTCTTTGACCAAGCTTTTGGTCACTGGCCTGATACCTCCTTATGTGTCTCACTGGCGTAGCACACATGTTAAGCATTATGTTGATGGTATTATATAAATCAAAGTTGTTGTTATGTGCAGGAATATAGTTCAACATTTTAAATTGCTCTCGGTTTGGCCCAGAGAGGCTGATTAGCCTTACATTTACAATGATCACTTTGTTAAAGAGCATTTAACACTTCACCACCAGAGTGAAATTTCTGTTGTGAGTTTAATGATCAGCTAATACATAAATTCTACCAGCATATCACAAGTACTTAATGTTAGGCTTTTAATGTGCTGGCTGACTTGCACACTATTAATGGTGTACATAATAAACACCATTAATTCTCCAGCAGTATTTGGCACAATATACATAGCTAACACTCCAAATTATGTGATCTTCGAAAGTTCTATTTATTCCAGGCTCTGCTGATTCTGCTTGTATCAGATAGCCTCCTGAGTTCACTACTCAGAAGCCCATGTCCTTGCCTTTCACAAGTGCCCCTGGTTCTACTCTTCACATCCCTCTCTCCTAACCTAACCAAAGCTCCTCAAGCAGCCCCTTTCCACCCTTCCTGACTCCTCCCCCTCAATGTTCCAGACTTGACTCTTCCCCCTCAGTGTTCCAGACTGACTCCTCCCCCTCACTGTTCCAGACTCGACTCCTCCCCTGCAACTGTTTCAGACTCGACCCCACCCCCGCAACTGTTCCAGACTCGACTCCTCCCCCCCAACTGTTCCAGACTCAATGTCTCCCGCCCCTCACTGTTCCAGACTCCTCGCCATAAGAGCCCTGACCTCATATTCTGTAATCATCAACCAAATCGGAAGTGATCCTGGCTCCATTCCACATAGCCCCAGCCTCAGCTGCTGTTCACCCGTCTTTCACTGTCATCTTGGCTCAGCCAGTTCCCACCATCAAAGAACCTGGAGCTCACTTCGGAAAATGGCTTCGGAGCATGGATCAACCATGATCAAATTAAATGGCCGAAAGGCTCCAGGGGATTGGGAGAGAAACTAAATGAATATTTCATGTCAACGTTTTTTGTAGAGAAAGAAATGGCGTATAGAGAATGCGGAGAAATAAACTTTGATGTTTTAAAACAGTTCACTTTTCAGAAGAGGAAGGTCAGGAGGTCTGATCTAATGTATCCCAGAACATTAAGGGAAGTAAGGGAGGAAATTATGAGAGCCCTTGCAGAAATATTTACGTTGTGTATAACTATGAGTGAGGTGCTTGATGACGAGGGTAGCTGATGTTGTACCTTTGTTTAAGAAGGGTGGTAAGGAGAAACCAGGGAACTATAGACCTGAGTCTGACTTCACTAGTGCGTAAATTGTTGGAGGTGATATTTCGAAGGTAGGATTTACGGACATTTACAGAGGCAAATATTGATTAAGGATAGTGAGCATGGTTTTGTGCAAAGAAGACTGTGTATATCAAACTTAATTTTTTTGAGGAAGTTACCGAAAACATTGATGATGGCAGAGCAGTAGATGTTGTTTTTCTGATGAAGGGTCTAGGCCCGAAACGTCAAGCCTTCCTGCTCCTATGATGCTGCTTGGCCTGCTGTGTTCATCCGACTCCACACCTTGTTATCTCGGATTCTCCAGCATCTGCAGTACCTATTATCTCAGTAGACGTTGTTTATTTAGATTTTGGTAAAGCCTTTGACAAGATTCCACTTGATAGACTCATTAGTAAAGTTAGATCACATAGGATTCAGGGTGAGCTTGCCAATTGGATACATAATTGGCTTAACAGCAGCAGACACAGTGTTGGTGGAGACTATTTGGACTGGAGGCCCGTGACCAGCGGTGTTCCACGGAGTCTGTTCTGGGTCCTCTTTTGTCGTTTATATAAATGATTTGGATGAGAACGTCGAAGGCATTGTTAGTAAGTTTGCGGACAACACTAAGATTGGTGGCATAGCAGACAATGAAGAAGTTTTTCTAAGATTACAAAGGGAACTTGATCAAATGAGCCAATGGCCTGAAAAATGGCAAATGGAGTTCAATCAAGATAAATGCGAAGTGTTGCATTTTGGTACAACAAGCAAGGGTTAGGGCTTATACAGTTAGTGGTAGGGCCTTGGGTAGTGTTGTGGAACAGAGGGACCTAGGGCTTCGTTGAAATTTATGTCACATATAGACAGGGTGGTTTAAAAAGGCGTTTGGCGTACTTGCTTTCATGGCTCAGCCCCTTGTGCATTGAAGTTGGAATGTTGTGTGAGGTTGTACAGGACATTGGTGAGGCCTCTTCTGGAATACTGTGTCCTGTTCTGGTCATGCAGGTCGAAGGGCATTATCAAGCTGGAGAGGATTCAGAAGAGATTTACCAGGATACTGCTGGGTATGGAAGGTTTGAGTTGTAAAGAAAGGCTGGATAGGCTGGGACTTTTTTCACTGGAGCGGAGGAGGTTGACAGGCGATCTGATAGAAGTTTATAAAATAATAAGAGGTACAGATAGAGTTAATGGTAGTTGCCTTTTCCCTAGGATGGGGAATTTCAAGACCAGGGGCCATATTTATAAGGCAAGAGGAGAGAGATTTAGAAAAGATATGAGAGCAATTTTTTTCTCAGAGAGTGGTTCACATGTAGAATGAACTTCCTGAGGAAATGGTGGATGTTTAAAAGACATTTAGATAGATACATGAATAGGAAAAGTTTGGAGCAACATGGACCTGGAGTAAGCAGGTGGGACCAGTTTAGTTTGGGATTATATTTGGCATGCATTCATAGAATCCCTACAGTGTGCAAACAGGGCATTTGACCCAACATTGACTCTCTGAAGAGCATCCCATCCAGACTCACCCCTCTACCCTATCCCTGTAACCCCGCATTACTTGTGGTTAATCCAGTTAACTGGTTGAACCAAAGGGTCTGTTTCTATGCTGTAAGACTTATGAATCTATAACCGATTGAGGGGCTTGAATGATCCATGCCAGCCTCCATGTTGAGCTCTATGACTATTACTCTTTTCACTGAAGAACATGGTTTACCCACCCAATTCTGGTTCCTGTTTTCAATTTCAGATTATGAATACTTCCATAGACCAGAATCTTTACAGTATTGTCCTGCAGAAGGGGGTCCTGTATTGTTTTCAAGCTCAACTTTTCATTTCAGAATACAACAAGTTCAGTAACCATAGTGATCCAGTATGCGAGTCAGCCAATGATGGTGAGTTCATTTTCATTGACCGAGACATAGCCATAACAGCTTCCAATATTTTCTTTTGCTATATCAAAATTATTTCTGGGCAAAATAAATGAGACACGGGATTTATGCTGTGATCAAAAACTTTCCGCACAAGTCTGTTATGTGGCCCTCTATTGAGTGCCTTTTGAAAGTCCATGGGCAGCACATCAATGGCCTTTTCCTCAGTAGCCCTCTGTGTTACTTCATCAAAAATCATGCCAGCAAGTTAATTAGACATAATTTTCCCTTAACAGATTTGTGATGACTCTGTGAATCAATCCATATTTCAACAAGTGACTATTAATTTTATCCTCAGTTATTGTTTTTGGAAGTTACCCCACCACTGAAGTTATTCCACAATGGTGTTTACTATCTTCAAGGCACAAGTCAGGAGTGTGATGGAATAGTCCTCCTTTACATTGATGAGTGCAACTCCAACAACACTCAAGAAGCTCAATGGCATTTAGGACCAATCACCCCTCACTTCCTGTATTACTAAGGAAACATTAGGTACCGTCTACATGGTGCACAGCAACAACTCATTATTGCTACTTTGGCAAGAACTTCCAAGTCCAATTCTATTGTGAGAAGACCAAGGGCAGCAGATAGTCGGGAACACCACCACCACCAAAAAATTTTCCTCCAAGCCACACACTATCATCCTGCCTTGGAACTATATCGCTGTCCTCCACTGCTGCTGGGCCAAAATGCTGGAGCTTATTCCCTAACAGGACAGCAGGTATACCTACTCTCTGAGCACCGCAATAGTTCCAGAAGGACGCTCACCAGCATCTTCCCCGAGGCAATTAGGGATGGAAAATAAATGCTAGCCTAACCACTGATACATCCTGTGAATGAATTCAAGAAAAGACTAATCCCTGTTTTTGGCTGATTTTTCAATTGAGTTTAGAACTCAGTATGCATAGAATTAGCTAGCCTGTCATTGAACAAGGATGAAATCTGTAAACTTACAAGTCAGGACAACTATGAGACAACCCAGCCTCTTGAGTCTGTTTGTTCAGACATTGGCTAATCTATGCCACAGTTCCATTCATCCCCTTCATTACCCTTGATACCAAGCCTAAGGCCTTACTAATCTATATTGATCTGATCTTGACTCTATAGTTCCAGATACTACATCCAAGGAGATCCTTATAACAGTGACTACAGTGTTACTTCTTGGAGTCTTCATTCTGATAGTCTCCCTGTTTCTCACATGGAAGATCTTCTGTCAAAACCAATCTGCATGGCTTTCCAAAATTTCAACTCCCTATATTCCAGTAAGTGCCTATCACATGCATGTCCTTGTATATCGCTCCCATGTCCCGTGCTTTATAAATGCTCAATAAATTTCTCTGCAAACGATACCTTGGTTTGAGATTTGCTACTTGATGGGCTCATAGGATAGGGGTCTACCGTAATATATTGTCCCAAAGCAGTTGACAGGTTATGTACTTGTACAGAAGCAATGATACTGAGGTAAAGAAGGAAACAATAAGGCAAGTGAACTAAAAGTTGGTCAGAGATGATGGATTTTAAGGAACATGTTGAAGGTAGAGATAGAGCTGGAGAAGTGGAAGGGTTGGAAGAGGAAATTCCAGAGCTTCAAGTCTAGATTGGCAACCTTGCCTGCAGCAATGATGGAGCAAAGAAAGTCAATGACGAACAGTAAGGCATAGTTGAAGAAAGACAAAAACCTTGGAGTGTCAGACAGGAGAAGTTTTACAGAAAAGATGTTGGCGACAACATGGTTATGGACGAATTTGGAAACAAGGATGAAAACTTTAAATACCCAGCTATAAAACTGTCCCACCATGAATAAAGGCACCAAGCCCTAGAAGCACTAAGTTAGACAGGAAGCAAGATGGAAGCACAATTAGGACAATACAAATTTCATGTGCAAGTTAGTTCTACTTTGGTATCATGTCCTTAACGTTTGTGAGTGGGTACATTTTTAACAGAAGTGGGATAGATTCTTCTGAACAAGATCATTTTGATGTGGATAGCATACAGAAAGAGGTAGAACTGTCTGGCCAACACCTGAAACCCTGTATCATTAACCTCTGAGATACATGATAGAGGTAAAGTGTAGTGCATAAAATAGATCTAGGCTCACAATATGCCAGTTTTCCAATGTTACACTGGGCCACGGGCAGGTATGAACTTCTCAGTAATTAAACTCTGTGAAATTTCAGGCCCTTAGTGGTTGGCATTGTGCGTCCCCTTTGCATTCAACAATTTAGTTACATTTTCCTGTGTCCAGTAGAATGTGAGGAAAACCATTTCATCCACTGTTCCCTTTCCAGGACAAAATATTTTATTGGAGTTAAACCTTGCCTCACATCCGCTGCACACACTGTACAGCCGATACTTGCCAAACTGTAACAAGCACAACTTTCCTTGCTGGGCATTTCTGAAGCAAAAGGCATCTCAATGTAGACAGTTGTCAGCCTGACTAAACGGATCCCTACCTGGAGGGCCGATGGATACAGCCTAGACAAGCTTCCAACTAATATCCCCAACCAGGAATTATATTTCTGTCAGCATAGCTCTCAGGGCATAGGACACTGGAAATCTTCATGTTGTGGAGGTGCTGGTGTTGGACTGGGGTGCATAAAGACAGAAGTCACATGACAACAGGTTACAGTCCAGCAGGTTTATTTGAAATTACAAGCTTTCAGAGCGCCGCTCTTTCGTCGGGTGTACCCTGTGTGTATGGAGTCATTTAAGACAAGGAGAGGAAGTGTCAAGGGCATTGTAATGAAGTGCTTTCTTTGTTTTACATTTCTCTTACAGAACTTTGATAGCCATCGAGTAGACATCATGAGTGAAGAAAACCACAGCCATGAGTATTGCCATGTCGTGCAGGTTCTACCTCAGTCAGAGCCGTTACTCAGTCAATGTCAAGCACTGACTCGGGAGGAGAATCCACACTGCAAACAGATACAGACTGTTTGGCAATCAACTTCATGATATCAGGGAATATTTCCCGATCGCATTGTTCAATAGAGATTGAGTGTTGGAAAGGATATTGGAGAATGTACCTGACAGCACTGGCACCTTCTGAATTAGGAAGCAACAGGACGAGTATTTAAAGAATTTAATGTGAAATGACAAGTTCACAGCGACATGCTGCTCATGGGGTTGGATTGAAATTCAGGCTGGCGCAAATTCCCATTCTTGACTTTCAAGGATTTCAGTCGGCACAAAGTGCTGAAATGTTTGATGGCCTTTATTGACCCAACACCCATTCACTTTCCACAATCCAAAAAAGTTTGGGATTCTGCCCCTTACTTTGGCTGCATCTCTAAACTGAGTATTAGGTGATCCTTACTGATCAACTAATGCACTCATCTAGTCACAACATGGACAAAATGGAGGGTATTCTTCAGCGACTTGACTCCGCCAACGTACCGTGGGTAACTTTTAGGATTTTGAGATTGGAAGACATAGATTGTGCTGTTATTTACAGATCATGCGTGCTCCTCTGTATCTCTTTCAAACAGTACATCATTCTACACATTGTAGCCTAATTTTGCAACTGTTGCCAATCTCATTAACCATAATATAACAACTGAGCCTGATCTTTCTCTGTAGCGATTAGGAATTAATATCTATTGAACTACCCTGTCCCCTATACCTCCCAGATCCTGTCTAGACCTTCTGTATTGAATGTGGTCTCTAACCAATAATCAACGCAATCTTGTAGATCAAACCATGATGCATTAGTCTGAATGGGTTGGTATCAACTAATAGCATGTGATGCATTCAATCCCTGACTCATTGATGTACATGTCTACAGTCTCTAATTGATATTCAACTCCTCTCCAACCTGCTTGGTCATTCAGTTAGGCTTTGGTTGATCTGCATTGTAACTCCAGCTAACTACTTTGGTTCCAAATCCATTCATAGCCTTGCCTAACAAAAATGTGTCTTTCCCAGTTTTTTGAAATTTGCAATTGACCCCCAGTTGAGGAATGAATTCCAGATTTGCCTCACACTTTTTTATTGCCATGTCCTTCCTGATATTAGTCCAGCTCTAATTTTAAGTCCCAGATTCTGGATTTTGTCTCCAGAGGGAATATCAATCCTCTTCAAATCCTTTAACCAATTAAATTGAACTGTGACTTTTGATATTATAAGCAATGCAGACCTTGTCTGTGTAACTAACCGTCATATCTTAACAGTTTTGGTCCCAGTTCTGATAGAAGGGGAAGCAGACATAAACGTTCCGGTGTAATTGGGCTTTCAATATACCAACCTTATTCCATGAAATCGAAAGACCAGATTTGTAAATATATCCCAGTGTTACATGATTCATGAGTCATTTAAAAGCCACACCATTCCAGAGCTCTTGCAGCCTTCTGTTTCATAGAAATTGTTACTTTTCCCACTTGGACAGACATTTGCTTTTGACCCAGCCTGACTGATGGAAAGCCTCCTCTGTCTGGTGGTTGGAAAGCTCCAAGAGACCAGGCAGTTTCATGCCAGCTTTTAATGCAGTATGAAAGGCCACATGCAGGTAGACTGAGAAACAAAAATGTACCAGAGAGCATATCAATTGATCTTCACCTGTCGTGTTGGGTGCACAAATGCGATCTCCTGTTCCTTTTTCCCAACCCTGTACCCATTGAGTAGTGTGTCAGTCATTTTGTTTTTTTTGGCGATGTAGGCGGGACTGAAAATGCCATATTTATTACTCATTCCTAGTTGAGTTTTGGGCAATAAGAGTCAAACATTTATTATAGAACTCAGGTTACATGTAATATTACAAGATGCATGTTCCTTTCTTTGAAGCACCACAGTGAACCAATTGGGACTTTTTAAAAAAAATTCATTCATGGAATGGAGGGTGTCACTGGCTAGGCCAGTATTTATTGCCCATCGGGCAGTTGAGAGTCTACCACATTGCTTTGGGTTTGGAGTAACACATAGACCAGACCAGATAAGGATGGCAGTTTCCTTCCCTAAAGGGCATTAGTGAGCCAACAGTTGGCAATGGATTAATAGCCATCAGTCGACTCTTGATTCTAGAGTTTTATTGAATTCATATTTCACCATCTGCCATGGCAGGGTTTCAAACCCAGGTGCCCAAAACGTTTTCCCAGCCACCATCAGTTCTGAGGAAGGGTCACTGGACCCGAAACGTTAACTCTGTTTTGTCCTTCAGAGATGCTGCCAGACGTGCTGAGCTTTTTCAGCAACTTTGTTTTTGTTCCTGATTTACAACATCCACTGTTCTTTTGCTTTCCCCAGAACATTATGTAGGCCTCTGGATTAACAGTTGAGTGATTATAACACTAGGCTATCGCCTCTCCTTGGTTTTTCATTGTCATTCTTCTTTTTATGAGCTTATGACCTATCAGAGGGCAATTGTGGCACAGTAGTTCCTTTGAGGCAGGAGGCTTGGATTCAAGTCCTACTTGCTCCAAAGGTATGTCAAACCACATCTGAACAGGTTGATTAGAAATATCTACAAACTATCAGAGATCAGCATGGCAACCTGCCAAGGCATTGTTCCAATGTAAAACCTTGGGTTGTTAGTTCTGTACCCAACCTTTAGACTAACACAACTTGCTTTGGTTTCTTAAGTAAACAGTAGCAGTATCATTTATGTCAGTGTATTCAATGAGAGTTTGTGGGGGATAGAGGTACATTGTTAATACAGAGCGAAGATCCCTCTTCCTCTGCCCTTGACATGCCTTGGGGTCAGTGATAGTGACACTGAGGGTTCCGAATGAACAATTTTCTTGTCCCTTGACTCATAAAATTTTCAACATTCTTGGAAAAAAATGATTTTTAATTTATAGATAAGAATAAAGAGCTTGCATTTATTTAAATATTTTTCATTTTCCTCAATATCTCACGATCAAGGACTATTTTTTTTGAAGTAGATTCGCTGTGAGTGTGTAATACTGTCCTGTACCCTTTCAGGTCTTTGATTTAGGTCGCACCTTTACATTAGGTTTGATCCATTAACTATTGGATGATGTTATGATGATCTAGGGTAGGTGCTGGCCAGCTCTCTCTTGGTATCCAAATCAAATACAGTGGCTCTTCTCTTTGGGTGGGAACCTGGACAGCGAATGCTCACAGGCAAAGAACCCGCTATCTACCTCATTATGTTAGGAAGCCCTTCCTCTCTACATTATCACTACCTCAAGGTTTCTGCAGTGAACACAATATTATTATTATTTATTTATTTATTATAATCCTCTCCCTGTCCTACAGCCAGGGTAAAAGAAACAGAGTGAGGGTGTGAGGTCTTGTCTTACTTAATTCCAAACCTTGGTTCATTAACACAGAAATTCTGCAGATAGATGTTATAACCAGAAATCTCTTCATCTTGGCTCATCGTATGGAATATTAATTCTGATTTTCACTCTTTTTATATGACTACTATCACAATATAGGGTGAATTGAAGTTGGAAAAATAAACCTGCAGATCACTTTGAAGTTTCCAATAAAAGCAGTTTTCATTTGATCTAAAACATGTTCCTGGATATATTGTTGTAATGTATAAAACAAAAATGTGTAGGTTATGCATTTGGCAGAAAGAAACAGAGAGAATATTGGTGCAGAGATAAAAGGTACTGCAGATGCTGGAGAATCCGAGATAACAAGCA
>JAHRHZ010000268.1:2806469-2839171 GCA_024137785.1 Ginglymostoma cirratum
GTTTTCCTGCTCCTATGATGCTGCTTGACCTGCTGTGTTCATCCAGCCCCATGCTTGTTATCTAGAATATTGGTGCAATTTTCTGAAGAACAATCGTATTTGATACGAATGATTGACACGGTCTCTCTCTCGCTGTCTGTACAAATGCTGTCAGACCCCCTGAGTAGATTCAGCATTTTCTTAGAATTCAAATTAGATTTATTGTCACGTTTACTCAAATGAGTATCGTGAGAAGTTTGTAAGTTGCCACTTACAGTGCCATCAACACCGCACCGTTGTAGGTACAGAGTACCTAGGTACAATCCTTAGTTACAGAATACAGGAATGAAGAGAAAAAAACGTTACGTTACACTTATACACGGTATAACCATAGGTCAGAAAAACAAGAAGCAAAGCTAAAAAGACAAAAATCACAGTCTCTCTGCAAGGTCTCTCTGCCAGCAGACCAGCCCAGGGGGTCTCCACAAGGTCCGACCACTGGCTGCTGTCACACTCCCACACTGGGCCACTGCCCCTCTCCGCTCCAGGCCACTCATAGCTGGCGCCCCTGCCCAGGCCACTGGTTACTGGTTTACCCGCTCCAGGCCGCTGGTTGTTGGCATCCCCACTCCAGGCTGCCAACCCTGCTTTGGAGGCTGGGAGTCGGAGGCTGGGGCTGGGTGTCTGAGGTCGAGAGACCGAAAGGACAGAAGAGGAGAAAAAAAACACAGGGGCAGCAAAGAGGGAAGGTTAAAAAGAAGAAAAAGAACAGGCAAATTATACAAGATCTGGCTAGAACGATCTACTCCACCACCATCTTGGAGTTTATCTTGGAATTTCTGTTTTATTACATTAATAAAAATTAATTAATAAATATTAATGACACAGTTCTGAAAAGAGTCCAGGGACAGAGAGACTATTGGGTACAAGCACATATTGAGTGAATAGTTAGCAAACATCATGATCACACAAGGTTTGTCGGCACAGTTGTCCATTATCTGCGAATTTGTATAATTCTTTAAACATGTTTTTAATTTCTTTTAATGTTCATTTTAAAAATAACCAGCAAAGATTTAATCTTAAACATAATAAAAGTTAGTTTATGTACACAACTGTTGCTGCAAGTTACAAAGTAAAAAGTATTGCAGTTATTAGTTAAGGTCCAAATACGAAGATTAAACGTTGTTACAGATAAAAGATACGTACAAAAATGTCAGTAAGATCAGCCTGTCATTGCTGCAGATCTGTTACGTACTTGAAAATTCTCTGTGAAAGTGAAAGATTTTTGAACTTTAAATCAGCATCGAGCTTCTGTAGTTGCATTGTTAAGAGGTTTTTTTCCACAGTTGGATTGGGAAGAATATCCTCTGATGGAGAGAAGGCCATTAATTTCACTTTTACAGTACTGTGACCATTTATAACCTGGTTCAGTGCAGCAGTCTTTTAGCTGGGCAGCTTTTGTCCGCCTTTTGTCCCTGGAAGAGTTGAGAACTCTTTACCCCTCTAGATGGTGTCTCTCAGGGCTCTTCTGCTAAAATAGTGCCACATTACCTGTCCCAAACAGGTCAAAACTTAAGATCGCTGCTGTGTTAACTTTGATCAATCATCATTCCGCGAAACAAAGTCAATTACTTTGGAATTTCCAGTCATATCCTTCCAACCTGTCTTTCTCAGAAAATTTAAATTCTCACATCTTGAGAAGGATCCATTGCGCTGTCGGGAGCCAATTGAGTTCTCAATGTCTCCCCTTATGATTGTTGCTAAAATAACACATCAACCTGCCTTCTCTTTCTGGCCGTAGGGAATTGTCAATACCGTCATGTGACTCTGGGAGATATTTCGTAGAGTCCTGTGCTCATTAAGACAGCTTAGCCTTCTTTACAAAATATGTAACATTATAACTACACAGTCATGATGCAAAGCCTTTGGGTCTTCATAAATTGAAATACTAAGTACAAAAGCAGGGATGATTTATTGACTGTTTATAGCACTTTGGTCAGGCCAGTGATAAGATATTGTGTCCAGCTCTAGCTATTACATTAGGAAGGCTATCAAGGTGCTTGAGAAGGGGTAAAGGAGATATGTCAGAATTTATTTTGTTAATTCTTTTGTGTATTGTGAGCATTGATGGGCAAATCAGCATTCGTTGCCAGACCTGCTACGTTTCTCGAGCAATTTCTGTTTTGGTTTCTGAATTCCAGCATTTACAGTTCTTTGATTGTTTTGTGTCCTGCTGTCCTCTACACATCAGCTGATGGAAGCCTCATTGTTCACTAGCTCTACCATGATTATTTCAGTTCTCCACACTGGCTTCTCACCCTCCACTTAAGTAACCAAATTCATTAAAATTTCCACTAATCATAGAGTCATAGCAACGTACAGCACGGAAATAGACCCTTTGATCCATTCATCCATGCCGACCGGAAATCCTAATCTAGTCCCATTTGCCAGAATTTGGCCCATACCCTTCTAAACCCTTCCTATTCATATATCCAACCAGATGTCTTTTAAATGTTGTAATTGTATCAGCCTCCATCACTTTCTCTGGCAGCTCATTCCATACACACACTACCCTCTGCATGAAAAAGGTGCTCCTTAGGTCTCTTTTAAATCTTTCTCCTCTCACCTTAAACCTGTGCCCCCTAGTTTTAGACTTCCCTACCCCGGAGAAAAGATCTTGACTATTCACCCCATCCATGTCCCTCATGATTTTATAAACCTCTATAAGGTCACTCCTCAGTCCCTGATGCTCCAGGGAAAATAACCCCAGCCTATCCAGTTTCTCCCTATAGCTCAAACTCTCCTTGGCAACATCCTTGGAAATCTTTTCTGAACTCTTTCAAATTCCACAACATCTTTCCTAAAGCAGGAAAACCAGAACTGAACACAGTATTCCAAAAGTGGCCTAACCAATGTCCTGTACACCTGCAAAATGACCTCTCAACTCCTATACTCAATGCACTGGCACCTATTTCACACCAAGTCCCACTCCCTCTTCACTTCTTTCCTTCATAAAATAAGTTGGTTTCTGGTTTCCCACATGACTCAAATTTAAATGATTATCCTGATATTTTAGTCTATCGTGGCTTAAATCTTAGCTCCCTCTGATGATCCATCCTTCCCAGTGCCTCACAACTCTGTAGTTCTCTATCTCTGGCTTTGCATGCTGCATCACCTTAAACACACCAGTGATGATTGGAATTTTTGGTTATTTGGTCCTACCTTCTGGAATTCTCTCCACGAACCTTCCTGTCTCCCTCCTCCTCTTCTCTCCAGCGAGAAGAACCGGGGGTCACAGCTTAATTACGCGGATTGGGCCATTTAGGACTGACATGTGGAGAAATGACTTCACCCAGCGAATGTCAAGCCTCCGGAATCCTGCACCATGGCACATGGCTCAGTGGTTAGCGCTGCTGCCTCCCAGTGCCAGGGGCCTAGGTTCGATTCCAGCCTTGGTCAACCGTCTGTGTGGAGTTTGCACATTTTCCCTGTGTCTGCATGGGTTTCTGCCAGATGCTCCGGTTTCCTCCCACAGTCCAAAAATGTGCAAGTTGGGTGGAATGGCCATGCTATAGGCTAGGTGCATTAGCTATGGGAAATACAGGTTTAGAGGGTTGGATCTGGTTGGGATGCTCTTTAGAGTGTTAGTGTGGACTTGTGGGGCCGAATGGCTTGTTTCCACACCATGGGGCATTCTAGGTCAAAAAGCAGTCAAAATGTTGAATGTTTTCATGAAGGAATTAGAGATAGTTCTTAGGGCTAAAGGGTTCAAAGGATATTTTATATTTTTTATTCCTTAAAATGTTCTTTAAAATGCAGTCCTTTGACAAATCTTTTGCTCAGCCCTACCATTCCATTTCTCAGTTTTCAATCCCCCTGATGAGGCCTCTTCAAACACATTGGGATGTCTCTCCACATTGAAGGCACTTTGTAATAGCAGGTTGTTTGTGTATGTTTTTAGAAACAGCATCACCCATCATGTACTATATCAACAGTGACTATGGATTTTGACCAATAATTGTGTCCACATCTTGAATTTGAGCCCTATGCTTTTTAAATAAGATCCTTCTATTTGTGATTGGATTGACTGGGCTTTTACTCACTGAAATTTAGAAGAATGAAGAGGGTGATCTCATAGAAACATATATAATCCTGATGGGATTGGATGGGCTAGATGTGGGAAGAATGTTCCTGATGTTGGGCAAGTCGAGAACTGGGGAGCACAGTTTAAGAATCAGGAGTAAGCTATTCAGGACTCAGATGAGGAAGAATTTCTTCCCTCACAGAATTGTGATATAATGTGATATATTCAGAATAGAATCCTTACAATGCGGAAACAGGCCATTCGGCCCAACAGGTACACACCGACTCTGAAGTTTATCCCCCTCAGAGTCATGCTCCTACCCTATCTGTGTAACCATGCCCTTCCCACAACCAATCCACTAACCTACACATCCTTGGACACTATAGGCAATTTAGCTTTTCCAATCCACCTAACGCGCACGTCTTTGGACTTAAGAGGGAGCTGGATGGCTGAAGGAGTCAAGGGTTATGGAGAGAAAGCAGAAGTGGAGTATTGAAATTGCATGATCAGCCATGATCATATTGAATGGTGATGCAGGCACGAAGGGCTGAATGGTCTACTCTCGCATCTAGTTTCGATGTTTCGATGTGAGTCTGTTGTTCCTTCTATGGCCACTGTGTGGTGTGATGGATCATATTTAGCAATGTTCTTCAGAATATTTTGACCCGAAGTGATATTCAAATTTTTCTTTTCCAAAATAAAGACTCAGGCAATAGCTATGTATATTTTCTCATCAAATATGTACTCAATAACACAACTTACTTTAATTATTGGTAATCTTTTGATTCTTCCAATACCTTTGTTATGTTCTTGTTGAGGGTTTAACACAATGTCCAAAGACTGCATTCAATTGAATAGCTTGACCCAACAGTTATTAATAACTTTCAATAATGTCATTGTGTTGCCAGCATACACAGTATTTGCAGCTTGTAATCTGTGTATTGAGTGCAGTGAGAAAATAGATGGTTATTTCCGGTGCTTCTTCATCTGTTTGAAAGTCTCTTCCCTTCTTCCAGAAACTTTTGGAAAAAACAGAAGAATGGATTCTCAAAGTCATTAATGCAACAACATTTTATTTTATTCTTTCACTAGCTAAGGGCATCGCTGGCTAAGTCAACATTTATTGCCCGTGCCTAATTGCCCTGGAGAAAGTCGTGGTGTCATCTGCCTTCTTGAACAACTGCAGTCTTCGTGTTTAAGAGACTCCTTCAGTGCTGTTAGGGAGGGAGTTCTGGGATTTTAACCAAGGGACAATGAAGGAATGTTGATGTAGTCTGAGTCACGATGATGTGTACCTTGGAAAGGAGTGGATGGTGTTCCCATGCACCTGCT
Source organism: Ginglymostoma cirratum (assembly GCA_024137785.1). Taxonomy (NCBI): domain Eukaryota; kingdom Metazoa; phylum Chordata; class Chondrichthyes; order Orectolobiformes; family Ginglymostomatidae; genus Ginglymostoma; species Ginglymostoma cirratum. The sequence goes on from JAHRHZ010000268.1 coordinate 2,811,865, forward strand.
GTTCTTTCTTTGTGGTGGAAGGTTTCATGAACTTGGACGGTACTGCAGGAGGAGTTTGGATGAGTTGTTTTGATGAGTGGTGAAGTTAGACAAATATAATGTTTTTTAAAATAATTAACCCCTTCCAAACAAATAACAACACCAAGTGATCAGTTGTAGGTTTTGACCGCGGGAATGATGTCTGATTGTGGAATTCTATTCATTGTTAAATTGTGATTATAGAGTGATTGTAAGGAATAGACTTTTCTAGTTGATCATCATTTTACATTTCTAGCACTTTATGAAGTAATTTTTGTTCATGCATTAAAGATCCTACCTTGCCAACTCTATCCCACTTCCTGTATTAGTCACATCCCACATCCTCTTGCCCTGCTTTAACACGACTTCCTTCGGTTAACTATTTCTTTAAGTTTATTATTATGAAGTGTGGAGCCATTGCTATCTTTTCCACCAGTTCCTACTCTCTCACTGGCCATTCTGTCATGATGAACTCACATTTGCAGCATTGATTTTCTGTTTGATCCCAAGCTGAACTTTCCACCCAAAGATCAGTCTTTATCATAGTGCCTGTCTTGACTCTGACTCAGCTGATTTGCTGCTGAAACCCACATCCATGCCTTTGTCATCGGCAGTCGTGACTATTCTAATGTTCTCTTGGACAACCTCCCATCCTTCAAAAACTTTAGCTGATCTGAATGTTCGCTGCCCAACTGCTGTGAAGGAATGAGTTGCCTTTGACCATGTCCTTGCTGATGTGGATAGGCTTCTAATCCCTTTAAATCTAACAATCTCAACTTTATGTTATAATCCTGCCATAGCCTTCCACCTGTCTCTGTGTCACTCTACAACCATCCAAAAACTCTGCTTTTCACTGATTCTGCCCTCCTTTACTTCCCTTAATCGACCTTCAGCAGCTAAATCTGCAGACACCTAAATTATGGAGCTCTTTCTCTTAAACTCTTCCTCTCTCCAGCACATTTATTCATCAGAGCCACACTTAAAGCCATATTCTTTGACTTTTGGTCATTCTACCAGTATCTCTTTCTTTGATTCAGCTTTGGTCTGTCTGATAATATTGCTGTGGAGGAACTTCCTGACCAGCCATAGAGTCATATAACATGGAAGCAGACCCTTCGGTCCTACTCATCCATTTAGTTTCCCAAACTAAACCAGTCCCGTTTGTCTGCACTTGACCCATATCCCTCTAAACCTTTCCTTTTCATGTTTCTGTCCAAATGTCTTTTAAATGCTGTAACTGTACCTGCATCTACCACTTCCTCTGGCAGTTTATTCCATATATGCATCACCCTCTGTGTGAAAAAAATGCCCTTCATGTCCCTTTTAAATCTTTCTTCCTTCACCTTAAAACTATGCCCAATAGTTTCGAACTCCCCTACCCTAGGGAAAAGACCTTTGCTATTCACCTTATCTGTGCCTCTCAAGATTGTATAAACCTCTGTAAGTTCACTCCTCAACCTCCTAAGCTCCAGGAAAAAAAATCCCAGCAGGTTCTGGGCGTCTTTGAGAATGAATCCCAAGAAATTAGTTTGTTGATACAGTGAGTAATTAGAAAAGTTAATAGGATGTTATCCTGAGAGGAGTTGAATATAAAAGTAGGGAGGTTGTGATTCGATTATGCAGGACACTGGTGAGACTGTGTCTGGAGTACTACACAAATTATTGGTAAACTCACTTGAAGAAGGGTGTAAATGCATTGGAGGCAATTCAGAGAAGGTTAATTAGACTAAAGCTTGAAAAGTGAAGCAAGAAACAGAAATAGCTACCAAAAAAAAAAAAAAACAGCTCAGCAGCTCTTGGAGCATTTGTGGAGACACAGCAGGGTGAACATTTCAAGTCCAGTTACCCCAGGAAAGAGACAAGTTGCCTAATGAGGAAAGATTGCTCAGGTTAGACTGGTATTTGCTGAAGTTCAGAAGAGTAAGAGTCAATGGGATTGAAACATGGAAAACCCTCGAGGGTCTTGACATGGCAGATGTAGAAATAAATTTTCTTCTTATGGGAGAATTTAGAACCAGGTGTCATACTTAAAAATTAAAGAATCACCAGCTTTAACACAGAGGTTAGGCAAACAGCTTGCTCTCAGAAGGTCATGAGTTGTCAGAACTCTCTTCCTGAAAAGCAAAGTATTTGAATATTTTAAGGACTAGGTTGATAGATTCTTGGTAAGAAAGGGATTAGAAATTTATTACTGGAATGTGGATTTGTGGGTGCAAACAAATCAGCATTATTGAATAGGGGAGCAGACTCAAGGGACTGAATAGCTTACTTCTGCTCTTATGTCCTGACAAACTGGGGAAGTTAAAACTCCCCCAGCGTGGTGCATGAATTAAGGGACCGACTTCATGAGAAAGTACTTGGCAAACCCATTTTTTAATCTAGGGAGGGAGAAGTCTGTCATAGGTCCAGTAAATGACTGTCACTCTTTACCAAGACAAGATGAGCCCAATGCCCTGTAGCACTGCATGACATGAGAAGACCTTGGGTTGCAGGACAACATTGTAGATTATAGAGTCATAGAGTCATACAGCATGCAAACAGACCCTTCGGTACAAGCAGTCTATGCAGACCATAATCCCAAACTAAACTAGTCCCACCTGCCCGTGCTTGGCCCATATCCCTGCAAACATTTCTTATTCATATACTTATCTAGCTGTCTTTTAAACATTATATCACTGTCCACATCCACCACTTCCTCTGGAAGTTCATTCCACACGCGAACCACTCTTTGTGTAAAAAAAAAAATTGTCCCTCATGTCTTTTTTTAAATCTTGCTCCTCTCACCTTAAAAATATGGCCCCTAGCCTTGAAATCCCCCACCCTAGGGAAAAGACACCTTACCTATACCCCTCATGATTTTATAAACCTCTATGAAGTCACCCCTCAATCTCCTCTGCTCTAGTGATAAAAGTCCCAGTCTTTCCAGCCTTTCCTTATAACTCAAACCCTCAATTCCCAGCAACATCCTGGTAATTCTCTTCTGAACCCGCTCCAGCTTAATAATATCCTTACTCTAACAGGGATACCATAACTTGACACAGTACTCCAGAAGAGACCTCACTAATGTACTGTACAACCTCAATATAATGTCCCAACTCCTATACTCAAAGGCCTGAGCATTTAAGGTAAGCATGCCAAATGCCTTCATATCCATCTTGTCTATATGTAATGCAACTTCAAAGAATTATATTACCTTAACCCCTAGGTGTGGGTGCTACAGTGGGAACTTCTCACACAGCTTATTTGTTTTCTACGTCTCGGTTACCTTGCAAATGTTGTTCACTGAACCTAATGCTTGACCTGCTGTGCTCCTCCAGCTCCGCACCGTATTCACTCCAAATTCCTCATCTGCAGTTCTTGCTATCTCCTGTCAGATCCCAGTCTGCTTTGGGCTAGTGGTCTGTGGGTTAATTCATACTTGTTTCTTATTGTGGCCACCTATCTATCTTTGAAGATTTCTTGTAACTCCAAATGATGTTTTTTATGGAAAGGGGCAGAGACTTTTTGAACTCCTCAAGGAAAAACACAGCTCTAGGGTTCTTGTATGTAGGATCCAGCTTAAACATTTACGCATGCTAGTCAATACCAAGTTGCTTAGCCCTTTCAACCTCAACATACTTTTGCTCAATATATTTTGAGAAGTCTGGAATTTTTTGCTGTTACTCCTCCAGTCTGTGCTCATGTGCGCTCAGGATAGCATTTTGCCATCTCATAGCTTGACAAACTCTCAACAATAACAGTGAATAAACATCATGAGTTTTTCCTGTCAATCTGCTTTGCACCAGAAATTCATACTCTTGTTGGCCATCTCAGTTGCTTTGCATTTCAAATGAAACAAAACATGCTTCCCTACCTCCCTCATTGAACTTTGGTGACAGTTGTGAACATTCTAAGATTTCAACAATAGGTCCTGAGCCAGGATGATTTTCTTAACTGTTTGAGCTGCCTCAATTCCCTTTCTTGCTTTAGCTGTGGCAAGATCATTCTTTCTCTCTTTCGTACAACTACAAAATATAGGAGCAGAAATAGGTCATTCAGCCCACCGATTTTGCTCTGCTATTTGATCATGGCTGATAGTTTCTCAACTCCATTTTTCTGCCTTCTCTCCGTAATCCTTGATCCCCCTTACTAATTAAGAACCTCTCTATTACTGACTTAAATATATTCAATGACTTGGCCTCCACAGCCATCTGTGGCAATGAGTTCCACACATTCACCATCCTCTAGCTGAAGAAATTCTTCTTCATCTCACTTCTAAAGGGGTATCCTTTCACCCTGAGGTCATGCCCTTGGGTCATAGTCTGTCCTATTAGCGGAAACATCTTCTCCACGTGCACTCTAACCAGGCGCCTCAGTACTCTGTAAATTTCAATCAGATACCTCCTTCTGCTTCTAAACTCCATTAAAGTAAGACCCAGAGTCCTCAACCACTCCTCAAATGCTAAGCCCTTGATCTCCAAGATTATTCTTGTAAACCTCCTCTGGAAGCCTTTCAAGGCCAGCACATCCTTCCTTAGATACAGAACCAAAGCTGCTCACAATATTTCAAATGCAGTCTGACCAGAGCCTTATACAGCCACAGTAGCACATTCTTGTTCTTGTGTGCTAGCCCTCTTGAAATGAATGCTAACACTGCATTTGCCTTGCTGGAATTCTCTCTCATTTCTGTCTCTCTTTTTTATTGAAATTCTTGCCTTTTCTTGTCTCCTTCTTTCCATTGCCCCACCTTTTCTCTGATGTTTTTCTCTCTTTTGCTTGGATTTTGAGCTCTAATCTCCACTGCTCCAGCAGTATCTTGGCCAAAGCTCACCTGTCTATTTCAGATTCCATGCAGCGCTCCGCACAGTTCAATTGAAAAATGGTTGACCACAAGTTTTAATATTTTGTGTCTCCTCATGTTAAGGGCAGAAACATATGGAAATGCCTAGCAACATCCCTTGACTCCTTAATGGATAGGTCTTTTTAACTGTACCAAGTTATTTCACACAATTCTGGGAAGCCACTGAGCTTAAATGTGGTCACTTTAAGCTCTGGAGCACTCAGAGTACAAGAAAAAACTGTAAGAAAATTTGAAATTAATCCTTCGAGAGATTTCCGACTTCTAATTTCTCCATTGTCTGTGGGTTTGAGCATGGATGCAGCGCCAAATTTCTTCAAAAGCTTTCGAAAACTTCTCACTCTATTCTTTGCCCCAAAGTAGATGGTTTGGCAATGACTCATTCTGAAATGTATCTGCCACTTAATCTATTAAATGATCATTGTAATTTTATGCTCTTGTCTGCACTGTGTCATCAATCTTCACGTCAGACTTGGATACATGACTCTTGATTGTGATATCTAAGTCTGGTCAACCCCAGTCGCTTTCTTCCAATACTGTTTGAAGATTTTTCAGATTAATATGAAGTATAGACACAGCTGCTCAACCAGAGTCTCTTGGGATAGATGTAACCTGCTCCATCTGCCTCCAGGTTTAACTGATTCGGAGGTAGTCAATGTAACCCCAGCTCCTGCGGGACTTGCATTGAAAATTTGTGAGAAAAGACACGTAGTGGCTATTACTCCTGCCCACACTGTTGAAAATGGTTCAACACCGAAATAGCTCCACAAAGGGTGGTATCTTCTCTCCAAGTCACCCTTTATTTACTAATGCATAGTACATGACACTGACCCAACTAGTTCAGAACTGGCTCTGAGAAAGAACAAAACCTCTGACACTCTTGTGTATATCTGTCAGCCAGGGCTCCCTGATTGGACCTGATTAACGGACCCTAAAAGGGAACTCATATTCTTTGGATCCACCTAGTTGACTTTATTCCGATCACTACAAATTCAAAACTCCTGGAGAAGAGCTTCCAAATGCCAAACATCATTCAAATATACAAGGGTCTGGCTGAGACTCTGATTGTAGATCCCTGATGTTGTTGCACAAAGCAGCAGGTTCCTGCACTTAAAACCTGCCTGAAATGTGAAGTCTCAATGTGCTGTAGTCATCTCAAGCCACATCAAGAAAACATAGCTTTCGTAGATCACCCTCTCACAGATCCCACAGTAAACATGACTGCTGGAAAATGCAGAGAGCACCAAGAGCTTTTCTTATGGATGATGAAGTCTGCATCTGTAGTCTCTATGCTTTGGTAGGAGATTACAAGGGTCACTACTTGATTAGCATCAGTGAAGAAGTGAAGGAGCTGAAGTTGTGTATGTCTTTGTGAAAATGCATTCGAGTTAAAATTGCTACCTAAAGTACAACGGTTTGAAGTAATTGTACCTCTGCTACTCCAATGTTAGAAAAAATGTGAAAATCAGCAGTGCATGATCAAGGTTAACATCACCAATGATCAACGAACTCTGGGCGTTCTTCAGAATGGAAAGAAAAGTACTTTAGTGTGCTTGATATCAGTAGCATTTAATAATAAACTTTTGTAAAAGTACCAAATTATTTACTTCAATAAAAAGACAGCATTTACGTTGCATTGTGAACCAAATTGGATTTTCTGAATGGGTAATTAAACTTCTTAAGTTTCCAAGCAGTTTCTGACCAGCAGCTATTCATTTCCTATGCCGATGCTAAATTTACTGGGAGTTGTCATGTCATGAGGCTGTACTGTTTCCCATTTTACTAAGGGGGACAAACTCAGTGTCAGGATGCATTCAAGGTGATGTGCGTCGCCTTGCTTTTCTGGCTCGTGGTCTAACCAAGCACCAACCTCAGCAGCTGAATATTGGTGCAAAAGGTATGTTCATGCAGCAAAATAGTAATTTAGAGGACTTTGGCTTCTGAAGTCATTGCTACTTTATGTAGAAATACATGGGAAATACATGGGAGATACTGTCACAGACCAATTAGCCGTTTAGTCCATGCCTGCGCTATACTCCACTCAATCCTCCTCCCATTGTTTCTCACCTAAAGTCTTCTTTTATCTTCAAACCCCATTCCCTTCTACCTCTTAAGCTTAGTGAACTTCCTGTTGAACACATTTATAATATTTGCATTATCCACGTCCTGTGGTGAATGCTACATTATTGCCACTCTGCATAAAGGCACTTCCTCTGAATTCTCTATTTGATTTCTTGGTGACCTTGTCACACTATGGTGTGTAGTATTGCATTTCCCAAAGAGTGGAAATACTTTATGTATTCTGCTAAAACTTTTCAAATTTTGAAAGATCTCTATTTGGTCTTTTTTAAGTCTGCTCTTTCCAAGGAAAGAAAAATCAGACATTTGCATTCTTTCCTTTTAGCTATAACCTTGTGGTTTCTGGCATCTCTTTCAGTGACTCTATATCCTTTTTCTTGAGTTGCTAGGAACTGGATGCCCTGCTTCAAGGCAATACTGTTTCCAGTTATGTGCTACCTCAATCTGTAGGAAAAAGGCAGAGGCCAACACAGTGGTTAGCACTGCTGCCTCACAGTGCCAGAAGCCCAGGTTCAATTCCACCCTTGGGTAGTCCAGCTTGCATGTTCTCCAGTTGACACTCTTCCCAATACTAACCCATCAAGCCTACACACTATGAGCAATTTAACATGGCCAATCCACGTAACCTGCACATCTTTGACAGTGGAAGGAAACTGGATCACCCAGCAGAGAATGTACAAACTCCACAGACAGATGCTAGAGGGTGGAATTGAACCTCCTACCCTGGTGCTGTGAGGCAGCAGTGCTAACTACTGAGCCACCGTGCCACCCAAACATTCAACAGTGATCTGCCTCATTCGTACCCCACCCTCCCAATTGTGATCACCCACCCCTCTGATCTCTCCCACCCTGTCAGCTATAACCACTCACCCACACGCTCCCCTCCAATCAGTGATTAGCTCTCCTCATGCCCCTCTAACTCCATGTGATAAATGCCCTGTCACCCCATGCCTACCTCTCACCTCTGACTGTCATCAGCTTTGCTCTTCCCATATATCCAATAGTGATCAACCCCCACCCCCCGCACCTCCACCCCACCAGCCCTGACTGTGATCCTCTCTCTCCCATCTCTGCCCACTTCCAACCTAGCAATGCTCTCCCACTACCTCACTCCACAAAAATAATCCTTCCCCACTTCACTGTTAACAACGCTGACTCCACTGACATTAGCTGGACAGGACCCAGTGTCAAGACCCAGTTGGAAACCCTGCATCCCATTATTTCACAAGTCATCTGAAGAGTAAGAACTGACCAAATAATTTCTCAGATAACTCACTGTGACCAGTAACTAGGATAAAAGATTCTTATAGCGGATTCCATCAATGAACAAGAAAACTAAAACAAAAACTGGCAGTCATTAGTTTAAGCTGCCTGGTAAGTATCGTGGTGGTTCGCATCTTTGTGCTAGGACTTCCTCAGGGTCCCAAGGCACATCAGTAACATAAGTCTGACCCGTTGTGTGAGACATGACTGTGCAGCTTTTCTTGAGATTTTCCCTGCCTGGTTTAAAAGTCAGGATTTGAAATGAAACATTGCATGATATAATGTATTTAGAAACAAGAGGAGGTCTTAGGAAAAAGAAAGGTTGATAAATCTCTAGGATCTGATCTTGTGTATCCCAGGCTTTTTGTGGGAAGTTAGAGAGGAAATTATGGGGCCCTTTGCAGAAATAATTGCATCAACTATAACTACAGGTGAGGTGCTTGATGACTGGAGAGTAGCTAATGTTGTATCTCTGTTTAAGAACTGGTGGAAGGAGAAGCCTGGGAACTACAGATTTGTGAGTCTGACTTCAGTGGTGGGTCGGTTGTTGGAAATGATTCCGAACGGTTGGGTTTATAAGCATTCGGAGAGACAAGGAGTGATTAGGGATAGTCAGCATGGTTTTGTGTGAGGGAAATCATATCTCACAAGCTTGATTGAGTTTTTTGAGGAAGTTACCAAGAAGATGGATGAGTGCAGACCATTGTTTACTTAGACTTTAGTAAAGGCTTGGACAAGGTTCCACATGGTAGGCTTTTTAGTAAAGATACGTCATGTGGGATTTGGGGTGAGCTTGCTAATTGGATACAAAATTGGCTTTCTGGCAGGGGACAGAGAGTGATGGTGGAGGGTTGTTTTTCAGACTGAAGGCCAGTGATCAGGAGTGTTCCAAAGGGATCAGTGCTGGGTCCACTTTTGTTTGTCAGTTATAATAATGATTTAGATGGGAATATAGAAGGCACGGTTAGTAAGTTTGATGATGACACCAAGATTGGTTGGATAGTGGACATTGAGGAAGGTTATATAAGATTACAAACAAATCTTGATCAATTGGGTCAATGGGCCGAAGAGTAGCAGATGGAGTTTAATTTGGATCAATGTGAGGTATTGCATTTTGTTAAAACAAACATTTAGAATTAAAAGTAGGGCCTTGGGTAACGTTGGAGAACAGAGAGACCTAAAGTTTCAGGTACATAATTCTTTGAAGTTTGCATTGCATATAGATAGGGCGGTTAAAAAGGCATTTAGCACGCTTGCCTTCATTGCTCAGACCTTTGAGTATAGGGGTTGGGACGTTATGTAAAGGTTCTACAGGACATTAATGAGGCCTTTTCTGGAGTATTGTGTCCAGTTCTGGTCACGCTGTTATTGGAAGGATATTATTAACCTGGAGAGGGTTCAGAAAAGATTTACCAGGATGTTGCCAGGAATGGAGGGTTTGAGTTAGCAGGAGAGGCTGGATAGACTGAAACTTTTATCACTAGGGCATAGGAGGTTGTGTGGTGACCTCATAGAGATTTATAAAATCATGAAAGGTGTAGATAATGTGAATGGCCAGTGTCTTTTTCCTAGAGGGGGATGTGACCTCAAGACTGGGGGCATATTTTTGAGGCGAAAGGAGCAAGAATTAAAAAAGGCACCAGGGACAATTTTTTTTACACAGACAGTAATTCGTGTGCAGAATGAAGGTCCAGAGGAAGTGGTGGATGCAGATACAGTTACACAGTTTAAAAGACATTTAGATGAGTACATGAATAAGAAATGCTTGGAGGGATATGGGCCAAGCTGAGACAGGTGGGACTGGTTTAGTTTGAGGTTATAGTTTGCATGGACTGGTTGGACCATGTATTTCTGTGCTGTATGACTCTATGACTCTAAGTGAAGACAGCACTCAGTGTAGTTCAGAGCTCCATTATATTGTGTTAACTCAAGGTTGTTACAACTAGAGCTCGTCCTTGAAGCTGTTCCCTGTCTGGCTGATGCTGTGTAACAACAATGTTTCAAAATAAAATCTATTTATTCAGCGCTTCCATCACATTTCAGGTCAATCCTCGTCCAGCAAACTGCTTTGAAAATTCTGCTTACATCTTGACAGCTGTGACAAATTGCGCTGCAGCATCTGAGACAAGCACAGTATTTTAAAACAATCGGGAATGTTCTAGACTAAACAGCGCACGGCATTTTTTAAAATAAATACCCAACTTACTTCATCTCCCAGCATAAATGAATCCTTTAAAAGATTCCAGGGTAGAGACTTGCATCTTCTTCAAAACCTAATCAATTCTTCCTTGGGCCATGCTTTATCCCTGTGTCACATTTTGTTGAAGTATTTCCCTTTTTTTCAAAATGTATTGTTTTCAAACAAACAGTCTAATGGGGCGTAGACATTACCGCCACTCATCTTCAGTGGTAATAAAGATAGAGGGGGAGAAACAGGGATAGAGTAGTTTTTCTCAGAGATAACATAATGGCAGTGGAAGTAATTGAAACAACCATCAATTTTTGCAGAAAGAGAATTCATGTGGACTGAGACAAATAATAATAAAGGATCAGGCATTCTAAAGGTGTTGTCTACAGCACATCTAATAGTAGAAGGGAAGTAAAGGATCAAATGTATCAAATATATCAAGGGAAATGAGGAACAAAGATACAAAAATAATCATGAATCATTTAAAAAACATTGAAATTAATTGACTAGAAGAGATAGATTAAAGGAATAGGGAAATGGAGTTCCTACAATCTATACAAAACTTCTTTCCAACCCAGTTATCAAGATGCCCAACAAAGGAGGATTTACTATTGAATCTAGGAATGCGGAATAAAGCAGAACAGATGAGAGAAGTAAACATGGGGGCAACATTTGGGAAATAATGGCCGTAGTTTAATATTGTTGGGATAAAAAGGAGGTTAAGAAGAATATAAAAATGACAAAGACTAGACTAACACATTGGATATGAGCTGATATTGAAAGTCTGAAAACACAATGTGGGTTAATATTGAACCCAGCAGCAATATTGAGCAACAGTTGAAAGAATACAATAATGGGAAACATTTAAACTACAGTTTTGTACAATCCAGCTAAAACGTGATACGAATAAGCAATAATGAATTAAATGTTAATGAGATAAAGTGGAGGAAGAAAGATGTAAGAAAAAATTGTTAGGATAGTGAAGGGAAGGGACAGGAAGACATACACCTTAAATACAGGGGTATAGCATGATAAGGGAGAGAAGAGTTTAGAAGCAAAGCCAAAAGAGAGAAGTAAGGAAAAGTGAATCATGAAATTACATTATCAAGTGAACATAACATAAGTGAGTAAAATATTCTGCAGCCACATGAATAACAAAACGAAGATCAGGAAATAAAATGGGCTTCTGAGAGACTGGCAGGATAAAATCACAGGCAGCAATTGCAGAATGTCAAAAAATACAAAGGAATTATTTTGTTTGGGTATTGACCAGAGCGAGAGATTAGGTGCACTTGGCATCGCAAGATATGATATCAGCGCATTCAACAAAAAAGGAGAAATGTTAAATAATTAAACTGAAAGAGAACAAACTGTCTTGTCAAGCCTATATTACTCTGTGCATTTTGAAAGAATTCTGAGCTAGCACAGGCACTTTTACACATGTTTAATAATTCATTAGTAGAATGCTTAATGCCAGAAGACTAGGAGGTAACTAATTTTATGCCTATGATTAAGAAAGGGAATGAAATATGTCCATGGATTTATGGACTTGCCATCTTATTATTGGCTGTAGGCAAAATAATAGGTACCTGTGAAAAGAAAAATTAGAAACAATTAAAACATTAAAACATTTTACTGCAATGGTCACCATGAGGAAAAGAAGTGATTTGAACTAATTTAAATACTTTGAAGAGGTAACGGGGAAATTAGACAGGGTAATGTAATACATTTACATTATTTACATACCTGAAAAGTGAATTACTGCACCATCAAGTAACGAATGAGTTCAGATTATACAGAGTCAGAGGACAACTCGTAAAATAACATAATTGAGAGAAAGGAGATAAAACACAATTACTCAGAATGTCAAAAAAATTACGAGGAGTTCCCCAAGGATCAATGCTAGGAGCACAATTTATATAAGTGATTTAGATTTTGGAATTTTGAAAATCCTATATATTGATATGACGCAATATTGGGGTGGACAGCCAACACTGTGGGATACTGCAACTGATTAAGAAGTCATTAATGAAGTTGCAAAGCTTGACAGATTAATTTCAACACAGATGAATGTGCAGTATTACATTTCATACTCAAGAAATAAACATGTCATGTAGAGATAGAGCAACAAAGCAATTGGGAGTACAAACGCAGAAATCACTAAAAGTAAAGGTGTAGGTTAGTAAGGCCATAAAACATAGAAAACCAAATGTTAGGATTTATGTCTAAAAGGATAGAATTGGAAAGTAGAGAAGCTATGGTAACCGTAAACACTGTATAGAAGCTTTGTTTCATTACAATTGACGTATGTGTCCAGTTATGGACACCATTATAAATATTAGAAAGAGGTACCAGACAGAGTGTGCGAAAGGTGACACCAGACATGTGAGATTATACCCTTCAGGAAAGACAGCTTGAGTCTCTTTTAGGTGGGAAGAGGAGCATCAATGATGGATGGACTGGCAGTCCCGCTTCTGTGCTGTTTATTTTATGTAATTCTGTGATATTATGTAGATTAAGAATTAGACAGCTAACACATGGCAGAGTAAGGATAAATAGGCCATTTTTGGGGTTGGCAAGGTAGAGCCAATGGAATGTTGCCAAATCAGTGCTGGGACCTCAACTATTTACAATCTATATCAATGACTTGGATGCAGGGTCCAAAAGATGTAAATCAAGATAGGCCAGAAATGAAGTTGTGAGGAAGACATGAAAAGTCTGCAAATAGATTTAGATAGATTAACTGAGAGGGCAAAAATCTGGGACGTGGTGTAGAATGTGGGAAAATGTGAACTTCTCGACTTTGGCAGGAAGAATAGAAAGACAATTTTTTTTCTTCATTTGTGGGACATGGGTGTCACTGACTGGACCATGAGAAGGTGGTGGTGAGCTGCCTTCTTGAGCTGCCACAGCACATGTGCTGTAGGTTGACCTACAATGCAGATTCAGGAGGAAATTCCAGGATTTGGACCCAGTGACAGTGAAGGAACGTCATTGTATTTCCAAGTCAGGATGGCGAGTGGCTTGGAGGGGATCTTGAAGGTGGTGGTGTCCCCATGTATCTGCTGCCCTTTTCCTTCTAGATCAAAGTGATTGTGGGTTTGGAAGATGCCATTTAAGGATCTTTGTTTACTTTCTGCAGTGCATCTTGTAGATAGCAGACACAACCGTTACTCAGTTGGTGTAGGAATCATTGAATGCCTGTGGATGTGGTACCAATCAGCGGGCTGTTTTGTTCTGCATGGTGTCAAGCTGCTTAATATTGTCAGAGCTGCATTCATCCAGATAAGTAGGGAGTATTTCAACACACTCCTGAATTGGTCATTGTAGACGGAGGACAGGCTTTGGGGAAGCAGGAGATGACTTACTCGCTGTGGTATTCCTAGTCTTTAAACTGCTTTCGTAGCCACAGTATGTATATGGCCTGTTGAGGTCAGTTTCTGGTGAATGGTGACCCCAGAGTGTTAATCGTGGGAGTATTCATATCACTCACATGGAGAGAGGTTACAGAACTCTGCAGTACTGAAAGATCTGGCACATGAATCTGTCCTGGTACACGAATCACAACAGGTTAGTCTTGAGTTGTGGTAAATGATTAGGAAGCCAATTGTAATTGGCTTTTTTATTGTGAGAGAAATGGAATATGAAAGCAGGAACGTTTTCATGTTGTTATGTTTTGCCTTAGTGAAGCCACATACAGAGTATTGCATACGGTTTTGGTCTCCTCATTTAAGAGAGTTTATAATTGTGACAGACACAGTTCAGAAAAGACTCCCTTGGCCGATTCGAGAGATGAATAGGTTATCTTGAGTAAAGTTAGACAGGTTGAGCCTATATTCATTGGAACAAAGGAAAAAAAAGTGATCTTTGTGAACATATAACATTCTGAGAGTTATCAGGGCTGATTCTGAAAAAAATGTTTTTCCTTATGAGAGATACTAGAACGAGGGGACACAGTCTAAAATAAGAAGTGTCCCATTTAAGGTGGTGATGATGACAGACATTTTCTCTTGGAAAGTTATTAGCCTGTGGAATTCACTTAGAGTCATAGAGTTACGGAAACAGACTCTTCAGTCCAACTCATCCATGCCGACCAAGTTTCCCAAATTAAACTAATCCCACTTGCCTGCTTTTGTCCCTCTCTCTAAACCTTTCCTATTCATGTACCTGTCCAAATGTCTTTTAAAGGTTGTAACTCTACCCATATCTGTCATTTCCTCTGGCAGTTCATTCCACATACAAATCATCCACTCAGTGAAAAAGTTGGTCGTCAGGTCCCTTTTAAATCTTTCTCTTCTCACCTTAAAATGATGTCCTCTAGTTTTGAACTCCTCTAGCCTAGGGAAATTACCTTATGCTATTAATATTATCTATGCTCCTCACGATTTTATAAATCTTCATAAGGTGACCCCTCAACCTTCCATTAAAAATGTCTCAGCCTATCCAGCGTCTCCTTATAACTCAAGCGCTCCAGTCCTGGTAACATCCTTGTAAATCTTTTCTGCACCCTTTCCAATTTAATAACATCCTTTCTATAGCAAAGTGACCGGAACTGTACTCCTAAGGTGGCCTCACCAACATCTGTGCAACCACAACATGACTTCCCAACTTCTAAACTCAATAATCTGAGCAATGAAGGCAAGCATACCAAACACCTTCTTAAGTAACCTGTCCATTTGTGTCACAAGTTTCAAAGAACTGTGCACCCCTGTGTCTCTGTGTTTGACAACATTCCCCAGGGCCCTATCATTAACTGTATACACCCTGCCCTTGTTC
This sequence comes from Ginglymostoma cirratum, assembly GCA_024137785.1. Lineage (NCBI taxonomy): Eukaryota > Metazoa > Chordata > Chondrichthyes > Orectolobiformes > Ginglymostomatidae > Ginglymostoma > Ginglymostoma cirratum. The sequence continues at coordinate 2,827,026 of JAHRHZ010000268.1, forward strand.
GTCTTACCAAAACGCAACACCTCACATTTTTCCTGACAGCAGGGGAGGAAGGATCTTTGAATACTTTTAAGACTGAGTTAGATAGATTTTTGATTGGCTCTAGATTCTTGATTGGTGAGGAGTAGATAGGAAGGTAGAATTTAGGTTACAATCAAATAAGCTGAGGTCTTATTAAAAGGCAATCAGGCTTGAGGGGCTAAAAGGTCTCCTCCTGCTTCTATTTCTTACATTAATTTGGTCATATAGATGTTAGGTAATGTCTATGCTGGGCAGCCAATTCCCTTTCAACATACTCAATCTCGAGCTCCCATCATTTGTCACTTGTATTGTCTACACTTTGCAGTATTAACACCCCTGACTTTGGCCTTGCACACCAACCTAATAGAAGTTGAAGCAATTGCAATTCATCTTTCAGCTACAAGCATTGCCCAGACAGATTTAAACGTGGCAGATTAAGACCATAAGACCATAAGACATAGGAGTGGAAGTAAGGCCATTCAGCCCATCGAGTCCACTCCGCCATTTAATCATGGCTGATGGGCATTTCAACTCCACTTACCCGCACTCTCCCCGCAGCCCTTGATTCCTTGCGAGATCAAGAATTTATCAATCTCTGCCTTGAAGACATTCAAAGTCCTGGCCTCCACTGCGCTCCGTGGCAATGAATTCCACAGGCCCACCACTCTCTGGCTGAAGAAATGTCTCCTCATTTCCGTTCTAAATCGACCCCCTCTAATTCTAAGGCTGTGCCCATGGGTCCTAGTATCCCCACCCAACGGAAACAACTTCCCAGCGTCCACCCTTTCTAAGCCATGCATTATCTTGTAAGTTTCTATTAGATCTCCCCTCAACCTTCTAAACTTTAATGAATACAATCCCAGGATCCTCAGCCGTTCATCGTATGTTAGGCCTACGATTCCAGGGATCATCCGTGTAAATCTCTGCTGGACACGCTCCAGTGCCAGTATGTCCTTCCTGAGGTGTGGGGCCCAAAATTGGCCACAGTATTCTAAATGGAGCCTAACTAGAGCTTTATAAAGTCTCAGAAGCACATCGCTGCTTTTATATTCCAACCCTCTTGAGATAAATGACAACATTCCATTCGCTTTCTTAATCACGGACTCAACCTGCAAGTTAACCTTTAGAGAATCCTGTACGAGCACTCCCAGATCCCTTTGTACTTCGGCTTTATGAATTTTCTCTCCGTTCAGAAAATAGTCCATGCCTGTATTCTTTTTTCCAAAGTGCAAGACCTCGCATTTTCTCACGTTGAATTTCATCAGCCATTTCCTGGACCACTCTCCTAAACTGTCTAAATCATTCTGCAGCCTCCCCACCTCCTCTGTATTACCTGCCTGTCCACCCAACTTTGTATCATCGGCAAACTTCGCCAGAATGCCCCCAGTCCCTTCATCCAGATCATTAATATATAAAGTGAACAGCTGTGGCCCCAACACTGAACCCTGCAGGACACCACTTGTCACCGGTTGCCATTCCGAAAAAGAGCCTTTTATCCCAACTCTCTGCCTTCTGTCAGACAACCAATCCTCAATCCATGGTGATTCACGTGAGAATACATAGAAATCGACAAGGGTAACATGGGACAGAGTTCACTGCTTTTAAAATTCTCAGATGTTCTGCTAGGAATTATTTGCATGGCTCCTATGATTTTTATGATCCAGAGGGTGTCTGCCAGGAGAGACTGACGTGATTTCTCCTTTGATTCATAGATGGACAGGTGCCACCTCTGGACCCAGAAACGGCAAATTCCTCCGTTATTCTGTTTAACAGTAGCAGCACAGTGTTGGCATCTTTTGAGACAGAGCCATATCCTGAGAGTCCACACAGGTTTGACTGCAAACAACAGTCTGCTCTGTCAAAGCCAGCTACGGCCACCCATATTGGGAAGTGAAGAGCAACAAAGAAGTGGGATGAAAAGTTGGAGTCTGTTACAAAAGCATCAACCGAAAAGGACAGGGCAATGAATGTTCACTGGGACAGAATGATAAGTGCTGGTGTATCCAGACAGCGATGTTCTCATGTATAGCCTTACATAATTTTATTAAAACAATATTACCCCATTTTAAGGAGTATCCCACCACAACACTAACCCACTTATGCAGTGAGTCTCTCTATTCTGCACCAGAGATAAGTAATAAATTAATGAAGATCATGTTGACCATGAGGAATATCACTGAAATTGAACACCAATACTTTCACCTCAGAGTACATTCCAGTTAGGATCACAGTCATGCTGCCCCACACATCCAGGCTAGAATCTTCACCCTGGAAAATGTTGAATATTGACCTTAATATCTATTTTATCTAAAATTTTTAAACCATGATTGATTCTGATCATTCCGAGCAGAGTTTTTCGGTAAATGTGCATTTGAAGTTTCACTGAGTATAAATCCCATTTCTATTCTGGTTTAACTTTCATTGGTTCCCCAACCAAGGGCAAGTGTTTTGGTTCCTAAAGATAGTTGCATGCGCGTAGCAGAGGTGCTGGTGACTAAAGCAATCACATACTTATTCAGTGCTGCTTCTTGGTGAAGCCCTGTTCTCCTGCAGCATAGCAGACCAGTTAAAGTTCTCCTAACAATGCAAAGCTCTGAAAGTCTGTTTGGAATGAAGCCTTATAGCTGGTTATTTACTTAGGCCAGGCAGGAAAGGATGCCTAATGTCCCATTTGAAATGGACTGTGTCAAATCTCCAGAAAAGCCACTAGGGATAATTCTGACCGTAGAGAAAACCTTAAAATGGGAGATGTTGCCCATGAAACATCTCTCCAATTTTACATTCCATTGACATTAGTGGAAATTGGGAAAGATGTATCACACATAGCTGTTTAGTTTCACACTATTGGCCAAAGTCAAAATGAATCCCAGCATTGTTTAAAGTTACTACGCAGAACTGCTCTCTCATTAGACAGCAACAATTGGTGGTAAGTCTAAGCTGAGGGTCACCAGACAAGAGGTTAAGAAACCAGGACCTTCACAGTAACCTCAGTCAGTACAGGAACTGAGACTGCACAGTCGATATTATTACATACCAGCTCTCCAGCCAACTGAGCTCACCATCAGTCCACAACATAGAAACAGCTGTTCAGTCTCCAGTGTATGTACTGGAAGTCAAAGAGTCATAGAATCATAGGGCTGTACAGCACCGAAACAGACCCTTTGGTCCAACTTGTCCATACTGACCAGATGTCCCAAATAAATCTAGTCCCATTTTCCAGAATTTGGCCCATATCCCCCTTAAACCCTTCCTATTCATATACCCATCCAGGTGCCTTTTAAATGTTGTAATTGTACCAGCCTCCACCACTTCTTCTAGCAGCTCATACATGCACCATCCTCTGTGTGAAATGGTTGCCCCTTAGGTCCATTTTAAATCTTTCCCCTGTCACGTTAAATCTATGCCCTCTAGATCTGGACTCCCCAACCCCAGGAAAAAGACCTTGGCTAATCATCCTATCCATGACCCTCATGATTTTACAAACCTCTATAAGGTCACCCCTTAGCCTCTGATGCTCCAGGGAAAATAGTCACAACCTATTCAGCCTCTCCCTATATCTCAAACCCTCCAACCCTGGCAACATCATCGCAAATCTTTTCTGAGACCTTTCAAGCTTTATAACATCCTTCCTATAGCAGGGAGACCAGAATTGAATGCAATATTCCAAAAGTGGCCTAACCAACATCCTGAACAGCTGCAACATGACCTCCCAACTCCTATACTGAAAACACTGACCGATAAAGGCAAGCATACCAAATGCCTTCTTCACTATCCTGTCTACCTGCAACTCCACTTTCACTCCAAGGTCTCTTTGTTGAGTAATTCTTCCCAGGACCTTGCCAATAAGTGTTTAAGTCTTGCCCTGATTTGCCTTCCCAAAATGCAGCATCTCACATTTATATAAATTAAACTCATCTGTTGCTCCTCGGCCCTTTGGCTCTGAGGTGACCTTGTTCGTTGTCCACTACACCACCAATTTTGGCGTCATCTGCAAACTTACTAACCATACTTCCTATGTTCACATTCAAATCGTTTATACAAATAACAAAAAGCAGTGGGCTCAGCGCCGATCCTTGTGCCATTCAGCTTAATCTCATTTTCCAGCTTTGTTTTCTGGTCTTAGCTTTGTAGGTTATAACATTTCATGTGGTGTAACCAAAGTGGTTTTAGATGTAATGAAGGTTGCTGCCTCTCCAGTGGGTGAAATGGTTTCCCTATGAATCTCCTCAGAACTTTCTATTTTTTACCCTGAATCTATGTTCCTAGGTTATGGCCTTCTCACCCACTTTATCCAGGCTCCTTATAATATTATCCTACCATGTAGTGAGTATTCCTTTTCCTTGTTAGACTATCTCAAACACATTACTTCACAGTTGTTCAGATTGGACTCCATTTGACACAGTTTCCCCCACCTGACCAATCCATGGACATTTTCCTGCAGTCTACAGCTGGCCCTGGGTCAATTTTTCACTTAAAAGATAATAAACTGCAAAAGCTGGAAATCTGTGGCAAACACTTGAGAAACTTTTTTGTTTGCTTTCCATTTTACAGTACATTTTAACACAGGCTTCCACTAAGTGTCACAAAACTCTTAATGGAATATACACATTAAGTTTTTTTCATCACATAAGAAGTTTCAATGTTTTATTTGAAGCCATAACTAGCAAATATTGCGTTTTATTTACCCAAGTGAAACCTTCACAAGACTTTAATAGAATGGGAAGGTGCTCAAAAGATGGAACATGATCGAGGAACTGTTCAACTACAAACATTTATGACAGTCCAGGGACTGATGAGACATCCAGGAGATTTGTTACAGTCAGTAACAAAGCCAAAGTATATATTAAAGGGTTTTGAGAATGGTTTTGAAGCAGGCCATGACTGTTGCAAATTGAAAGATGGTGGAAAAATGCATAGATTAGTCTATCTGCACGTGCGCATGATTTCCCAATCATATCTGGGAACAACAGATCTATTGGCAATGATCACTGCCAATGACAAGGAGAGATCCAACCTCAATTAGCCTCCCCAGCTCAGCCTTCTACCAAACTCAACAGCCAGTGCTTGACAACAAGGACTTCCACATGTCGTCCAAAGTCTCATGTTGCAATGCAGTCGTCATCTCCATATTTCCCCACCACAGGGAGATCTGGTCTGTGCATCAGCAATACATAAGAGTGCTGGAGAAATTCCGTCAACAACGCCTCCACTGCAGCCACTGGGTTCAAAGGGATAATAAAACAAACACAGCTGTTCTTTTTGAAATCAGCTCCAACTAAAACTACTGCAAAATCAACAATGACGCACCGTGTCTGAATGCCTGAAAACATCTCCCTTGGATCATCTTTGGTTTTCTCAAATGATGAGGGTTCCAGGGCAAGACAAAGAAAATGCTTCAAAGACTTTGTGAAGCTCTCCTTGAGAAGCAGTAACATTGACTTTGGTGACTGTGAAGAGCCAACTTCCTATTGTTCAAAATGGCACTACCTGTCCGTCAAGTTGGGTAGATAACAGCCTAGTGGCATTATCAGTGGACTGTTAATCCAGAGTCTCAGCTATTGATCTGGGGACCTGGGTTTGAATCCCGCCATGGCAGCTTTTGGAACTTGAGTTCAATGAAAAATATCTGGAATTAAGAGTCAAGTGATGACTATGAATCCATTGCCAATTGTCAGAAAAACCCATTTGGTTCACTCATGGTCTTTAGGGAAGGAAATCTGCCAACCTTACCTGGCCTGGCCTACCTGTGAGTCCAGACCCACAGCAATGTGGTTGACTCTCAACTGCCACCTGGGTAATTAGGAATGGGCAATGAATGCTGGTCTAGACAGTGATGCCATTATCCTGTGAATGAATTTAAAAAAAAAGCTGTATCAGGCTTGAGTTACAATGTTGTAATGATGAGGCAAAGCAACAGTAAGGAATGAAAGAGAAACAAATCTTGCACTCCAGGCCTAACTAGTTTGTGGATGTCCTTCCCCAAGTGCCCAAAGATATACAAACGGAGGATTGACCTGTTCAGTCCAATGAAGACCCACGGTAGAAATTTGAGGGGGCCCTGAGTAGACATCATCCTCCAATTAAGGGATAATCATCTCTTATGAAATCAAGAAAATGGAACAGTTTATACAATTTAAAACTGACCTTCTGTAACCATTTACAAGCCGTGGAATTAATGCATATATAATTCACAACAACAACTATCATTTATATTGTGCCTTGAGTTGCTTTACAGCTGTGTTATAAAATAAATTATGACTCTGAGCCACTGAAGGAGGGCTTACGTAGGGTAATGGGTCAAAAACATGGTCAAAGAAGTTGCTGTTAAGGCTTTAAAATAGAAAAAGGGGTAGGAAGGTGGGAGGTTTTACAGAGGGAATTCCAGCACATGGGTTCCACGTATTACAAAGTTGGGTAGAGTATTTGTGGACTGGAAGGCAGGATATTAGAATTTGATGTTTGTGAAATGATAGGGAAGAAGAATGTGTGGTCCCTTTAAAAGATCATGTGCTTTTTACACTTGGAGATTAAAAAAAGGTCTGCAGGTAGCAGCAGACGCACAGGGAGTTCTTGAAGTTGAAACATTGTGTTAAAAGGCTATACCGTTGGCAGGCAAAACATCATTTTTACCAAGACAACAGGGCTTTGAATTTAGCCAATTAATTTAAACCAGGCCCTAGATAACAAAACCCAATTAAATTTAAATCTGATGGCGTTGAGAACCTAGGATCAATCCTATTGTAAGAAATTAATAGGTCATCAAGAGTATAAAAGAAGAGGGCATTAGAAAATTGGGGTGATGGTCACCTGTCATCTGCCAAGAGAACAGCTCTCAGCTATGAGTAATCACTGACTCTCATTAAATTCTCTAAGCTGTCAGAAAGCCACCATCTAAACTAAAGGTATAACGGAACTCTTAGCTAATATTCCTGACACAAGGATTCAATGGAGAAAAGCATTCCTGACTGGCCAATGGCAAAGAAGGCAAAGAAAATTCCAGAAGATTTATCCTGGTTGTAATTTTGAGAAACTAAATTTTAATTTATTTTTCTTATTACTTTGGTTTATATAGGTGGGTCTTGTATTTATTGGAACAGCATACCATCAGAATTTTGTTTTATTCAGGAATATTAGTCGGAATTGTTTACTGTTAGAGTTAGTTAATTAATTGCAATTAGTTAATTGTTACTTTTTGATTATAAAACAAGTGTCTGGGATTTCTTTCATATAACGACTCCTTTATAACAGCTTGGGAGTGGGTGAGAGGCAGATCATACCACTTTTCACACTTCAACAGATCACGAGGCGAGCCAAGCTTCTCCGGGTGTGTCGATTTTAGTTATCGGGGTTGGGGAAGGGTGTTGGTCTCCCCTTCGCAACAGACGGGGGGGCTCATGTCCGGAATCTGGCTGGCTTGTGTACAGGATCCGAATGGATCTGAATGGATTCATACAGATTTAAACAGACTTGAGGATTAGCCTCCTGGATCTCTAAATAAAACGTAGGCAAGAAGTAGAAAATCTGTTTAATTTCGGTTACTTGTGGCTGGTTAAATTAAAAGTGGGGGAAATGGCTCTTTACATTGCTAAAGAGGTTCTGGGGTTTGAAGAATCTTCCCAAATTTGCCAAGAAAGTTTAGAAAGACAGAGGAAGGATATACTTTTATACTTAGCAAACAGGCTAGAATTGGGTTTAACTGGGGATAAGAGGAAAGCTGGAATTCTAATGGAGTTGGTCAAGCATTTATGTATATCAGAGAAACAGGTAAGTGCAGTGAAGTTAGAAAAAATTAAATTGAAAATTAGACAATTCGAATTAGAAAGGGGAAAAGAGAGAGAAGAAACGGAACTGGAAAAGTTTGAATTACGGTTACAATCAGACAAAAAGAAAAAGAGAGAAAGGAAAGGGAAAAAGAGAGAAGAGGAAGAGAGAGACAGAGTTGCAAATTAAACAGGAAAATCAATTTAGAAGGATGGAAATGAAGGTGGAAGATAGGTTTAGTGAGAAGGAGAGTGATGATGAGTAAACACATCGTAGCCAAAGACGTGGTAGGGATATTTACTAATATGTCAAGACATTACCTAAATTCAATGAAAAAGATGTAGAAGCCTCTTTCATTTCCTTTGGGGAATTGGCAAAACAGATGACCAGGCCAGAAACTATGTGGGTAACTTTAATTCAGACCAAGTTGGTAGGTAGGGCTAGTAAGGTGTTTGTAATGCTGTCAGATGAGGTGTGAAGAGACTATGAAGAAGTAAAATGGCTATATTGAGTGCCTATGAATTGGTACCAGAAGCACATAGACAGTGGTCCAGAAATATAAGAAAGGAAGCAGGTCAGACTTACGTCAAGTTTGAAAGAAATGAACAGAGCAACTTCAATAGATGGGTGAGAGCATTAAAGATAGAAAAGATATATGAGGATCTTAGAGATATTATTCTGCTGGAGAAGTTCAAAAACTCACTTCCAGAAATGATAAGAACTCACATTGAGAAACAGAAAGTTAGAACAGCAAGAAGAGTTGCAGAAAAGGTGGATGAATGTGCATTAGCGCATAAATTGAAATCTAGCTTCCGACAACAATTTCATTCTATGACGGACAGAAATTGGGAAAAAGGGAGATCTGTCAATGAAAAACAAAATGTAGATCACAATAGGCACAGTTTACCACATGTGAAAAAGAAACCCAAGACGGTGAAAAAGAGGTGAAAGGCCTCAGGTGTTTCCACTGAAATAGAGGAGGGCACACTATGTCACTGTGCTGGTGGATTAAGAGAGGCACTGGGAAAAGGATGTGGTAAAAGAGGTTAAACCAGTGGGATTAGTTGAGATGGTGAGGGAAATCCCAAGTGAAATCGAGGAACTGCAGGAGAGTACGCCGCCTAGTTACGGCCTAGATAGTAAGATAGTGCCCCAATCTCCTCAAAGGCTTCATCTCCGTGGGGGAGAAGGTAACAAAATTAAAATATTGAAAGATATGGGAGCTGGTCAGTCTCTAATAGTAAGAGGTGAAAGTATTTGCACTCCTTCTGAAATGTTACCCGAGAGATTGATATTCTGTGGAATAAATGGAGAGAGATTTCGCGTTCGCTCGGGTAAGATAAGGCTGGAAAGTCCAATCAAGACTGGGGAAGTGACAGTGGGAGTGATTGAAAGGGTGTCTATTCCAGGTATACAGTTTGTTCTTGGAAACAACCTAGCCAGATCAAAGGTGGAAGTAATGCCCATTGTAGTTGAGAAACCGAAAAGAAACCAGGGAACTGAAGAATTAAATGGAAAATACCCTGGAGTTTTTCCAGACTGTGTGGTGACAAGATCCCACAATCATAAGTTAAAGCAAGAAAACGAAACCAAAGGGAAAGATAAAGGAGTTGAGGTCCAGTTAGATGACACCCAGTTTGATGAAACGGTAAAGGAAAAACCTAAGCAACTAAAAGGATCAGGCAGAGGTGTTTAGTCCTGAAAGATTAATGGAGTTACAAGAAGATGAGAAAATAAAAGATTTATGTCATAAAGCTGACATGGAAAATGAATTTGAATGTATTCCAGAATGTTATTACATTAAGGATAAAATCTTAAGGCGGAAATGGAGACTTTGGCAGGTTAGTGTAGAGGAGAAATGGACGGAAGTTCACCAGTTTGTGTTGCTGGTAGAACACAGACAGTAAGTACTGCAGGTAGCACACAAATGACCTGTAGGAGGTCATCTAGGAATGTGGAAGACTCAGGCTAAGATTCAGAAACATTACTGTTAGCCTGGATTACATAAAGATGTAGTTGAATTTTGCTGTACTTGTCATACGTGTCAGATGGTAGGAAAACCACAGGCTGTAATAAAAACAGCACCTTTGATGCCAATTCCTGCATTTGAAGAACTTTTCACGTGGGTTATGAATGATTGTGTAGGTCTCCTCGCTAAAACCAAAAGTGGGAACTGGTATTTGCTAACCATAATGGAGGTGTCTACCAGATTTCCAGAGGCAATTCCATTATGGAATGTCAAGGCAAAACAGGTGGTGGAAGAGTTGCTTGCTTTCTTTACCCATTACGGACTACCCAGGGAGATTGAGTCATAGCAAGGGTCTAATTTTACAGCCAGACTATTTCAGGAGGTCATGGATAGTTTAGGCATCCAACACTTTAAATCAAGTGCGTACCATCCTGAATCCCAGGGGGCATTGGAAAGTTGGCATCAGACCCAAAAGACCATGCTAAGGGCTTATTACCAGGATTACCCAAATGGTTGGGATAAAGGTATCCCATTTATATTGCTTGGTGTTAGAGATGCTCTAAATAAATCAACTCTGTTTACTCTATTTGAATTGATATTCACATATGAAGTAAGAGGGCCTTTAAAATTAACTAAAGAAAAGTGATAGGCCTGAATTCAGAGATCTCACAGTTGGGTTATGTATCTGAGGTGAGAGAAAGATTAAACTGAGTCGGTGAATTAGCTAGACAACATTTAAAGGTAGCACAGCATCTAATGAAGCCAGAAGCAGATAAGAAATCAAAAATTCGTATGCTTGCTTGTGGGGATAGAGTATTGGTATTACCTGTGGTAGAAAATCCCTTCAAAGCAAGGTTTAGTGGTCCCTATCAGATTGAGAAGAAGTTATGTCAGGTGAGCTATCTGGTAAAGATGCCAGATAGGAAAAAAATTCGAGTATATCATGTAAACATGCTGAAACTTTACAATGACAGGGAAAGGGAACTGGAGAAACAGATATTAGTCACTGCCATTTAGTGAGGAATCAAATCCAGATGATTTGGATCTTGATGTGCCTTGGAATAAATTGAGCAATGAGGAAGTCCTCAAAGAATGGGATGGGATAGTAAACTATCTGACCCAGGGACAGAGAACTGAATTGAAAGGCTTGTTGCAGCATTATAAGGACATTTGTAGAAATAGAATGGGGAAGACCAGTACTATAGTACATGAGGTTGACGTAGGGAATGCTGTTCCGATAAAACAACACCCCTACAGGTTTAGTCCTTTTGAAGCAGTACAGATACAGAACGAATTGGAAGCGATGCTCCAAGAAGATATCATCGAGCTGAGTCAAAGCGATTGGAGTTCGCCGATCCTGTTGGTTCCCAAACCTGAACAATTTTGCGTAGACTGTTAGAAGGTCAACTCCATGATCAAATCAGATTCATAGTCAATTCCAAGGCTGGACGACCGTGTGGAAAAGTTGGACAAATCACTTTCCATCACAAAGTTGGACTTACTTCATGGTTACAGGCAAGTACTTTTGTCGGAAAGAGCAAAAGAAGTTTCTGCTTTTGTAACTCCAAATGCGCTATATCAATTTAAAATAATGCCTTTTGGAATGAAGAACATACCAGGCACATTTCAAAGACTTATGAACAGTGTTGTGGCAGGATTGATTAATTGTGCCTTCTATAGATAACTTAGTGATCTTTAGCCACTTGTGGAAAGATCACATGGCACATTTTACAGAGTTTTTAGAGAGACTGTGCAAGGTGCAGTTGGTCAGAAATTTGGCAAAAACAGAATTCATGAAGGCAGAAGTGACATTCTTAAGGCACAACACTGGACACGGATGGATGACACTGAGGAACATGAAGATGAAGGCCATTAAGGAATTTCCAAGACAGTCCTCAAAGAGGTCCAATGATTTTTGGGACTGAGCAGATTCTACAGGAAATTTGTACCAAATTAGTAGCATGGTTGCATCGCTGATGGATTTGTTAAAGAAGAACATGAAATTTCAGTGAACAGAACAATGCCAGGAGGCATTTGAGAATTTAAAAGCAGTCATAACCACCTCACCATTTTCAGCCATGTCAAATTTCTTGAAACCTTTAAAGTCTCCATCACCACAAGAGATGTAGGTGTTGGAGCTGTGTTGTTACAGGAGGATGATTGTGGAATGGAAAGGCCAATTGGTTATTTTTCAAAGAAACTCAAAATTGACCAGAGAAAATATTCAACCATTGAAAAAGGGTTATTGAGTTTGGTGATAATAGGTACTGCAGATGCTGGAGAATCCAAGATAACAAGGTGTAGAGCTGGATGAACACAGCAGGCCAAGCAGCATCATCGGAGCAGGAAAGCTTGACGTTTCGGGCCTAGACCCTTCATCAGAAAAGGCCCGAAACGT
>JAHRHZ010000268.1:2839571-2906420 GCA_024137785.1 Ginglymostoma cirratum
ACGTTTCGGGCCTTTTCTGATGAAGGGTCTAGGCCCGAAACGTCAAGCTTTCCTGCTCCGATGATGCTGCTTGGCCTGCTGTGTTCATCCAGCTCTACACCTTGTTATCAAGTTTGGTACTGGCCTTACCACATTTTAATGTTTATATTGCAGACAATGTAACAGAAACGGTTGCCTACACTGATCACAACCCGCTGACATTTTTGGAAAGATTTAAAGACAAGAACACCAGACTATTTCATTGGAGTCCTATATTACAAGCATTTCATTTACAGATTGTACATGTCGTGGGTTGTGAAAATGTTATTATGAATGCTTTATTGCAGGTTTAAAAGGGAAATGTGTATGTAAGATAAAAATGGCGTTATTCAATGTTTTATGTATATGTATATAGAATTAGTATGAAATATGTAACTCTAAGATCTAACACTAGATGTGGCAATAATGGTGTTAAGATTTAGAAAAAAAAGCCATCTTTTCATCATGATAGTTCTTTTTTTCTTAAGGGGGAGGCGTCGCTTCCTTTGCTTCCTTTACACCACCTCTATTCCAGTCCATACGTGGCAATTAAAGTCCCACATTATAACTGTGTTTTGATGTTTACATGTCTCTATAATTTCCTGCCAGATTTGTTCCTCTATGTCCTTATGCGATGCTATCCCACCTTTCTCTTCAGGTTGCTTAGACTTAAAAACTCATGTAGCTGTAACCAGCTACCTCATCTACCTTAATCTCCAGTTAATACCTTAGAGATCAGTTATGGATTTCTTTGAACATCTGTATCTCTTCCTAGTATTTCCTAACAGACTTCCCCACACATCGTGAACACCATTGCTTGCTCACATTGACGCTCATGGATGTCATAACCAGCTGGGAGTCCTAAACCTGGCCTTCAACTGTCAGATCATTGTATGTTCCTGGTCCTCCCCTGTACCTGTCCAGCTTCCTACTCATTACCAAGTAGAATATCTGAAAAGGAATGCAAATTTCTTCCTGATAGTGTGAAGGGAATGCAAATGGAAATTGTCAGTCTTGGCTTGGCCTACAGATCTGATTTACTTTACTGATACCTGATGTTCCAATTCTGCTCAAACAGCTTTGTGCTTCCCTCTTGGACTTTGCCAGTTTTAACTCCTTCACCATCCAATCCGTCTCAGCCAGGTACCTTTCAACTTCACCCACCATGACATGACATTTGAGGTTATGGAGGTCACTGACTACGTAAGAAGGGTAGTGTGGGATTTGATCACACAAATAGCCTAAAGATCATAAATCAGGGATTCTTTGTTCTACTAGCATCAGGTATTTATAAACATGAAGGGGAATTAAGGTTAAACTAGGAAAAGAACTTCAGAGGATTAAAGGACAAATTTGATTTGGCTAGAGTTAAGGAATAAAAAAGAGTGCAATTACGTAAGTTGGTGTAAACCCTCGGCCACCAGGAAGGAGATAGTTGAACAAATCTGGTCGGAAATTAGAGAGATATGTAAACAGTATAGTACTGTTATAATGGAGGACTTTAATTACCCACATGAGGACTGGGATAGAGGTGGTGTAAGGGAAGCAAAGGACATGCATTCCTAGATTGTGATCGGGAGACCTTGCCACAGCAGCATAATTCCAGTCCAACAAGAAAGAAGGCACTGCTAGATCCGGTTGTTGGGAATGAAGTGGGCTGAGTAAATCAAGAGACAGTGGGGATATATATAGGGAACAGTGACAATTGCACTATAATGTTTACAATGACAATGGAAAACGACAATGGTCAATCCAGAGTAAGAATAATGAATTGGGAGATAGTGGACTTCAATGGGGCAAGAACAAAGCTGGGCCGGATAGATGGGAATCAAATGTTAGTAATGTCAAAGTATACTTCCTCAAAAGGGAAAGGCATGACAAACAAAGCCAGAGCTCCCTGGATGACAAAGGAAATAGAAAAGAATTTAAAAAAGGAAGTATATACTTATGATAGGTGTCAGGCAGTAAATCCAAGTGAGAACTAGATACAGAAGCTTCAAGAAGGATGTCAAAGAGCAAATACAAGAAGCAAAAAACAAACCCTTATACTATCGCAGTTCACATAAAAGGAAAATCTAAAATCTCTATAAGAACATCAACAGTAAAACCGTGGTAAAAGAAGCAGTATGGATTTGGCACCAAAGAGGGGACTTACACGTTCAGCCAAGATGCATGCCTGAGGTGTTAAATGAATAAAAACTGAAAGAACTGTGGATGCTGTAAATCAGGAACAAAAACAGAAGTTCCTGGAAAAGCTCAGCAGGTCTGGCAGCATCTGTGAAGAAAAAGTCAGAGTTAATGTTTTGGGTCCGGTGATCCGAGGAAGATCAGACCAGTAATTACAGATCAGATCGTTCATCTTTGGGGATGGGGAAGCCTCTAGAGTTGAATTAATAGAACCTGGCAAAATGTGGGTTGATTTGGATGAAGCAGCATGGATTTGTTCAGGGAAAACTGTATCTAATTAATTTCCTGGCATGTTCTTTTGAAGAGCTAACAGAGTGTATTAATGAGGTGTGCACAGACTTCCAAAAGGCATTTGATACAGTGGCAGACAACAAACTCAAGAGGGAAATTATAAAAAATGACAGTAGCAATGTAGCTGGAGCAATAGGAAATAGAGGACAATGGTCATTACTTTTTGGGCTGGAAGAAGGCTTTCCCCTGGGCTTGGTTTAGAATCTTTGCTTTTACTGACATAGCAAAAAAACAATCTAGATCTTGGTGTGCAGGGAACAATTTCAAAGTTGGTGGATAATACAAAACTTTGGCGTATTGTAAACTGTGAGGAGCACGGTTTAGAGCCTCCAAAGGACATTTACTAGTTGGTGGATTGTGCAAATAGGTGGCAGATGAAATACAACACAGAGAAGTGTGAGGTGATACACTTTGGCCCAACAAACACGAAGAGGCAGTAGAAGGTAAAGGCTACTCTTCTAAAGGGTGAGCAGGAGCAGATAGACATGACCGTATGTCTAAATAATTTAAGACACTGGTTAAGAGCAAATACAGCATTCTAGGCTTCATTGACAAGTACAGGCAGGTTACGATAAACTTATATAAGACACTGGCTAGCCTTCAGCTGAAGTTTTATGTTCAGATTTTTTGCTCTGCGTTGTAGGAAGGGTGTGAATGCTTTGAAGAGCGTGCAGAAGAGGTTTATGAATATAGTTCAGTGGATGAGAGACCTCAGTTGCAAAGCTAGATTGGAGAAGTTATGGACCTGTTTTCCTGAGAGAGAAGGCTAGGAGGAAATTTTATAAAAGTTGATGGGTCTGGACAGAGTAAATAGGGAGAAACCTTTACATCTTGTAAACAAATCAAGAACCATAGGGCACAGCTTTAAAATACTTTTTAAATGAAGCAAATGAGAGATGAGAAAAATACTTTTTTTTGGGAAATGTAGTAGAGGCTGGCTTACTTGAGGCATTCACAGTGGGCATTAGATAAATACCCAAAAGCAGTGTTCAGGGTTGCACGGTAAAGGCAGGAAACTGGCTTTCATTTAAAATGCTCAGAGCTGATGCATTCTCGACAGGCTGAATGGTCTCCTCCCACATTGTGATAATTCAATGATAGCTCACATCTGATTGACAAAATCCTTTTTCTGCTTCTTCCTCTCTTCGCAAGGCCTTGTTTCTGACAAGGTTACCCTTTCCTCAAGATATGGTATAGCTGACTGCTTGAGTGTGACTACTCAGTACACTCCGTCCTGGTTGCCTCCTTGTGTTGTAGGCTCTGTTACACATATAATCAGCTTTAGTGTAATTACTATGTATTTACTACATGTTTACACCAATACATTGTGTGTTATACCAATTCTGAGTTGATTATTTCAAGCCTTGGTCATATATATCATTTGAGAGTCTGACACAGATAGTGATTACACAAGAGGGAAAACAATTGCAGGAAAACCATTCATCCTGGACATATTAATTTATTCTGGGAAATCTGATACATAAGGGATTCATTTGTTACACTGTCGTTAAATAATTCCAATTAAGACGGTGAAGGTAGTTCAACTAAATACAGGCAATCTGTAATTAAATGTGCTATGGTCTTCAAACTAATAAAACTAATAACAAAAGAAATCCCTAAAAAACACATTTTAAATAAAATGCTTTATTGAAGTGAGTTAAGTGCCAGACAGAGGAAAGGTGTCCAACATCAAATAGGAGTTCTGTTCTCCATGAAACTACCTTACATCTCAGGGCAGCATAGTGGCTCAGTGGTTAGCACTGCTGCCTCACAGCACCAGGGACCTAGGTTCAATTCCATCCTCAGGTGACTGTGTGGAGTTTGCACATTCTCCCTGTGTCTGCGTCGGGGTGCTCCAAAAATGTGCAGGCTGGGTAGATTGGCCATGCTAAATTGCCTGTAGTGTTCAGGGATGTTTAAGTTAGATGGGCCAGACATGGGGAAATGCAGGGGTAGGGGAATGGGTCTGGGTGGGATGCTCTCTGGAGGAACTTGTTGGGCCGAATAGCCTGTTTCCACACTGTAGGGATTCTATGATTCCCCAAACTGAATGTAGAGGAAACTATAGGCAATAATTACTCATGAACATATTTCTGTAAACAGAAAAAAAAACTTCATAAAATGCTCATGTGATGATGCTGTGGCTTTCAAGAGGGTATTTTATCCTGTTTTGTTTTATGAAGAGAGGTTGTAAGGCAGAGGTACCAAGCCAGATACTGAAGACCATTTGAATAAACAGCTTGTGGAGCCTTGGTGTTTTTTTAAAGTTGGAAGCAGCTGCGTGTGGCCAGCTCTCGCAGACCCAGGTTTTCTAGTTTTCTTTTAGCTTTTAATTTTAGCTTTAAGCAGAAGCATTTGGGGTCTCAAAAGAATTTTAAGCTTCAGTGAATGTCTCTTGATTGCTACTCTCTCTGAATTTTCTCTTGATGTTTTTCCTCCTGGCTTGGAGAACTGCTTGTGAGGATCAGTGTCTGAATTTACCCTCTTGGAACAGGTAATCAGTAATAGTTACTGTATCTATTACTCTGTTAAGTTTCCAACAGAGTTGTTATTCCAAATGCCTGTTTCTTTGGTTGTATTTTAACTACAGTGTTTAAATAAATTGCGTTTTGCTTAATATCGAGTAGTTTGGCCAGTCGCATTGCATCTGGAACAGACACTTTACATTTGTCTTTAAAATAAGAAAAAGTTAGGGCCTATGCTACCTTCTTAAAATATTTTGAGAGAGTCTGATCTGGTCCACGATACTCAATATGTACAAAGCTGATTGATGAAAACATCTATTTTATACACAACAATCACCGACCATGAATAGAATTCCACGATTAATTAATATAATTCTCAATGTTGTCTCCCACAGCTGCATCTGTCCATACTTTGTTTCTGTGTTTTTGCCACAGGTCACTAAGGTAGTCTGTTGGAAATCGAGCTGACTAATCCTGGAGTCATCATAAATGTGAAAAAAAATTCGTTAAACTATCCCAATTACCTGATTGACAAACTTAGATTAACTGAATACACTCACCAGGTTTCTGTAATTAACAAGAAAATGGCCTGGCTATGGACAAATTGTCCTTAACCCATGGCAGAAAAGAAAGATGACTTGCTAACTTATAATTCTTTATTGTGTAAACTCTACTCATTCTCAAATTTACTAACAAGTAGACATGCAAAGTCAAACACAGCATGATATTAAAGGTGAAAAAATGATGAAACATCAGGGGCAACACAGTCCAATAGCACCTCTCTGAACAACTGGATTTAATGAATTGCTTTCATCGAATTAATTTTAGTTCATTGTCAATGAGACAAAGTTGTTTGGACACAGATTCTCGTTCAGGCACTATTTGAGAAATTGTGACCTTCAGTTTCTTAAAAGATAATTTTCTCTTTTCCCTTTCATGAAGGGAATTTACAGAGAATGGTGAATGGGAGCCAGCTAGATATTACTTGAGAATTTGTAATGCTTTGAGATAGGAGAGAGATTTTTGATCCTTTTGGTTTATAGTCTTAATGTTTCTTTGCTGCACTGGCCCCACACAAGAAATGATTACCTGGTCAGGAGCCAATTAAAATATTGTTGTCAATCAACTGTGACCAGTTCAGAATCCATTGACCCCATGGCTGTCTGCTTTTGCTCATATTGTTCTAGAGAAAAAGGCGACAAAAAATACCAACTCAGAATGTGCTCCAGTAGACATGATTTTAAAACTTCATCCATTTCTCTTGGTTTAAAGCAGGATCTTCCTTTTTTAGTCCACAGTCCAAAAGTAAAGGAAATAACAAGATGTTGTCTTTATAATTTTTGTGAAGATTTATCCACATATTTAGAAAAAAAGACTGAAATATATTTACCTAGATTTCCACTTGTCTGCTTTAAAAACTTTGACAGTTCACCAGCTTCTTACAATAGCTTCTGAAAGAAGTTAATTATTTTTTTCTATTCATTTGTGGGATGTGGGCATCGCTGGCCAGCCAGCAGTTCTTGCCCATCCCTATTTGCCCCTTGAGAAGGTGATGGTGAGCTGCCTTCTTGAACTGCTGCAGTCCTCCTGCTGTGGGTTGACCCACAATGCTATTAGGGAGGGAATTCCAGGATTTTGACCCAGTGACAGTGAAGGAATGGCGATTTATTTACAAGTCAGGATGGTGAGTAGCTTGGAGGGGAACTTGGGGATGGTGGTGTTTCCATATATCTGCTGCCCTTGCCCTTCTAGGTGGAAGTGGTCGTGGGTTTGGTAGGTGATGTCTGAGGATCTTTGGTGAATTTATGCATCTCGTCAATAGTACACATGGCTGCTACTGAGCGTCGGTGGTGGAGGGAGTATAGATGCTTGTGGATGTGGTGCCAATCAAGCGGACTGCTTTGTCCTAGATGGTGTCAGACTTCTTGAGTGTTTATGAGCTGCACTCATCCAGGTAAGTGGGGTGTATTCCATCACTCATCTGACTTGTGCCTTGTAGATGGTGGACAGGCTTTGAAGAGTCAGAGGTGAGTTACTCGCTGCAGTATTCCTAGCTTCTGGCCTGCTCTTGCAGCCACTGTGTTAATGTGGTGAGTCCAGTTGAGACTTTGATCAATGATAACACCCAGAATGTTGATAATGGGGGAGTTCAGTGACAGTAACATTATTCAATGTCAAGGGACAGTGGTTAGATTGTCTCTTATTGGTAATGGTCATAGTCTGGCATTTGTGTGGCACGAATGTTACTTGCCACTTGTCAGCCCAAGCCTGGATATTATCCAGGTCTTGTTCCATTTGAACACAGACTGCTTCAGTATCTGAGGAGTTGCGAATGGTGCTGAACATTGTGCAATCATCGGCGAACATCTCCACTTCTGACCTTATGGTGGAGGGAAGGTCATTAATGAAGCAGCTGAAGATGGTTCGGCCTAGGACACTACCCTGAGGAACTCCTGCTGAGATGTGCTGGAGCTGAGATGATTGACCTCCAACAACCACAACCATCTTCCTGTGTGTCAGGTATGACTCCAACCACTGGGGAGTTTGCCGCCTGATACCCATTGATTCCAGTTTTGCTGAGGTTCCTTGATGCCACGCTCAGTCGAGTGCTGCGTTGATGTCAAGGGCTGTCACTCTCACCTCTCCTCTGGAATTCAGCTCTTTTGTCCATGTTTGAACAAAGGCTGTAATGAGATCAGGAGCTGAGTGACCCTGGCAGAACCCAAGCTGGGCGTCACCAAGCAGGTTATTGCTGAGCAGGTGCTGCTTCATAGCACTGTTGATGACACCTTCCAAAACTTTACTGATGATTGAGAGTAAACTGATGGGGCGGTAATTGGCCAGTTTAGATTTGTCCTGCTCGTTGTGTACAGGACATACTTGGGCAATTTTCCACATTGTCAGGTAGATACCAGTGCTGTAACTGCGCAGGAACAGCTTGGCCAGGGGAGCGGCAAATTCTGGAGCACATGTCTTCAGTCCTATTGCCGGAATGTTGTCATGGCCCGTAGCCTTTGCAGTATCCAGTGTCTCCAACCGTTTCTTGGTATCACGTGGAGTGAATCGAAGACTGGTATCTGTAATGTTGGGGACCACTGGAGGACGCCAAGATGGATCATCCACTTGGCACTTCTGCCTGAAGATTGCTGCAAATGCTTCAGCCTTATCTTTTGCAGTGATGTACTGGGCTCTTCCATCATTGTTGATGGGGAAATTTGTGGAGCTTCCTCCTCCTCCTCCAGTGAGTTGCATAAGGATCCACCACCATTAATGACTGGATGTGGTAGGACTGCAGAGCTTAGATCTGATCCATTGGTTGTGAGATCACTTAGCTCTGTCTGTCACTTGCTGCTTTCGCTGTTTGGCATGCAAGTAGTCCTGTTTGGTAGCTTCACCAGGTTGATACCTCATCTTCAGGTATGCCTGGTGTTGCTCCTGGTGTATCCTCCTGCACTCTCCATTGACCCAGGGTTGATTCCCTGGCTTAATGGTAATGGTTGAGTGGGGGATATGCCGGGCCATGAGGTTACAGACTGTGCTGGAATACAACATAAAAACCAAAAGAACTGCCGATGCTGTAAATCAGGAACAAAAACAAAGTTGCTGGAAAAGCTCAGCAGGTCTGGCAGCATCTGTGGAGGAGAAAACAGAGTTAATGTTTCAGGTCCAGTGACCCTTCCTCAGAACTCCTAGATCAACACCATCCCGACTGTGTACCACTGTGTCGCCACCTCTGCTGGGTCTGGCCTGCCGGAGAGACAGGACATATCCAGGTGTGGGGGACATTGTTTGTAAGGTATGATTCTGTGAGTATGAATATGTCAGGCTATTGCTTGCATTAGTCTGTGAGACAGCTCTCCCAATTTTGTCACTATCCCCCAGATGTTAGTGAGGAGGACTTTGCAAGGTTGACAGGGCTGTTTCTGCCGTTATCTTTTCTGGTGCCTAGGTCAATGCCAGGTGATCCATCCAGTTTCATTTTCTTTGAGACTTTGTAGTGACTGGTACAACTGAATGGCTCGCTAGGCTATTTCAGAGGACAATTGAGAGTCAATCACATTGTTGTGGGTCTGGAGTCACATGTAGGCCAGACCAGGTGAGGGTGGCAGATTTCCTTCCCTGAAGGGAAGGGCATTAGTGAACCAGAAGGGTTTTTCTGACAGTCAGGAATTATTTAATGGTGATCAGTAGATTCTTAATTCCAGACTTTTTTCCTTATTTATTGAATTCAAATACCACCATCTGCCATGGTGGGATTCAAACCCGTGTCCCCAGAGCATTAGCTGGGTTTCTGGATTAATAGTCTGGCGATGATACCACTAGGCCATCTCCTACACATTATAGAATTCCCCATGGTCATCAGATGAAGCCCTTCTACCTTCCAACTCATTTTGGTGCACAGATCACAAACTGCAAACATTAACATTACGTCAATGTCATGTCATTCACTGTTGTGAGGTCAAATATCCAGTTAAAGCCCGAGCTTTGTGATAGTCTGAAAACTTAAAATTAAAAAAAATGCAAGCATTGTTGTTGTGAATCATGGGACAAACTTATTGTGGCTTAATATGTTCACAAGTATTTTTGGCAAATTCAACTGTTATAAAAACATGATAGGAATATGTCAAATATGTTTTAAGGCAGTGAATGATCCTTAAAAGGTAAGTGAACGTTAAATTGACAGGTATTGTGCCAACACGTTTAAAAGACGTAGATAAGTACATGAATAGGAACGGTTTGGAGGAATATGGGCCAGGAGCAGGCAGGTGGGACTAATTTAGTTTGGGATTACATTCGGCATGGACTGGTTGGACCGAAGGGTCTGTTTCCGTGCTGTATGACTCTAAGACTCTACATTCACATGCAGGAAGCTTTATCCAATTTTTTTAAAATAAAAAAGAACTCCTGATCATTCAACATTACTGAGAATCTGATTTTAATTTGTCATTTGGACGTGGATGGACAAAAGGTTTAATCTGTTGAGCTATTGAAGCATTTTTTTTGGATGATCAGAAGTCCTGAGTCATTTAATAACACTGGAATTTTTTAGAAATATTAACGAAGCTGCCAAATTACATGAACATTCATTTAAATTCCCCTTGAAGAAGGGTGAAAACTTAATTAATTGCACATAGAGCAATTACAATAGTGAAACAAACATTCAATACCCATTTTCAAGAAATATAACTATCTCAACAGCTCACAAGACCATCAATCAAACAAAACCCAAAGTCATCTTCACAAATGTGTAGAAAAACACCACAGGACCGAACCATTTAGTAGGTTTGGAACTTAGCTGTGCATTCTCAATGTGATTTCTTTGGTGTTAGTAGAGGCTCTAAATGTGAATATATTGAAAACTATGAAGCAGGTTGAATAAATGAACAGCTTTTAATTAAAGAATTGAGCAATCTGGCAAACCAGGAAGGAGTGAAGCCTGACATCCTTCATTTGCAGAACTGAGTCAATGTCCCAATAAATAGAGACATATCTTCAAACCCGATAGCCCATGCCTGCACATATCTGGCACTCCATAATAAAAATACCATGAACAGTCAAGAACCAAGTCCTTAACATTAGAATATGTCATGATTTGTAATTTCCTCCTCAAGGGAAAAATATCATGGGAAAAAGTCTAGGCCAATGTCTCGAGATTTTTGTCGATGTATAACATCTATACAATTCAGTCTTGAATCAAAGTGAAAACATAGATTTTAAACATTCTTGTTTATCTGTTTTGATTAATTTTATGGATGTTACAGTATACTACAGCACAGTTTTCTGGATTTAAGCCAGCAATTTTCCTGGACTGGGTCGACATGCAAGCCTCAAATATGATGCTGTTAGACTTGTTTAACTTTCTTTCTCCATTTTCACACCTCACTGAGGTGGAAATCAAGCCCCAGTATTCTTAGAGTTGGCACAAAATTAAAAAAAATATAAAAAGTACGCAGCATCCTTCAATTTACCAGTCTTTAAGACCCGGGTTGACAGAAAGCAAAGACCAGGTTTCGATACTAACAACATTTACTATCCGTCCTCTATCCGCCTCCCCCTCTCTCCCTATTTATTTCAGAACCCTCTTCCCCTCCCCCATTTCTGATGAAGGGTTTAGGCCCGAAACGTCAAGTTTTCCTGCTCCTATGATGCTGCTTGACCTGCTGTGTTCATCCAGCCCCATGCTTGTTATATTTACTATTGCTTACAAGTTAATAGACTCTAGCTACACATAAACATGAATGAACCATCAGTATACAGCTCTGCTAATTAAAACTCTAACCCCTCATAAACTCACCACCCCTCCTACCAAATATACACACACACACACACACACACACACAATCACTCACTCACTGAGAGATGGGGAGAAAAGCATGGGTAGTATGGATGGATGGAGAACAGTTATTGTCTCTGTTCACAATTGAGATGGTTCTCATGCTGATCAGAACGCTTCTCCTTGGTCTTCCTTTTAAAGATATTTCCACTGATTTGCAAGATGCATACGGTGGTGGTTTACTTATAAAAAGTCTCTGGTGTATTAATTAAAAGTCACATCTTACGTAGTTTCTGGTTACAAAAATAAATTGTTTTCTTCAAGTTTAAAGTTGCTTTTACTGCAGAGAATAGTGAGAGCTCCTGAACTGGTGAAACACTGCAGGTCTCCCTGTATCTTGTTCATAGCTCTAATCTGTTCAGCTACCCAAGAACCAGACAGGCACAAGGCCTTTGTCATCCATAACAGGTCACCAGTCCACAGACCAATCAGCTCCTTGTTGCCAAACAAAGCTCCATTTGTACACTCCAGCTTGTCTACCACCACACTTCAACCGATGCCTGAACAAGTGGCTATGCAAAAGGTGTTTCACAATAATTATCAGGTTACTTGCTTTCAAAAGAAATAGGATCCTGGGTTTAAAACAGTTCTTTTCGCTTTTCAGTCCACAATTGAAAATATGGAAAAGCTTTTCAAAAACCCACAACTTTTACACAAAAGTTTTCATCTTTGCACGGAAAGTGCCCTCACTTTGGGAATCATTGAGGAATAAAGTTCCTCTTCAATGGAATGAAGACAACGAACATATCTAAGGTTTTAGAGTAAATTTGTAGCTTGAGTTGCGGATGTTGTGGTTGGTTGGCTCACCGAGCTGGTTCGTTGTTCCGCAGGCTTTTCATTACCCTGCTGGTTACCCTGCAGTCTCCGATGAAGCGCTGTTGTGTTTTCCTGCCTGTTATTTAAACTCTGGTGTCCATTGAGCTGGATTACCTCACTTCCAGTTTTCTTTTGCAATGGAGTGTATATGGGGTCTAGCTCTGTGTTTATTGAAGGCTTTCTTAGTGGAGTACCAGGCCTCGAGGAATTCCCGTGCTTGTCTCTGCTTCTCCTGTCCCAGGATCCTAGTGTTGTCCCAATCGAACTGGTGGTTTTCCTTATCCATGTGGATGGAGTTGAGTGAGTATTGGTCATGTCTTTTTGTTGCCAATTGATGTTTGTGTGCTTTTGTGGCTAATTTCCTTCCTGTCTGTCCAATGTAGTGTTTGTCGCAGTCTTTGCAGGGAACCTTGTGTATGACATTGTTCCTGTCCATAGTGGGTAGTGGGTCTTTGGTTCGGGTTAGCAATTGGCATAGGGTCGATGTTGGTTTGTGTGCTACTCTGATGCCCAGTGGTCATAGGAGTCTTGTGGTCAGTTCAGATGTCTTCTTGATGTAAGGTTGCGTGATGAGTGTGTTAGGGCGTGTAGTATATTCCCGGTGTCGTTCGTGTAATAGGCATCTTCTGACCCAGTTTATCGGGTATCCGTTGTCTTTGAATACTTCGAAAAGTTGTTGTAGTGTACACAGGAAAGCCACACACACTGACCAAGTACTGAATTTCAACAGCAACCACCCTAACACACACAAACAAAGTTGGGTGAGAAAATTAGTTAAATGGGTAACAACACACTGCAGTAGCACAGACCAGAGTTTAAATAATAGGCAGGAAAACACAACAGCGCTTCATCGGAGGCTGCACTGATGATGTTACCCAGCAGGGTAATGAAGCGTCTGTGGAACAATGAACCAGCTCGGCGAGCCAACCAACCACAACACAATGAACGTATTTTCAACAAGTTGAAGAATATGTCATCAGAGGAAACATCCTGGCTACAATTCCATCATCTGAAAGGGGAATCCATGTCAGAAGAAGATGCTGCTCAAAAGGGAATAGAAGCCTCCATACTTCAAAAGGGGAAGCCAATTTTTTTTATTCACCCATGCAATGTGGGCATTATTGCTTTGGCCGGGATTTATTGCCTGTCCCTAATTGCCCTTGAGAAGGTGATGGTGAGCTGCCATCTTGAACTGACGCAGTCCATGTGCAGTAGGTAGACCCACAATGGCCTTAGGGAGGGAGTTTCTGGATTTTGACCCAATTGTATTTGATTTTAAGAGTGTATCAGTGGCCCAATTACTCCAGCAAGGAGCAGGAGATGCTCATTCTCAGATTTGTAAAGAAATAGATGGAGGAGACGGAGCAGATCTGCTTGATGTGGCTTGGCAGAAACTATTAACAGACGCACCTCTTAGGTTGCAACATCTCTTAATTATAGTTTAATGTTAAGACTGCAATGTATTCTATAAACTCAGAAATTTGAAGATTAAAGGTTGAAGTTTGGCAGGAGGCTGAGATGGATCATTCACTTGGTAATTCTGTCTGAAGATGAAAGCAAATATTTCAGGCTTATCTTCTGCACCGATATGCTGGGCTCTGTCATCATTGAGAATGGATATATATGGATATATATTGGTGGTGCTTCTTGCTCTGATTAAATGTTTAATTGTCCACCACCGTGCACAATAAGGTTTAGCAGGACTGCAGGGCTCAGATCTGATCCATTGTGGGAATGCTTAGCTTTATAAATGCTGCTTGTGCTGTTTGGCACACAAATACTCCTGATGTGTAGCTTCAATAGGCTGAGACCTCCTTCTTTAAGCAAAGCCTGGTGCTGCTCCTGGCATGTCCTCCTGAAGTCCTCATTGAAACAGGGTTGATCTCACGGCTTGGTGGTAATGGTAGAGTCGGGTACAGGCCAAAATACAATTCTGCTTCTGTTGATGGCCCACAGTGCCTCACAGCTAACCAGTTTTAAATTGCTACATCTGGTTGAAATCTTTCTCTTACAGCAGAGTGAAACCGTCCCAAAACTTTATTGAGGTTATCCTCAGGGCTTCATCACACAAGGATTGTACTGTGATTATTCCTACCAATGCGGATACAGAGCAATGTATTTATGACAGATGGGTTGATAGGGACAGGCTTACATAGATTTTCCCTTTTCTTTGTTTCTTACCTTCTGCCACAAACCTAGGTGAATAGCTATTTCCTTCAGGATTTGGCCAGTAGTGTTGCTACAAATCTACTGTTGGTGATGGACATTGAAGTCTCTCCTTCCTACCCAGAGTGCATTCTGTGCCCTTGCCATACTTAATACTTGCTGCAATTGAGGTTCAACTTGGCCATATCGATTCATCAGCTGAATGGCGTGGTTGGGATGGGTGGCAGTATGGGGTCAGTGACAATCAGCAGGAGGTTTCCTTACCCATCTTTGACCTGACGCCATTGATGATTCACGGGGTCCAATCTCACAGTCGAGGACTCCGGTAATTCCTTCCTGACTGTACATCACTGTGCTTCCACACTTGGGGGGGGCCGGGGGGTGTGGGGTGTACGGGTGGGGTGGTTGTCTATGCTGCTGTTCGGTGACTGGACATTGGTTATATCTAGAACATCTGTGAGGTACAATATTGAGTATGAGGGCCCTCTTGTGGTGTAATGGTAGTGTCCCTTCCCCTGAACCGGGACGCCTGTGTTAAAGTCCCACTTGCTCCAGAGGTGTGCAATAACATCTCTGAATAGGGTTAATTAGGAAAGATAGGTTCAATGACAAATCAAGTGAATAATTAATATGTCAGTTGTTGCTTGACTAGTCTGTAGGACAGCTCTCTGAATTTTGGCATAATTCCACACTAGCCACGAATTCCCTATATGGGGCAAGAGGACCTTGCAGGGTTGACAGAGCTGAATGTGCCAATGTTGTTGCCATGCCTAGGTCAATGCCAGATGGTCTGCACATTTCATTTTATTTGAATTTGTCATGGTTTGGTACGGTTTAGTGGTTTGCTAAGCCGTTAAGAGTGAACTGCGTTGCTGTAGCTCTGGGGTCAAATGTTGGAGTACGGAAGATTTCTTTCCAAATAGGTCATGAGTGAATGAAATGGTTTTCACAACATTAATTCATTGGAATTTAAATTTAATCAATGAATAAATTTGGAATTAAGTTTCCTACAAAATAAAGTCTCACTTAGGATAGAACACATGTGCCCAGAGCATTATCCTGGACCTCAGGATTACTAATCCAGTGACTAGACGGCATAGTGTGAGAATTAAGGGTGGCACGGTGGCTCAGTGGTTTTCACTGTTGCCTCACAGTGCCAGGGACCTGGGTTTGATTCCAGCCTTGGGGGTGACCTTCTGAGGGGAGTATTCACTTTCTCCTCGTGTCTGCATGGGTTTCCTCTGGGTGCTCCGGTTACCTCTAACAGTCCAAAGATGTGCAGGTTAGGTGGATTAGTAATGGGAAATGCAGGGCTTCGGGGATTGGGTCTGGGTGGGATGCTGTTCGGAGAGTCAGTGTGGACTTGATGGGCTGAATGGCCTGCTTCCACACTGTGAGCATTCTATGAATTAGAGCCAGACCATTCAGGAAAGGTGTTAGGTTCTGCACACAAAGGGTAATGTATGTTTGGAACTCTCTTCCAAAAACAGCAGTGTACGCTGGATCAGTGGTTAATTTTAAATCTGAGATAGATTGCTAAGCAAAGGTATTAAAGGATATGGGCTAAAGGCAGATATATGGAGTTTAACTACAGATCAGCCATGATCTCATTGAACGGTAGAACAGACTCTAGGAGTAAATGGCCTTTTTCTGTTTGTATGTTAGCTCTATGCTACCCTTGTGACAAACCTAACTCACTGTGGAGCTTGAGGCTCTGCAGACTAGATGTGCCTTCAGTCAAATAACTCAAAAAGGGAAAGTGAAGTGTGCATTGTTATCATATCTAGCACATACTATCCTGTGTTGTTCTAAGACTTTTGACAGTCAGAGGTGACTTTCATCCCATCGCAGCAGATTGGATTTGAATACAGAGGTGAAAGTGTGAAAGCATGCTAACATACAACACAGCAAGACCCCACTTTACCTAGAGGCACATTGTGCATTTCTCGTTGCCTAAACCTAAGTAAATTGGCAGCTTCTCTCAGTTGGTTAGTGTTGCAATAATTTATACTTTTTACTAAATGTGTTTGCTGGAACTCAGTGTCTGCTTTAACTTGTTGTGTATGGCACTGCTCCAGAGGAATGACAGTATAAATACATTCTCGGGTTAAGGATTACATACATTCTCTTTATTGTCAGGAGAGAAACACAAGTTGATTCAAAGTGAAATAAAAACACAAAATGCTGGAAAAAACACTCAGTAAATTTGGCAGCCTAACAATGAGCATTTCTCCAGTATGTTTCATTTTAAATCTGCAGCATCCAGGGTACAGTATTCTGCTTTTGTGACTCAAACTGAGTTTTTTTTTCAGAAGTACGGAAGTCATCAATCTCCTTTAGATGGAATTCATGCTTCACAGTTTTCTACACACTGAGTCCCGCATCTGTTTTCATTTTTGTTAGATGTAGACAATGTTGGTTAGGCCATCATTTATTGCCCATCCCTAATTGCCTGGAGGGTAGCTGAGAATCAACCTGCCTCGGGTCTGTAGTCATACGCTAGACCAGGTTTCCTACCCTAACAGACATTAGCGATCCAGTTGGGTTTTTCCAACAATTGACTGTGGCTACATGGTTTCAATGCCACTATTTTTATTGAATTCAGGTCACACCATCTGCCATGTTAGGATTATGAACCCATGTTCCCAGGATGTTAGACTGGGGCTCTGAATTACTGGTGTGGTGACATTACCACTGCCTTCTGCCAGCGTACTGAGAAATGGGGAGGTGGTGATGGTGGAGGGGTGGGTGGATGGAGAACAAGTGCACTACTCTTAATGCCTCATGGGCACGGAATTATAATCATTGGAGACGAGTTTGTACAACTCAAAAAATCTGGCTTAGCAGAACCATGGCCAAAAGCACTTGGATGTTTTCTTGCTTGAAAAATGATGGTGATCCGTAGATGCCAAAATAGACAAAACACACATAATACAGCACATGACGATGTGCAGTTACATGATTGTTTGTTTCATCAGTCTCTATTGATCATATGCAATTGAATAAAATATCAGGCAATCATCAATGAACATGACAGGCCCAGCATTCATTTTTTGCTTAGTCAAATATTTCTTCTGTTAAATTTCAGTAAAGTATCCCCACAAGTTGGCCATCTTCTTGATTTGTGTATAATTGTTTTCCCGCACTGTCTCTTGGTCCTTCTGACTTCCAGTGTATCTTTCCTCTTTTGAAATTGTGCCCAAAAAGAAGACTGTCTTGATGACTGTTGATCTTCTGTATAAAATTATAACATTGCCAAACTCTTGAGTCATCCCTACCTTTCAAAACTCTGGCTTTAATGCTTGATAGATTGTATTTTTCTTCCTGTAACAGCGCCACTTAACCTATAATCTCCTTCCTTGTGGTGCATAATCCTGGAACTCTGCATTTAAACTGTAGAACTTTACAACACAAAACTACTTGTGCTTGTTTCATGGGGGTGAAGAAGTTTTATTCTGTATCAAACCACATGCTACACCTGTCCTGGGAGTGTTTGATGGGACGGTTTAGAAGGAGCATCTCTCTTACTAATATGTTATGTGTGTTTAATGAGTCAGTGTAAAGGAAGCTTTACTAATTACAGTGACGTTGACTCACCTACAGCTAACTTGAATACAGATCAAGCAAGGTGTTACTCTGATCCACTTATAAACCATTTTCTCTACCCCTATCAGTGCCATTTTAAAAAGGCTTGTTTTGTTCCAGAAACCAAACCTAACCTAAAGGGGACTGCAGATGGCGAAGGAAGGGGTTTGGATGGGAGTAATACATATTTGTCAAAGAATAATGAGTTACTTTCCACATGAACACATATAGTTAACTTTCTCAGTGGCAACACTCTCAATTCTGAGCCCGAAGGTTGTACAGAGTGATCAAGGGCAATGTCTAGGCCCTTTGTTCTGCTCCGCTAGCAGATGTTCTGCCCTTTGAATGTGATGCCCTTTGCCCCAGAAAGATTTCATACCCCATATCACTAATTTGAAGGAAAACAGGGGACCTACTCCTGGTGTTTTGGCCAGAACAAATCTCTCAGCCTACATCTCATAATTCAGTTTTATCTAGCCACTATCCCGATGTAGTTCATGGGTCCTTTGCAAATCTTCAGAAGTTGCTATAATTCTCGATGACAACAGTAAGTATGCTTCATTGTCTGTCAAGAAATTTCAGATGTCCCAACACTGCGAAAATTCTTGACAACCATTCTGCTTCTGGCTGTTTCTCTTTTCTTTACTCATCTATTCCAGTAGGGGGCAGCATGTGACCATACAGATCTGACGCATCGAGACTTGCTCTTCTTAGTGGATGCAAAAGCATTTTGATGGTAAGGAGAGTCCAAACTGCATGGCAGGAATGTGAGTTATAATGCTCCTTATCAGCAGTAGGCAACACGATTCAACAGAATGTCTTTTGCAATCATTCAGTTTCTCACCTCCTTGCTGAACCGCCTGCTCAATGAAGATGTGCCTGGCTTATGCTGCATTTCTTGAAAATAATCCTTAAAAACAAGATCTGACACAGACTGGGTTCCATTTCTTGTAAGGAATACAAATAAAGTACATTATATCTCCAACGTAAAAGAGTTTGAACACAAAGCTCTAGGAGTATTGTATTCATCAAAGTCAACGAAGCTTTAAAAGCACTGCCTGATGCATGTAATGAATAAATAATCTGATTGTGTTAAAAGTAATGTCACATTTAAAAAGTGCACCACAGCTGAAGCTATGCTTCTTTTGTTTTCAGTGCCACTGGGCCAAGGACAAAACAAGATTTATCAGCTGGGGCAATGTCAATTGTGGGTTAAGCTGTGATGCCCCCTATAGACAGATAGCAGGCTGGCTCTTATTGCATCCCGACTTGGGTAACCCTTTGTGCATTGCAGGTGCAGGGGGGAATGATTCTACTTCATCACAGTGTGCTTTCTGTAAAGTGATACAGTAATGGCTTAACCAGAATCAAATAATTGCCCTTTTACAAAGGTTCATGAAGATGTATATTGTGCATAGTTTCTCAATGTACTGTTTCTCCAGGCTTGCTGTGGTAACGTCAAATTGATCACTGTCGGGCCCAGTGAGATCGGTGCTAATCCCACCAACAAACCAAGTAGAAGCACAACGAAACAGGTAGCAATGTTAACATTGCGGCTGATCAGAAAATAGTGCCCCACAGTACAGAAGACAAACCTAGATTTACAATAAAGGAAACAAACCCAGATTTAATGAAGAAGCAGTTGATTTGCTGGGACAAAAGGTCAGGGTACAATCAAAATTTTGTCCGTGGTTAGTTGCCTTCCATCATACTTCCAACTCGAGAACCATAAGGGATATCTCAAGAGGAGGTTGTGTCACACTAATGTCAACAAACAAACGTTCCTGGCACAAAGTCTTTTCCAGGAAAACTGCTGGATCAATTGAACACTTTTAAGATGCAAGTTGGAGGGGGACAGCCAAGCTTAATTTTTTTCATAGTCGGTCTTGCGGATGAATTGGACTGTACAATGGGCTGCTATCTGTCTCCGTTACAAAAACACACGGATACAGTTTTTAGTCTTCTTTTCTAAGGTAATTACGTGTGTGTTGACTGGTATTTGAGCTTTCAGAGTCCAGTCAGGGTGTCAGCAGCTTAGTGCGCTCTTGGTTTGATGGTAGCACACTCCACTCTGAACTCTAGTTCCAATGCAGGGATTTGAGGCAGTGATTTAGACTGGCACTTCAGGGCAGGACAGAGAGAAATCAACATTGTCAGAAACCCTGTAATCTGTTTGGCCATTAGGCCAGCTCTCTGTTTAGGAGGATTATGAGGATCCCATGGTGGGCTTTCGATAAGAGTAATCAAGTTATCCTGGACTCTTTTCCAACCTGACTCCTTCACCAGTTGCATTAAAACAATTAAATTAGCCATTTCTCTCTTATGCTGTTTGTAGAACCTTGGATCATTCAAATGGTCATTCCAGCCTATAGTGGCTACACAAAAACAACTGGGCGAAACATTTTGGCGCAACTGGAAAAGTGAAGGATACTATGCTTCTTTTTTGGGCGACTGTCAGCTGTTGGTAAACCTTTGACTGAGGGCTGCCATTTATACTTCCATAGGCAGTTACCTGAACAATAACTGGAATCTCCCATACCCCACTCCTTCTGGTAGGTTTCCGTGCATCTCCTGGTGTCTCTCAGTCCTTCCTATTGCATTGATGTAAACTGGCTCTGTTTATGGGTATACGGGTCCTGCAATGATGGAGTATGTTCAATCCAATTTTTGACTGAAGAAGTGTTCCTCAACACAAATTATCCTGAATTATCACTAGTACCATTCAACAAGTGGCAATTTCAGAGAATGGGGACAAGTGTAGGGACAGTGCTACTCTATTGAATACCTGTTGACAGTGCAACAGGACAATTGAGAGCAACCTTTTTACTCTACATAAAACCTGCACTGCTCGATGGAACAGTGTAGAGAAGCTTTGCTCTGTATGTGAACTTGTGGGAGTACTCAATGGAGGAGTGTGAGACATGCTTTATCTTTATATCTAATGCATGCTTTTTGTTATGACATGCCAAGTATTCCATTCTGCAGTGTTACAATGAGTATAAATTTCACAGGATATTGTTATCAATGAAAACAAATACCATGTTCCTGGCTGGATATTCACACAAAGGTTTTATTTTCAATAAAACTAGTTGATACACTGAACTACAATGCAACACTCACAACATTTAATATAGAACACAGAAAAGATCTTCACAGAAAGATGAAAATGTGCAGCAACAGGGAATAATTGCCCACAAACTGACAAGGCTGGAAACCAGCATCAGAATGAATCTCTGAAGGAAGAGGCATACTTTAACAAGAGTGTGAAATAAGATGGCTTAAAATTGTAAACACGAACTAGTAGCAAATGATGAGTAAGAGTAGCAGAAGGCCCAGTGCAGTGTGCCTCCAACCAATTGCCCAAATCACTCAAGCTGCAATGTATTTGGCCTCTTGGGAAAATGTCAGTGCATGGGGGGTGTGTACAAATGATTGCAAAGAGGGACTACAAGGATTGGGCTTGGGTTTCTGGGACAGGGGCAAGAGATGGGGAACCCAAGGATGATACAGCAGAGGCTTCAAAGCTCACCAAACAGTAGCAACTTGCTATCTGCTTTCTAGTTTCTCACAGCCTATGAGGCAGCAACTAAGCTATTCACAAGCCTTATCATGGATCTGACCTTTCACATGCTTCAGGAAAGGAGGGTGTAGGAAGTGGCTGCTTCATCTAAAACAGGTTTCGAAAGATTTTGTAGATATGAGCATTAGATCACGCTGCTCTACTGGCATATCTAGTTACAGAAAAGCATAAATCAAATGGTGCAATTCATCAGCAAAGAGTAGTTTTGAATCTCAAATATACTCCCCCAGAATTCCTAGAATGTTGCTGCATTCAGTGACAAGACATGCAGAATGATCCAATGCTCTCAGCTTTCTGACACCGTTTGAACTCAATGTGTCCCTGCAGCACAGAAATCAAATCTCTCACTCGTTTCAAAGAACCCCTTAGATCGTGGTTGATCTGAGGAACTTCAAACCTGCCGATGACGATAATGGCATCTATGAAAAAAATAGACTGGGACCTAGAATTAAAGACAGGGGGGAAGTGAGAACATCAGCTCAATTGCTGCCAGTGATTCATTTTGGAAAGTGCATGTGTGTAAATGATTAGCAAGGACAGCATTAGGATCTGCTGATAAAGGTCCTGATAATTGAACAATTCAACAACATAACCTAGGTGTACGGGAAAGTATTAGCCACACAGTCAAGGTGGCCACAAAGCTGCCAGCCCCTGTAGAACTGCATCACAGGAAGATTTCAGCAAAGGAACGGCAGAGCAAATGACAAAGCAACAAAACACTATTGTCAAGCACAGCAGATTACCAATAAACAGGAACTCCAACTGAGATCTTTGATCAATTGAGAACAAGGTCAGAGGACAGGACAAACCACAGCCACCTGAAACTCACCATCAGCACCAACTTGCTAAAGTGCTTGCAAACAACGTGTATAATTTTAGCTGGCTTTAGTAAGCGCTGAGGCTCGGGAGAAACAAACAACTTTAAACCAATCTTTTCCAAAATTGTATATCTCTGGGATTTTCCCTGCTCCATTAGTCAGATGTCAACTTATTGGTTTGTCAAATGGACTGACACTGTATCGTGGTGACTGCAGGATCCTAAGAAGTGAACTACATGGATTTTGGTCAAACCTCAAACAGCAACTCCTATGTTTATTTTCCAAATGAAGATAAAACACGATGTTTGGCCATTTTTCCAGGAGGTTCCACAGGTTGCCAAGTAAGACCCCCTCCAGAGTTTGAGACCAAACACAAGCATGGTTATCAGAGAAAAGTATTGTCGTTTCCACAAAGGATTTCTTTTCTGGGGATGGGGTGGGGAATGGAGATTACAAAATGAACCACATTCACGCAATGACAGGACTGTCACATTGCACATACTCCCACTCCTAGCAATGACCATATTGTTATTGATCTTCACTCAGGGGGAGATGGGCAAATAAAAGCAAGGCAGAAAATAAAAGACATCATGTCCTGTACTATATGGTCAATGAAAAGACAACAGAGGATATTTGACACTGTTTGGCCAGTGTTTATGCTCCACTTGAGCTTTCTCCCATCTTTTCTCACCTAAATCTACCACTCTCCAATCCCTTCTCTCTCATATTCATCTAATTTCAATTCACTGTGCAATTCACTTCAACCATTTCCAGTAACAGAGTTTCACATTCTCACCACTTTTTTGTTTCTTCTGATTCCCTGTGGAAACACTTGGTGACCATCTGATATTGATGACCTGTAATTATGAAATCCCCCACATGAGAGAAATTTTCTTTTGAAATTCCAAGCCATTTTAGGCTTATGTTAAGCAAATTAGGTGAGAATAGGCCACGAATGCTAACTCAGCCTGCAACGCTGACATCTCATGAACGAACAAAGAAAACTGCCATTCATCCAAAATCAAACTGTTTGAATTTTCTCACACTTGTTAGCAATGTCTCCCTCAAAATGCCATTGTGGCTTTGTGACTTGAAGACTTCAACCAATACTGAAAGGATTCAATCTTGAAAGGAGTTGAGATACATATCAACTTTGACTGGTGGAACAGGTTGTGGTGGGGCTGAATTGCCTACACTGTTTCACTGTGTGGTAACTGAGTTTGGTTACGTAAGTGCCTACAACAGTACTTTTAAACTCACAGGACACTCTGGGTAAATCAGACCGAAAATCCATAAGATACAGCTGCTGTCAGAATTAAGTAAGACAGGCGCAGGTGAGGAGTATGAGATGCAACGTCGTGTGGAGATGTTTGGTAGAAATTTCTGCAAATGGTCAAAAACATTTGTTCTTTTCTTCCTCAAGTATTCTGCCCAGTGGGTCTGAACTTATCCTCACTGTTTCTAACTGTACGTTCCACAAGGAGAATTACAAACCTCCTTCATTCCATCTTGCATCCAGAATGAGGGCTTCCAAGGAGAATGTGGAACCGCTATGTACACAATCATGCTCAATTTTATGGAGGAGTGCTGAAGGGAAGATTTGTGAAGAAAGAACTCAATCATATATTATTGCTGCCCCATGGAATGACAACACAGGCTATGAGGATCTTGGTGAGGAGAATTTTGCTGAAGGCACAAGAGATGTAACCAAATGACCATCACTTCCATGGATAATGGGACAGGGCTCTATTGGGATTCTCAGTCTCCTGTCAATCACAGTGGTTGCTGGTTGTGTGAACTCAAAAACATCTGTCTACATTTGGTCATTGCTGGAGAGGCTTCAGGAGAATTATGTGGAGGGCAGCATCACAAAGGCCTTGGCTGAAGACTTCATTAGTGACCACTGCAAGGGGCACCAGAGCAAATCCCATTATTGACATCCCTTTTTCATTAAAGAGATGGAACATCAATGATGGTGCCCATCCCTTTTCTCCCACTTCCAAACAAAGGACATCCCTTTAATCCCAGAATAGTGCAACACTGAACACATCAGCTCGCTGCCCTGAAATGACTGAACTAATAACCATCACCAGATTGAATAAGGCAGCATCCAGTCAGTGTATAAAAACAGAAAATCCTGGAGAAACTCAGCAGGTCTGGTAGCACACTTGGAGAGAAAAACAGAGTTAACATTGAGTCCATCAAGACTCTTCTTTGTCATAATGATCTCAAAATGCTGACTCTTTCTCTCTCCACAGATGTTGCTGAGTTTCTCCAATGTTCTGTTTTTCTTTCAGATTTCTAGTATTTGGCTTTTATCCCAGTAAGTGTATTCTTTCCCCTGGACTTGGAAAGCACAACATAAGGACATGCTCTAGTTTATTGTAACAACGTCTAAAGTAAACACAAACCAATCTACTCTTTCCTAATATTGTGTCTTTATCGCCCCCAACTATTCAGAGTTGCAATCTGTAACATGGGAGGATTATCGATTATTCCTCTCATGGCATTGGCCTCTAGACAACAAGCCTTTTCTGTCTGCACCTTTGGAACTTTTGTTGGAAAGTGTGGTGTCCCCTCCTCCTGAGAGGGGGGGCTGGAAGCTTGACACTGGCTGCTGCCCTGACAGAAGGCAGTAGCAGGCAGAGGGAATTGTCATTTACTAGGTCTTGGATCTTGTCCACCCTGATATGTGACAAACATGACAGGGTCACCAAGGACAACGAACCAATGTCTGTAGAATGATGTTGAGTTGCTTCCTTATCATCAGCACACAATCATCTTCTGTGGAGCTCTGACATGAAGCCTCTAGATTCTTGATACTTCATATATGCGTGTGTATTGTGTGTGTGTGTATTGTGTGTGTGTGTACGTATATTGTGTGTGTGTGTGTATTGTGTGTGTGTATTGTGTGTGTACGTATATTGTGTGTGTGTATTGTGTGTGTGTATTGTGTGTGTGTGTGTGTGTACTGTGTGTGTGTGTGTACGTATATTGTGTGTGTGTATTGTGTTTGTGTATATTGTGTGTATGTGTGTGTGTGTGTACTGTGTGTCAGGAGGGGGTGGGAGTTGGGGGCTGGGGATTGGTGGTGGCAGGGATGTTGCAAATTACACTGAAGAGAAAGATTCTCCAATATCACAAATAATAGCTGTAGACTCAGGAGGTATGTCGGCTGAGAATGTACTCTGAAGAGTTACATGTGCAGTGTATTTACAGTTTAAGAGGGTGAGAAGCATGCTTATGCCCAGGGAATGAGAGAATGGAAGGTGTGGTTCCTTGTCTACTCTGATCATGTCTTTGAAATGGAACACCAATGGTGTATTGGAGAGCTGGGCATGAGAAAGTTCACATTCAATGCCTCTACCACCTTACTCTACACAGCAGGAGAGATTGGTGAGGTTTGCTGCCACGGTTACCTTGCATTGTTGGCCCTCTGTCCTCCTTCATTGAGGAAGTGTTACAGATGGGATTCTGAGGAATTGTAGTACCTTCCTCCTGGTCTATGTTCTGTCCCTTGTTGATTGCCTCTGTCAGGTTCTCCTGCTTTACATATTCTTGTAAAGTCACCTGATATGGTACATGGTACTGGACTCTAGTTAGCAAGCCTTTTTCAGTCATCCAAGTGAGCCAAGCATCATTGCAGCTGCAATCCTCAACCAGCATCGTTCCTAAAACCAGCAACCCTGTTTTCCCCAGCAGGTTACTCCCAGTTTACACAGATGGAATGGGAATGACTGGGTTGGTGTACAGAGAGAGGCAGGCACTCAGTGGGCTAAATGGACTCCTGTGCTGTAATGACTGTAAGGCTCCATCACCACTTCAGTGGATATGCAAATAAGGTGGGCCGCAAAATTTAAGTGTAAAAACTTCTACAAGCTACAGGAGGCCCCAGTTCAGTTTCCACTGTTGTAAGATCAGTGCAGTCCAGCAGCATGGGGCCACTGTGAAGCCAGTGGTCATGAAAAATCTCAAGAAACAGTGAAACAAGCTCA
The DNA here is from genome assembly GCA_024137785.1 of Ginglymostoma cirratum. Classification (NCBI taxonomy): domain Eukaryota; kingdom Metazoa; phylum Chordata; class Chondrichthyes; order Orectolobiformes; family Ginglymostomatidae; genus Ginglymostoma; species Ginglymostoma cirratum. The sequence goes on from JAHRHZ010000268.1 coordinate 2,865,827, forward strand.
GACATATCACTGGGACCGCTGGTTTCATTGAGAGATTGTGAATGGCCCGAGTGTGTGAAATGCAGGTACATTGCAAATCACAAGGTGCCAGAATGGCAATCTGCATCACATGGCAAGAGCCCAAATGATCCCATTCAAAAAAAGCAATCTCTGCCCAGCACAACACTCCAACATTGACGAGGATGAATTCTGGCTCACTTTGCACTCGAATGTCAGGTACACATCATAGAAGGGGCTTCTGACCACTGGGGGTGACGAAGGATGATAATCTCTTCATAAGTAATGAAGTACTCAATGCTGCATTGAGTGATCCCTGACTCTGACCTGGATGAATGTGTTATCATTACCTTAAGAGTGGTATATCAAAGTGCCTTTGTGATAATGATAGTTTTTTCACTCGTTCATGAGATGTGGCAATCATTAATTGCCCCTGAGAAGGTGATGGTGAGTCGCCTTCTTGAACTGTTGCCTGCCATTTGTTATAGATTCATCTGCAGTGCTGCTAGGGAGGCAGTTCCGAGATTTTGACATGTGTAGGAATGATGGTATATTTCCAAGTAACAATGGTGCATGGCTTGGAATTTGCAGGTGGTGGCATTCCCATGTATCTGCTGCCCTTGTCCTTCTAGAATGTAGAGGTCATGAGTTTGGAAGATTAGAGAGTTCAAAATTTGTAATATATCACTTTATACTGTAGGGAGTAGGTAAAAGGGGGGGAAATGGACAGTAAAGCACAGGTGTCAAATGGTGACCATGCCGACTCTGTTATCTATGTTAAAATACAGTAAAACACAGTCTCTTGAGATCAACAGGAATGAAAATCAGGCAGTTTCCACATTGGGAAGTCAAACTGCATACCAGTCTTATGCTGGGAACAAAGTAGAAAATCTATCCACTAGTTTCATTGCCCTGTGGTATTATTCGGAATCATATATTCTGTGATGGCTCAGGGACTGTCAAACATAAAATTCCACTGTAAGTAAATTCTGAACATTCCCTTACATTGCCCTGTATGCATGGGCCAGGGAGCACAGGAACATACAGACCCTCATCCAGGCACACATTTTCCAACAGCCAGTGCACTGAATATAGTCAGTCACTCATCTCTGCAACCTAATGAGAAGTGACATAAAAAAAATACAGTAACAGAAAGCCTGGTTCTGGTCCCATTGCAAAAGTGTTGCTACACAGACGATTCAGCAGTCTGGTCAAACAGGCGACGACCATCAACGCTAGCACTTGAGACTACTTCCACTTTCCTCAAAAAGGAGACTTAATCAACGTTCTTACAATTATGAATGGTTTTGATGGTCAACATGGAAAGATTGCGGGGGAGTCAGCAACAAGATGCTATCCACTTAAAACCATCTCAAACTGAGTGGGAAACGAGACCAGGAGAATCTTTTATTTACTCAAAGCTGTCACAACTACCGAAAATAATGCCATGTGAAAGACTGCAGCAATGTTTAAAAGGAACATAAACATTCAAAGCAGGGTTATCTGGGAGGTGGACAGTGGAATTATTTTTAGAGAGTACCAGCAAAGAGTTGGCACAGACAGAATGGTCACTTTTTGTGCTGTAAAAGTCCGTGGTTCAATGAAATCCCTTTCTCTAATGTAGGCTAGCAAACATATTTGCTTTGGTACTCTATTGTCAATTCTGGGCCAAGGTTCAAATGCAGCTCATGCTGATGGGATTAAAGTATTCTCTCTCTGATGAAACGTGATTAGCGTCATCCAACTGAGGGAGAAGGATCTAAAGGTCTTCTTAACCCCCAGCCATGAATTTTACAAGATGACAGTCTGGGAAATCTCAACCCAGGTCCCAGGAAATAAGTGATAAGTGCATGCTGCAGAACTGTTGTAATATTTTAATTCTAACTAGCACAAGCTTAACATGAATGGAAATACCACACTGGTACAGCAAGAGAGGTAGGGTTTTTAAGCACGCTGTCAGGCAGTCTAAGGGGCTCTGTATTATACACAATATATTGGAGCCACACTTGTCTGATCGAAATCTGCACAACTCTACCACTACGACAACGCAATCCAAATTCCCAGCAGTCACATCTCTCAGCTTGAAGAACTTACACACAGCAGACACACAGAAGTGAATACACAGACAGATTCACACTCAAATGCACCCATGTACCACGTGCATTCACTCACTCATTTGTTCACGCACTCTCCTCTCTCTGCTTGAACACAAAGACAAGAAAGAGTGTGTGCATCTGCTCTCCCCTCACTTCCTTCCACACACGCGCAATCTTCTTCAGTTAGTTATGTGTTGGTCAAATTTCAGCTGTCCTGGTTTTATTTTCCGACTCTGACATCCCCAAATTGAACAAAGTGACTTTAGGACATTATGGCTGACTCTAGAATGGGTGGCCTTGTCTTTATAATGTGTTAACTTGTGGTGGATTTGATTAACTAGCACCCATTCTTCTGTTGTCTTCTATTTTTGATCTCCTTGCTCGCATCAGCTAGAAGGCCCTAAAACATAAAAAAAAACCTTAATGTGAAGATGCCAGAACCTCTTCCTATTACCTTAAAATTGTTAGGTGAAGGCAAGGGATGGGGAGTGGTGTCATACAATGTCTTGAGACAACTGAGGCCTGCCAATCTAGTGTAGAAAGGAGTAGAAAGGAAATACAATAACAAAGCAATGGTTTCATGGCATATTATGAGTTCTAAAAGTCTAAATGGATTGTAGGAGGAAGGCATGATTGTGGAAGGCAGACTTGAGAAGCCAGGAGTAGGAGAAGATGTTCAAAGAAGCTTTGGCCCAAACAGTATTAATGAAATACTGAAAGACATGTTACACACACCAACACTTGAAATGGACATGTACAGTCCACATGCACAAAAGGGAATCATTCTGCTTTCTATCCCTAAAATAAAACACCTACAATGACCCAAACTTTCCGGTCAGTATTAGAACTCCTATTTTGAAGGTGACCAGATTAAAATTCTATCCAATACCAGCCTTCGATTTTACTGGCCAATTGTCTAATGGGGGACCCTTTTCAAACTTGGTCAGTGCAGGGAATCCTCGCAGGAAGCAGTGGAGAAAATCAGCCCAGAAGCCACATACCTTTTTTTAATGGTTAGGAAGTCAGGAGATGTGTCAGGGTTTGGAAAAACCTGCCAGAGGTTTAGTGGGGGACTTGGGGGGAAATCTGAAGTGGTGGAGATAGGTGGTTGGAGAGTGGGTCACTCTGGGGCTCAGGAGTTGGAAGGAATGGGGTGTTTGGGGAAGTTGAGGGGAGGACTACTGATTGTAGGGTTACTGAAGAGTTCGACTAGGATTCTTTTGTCTAACATTACCATCCAGGTAATTGAATCAGAGCTGTTCGAAATCTCTGGACATTAACTTGGAGACATTTTGGGTGAGTCCCGGGAAGCAGGGGAATTTCCCATTGGAAGATCAAACTTCCTGGGCAATTCCTATGGAGTCATTGCATTGGGACTTCTATGAGATCCTAGGACCAGAACATTTGGAGACATTATTTAACAACACAGATATCACAACTACACATTCATGTGAAATAACAAATGCATGGTAAAATGATGCAACGCGGGAGGCACACATATAGTGACAGGCAATTAAAAACATGTTAAAAAAACTGATTTATTCATGAAACAAGCTTACCAGTAATTAGTTAATGTCTGAACAACCTTCTGTTTCCTGGAGAAGAGAGAAGGGTCATTATAATAACAATTGGACTCATAAAAAAATTCATTGCTAAGTAACGTCTAAATCTCATCTGTGCTGAACATCTATAATCTTAACATCTCTAGGGCCTGACTATTCTACACTTTATTTCACTGTAACATTGGAACTGCAGGTAAGTTTTTATTTGGCAATACTGTCTGGCATTAAGACCTTGCTGAAGTGTCTAAACATCGTTACTGTGTTGGCAGTCTTGGTTCTGCTGGTGTCCAATTAATAGAGAGAAGGCACCAAGAATTTTGATGTCTCGCAGAAATATTTTTTTAAAATGTCTTTCATGTGGGAATTGCTGCTTTCCAAGCTTGAATACCGCTGAGAATCTAGTGACGCTGCCTCCTTGAACTGCTGCAGTCCATTTTGGGTAGGGACATCCCCAATGCTGTTAGAGAGAGAGTTTCACGAATGGTGGTACAGACCCAAGTCAGGATAGTGTGTGGCTTAGAGGAGAACTTGCAGGTGGTGGCATTTCCATGTACCTGCTGGGCTCGTCCTTCTAGGTAGCTTAGGTTGTTGCAGGTTTAGAAGATGTCAAAGCAGACTTGCCAAGTTGTTGTATTGCATCTTGTAGATGATACACAGTGCTGCTACTGTGCAGATGTGGTGGAGGGAATGGATGCTTAAGGCGATAGATGGAACAGCAATCACATGAACTGTTTTGTCTTGGATGATGTGAAGCTTTTTGAGTATTTTTAGAGCTGCACTCATCCAGGCAAGTGGGGAGCATTTCATTACACTTCTCACTTATGAATGTAGATGGTAAATAAAGAGGCAAATTACTTGTTGCAGAATTCCTAGCTTCTGACTTTCTGCTGCAGCCACGTTACTGTACAGCTAACCCAGTCCAATTTCTAGTCAATAGTAACTACCAGAACGTTAGCAGTGAGACATTCAGTAATGATAATACTATTAGGCATCAAAGGGCATTAGTTATATTCTCTCTTGCTGGAGATGGTCATTGTCTGGCACTTATATGGCATGAATATTACTCACCACCTATCAGCTCAAGCCTGAATCTTGTCCAGGTCTCGCTGTACTGGAACATGAACTGCTTCTGTATCTGAGGCATCATGAATGATGCTGAACATTGTGCGATCATCAGTGAGCATCCCACTTTTACCTGATGATGGAGGGAAGGTCACTGATGAAGCAGTTGAAGATGGTTGAGCCTAGGACACCAACCTGAGGAACCCTCCTGCAGTGACGTCCTGGAGCTGAGATATCTGACCTCCAAAAGCATAACCATCTTCCCTGTGCCAGACAGGACTTCAAGTTTGCTTCTAATTCCCATTGACTTCATTTTTGCTCAGAGGCTCCTTGATGTCACACTTAGTCAAATGCAGCCTTGATGTAAAGGGCAGTCACTCTCACCTCACCTCTGGGATTCAACTTCTTTGATCATGTTCCAGTCAAGGCTGTAATGAGGTCAGGAACTGACTGGCCCTGGCGAACCCAAACTGAATGTCCATTAGCAGTACCTAATCACTTCTAACTTCCACATTCACAATGTCAGATCCTTCCTTGATTTGGTGATATTGTCTGGGTCACACTTGCTTTTACTCCAATTGTTACAGTTTCTAGACTATCGATCATCTGTAATGAATTTCACACAATGTTCTAATTATTATGTCTCTGGGTCACGAGACTGTCTGTTACATGCCAGATTATTGTAAATTACAGCACTCTGTTTTATCTTACTTTTCTTTGTAGGTGATAAGAATTATTCATAAAACCTACAATTCCTTCAGCCAGGCTTCTTACGAAATGATGGCTCACCCTCTGACTGAACTGAATGCCTAAGATCTTCCCATTGCACAGACATTACTGAGTGTGGAGCATATTATTCAGGAGGTGAATACTCACTGGGTTTTCTGTGTACAACAGGCTCACAAACCTCTTTGTAGCAGGTATCCTGATGAACTTTATAAATTCTTTTATACCTTAAAAGCAAACATGAAACATGAGATTTATACTCCCACTGAGAGGTCGCAGAATAAAAGCCCAAACTTTCAATCTTCTCTAATCTCCACGACCTCCTGAAATATCCTGCTTTTTTCCATTTTTCTTTCTTCTAATTTGCTTTGATCAGCAAACTTCAAGGTTATCCATCTTTGTCAATGCCAAAATCTGTCTTTACACGAACATCAAAAGGCCCCAGTTTATATCATGAGGCCACACCTTTCGTCCTTTCCATATGTCCCAGGGAATGATTTTTACTAATGCATAAGCACTCCATTCTCTCATACTAACACCCTGATAATCCTCATGTCCTTTATGGCTTGCTGATTTTGATAGTTTCGCAAACTGACTCCTTGAATGATTCACATCCAAAGCAAGAATGGGAAACTTACTTAAGCTGGAAAACACTGTCCTCCCACACTGGAACAGATTTAGTTTCAGAGTACAGGCGTGTGCAGGGGTGAGGCAGCTTCTTACAAACTAAAGGCAAGATAAAAGCACCATTAAGAACACAGCCCAGCATCAAACATTTTTCTATTTTGTTTCCTTTAATGACAAGCCAAAAGGCTCTGTGGTATACCCCACTGTCACTATGTTATAACACACTGCCTATTCCAAACCTCCCACATTGCACATTATGAAATGTTGTTACACAGTATACCCCATTGTAGCTGATAACATTCACTATGTCAGATCCTTCCTTGATTTTGGAGATACTTTGTGAGTCATACCAGCTTTTATTCTAACTGTTACACTTTCTAGATTTTCAACCATCCATAATGAATATCACACAATGTCCTAAATATTATGTCTCTTGGTTATGAGACTGCCTGTTACATGCCCGATTCTTGTAAATTACAGCACCCTGTTCTATTCTACTCTCAGTGGTAAAGCTCTTAGGTATGATGCACGGCCTTAATAGATTTTGGCTCAGTAATCTTTTCTTACATAATTCACAGTGTTTTCCCTTGAATCCTGTTTCACAATCACACATGTATGAGTCCATCCCCTTCACACAAGTACCTCCATTTTTACAGGGGTTTGAGGAACATTCCCACTGATCATCTGTAATTAGAGAAATAGCAATTGGAGATAACAGCACCAACAAAGGACTAGCAAACAGAAAGGCAAACAGACATCATACTGCAAACTGCAATGAGGACATCACATTGTAGCTGGCATATTGACAATCATAAACCTGTCCCACACTCGGGTACTGCCACCTTCTTCACTCTCACACAGCTTCCCCTGTTGTACATAGCTTTGAAACGGTTAATACTTTCTTGAGAACAATAAGCACCACCTATCAAGGGAACGTGGTCAGTGTAAAGAAGGAGCTGGTAGGAGACAGACCTGGGACTAGTGTGTTCCAACAGTCTCTGGAGTAATGCACACGATATTCATGTTGCCTCCAAATAGATGCAGTGATGCAATACCTTAGAATAATTTTTGTTTTCTTCATTCATGAGAAGTGGGCATTTATTGCCCATCTCCAGTTGCCCTTGAAAAGGTGGTGGTGAGCTGCCTTCCATGTGCTGTGAGGAGATCCACAATGTTGTTAGGGAGGGAGTTCCATGATGTTGACCCAGTGACAGTGAAGAAATGGAGATACATTTCCAAGTCAGGATGGTGGATGGCTTGGAGGGGAACTTGCAGTACTTATGTATCTGCTGCTTTTATCCTTCTAGATGCAGGTAGTATGGGTTTGCAAGTGCTGTCTGAGGATCTTTGGTGAATTTCTGCAGTGCATCCTTGTAGATAGTACACACTGCTGCTACTGAGCATTGGTGGTGGAGGGAGTGAACGTTTGTGGATGTGGTGCCAATAAAGTTGGCCATCTTGTGTCAAGCTTCTTGGGATTGCTGGAGCTGAACACGGTCAGGCAGGTCAAGAGTATTCCATCACACTCATGATTTGTGCCTTGATGATGGCAGACAGGCTTTGGGGAGTTAGGAGGTGAGTTATTTGTTATTTTGTTCTTAGCTTCTGACCTGCTTTTGTAGCCATTGTGTTTATACGACCAGCCCAGTTCAGTTTCTCGTTAATGGTAACACCAAGGATGTTGCTAGTGCAGGGTTCAGTGATGTAACACCATTGAATTTCAAGGGTCGATCATTAGATTCTCTCTTGTTGGAGATGGTCATTGGGGAGGCAATGGCCTAGTGGTATTATTGCTAGACTACTAATCCAGAGACCCTGGTAGTATTCTGGGGACCTGGGTACAAATCCTGCCATGGCAGATGGTGTAATTTGAATTCAATCAAAAAATCTGGAATTAGGAGTCTAATGGTGACTCCAAAAGAACAGATAGCTTCTTTGACATTCATGAAAAATTCCAAGACTTGTTGAAACTATTCTAGAGATTCTCCAGCCCAGATCTGGGAATTCTTGGAATGGAAAACCACAGTTGCAAGTCCTCAGGAGCCCTAACTGAATCCTTCTCTTCCTCATCCTGTGCCATGTGAAGTCCCGGGCAGTACAGGAGCAGGGATCATAAATCAGACTTGCAACCTGTGTTTTGTGTGTCTCAGCTCTAACCGGCCAGTGTTAACTTAATGTCACTAAATGGCTACTTGGACCCTTAGTTTAATTATCCGTTATTAGGATAATTCAGCACTGAAAACTAACCCCATACAAAAAGTGTCCACAGACTCTTCACAGGAATCTTACCTGGTTTAGTGTTGGTCTCAGATTCTTGGATCTCCAAGGCCAGACTGATACGATTTGTCGATTCTTCCAAGTTTTCCAGTTTGATTGGTGGCTCTGGGCCTAACCAAGAAATCAAAGATGTGCAAAGCCATCATTTAGATCAAGGTGATGGATCAAACAATACTGCACTGCTTTAAAACACTGGTCCTCGGCTGCAGGCATTTCTGGTCTGCCACGAGCAATTTTCACCTTCCAGCAGTGCATTGATTGAATGAAGGACAACTCAATGCACTGAGGAGCTAGTCACTTCATGTTAAACTGAGTGAGTTTCAATTTCGAATCATGCAATATCTGAGCCATAAGTTAGAAGATGAGACAATGCAATGCCGCTGAATGAAGCCGGGATTATTGTGACAACCTGCAATGTGACAGAATGAAAAGTCACTTGCAACATCTGCAGTCTCTCTTTATTCGATGATGCTAATGTGAAATCAGCTTTGCTTGTCAATAAAACTGCCATACTGAGCCACGCAACTTTCTAAGAAAATGAATTGGCACGAATATGCATTTGCTTGTGATTTCCATTAAGAATCAGTGTGGAAGCAGGCCATTCAGCCACTGAGTCCACACTGACCCAGAAAAGAGCATCCCAGCCCTGTAATCCTGCATTTCCCATTGCTAATCCACCTACCCTACGCATCTTTGGACACTATGGGCAATTTAGCATGGCCAATCTACCTTACCTTTGGACTGTGGGAGGAAACCAGAGGATCTGGAGGAAACCCATACAGACACAGGGAAAATATGCAAACTCCACACAGACAGTCGCCTGAGGGTGGAATGGAACCTGGGGACCCTAGCGCTGTGAGGCAGCAGTGCTAACCACTGAGCCACTGTGCTGTCCATGTCATGTCATGTTGATGGAATTTGGAGGCAAATTACATCGCACTTTATGGATCAATTGGTGAAAAATCAATAGTGTATTTGTAAAATAGTCATAAAACCTGAAAAAGAATTGAATCAAAGTTCCAAAGATTAAAAAAACAGAGTCTAATACAGTACAGTGCTAAACCCCTTTGACTAAAATCATCGTCATTGTATTCTAATGTATCCTCTAGTTAGCTCAGCATCCTTTTTTTTAGTTATAACTCTGAGAAAGATGTTGGATACTTCTTCGTGCTAAAGGTGCTATGTAAACGTAAATTGCTGTTGTACTGTGAAGGGTCAAGTCTTCTGAAAGATTAACATCAACCATGCAAGCCGACTGCGTTCTGGTACCTACGTGTCAGGAGAGTTATGGGATTATGCTGCAGATTCGAAAAGGTAGCACTGATTCTCCCTCTCCCGTCCAGCATCTCCGAATATCTGAAAATCAAATCCAAGCCAACTTGCTTTATTTTTCCGTCAAAATTTCCAATTCAAACAGGATCATCAGATCGTCAGCAGCTACAGGTCAGGTACAACATGAAGTTGAGTCAGAGAGAAACAATACAAAGTGTAGTTGCATGCAGCCCTTTTCTGTGGGTTGCCACCTATAATCATTGAAATCTGAGATGAGCTTTGCGGTGCACATACACACGTCCTGCACAAGTTGTGCCAAGTGCCATACTGGGGATAGAGTTAGAACACAGGCAGTGAGTATCTGTTAGTTGTATAGAGCATTGGTAGATCATGATATCAATTAAAGTTTAACCTGGCTTTATGCCAATGTTGTCTTAATATTTAAGTACTAATTAATGCTAAGGTTTATTGCTGTATTAACACCCTCTTGATTGCCCACGTGGCTGAGCAGCTGCAGAAGGGATCCTGCACAAGTGTCCTTGATAAGTGTCATTAATTACTTTCAAAGTAGCTGCTGTTGATTTCTGGCTGTTGTGAGGATTGTACATCATATGGCTCTTTAAAGTTGCTAGAGTTTAGACAGAGCGATATAGCATCGCTGAACAAGTCAGTCCTGATCTTATGACTTGCCATAGACCAGTTAGCTCAGTTGGTGGGATGGCTGGCTTGCAATGCAGAGTGATGCCAATAACGTGGGTTCAGTTCGCACATCAGCTGAGGATACTATGATGGTCTTGCCTTTTCAAGCTGTCCTCTCATCTGAGGCATGGAAACCCTCACGTTAAACTCACAACTGGTTGTCCCTATCTCTCTGGGACTACAGTATAACCTAAACATTTTCCTTTTCAAATAACAGTCTAATCCCCTCTTGAATGTCTCAGTTGGAACTGCCTTGACCTCCCTTAGTCCTTTTTTGCTTCATCCGTTTTACTTTTGTTGGACCTTGGTGTAGTGTTCCTCACTTAGGGAGGTCATTTTCCAACTTGTCCCCACTGGAGGAAGGCCTGAGATTGGAGTTTCATTGGAGGCAAGGGATTTAAATGAAGATTTTTTTTTTTAGAAAGTGAAGTGTTCCACCTACTTTATGATTTGGGAATTGTCCTCGTAGCTGCCATTGCCAGTTTCCGTTTCATCAGGATGCAGTGTGACGTGCAGCTGATTATTGTACATGCCACAATCCTCAGGATCGGAATTCTCCTTTGAGTCTCCTTGCGTTTCCCCTTGCCTTGTGTTACTGTGAATTCTCACTAAGGAAAGGCACAACACAACTGGTGTCATTAGCTGACATTGGCCCTTACAGGTGGAATTAAAATCCTCACCACATCATAACTTCCAAGACTGTAAGGCCTTAGATCACTGTCACTGAAGCCTATTTGAAAGATCTGAGATATTATTCAGTCACATGGTCATGTAGGACTTGAATACTGCTGAAAAAAAGACGTTGCAATATCTTGCATTCATCAGGACACAATCACAAGAATACCAAAACAGGAAACAGTAGAATGGCTTAAATCATTGTTTCTTTTGAGATTTGGTATTCTTGTAACTCTGTGCTTAAAGGCAAGTTGAAAAGCTTCACCAGCAAGCCTTTTTTTCTCAGTAACTTAGTGATCAAACATACACCCAGTGTACTGACTGTGCAGAATTATTATTGTACATATGTTCCTTCGACTACACACAGTGACGTTTTTTGCTGAGTGAACCAAAAAGCAGTTACATAGACCTTTGACTTAATGAAACAACCCAATGCATTTTACAGAAGCATCAGAAGACAACAACTGACACCAAACCAAAGGAGGAGATGTTCGGATAGATAACCAAGGGCTTGGTGAAGCAAGTGGACTTTAAGCAGCATCTTATAGAGGAGAAAGAAATGAAGAGTTCAATAATGGACTACCACATTTAAGGGCCTAGGCAGGTGATGGCAATGGTGGGGTTAACAAAGTCAGCGGATGCTTATCAAGTTAGAGTTGGAGGGACATGTAACTTTTTGGAGGCTTGTAGCACTTAAAGAGGTTATAGAGATCAGTAAGACTAAGAGCAGGGAGAGACCTGGACACAATCATTAAAATGTTTGAAGGTGTCACCTCAGTGGCTGTAACCTAACCTGGCATTTGCTCTCTTTGCACAGGTATAAATGGTTCCTCTACCATGTCCAAGCATTTCACAGTCTATGGAGCTACACACTCGGTTAGTGGGATTATGGGTGGGTAAGTATTCTTCTGAAATTCCTGTACAAATACTCCTTGCCCTACAGTGTTGCTGAACAAAGCGACATAGGGATGTGCGTTCATAGCTCCCTGAAACTGGAATCACAGACAGACAGAGTAGTGAAGAAAGCGTTTGGCACACTTGCCTTTGTTAGTCAGAGCATCGAGTGTAGCAGTTGGGGTGTCATGTTGTGGCTGTTCAGGTCATTGGTGAGGCCACATCTAGAATACAGTGTACCTGTTTGCCCTTCTATAGGAAAGATGCTGTTAAACTTGAGGGTGTAGAAAAGATTCACAAGGACGTTGTCGGGACTGAGGGTTTGAGCTGTAGGGAGAGACTGAATAAGCTGGGGCATTTTTCCCTGGAGCATCAGAAGTTGAGGGGTGACCTCAAAGTTTTATAAAATCATGAGGGGCATGGATAGGGTAAATGGTCGAGATCTTTTTCCTTGGGTAAGGGAGCCCAAAACTAGAGGACATAGGTTTAAGGTGAGATGGGAAAGATTTGAAAGGGCCTGAGGGGTAACTTTTTCACACAGAGGGTGGTGCATGTATGGCACAAGCTGCCAGAGGATGTGGGGAAGGTGGGTACAATTACAACATTTAAAAGGCACCTAGATGGGAACATGACTAGGAAGGGTTTAGAGGGATATGGGCCAAATGCTGGCAAATAGGACTAGGTCAGATTGGGATATCTGGTCAGCATGGACAAGTTGGACTGAAGGGTCTGTTTCCTAGCTGTATGACTCTATGACTGTACTCCAAAAACACCTCATTGGTGATCAAGTGCTCTGGGTCTTTTGGAGGTTGGGAAAGGTGCCATTGAAATGCGAAATGGTTTTCCAGACAAGAGGATTGATGCAACCAGAAAGATCATTGCAAAGTAGGGAGGCACTGCCCTGACAGAGAGATTGTAAAATTGAACAACATTGGCAAAATTAATGTAAAACACAAAAGTAAGTACAATTAAACAGCAAAACCAAAAGACAAAAAACCAAATTCATCAAGCTACTACAATCATTGCTTTAGGGTCAGGATGTGATCCATCATGTTGATGGAACTTCAGCGAACCTCAGAGTTTCAGCGTGAGATAAGAAGTATAAATCACTGCTGGAAATACACTGGCTGTTTAGAGACAGATCTGAATAGAACTATGCCAGGTCATTGCCATGAAGCAGTCAACTCAACTCAATTTGACCTCCTATTCATAATTTTCTCCAGGTCAACATCAGGATGAACAAAGCCTGTGTCTTCAACCCCTACTCCATTGACACTGATGACATCTTATTCCCCACCACACAGTCACACTGAAGCTGATTCCTTGTTCAATCTTGAAGACCCGGCTCCCATCCTAGGCCAAAACCACTGACTTAAAACCTATATCCATTTAATGTGAAAAACACCATGGGTCATTTCTTAAACTTAAAGGTATTATATAAATGCACAATGCTGCTGTTGACTGTTGGAGGTGATTAAGCTATTAAGGAACAAAGCATCTCCAGCTACGTTTTGATAAGACACGAAAATTCTGAAGAACAAATGAAAACATTTTGGTGAATGGTTGAACCGCATGCAGTATCTTTACTGGTGCGCTATTCTTACCTGTAAGCATGGTAACATTCCCCATCTTGCAGTTAACATCATCTTGTTCCCACTTTTTATCCTCTGATACATCTTCTGTATAACTCACCCTCTTTTCCAATCTTCCCTTTCTATCCTCCTCCCAAATCTGTTTCCACATAGTATGCTCTTTTCAGTCCTTGTGCCTTTTTACTACTTCCCTTCTGTCTGCCAATTTCCATCTTGTCTACTCTCAGTCTCTTCGATCACCCATCCTGATATATTTTCTCTCTTATCATTCTCTGTCTGCACTTCTCTTCATCACCCCTGCATTCTGCACCCTACCATCCCAGGTCTGGGTTGCATGCCCTCTGCAGTATCTTCGATCTCCAGTTTGTATTTTTATTATACCATTCTCTGTCCAATGTCAGCATGTTATCTCGTTCCCATGTCCCATCAACTGCCTGTATCTTTTCCTGACCTCTTCCTCTTCCCAGTTGGTATGCGTACTCTAATCTTTGCACTCCCTTATTTATGTCCACTCTCCCTTGTAAAAAGACTGTGTCCTTGTTTTATCTTTATGTCTTTAAAAACTGCAGACTGCAATTAAAAATAACTTTTTAAAAAAAAATCACTCATGGGATGTAAGCATTGCTGGCTGGGCTAGCATTTATTGTCCAGTCTTAGTTGACCTTTGGAAGGATATAATGAGCTATCTTCTTGAACTACAGGAGTTCACACTCTGTAGGTAGATCCACAATGCCATAAGAGAGGGAATTGCAGCATTTTGACCCAAAAACTATTATTTTTGAAAAACTTGGATTTACCAGATTGGTTGCATAATATCACAGCAAGGGATTTGACCCTACTGTGACCTCTGTTTTCATGGCTGTGGATTCCCGCAATGTGCAGATGATCAGGAGCCAAGTTGTTTACAAGTAGTTCATAGCTAACTGAGCAGGTTGGAATAGGGCACAAGTCATGGAGACCCAGACACACACAAACAGTGAAAGAAAGAGAGAGATAGAGAGATAGACAGAGAGATAGACAGAGAGATAGACAGAGAGAGAGAGAGAGAGAGACAGATAGAAATATGCAAAAGAATGTACAGTGCAGCTCGCCTAGCAGAAGCTGCCTGTTCTCTGCAGTAAAAAAAGTTGAGATTTGAAGAAAACCAGATACGTTTCTTCTACCCATTGCTGTGAGCTGTGATCATTGAATTGACAAATTTGAGACATTCACCAAGTGAATTTGTCACTGTGTACTTCCTACAAACCAGTGAAAGCTTCCAGAGGAAGACAAATAACTAGCGAAGGCCTTCCTAATCAAAGAAAGATCATCTCATAATTGAAATCGGGAAGTAAAGACCACGAACTGACTTTGCAGTTTTTTTCTACCTCCGCCAATAACGCATTTTTTTTGTTTGTGCGTGTGTCTATGTGTATGCGTGTTTGTCTGTGTGCGTGCGTAATGGGAGTTTAAGGGGATTAGCATTTTAGTTAGTAAAGTTATATGCCAATGGTTTATATCTATATACCTGTAGCTATAATAACTTATAATAAATAATGCTTCTTGCCGCGTACAAAAATCTGGTCCATACTTTCTATCAAGCTTGATCTGACAGTCAGTAAAATTGGAGTACTGTGTGTACCTTAACAAAAACTTTAACAGCACCCGACCCCAGTAAAATATTTCTTCCACAGCATGTCAGTGTAGCCATCAAAGCCAGGATTTGTTGCCTGTTTGCAATTGACACTTGATCTGAGTGGCTTGGTAGGGCATTTCAGAGGGTAGTTAAATGTCAATCACATTGCTGTGGTTCTTCAGTCACATTTAGGCCAGATTGGGTCAGGCTGGCAGACTTCTTTCCTAAAGGATACCAATGAATCCAATGGGTTTTTTCAACAATTAATAGTAGTTTGGCCAACATCACTAAAATTCAATTTCAATTCCAGATTTATTCATTGAATTAAAGCTCCACCGGCCACCATGACCTACAACTGTGTCACTCTTCCCAATGTTTACATTCTCTCAAAGACTCCTCCCCAGCCTGTCTCCTTCCAAGCATAGCCTCAGCTAAATCAGCAAATGCTTCCAAATTCTGGTTTTTTCTACTTACATGTGCTGATGGTCAGATAGGCAGGATCGCTTAATAGCTTTCCCCTCTCGGTGTCCCGCACTGCCATTAGTGCCAGTTTGTACCTACGTCCAGCGGCAAGGTCACGGACCGTGTAGGCCGTTAACTTTCCATTGGGAATGTAGCGGCTTTTCATTTCACAGGGCGTTGTGCTATTGAGAATGTAACCATTACTTGGGCCAGTCAGGGGGCTATTCCAGCGTAGCCTTGCTGTTGTTGTTGTGACACCAGCCAGCACAAGGTTCTGAGGAGGCAGTGGCCCTGTGACAGAAAGACACAGTGAGCTTCTGTTAGTTACTTTATTCCCGGAGATGTCCTTTCCACCTTGCTGCAATCACAGTGGCCCATGGGAAGCTACATTCCAGTCACTGAGAACCAGAAAATCAGATTCCATTGCTAGACATAATAGGACTATCATCAGGCACTTGAGTTTACATCTTGGAAGCATCTGCGGAGAGAGAAACAGAGTTAACGTTTCACGTCACGACCTCTCATCATCGTGTAATAGGCACTAAGCTGTTGAAATAAGGGGAAGGTGGAAAAGTAAACATAAAGAAGGTCTGTGCCAGGGTTACAGGTAAGAGGGATTAAATGGCAGAAATGTTGATGGGGCTGAGCCAAAAACAGCAGCAATGAAAGATGGGGTTCGTTAGCTGGACAGCTAGTTGGCAATGCAGAGTGATGCCAACAGTGTGGGTTCAATCCCTACACCAGCCGAGGTTACCATGAAGGACTCTCCTTCTCAACCTCTCCTCCTGCCTGGCACGGTTACCCTCAGATTAACCTGCCACCAGTTGTCTTTATCTCTAATTGGAGAGCAGTCCTGTGGTCCAATCAGACTATTACCACTTTACCGTTACCGTTTAGTAGCAGGACAAGTAAAGAGACAACAGATGTGTTCACTGAAACAACTGCCATCTGAAAGCAGAAATAAGAAAAACAAGCTGAAACATACAAAAAAATGGGCAGGAATTATGGTCTGAAACTCCTTGTTGAACACAGAAGACTTCAAAAATCATTTCATTCCCTCACTTCACCCCAACTCTTTTGTCTCCTGTCTTCTACCCTATTACAGACCTTTATCCCTTGTGTTCATTTTCCACCTTCCACTACAATGACAACCTTACAAGGTTCTAAGGAACATGGTCCAACATGTGGGGCAGAATCGGCAATAAGTACGATGATACCCATATTGATGTTGACAGCAACTCGCATTATCTTTTATGTTTTTCACAAGGGGTGTGGTGAGATTCTCACTTGGTAATGGGGAGTTGCTAATTAACAGTTATTATTGTTCTGTTGATAAAGCTTGCCTCATGAATATTCAGCCTTCCACTTTACCAAATCAGCTGATGTTGGAAAAACTCGGTAAGGAAACCAAAGAAAGCATCTGGTGTATTCAGCTCACGTGGTGCTCTGAACGACTGCCATATTGGAACAAGGACAGAAGTTGCTGGAAAAGCTCAGCAGGTCTGGCAGCATCTGTGAAGAAAAAAATCAGAGTTAACATTTCGGGTCCAGTGACCCTTCCTCAGAACTGCTCCACTATTCAACGTAATAATGGCTGATCTGCTAAGAACTCCACTTTTCACATCTCTTGATGCAAAACCAAAAATACGTCGATCCTTCCCTTAAATACATTGAGCAACGAAGCATACACAACCATTTTTGTCAGAGAGTTTCAAAGATGCACAATCATTTGTATCTCAGTCTTAAATGATGGATTTTTATCCCGAGACTGTCCCCTTGGGTTCTAGACCATCCAGCCAGAAGAACCTGCACTGCAGTATCTACCCAATCAGATCACCTCCCGTTCTTCTAAATAAAAAACTGAAAGAACTGTGGATGCTGTAAATGAGGAACAAAAACAGAAGTTGCTGGAAAAGCTCAGCAGGTCTGGCAGCTTCTGTGAAGAAAAAAAATCAGAGTTAATGTTTCAGGCCCTTCTGAGGAAGGGTCACTGGCCCCGAATAATTAACTCTTGATTTTTTTTCTTCACAGATGCTGCCAGATCTGCTGAGCTTTTCCAGCAACTTTGTTTTTGTTCCCATTCTTCTAAACTCTGGAATATCATAGATCCCATTTACTCAGACTCTCATCAGAGCACAACCTTCTCATAGCAGTGATTAATCTAGTGAATCTTTGCTCTATTACTTTTCATACAACATCATTCCTCCTTAAATGTGGAGACCAACACTGTGCACAGTGTTCCTGGTGTGGTTTCCCCAAAGCCTTACACAATTCTAACAAAGGCAGCATGGTGGCTCAGTGGTTAGCGCTGCTGCCTCGCAACGCCGAAGACCCAGGTTCAATTCCACCCATGGATGATTGTCTGTGTGGAGTTTGCACGTTTGCCCTGTGTCTGTGTGGGTTTGATCTGGTCTTTGCCCATAGTCCAAAGATATGTAGGTTAGTGGATTGGCTGTGTTAAATTGCGCACAGTGTCCAGGCATATGCAGGCTAGGTGGACTAGCCATGGGAAATGCAGGGATGGGCTAGGTCTCTGTGGGATGCTCTTTGGAGGGTTGATGGGCTAAATGGCCTGCTTCCACACTGCTGTAGTTCTTCACTCTTATGCAGTAAAGGCCAACATGATATTGGCCTTCCTAATTGCTTGCTGTGATCCATGTTAATCTGCTGTATTTCTGGTATGAGGACCCTTAGAACTTCAACACTTGGAAGTTTCATGTCTGGGTGGTGTCATGTCTGTCTTCACCAAAAGGTAATAAATGCCCAAGGGACTGTGCTCTTGGCCTATGGGTTTCCTGATACAGAAAGACAAAGGGAATCCCACTAGTTTGTCCTTGTATGTAGATACATGATTATGCAATAAAAATTGGCAGCAACATTAACATTCCCTGAATGAAATTTTTAAGAAAACAAAATACGACACAAAATCCTAAAAATGAAGAGCAAACACTAAAACTGTGAAAGTTGTCAGGATCTTACTTGAATAATGGAGCAGACTTGGGAGGGTGAATGGCCCACCTCCGTTCTTAATTTTGATGTTCTGCCATGAGAGGTTATCAAAGCTTTACAAAACACTCCAATGCACTGACACACAGTGACCATCAGTTCATTTAATCCAAGGGGCAATGATTGCCTGCCTAACCCACTGTCAAGCACGAAGCTTAGATCCTTTCAGGTGCAATGAGGTGTGAAGCCCTAAAGAATGCTTCAGAGCTGATCAGAACCTACGTGTCCACACAGGCAGGGGTGGAGCCGCAAGACCCTCCAAAAAACTTTCCCGAGTGTCGAGGCTCATCTGTGGCACGGCCTCCACTGTGTAAAATACTCCCGGAGAAAGGTCCCTGCGGATGAACAAGAAGGAAAAACAAGTGATCCATTACTTTAAAGGTCATCGGCCTGTCCATCAAGCATTCCTTGCACCATACCTCGCTAACCCCAATCCATCCCAAAATCTTCACAGTACTGACTACTTTTGGGATATGAGTGCGCAGGTACAGGAGTCAGTCAAGGTACAATGCTCACTATGTCCAGTGATCAGTCTGCACTCTTGATCCCAGAATGTACTCGTCAATTGTGGTCATGTCAATGTCTTATTACAACCTCATATGATGGGCTGGATTTTATGGGAAGGTGGTGGTGGTGGTGGGGTTGGCGGTGGGGGAGGGGGGGCGGCGGTTGTTGATGTGGTGCGGCTTGATGGCAGCCAGGAAGTAGGGGGCAACCCAGATAGTTACTTTGTGAGGGGGCTCTCAGCCATCTTTGGCATCCACTGATCCCAATTAGTGCGCTGTTGGCTTTTCAGTCTCAGGAGCTCCATTGGGAGGCAGCGGCCATGGCAGGGGCTACATGCAAGTGAGAGGATGCGAACCTCGAAACAAGGTGAGTGCAGTTGGGGCCAAAAAGGAGCAGAAATTGGGGCAATTGGAGGAGAATGGTAGGAATATCATTGCTGGGTGAGGGAAAAGGTGGAGCATTATCGCACTGGCAGCCATTCCCACTAGGGAGTTCTATCTGGGCCACACAACAATTGATTAGGAGGACCGTTCCATTCCCTGGACACCCATCTTCATGGCAGACATTCCATTTAAGGCAGGGGTCACCAATCACTATTAAAATGTCAGTGTCAGCTAGAAAAGGCTTTTAATTGATTAATAAAGTGACACCAGGATCAAGCAACAAGGAAGGTGACAGCTGCTGGTGTTGGGTGCATGTGAATTCAGTCTGGTTCAACCTAGTACGGGGTGCGTGCACGTGCAGAGTTAGAAATGCTTTCTTTTCTAAGGATTTCAATAAAAAAACAGATTAATTAAAGACGAGATAAAACTGAACTCAAATTAAGTGCCTCAGATATACCCCTTTTGTTGGGAGCACATATAAGTAATCAACTTCGTACGGCTTTGCACTTCAGAGTGCAAGTTACAATAGGGTTTTAGAGTTGAACATCTTAAGGGATTGAGAGGTGGAAGGACAGGGGTATTTGGTTGATGTTGAGTAAGCAAAGCAACTGATTAGTCAGTAGGATTGGCGAGTATTTCCAGTCCTTAAAGAAAAAAAACAAGATCTTTAGTTTGCTTTAGGTCTTTAGTCTGTCTCTTTTTCCGAAAAACTAGCTTGTCAAATATAAAGATTGATACTCAGATAAAGAAATTACGATAAAGGGTAAAGAGCAGGGATACTAGAGCAATTCATCAATAAATTTAATAAAGTATGATAGAGGTGGCAGGTAGGCGATATGTTGCTGCTGCCGCATATGGGAGCTGCTGGATGCCGAGAAGATCCAGTCTGACTACAGCACAGATAAAGGCCTGATGGCCATTGATTATGCTGGTTAAAACCAACTACCTAACTATTCTAATCCCATTTTTCAGCTCTTAGCCAATAGCAATGTATGCCTTGGCCTCACAGGTGCACATTTATAGCAAGTATTTGTAGCGCTATGAAATTTGGATATGAGTCAAAAAACTGGAGTCTCAGCTTTAGACATTGTGCCACATTAGGGAAGGAGGAAGTAACCTGGACATATTGCTCCAGTAGGTAGTCACAACCTGCAGATGACTACAGGTGAGGTAGATATGGGTAATCAAGGAGTAACCTTCAAGAAACCTCAGGCCCTGCAATTGCCTGACAGTTTAAAGGTTTGGACTAAGTTGTGGAGATGAGAGTAGAGACTGTGGGGAGGATGAGCAAACTGGACATGGCACCATTGTACAGGGAGTGGGGGAGGAAATGGAAGCATCGTATTATTAGGGGACAGTATTATTAGGGTAATGGATATAGCTCTCTGCATCTTTGTGTAAGTCCCAAAGCACTTTGTTACCTGCCCTGTGCCAGAGCTAAGGACAGGAGAGGAACTTGGGGAGGGAGAGAAGGGATCCAGTTTTCATCATCCATGATGGTACCAGTGACATTGATGGAACTAGCACGGGGATTCTGCTGAAAAATATTGAACGTTAGGACGTATATTAGAGAAACAAAATCTCCAATAATCTTGGGATTATGACATGAACCATGGGTCACTTGAACAGAATATCTAAGGCTCTAGAGAAGGCTTTAAGCTCATTGGGCAGTGGTGGGAGGGATGCTGTTCTAGAGATGGGATATGTAAACTTACAAACCAAGATGAGATGGCAATATAGCGGGGCAGCCACCTAGGTGATTATATCCATAGTGGGACTAGTAAGGAACAGAGTACTTGCATGTAAGACAAATAACACGATATTGAGGGCCGGGTTGGGGGAGGGGGCAGGCAGTGCGAATAAATGGCAAAAAGGCAAAGTTAATGTTTAGAGGGATATGGGCCAAATGCTGGAAAATGGGACTAGGTCAGATTGGGATGTCTGGTCAACGCAGACGAGTTGGACGGAAGGGTCTGTTTTCGGCTGTATGGCTCAATAATGCATCTTTCCTTAAAGATGCAGAATTAGGAACAAAATAAATGAATTCAAGGCATAACAGAGTAGAGATAATGGATGCACTGGAAATAAACTTTGAGGAATCCTGAGATTACAGAAAAGTCCCTGAGAATTGGAAAATTCTCCACAGGAACAGCTTGATTTAAAAAAAGGAAGGAGACAACAAATAAGTAACCATTTGCCATTAGCTTAAAGTTTGTCATTGGGAAAAATGTTACAGTGGAACATAAAAGATGTGCTCGCAAAGCATTTAGAAATACATAATAGCATAAGAGTCAGCATGGCTTTATGAAAGGGAAATCATGCCCAGTGAAACCTATTAAAATTCTTTGATGCGTTATAAGCAGGACATATAAAGGGAAACCAGTGGGTGTAATATTTTTGCATTCCAAAAATCATTTGATAAAGGTATTACTCATTAGGCTATTTAGTAAGAGCCCATGGTGTTGAAGGTGGTACATTAGTATGGGCAGAGGATTGGCTAAATAGTAGAAGACAAAGAGTTGGAGTAAAGGAAGCATTTTACAGATGGCAACCTTATCTTGTGCAAGAACCATGGGGATTAGGGCTGGGGCCACATTGATTTAAAATAGATATACTAATGACTTGGATCAGGGAGATAGTCACGTTTTGGAATGACACAACAATAGGTAGGAATGCACATGGAGAGGATGACACAGAGTCTGCAGAAGGCTTTAGACAGGATAAGTGAGGGGCAAAATCACAGCAGATGGAATAAACGTGGTAACAGATGTGGTTGTACTCTTCTGCAGGAGGAACAGAGGAACTGAAAAGTATTCAATTGGAGAAGGACCTCAGAAAGTTGCAGCACAGACGGAGTTGGGATCCTCATGCATAAATCACTAAAGTACAGTGTACACATTCAGCTTGCATGAGGAAAACCAACTGGAATGGTAGCCTTTATTTCAAAGGGAATGGAGAGTATGGAAATAAGGAAGTCTTGCTGAAATTGTGCAAAGCACTAATCAGACCGTGGCTGGGACATTGCAAACAGCTTTGGGCCTCTTATCTAAGGGAAGATGTACTGGCATTGGAGTCAGTACAGAGAAGGTTCACTAGATGCATTCCAGGTACAAAGGGGTTTTCTTGTGAGGAAAGGTTGGGCTTATACTGATTAGAATCCAGAAGAATGACAAGCAAACTCTTTGAAACATATGATACTTAGGAAGCATGGCAGGGTAGATGCAAATAAGTTATTTCCCCTTCAGGGAGAATCTTAAATCCATTTAAAACAGATATGAATTTTTTTCTCTCAGATACTAGTGAATTTGTGAATCCTTTCCTGTAGAGGGCTGTGGAGGCCAGGTCATTAAGTATATTCAAGGCGGAGATAGACAGAGCTGAGATGCAATTTGGCGTTCAGTTCTGGTCTCCCTGCTTTAGGAAAGATGGTGTGAAATTTGAAACAGTTCAGAAATGATTTATAAGGATGTTGCCAGGGTTGGAGGCTGAACAGGCTGGGGTTATTTTCCCTGGAGCATCGGAGGCTGAGGGGTGACGTTATAGAGGTTTATAAAATCATGAGGGGCATGGATAGGGTGAATAGCCAAGTCTTTTCCCCAGGGTAGGGGGAGTCCAAAACTAGAGGCCATAGGTTTAAGGTGAGAGGGGAAAGATTTAAAAGGGACCTCGGGGGAATATTTTCACATAGAAGATCATGCGTGTGTGGAATGAACTGCCAAAGGAAGTGGTGGACGCTGGTACAATTACAACATTTAAAAGGCATTTGGATGGGTATATGAATAAGAAGGGTTTAACAAGATATGGGCCAAATGCTGGCAAATGGGACTAGATTAATTTAGAATATCTAGTCGGCATGGACAAATTAGACTGAAGGGTCTGTTTCCGTGCTGTGCATCGTTATGAATCTATGACAGGTTGTAATCAGTAAGGGTATCACAGATTATGTGAAAGAGGCAGGAATGTGGAGTTGAGGATTAACAGGTCAGCCATGATCTCATTGAATGACAGAGCAGACTCAATGGGTTGAATTGCCTACTTTTAATCCTACGTCTTAAATTCTAATTGTCATAGTGCAGGTGGAGGCCATTCGTCCCAATATGTCTGCACTTGCTGCTAATCCTCAGTATGTTATTATGAGCCCTTTGCTTCACAGTTCATTTTTAGAAGGCCTGGAGAATCCAACCCAAAGTGTGCAGGCAAGCTAACTGGGCATTAATCAGTAATTAACATGCCTCGCCTTGCCACACCACCAACACAATTCAAACACTGCCAACTCCCAACTGATCTGCGACAGCGGAGACAATTGTAGAGTCCCAAGCCTAGTTCAGATAGGACTAATGGATAAAGGCGAATCTCCATTAGGCAGTAACTGCCTGCTAATTTGTTGAAATATATCACATGGGAGTATTTTGTCAGTGAGTAGTGCCTCCTGCCCCGGTTAGCAGGACGAAGGTGGGAGCTAATGGGATAGGGAGTCATTACCGAAAGGTGTAGTGCGTGAGGTTAGACCCCAGCAAAACAGTTGTTTCTTCAGCTGAGTCAGGGGACTTCAGAGAGAGCTGGATAGCGCTGACAATGGATTGCTTTGGGTTGTGTAAAGACCAGGTGATGGATATGCTGGAGGCAGTAGTATTCACTACAGAGAGGTTTCCAATGGGACCAGGTTCTAGAGGGAAGAAGAGAAATCATCATTCAGACTGGGATGATTAGCTCTTTAATAGAAAGCTGAAAACCCAGAAATAGTTTAACAGAATTTGATAATTTGATCACATCTACCAAAGGGCTACAAATAGATCATTTATGGGTTTATGAACTTCCCTTTCCATTTATTAATCTCTGAAATCAACATGGCCCCAACTTCTAAAGTGTAATCAACTGCAAACTTGTTTGAATGGTAGTTTAGATCAGTTGGCCACAACACACCCCATCCCCAGTTCACTATAGTTAAACTTTAATTCTTATAACTAAAAAAAAATCCTAAAACATAAACATTATGAGCCAAGCATGCCTAACTGGAGATCTAACTAATCTGCAAATGGCAGCATGAGGGAGCATGGGTGGTAGGAATAATCCTATTGAAAGCAGAAAAAGACGGAAATACCCAGAATGCCAATCAGCATTTAACAGAGAAAGATAAGTTACTGCTTAATGTGGCAACCATGTATCCAAAATGACCTTACAGGAAACATCCTAGACCACAAGGAAAGAGGCAGGAGGGGGAAGATAAATAAGATATAATGCTTCAAATTTCAGTTTACCCTTCTTCTTCAACACTGGCTCACCATTTAATTGTGGCAATAAGTAATTACATTATCTCTTTAATTGATAGAAAGTAGCCAGACCAATGCATACAAGTTTAAACTTTTAGCAGAATTTTCTGTTGTATATAAGAAATGAAAAGGCAGAGACTGCTAAGAGAGCACACAATAACTCTACAGTTCTTATCATTAGCATTTGAGTGAGTTATTTATATTATTTAAAAGGTCAGATCTCACAAGGTCCCTAATTGTAATCTTCTGCTTAGAGGCTTGTCAAAGAATCCCAAGAAGATTCCATTTAATTTGAACATCCCTCTAAACCTGCTTTGTTTTCTAGTTGTCCTCCCACCACCATCTCTAAGCTCAAATTATCCACGAGATCCACCTCTTGTTCCATTCAACTTAGTCCTAATACACTGTTGATGACACATCTTGCCCTCCTGGACTCAAGGCTGGCAACATTGTTAGCGTTACTGTTATCACTCCCCTTCCTCGGGTACTGTCCCCTTCTCCTTCAGATTTGCTGCCATTACCCTCCCCTCAAAAAACTAACATTTGATCCCACTGGCCTTGTGAATGTTTCATCTCCAACCTCCCCTTCCTCTCCAAAGTCATTATATGTGTTGTGGCCTCCCAAATATGTTTCTCTCTTTTCCAGCACAGCAGTTGTGAATTCATCAAATTAGATTGAGGTGAGACTGCGACAAAAGTAAACAATCTTTCTGTGTCTTTCTTGACCTGTCTGTAGCCACATGACACCATCCTGCAATGCTTCCCTAACATTATCTAGATGTGCAGAATGATACGCACCTGGAGCCTTTCATTTCTATTTACTTGCAATTCGAAAACCTTTTACTTTAATGTATTTTTAATTTGGACTGAAATGAGAAAAGTACTGTTTTAAAAACCAAGGATTGTAGAAGGCATCACTGCACTCTTTTTTACAGCAAGTAACCACAACTTTATGTGGACACCATGGTCAGCATGGACCAGTTTGGGCCAATGGGACTGTTTCCATGTTGTGTTACTCTATGACTCTATAACTACTGTAAGTGGTGTTTGCATTGTCGCTTTCTTCATTCAGTGGAGGAGGCTGGTTGCAGCAGGTTGCATCAGGGCAAGTGTTCAAAATGAGTTTTGGCCAGCAACAAGTAGCTGATTGGTTTGCAGAGTGGTGACCAGTTGTCCATGATAGAAGCATCAGCCTGCCAACAACTGTGTGATTGGATCTTGGGTAGCTGAACAGCTTGTGGTTGTGAATAATACTGGCAGAAGCCTTTGGACCTCCAGCAGGGGACGTGGTATATTTTCTAATGCAGAGAGACACCTGAAGTAAGCCAGTTACTTTCTCTCACCAGTTGCTATAAGCTGTGCTTTTGTAGTCAGAAACTATGTCATTTGTGAGCCAATTGTATATGCCTCCTGTGAGGAAGTGAAGTGAAATGAACTAGGAGAAGATAGATTGAAGGGCAGCTAGTCCCGATAAGCAAAAGGATTACCTCCATGAGCTATGTGGAGAAAGAGCATTGAACTGCTTCCGCAGTTTTCCCCCTCAACCCACAACACCAATGATCTTCTGTCTGTCTGTATCTGTCTATAAGTTTGTATTGAGATACTTACAAAGGGGTTAGAGATTTAACTAGGAAAGTTATATATGAATAGCTCATAATTGTTTAACTGTAGCTAGAATCTGTTTGTAATCACTGGTAATTTTGGTTAAATATGGAAACCTGGTCTTCTGTGCATTGTTTGCCTGGGTCTAAATACACAGGTAAATCGAGGAAATTTTGTGGACTTTGATTAAATCTTTAACTTTGGTGACAACTTTTTGGAAAAGTAGGGCTTAATTTCCAGTGAGTACCCCAATGAGGAGTAACACAACGGCTTCTCTTCCTGCTCTCCCTCAATTTCCTCTCATGAACCCCCAAGAATCAATCCTTGATCCCCTCATATGTCTCATCTACTGATGTTCTTGGTGATGTAATCCAAAAATAGCAGTTTCCATAGATACATTGATCCGACAGAGCTGTATGTCATAATGACATCTCTGTACTGTCTCTCCAGTGTCAATGTTCAATGACATCTGATATTGCAAGAGCAGTAATTTTCTCCAATGAAGTATCGGTAAGACAGAAGCCATTGTTAACAATCTCTGGCCAAAAATTCCATTCCCTAACCACCAACTCCCTAGAAACTGTCTGAAGTATACAGTTGTTAATGTTCAACTATGCTTCAGCACATCTTTGACTGAAAACCCCACGCTTTTGTTACCATTAGATTGGACTATTTACACAGTGCTCCTGGCCAAAATCCAGTATGCTTTTTCCTGAAAACTCGAGGTCATCAAAAACATTGTTTTGCATGATTTGCACCATCTCCAGTGAGCCCCTCACCTCTGTGCTCACCAGTAAAG
This sequence comes from Ginglymostoma cirratum, assembly GCA_024137785.1. Taxonomy (NCBI): domain Eukaryota; kingdom Metazoa; phylum Chordata; class Chondrichthyes; order Orectolobiformes; family Ginglymostomatidae; genus Ginglymostoma; species Ginglymostoma cirratum. The sequence continues at coordinate 2,892,950 of JAHRHZ010000268.1, forward strand.
CAATGCCTCAATTTCAAAATTCCCATGCTTGTTTGCTAATCTCTCTGTGGCCTAATCACCCCTTCATATGCTTAGAGAGGATATTTATAAGGGGTCATCAAATAAGGCCATATGGTTAGAACTTAGAAACAAGAAGGTGATAGTCATTCCATTAGGACTGTATTACAGACCCCCAAATAGCCAGTTGTTACTAGATTAGCAGATGTATTAAGAGATTGCACGGACCTGTAGGAATAATAGAGTAGTATTGGTTGGAGATTTTAATTTTCCTTGTACTGACCGGGCCACCCAGAGTATAAAACGCCCGGGGGGGGCGGGGGGGGGCGGTGGTGGGGGTGGAATTTGTCAAATGTGTCCAAGAAAGTTTCCTAAATCAACGCGCAGACGGCCTTGCTTGGGAGGGTCTAACTCTGGACCTCTTCATAGGAAATGAGGTGGGGCAAGTGACTGCTGTCAGTCGGAGAGCATTTTGGATCCAGTGACCATAACTCTCTCAGTTTTAACATAGTTATGGAATAAGATAGGACAGGTCCACAGGTTATTGTGCTAAGCTGAAGCAGGGCAAATTTTGGGGCCATTAGGCAGGATCTAGCAGAGGTCGATTGGGTGAATCTGTTTGAAGGAAAAGGAATGACTGGCAAATGGGAGACTTTTAAAAGCGTGATATCAAGAGTCCAGGGACTGTATGTCCCAGTTAGGGTGAAGAGAAAAGCTGGCAGGTTTAGGAATCCCTGGTTGGTGAGGAATATTGAGGCTTTGGTCAGGAAAAAGAAGGTGGTATACATTGGTTTTAGGTTTTAGGTTCAAGTGAATCCCTAGATGACTATAAAAAGTCTAGGAGCACATTTAAGAGGGAAAGTGGAAGAGTAAAAAGAGGGTATGAGATGGATCTGGCAGATAAGGTTAAAGATAATCCCAAGAGGTTCTATAGCTATATTAAGAGTAAAAGGATGGTTGGGGAGAGAATAGGTCTCCTTAATGATCAGCATGGCCGTCTACGTGTGGAGCCACAGGAGATGGGGGAGATTTTTAATGAATATTTCTCCTCATGTTTACTGGGGACCGAATCATGGATGCCAAGGAAATAAGGATAGCAAGGGGAGATGTTTTGGACCACATACATATTACCAGAGAAGAGGTGTTTTCAGCCTTAAAGTGCAATAGTTGGATGAATCCCCTGGGCCTGATCAAGTCTATCCTCGACTGCTTTTGGAGGCTAGGGAAGAAATTACAGAGACCCTTGCAGAGATTTTTGCTTCCTCTTTAGCCACTGGTGAAGTTCCGGAAGACTGGAGGGTGGCTAATGTTATTCCATTGTTTAAGAAACTTAGCAAAGACAAGCCAGGGAACTACAGGCCAGTGAGCCTGACATCACTGGTTGGCAAGTTATTGGATAGGATACTGAGGGACAGGATTAACCAACATTTGGATAGTCAAGGACTGATTAGGGATAGACAGCATGGATTTGTGTGCAGCAAGTCATGTCTGACAAATGTTTTAAATTTTTTTGAAGAGGTAACCAAGAGGATAGATGAGGATAGGGCAGTGGATGTTGTCTATGTGGACCATAAAAAGGCATTTGTCAAAGTCCTGCACAGCAGGCTATTCATGAAGGTTAGGTCAAATGGGATCCAGGGACAGCTAGCTAATTGGATTCAAAATTGGCTTGATGGTAAGAAGCAAAGAGTGATGGTTGTAAGTTGGTTCTTGATTGGGAGGACTGGGACTATTGGTGTGCCATAGGGGTCGGTGCTGGAACCTTTATTGTTTGTTATTTACATAAATGATCTGGATGTGAATGTACAGGCGATGATTAGTAAGTTTGCGGATGATACAAAATTAGGAGGTATTGTTCATAACGAGGAAGGTTATGAAAAATTGCAGACGGGTCTTGATCAGATGGGGAAGTGGTACATGGTTTGTTGAAAGTGGCGTCAAGAGGTGGGCAGGCCTTCATCAGTCAAGGCATTGAGTTGAAATGTTATGTTACAGTTGTATAAGTCATTGGTGAGTCCGCACTTGGAATATTGTGCGCAGTTTTAGTCACCCCGTTGTAGGAAAGATATAGTTAAACTGGAAAGTGTGAAAAGAAGATTTACGAGGATGTTGCCAGGACTAGTAGGCACGAGGTTTAGGGAGAGGTTGGCCAGGATAGGACTTTATTCCTTGGAATGTAGGAGAATGAGAGGCGACCTTATTGAGGTATATAAAATCAGAAGGAACACATATAGGATGAATCCGTATAGTCTTTTTTCCGGGGATGGGGACTTGAAAACTAGAGGATGTAGTTCAATGTGTGAGGGGTAAGATTTAAGAAGGATCTGAGGGATAAGTTCTTTATGCAGAGAGTGGTGCATATATGGAATGGGCTGTCAGAGAAAGTGGTTGAAGCAATAGAAACATTTGGACAGGTACATGGATGGATTGAGTTTAGAGGGCTATGCTCTAAATGCAGGCAATCAGAACTAGCTGAGGGGGCACCATAGTCAGAATGAACCAGCTTGTGCTGAAGTTTCCATGCTGTATTACGCTATGACTCTATATCCCACAACCTACCAGGACATCTGTGCTTTTCCAATTTGGGCATTGCAGCCAAACAGGGACAGGAATTGCTCCAGCAATGGTGGCACTGCCATCAGCTACCAAGATCCTAAACTATAGAAGTCCCTCCCCGAACCTCTCATTCTTTCTTTCCCTGTTTAGGGGGTTCCTTAAGTCCACCTCACTACTCACCTCTTGATCTGCTCCCTTATTCGAGACTTGGTGTCAAATTTTGTTTGTAGCCTATTCCGTAAAATGCCTCAATTTGCTTTGCTCTATTAAAGTCACTTGAAAAATACAAGCTGTTGTGGTCATTGTTTTTGTTGATTTTATATGTGGCTTTTTCTTTGGCATGAAAACAGATCCTTCAAATATTGTCCCTCGTGAATACACACTCAACAACATCAATGATGCGGGAAACCAGGACATTCACAATGATATTCACTGGGTTTCACCATAATGCACAGCATCACATTTTGAGAAATTGCCAAAGAACAAACACGCAGGCTGTGTCCCATGGAAGGTACAGGCTGCATTTTGTGTATTCTGTTATGCATTAAGATAGCAGAGAAAATTAATTTCAGACAAATATTTGCCATTAAACATGAGGCTTAGATTTGATTATTTGCAGCCTTGGCTATGTTCCAAGTGTGGGCCTGAACTTGCTATCTAGCTGACACAGCACTACAACTGCACAAATGTATTAGAGAATCTCTCATGGCATTTCTTACAGTCATTTGGATCATATAAATAGTTTAAATCATAAAATGAACAATATGTTCTTTTCCAGTCAAGCTGCACCTATTAAAAGCCACAAATAACATTATTGTTCGAAAGTGTACAGAGCTTCAGGGTCTCGTTCTGTGGGATGGACATTGGGCAGGCTGGAAAATACCTTCAAGATCCCAGGTCAGAGTTTCACAGCATTAAGTAGCTGTTTTTCATTCTCTTTTGAGATTTTCTAACAAAATAGGACATGTGGAATGTGATGAATCAAACATGTAGATACTGGGACAATTTCTAATGCCATGACATACGCTGGGCAGAAGTGTCATCACAAGGTGGGGTAGCTCAGTTGGGACTTGGCAAGTTGGCTGGTCTAAAAGGGACATTGTACCAAAGTTGCGTTCTGGGCCAGGAAAGAGCTGGGCCCACCAGAACCTGGAAGCAGATGATATGGGGTGGCGGTGGTGTGGGTGCTGAAGTGGATTATTTGAAAGTGTAGTGATTGTAACAAAGTCAGCCAGGTGAACTTCATAGAATGAGTTCCTGGTTGGGACCGTTAACCTGGTCCAATCAAGGAGCCCTGGCTAAGAGATATAAACAGGAGTGCCAGAGGTTCTGTTCACACTAAGAACTGGCTCTAAAGAAATTGGATCAGTATCAAGGACTCTCTCCGTGTAAATGAAGTGTGACTTGATAATGGGATACTGGCTTCTGTGAAGTTATTTCAAGAAGGCTCCCTTTGGTTCCCTGGGAATTCATCCCAGTTTGTTCAGTATGCCCTCTGGCTGTCACTATCCCTCATGTAAAACTTATGGCATCTCTATGCCAAATCATGTCCCATTAAAGCCCCATGCCATCTCCTGTGGCAATAGTGGAAGCAGAGTTACTGAATATTTTTAAGGCAGAGATGAATAGTTTCTTGATAAGCACCAGGATGACGGGTTATCAGGCATAGACAGGAATTAGGATTGGAGACTAAATTCAGTTCGGTCATGATCTTATTTGGATGAAGGTTTGAGAATGTGAATGGCTCATTCCTATTCTTGTTCATATTTCCTGGCTAATTCATGATTGCAACCATTCCATTGCCCCCTCAAATATCTCATGCTGCCTCCACAACCACTGGCCCGGTATCCACTATGGAGGTACATCAGGAGCCATGTGAAGATGAAGAAAACATTAACAACCTAAAACAGCTCCTACTCACGCACATTTGATCGTGAAAAATTCCAAACTATGAAACCCAATCAAAGCTTTTAAAACTTGTGGTTAATCTCTCACTAAACACAAAAAATTTCTGTTCAGAAACAGCTAATTCTTTAATAGCCTCTGCAAACAATCAAACTGAACTCAGAACCCTGTTACAATTTTGAAACTCAGTCAAGCATTCATGGTGACTTAATAACAACCATTCAGAATGTAAACAAATATTTCTACTGATAGTGCATAAGGACGTGGTAATTTTATTCTAATCCATGGCTTCAATGAAGGGTACAAGAGGGCATGACAGGAGCTCCACATGATATACCTAGAAATTAGGTGTGAACCTACAACACAGGCCTACTTCATGGTTAGTATAAGCAGCATGCAATTGATGGAGCTAATCAATCCCAGAGCCTACAGATGTGTTCTACAACATCCAGCTATGATGACAATTAAACAACTAACTGGAGGAGGACCTGTAAATTTCCCCATCCTCAACGATGAAGGAGCTCAATGTGTCGGTGCCAATGTCAAGACTAAAGCAATTGAGGCTATCTTCAGCTGGAAGTGCTCAGTGGATGATCCATGGAGGCCTCCTCCAGATCACAGATACCAGTCTTCAGCCAATTCGACTTACACCACCAATGGTTGGAGGCACTGGATACTGCAAAGGCTATGGGCCCAACACTGATATTTACCCAACGACGTGGGTTTTTCTAAACTCATTGATGAGGGTGAGGGCATCGCTGGCTAGGTCAGCATTTATTGTCTAATTTATTGTCATGTAGGTCAGACCAGGTAATGTCCCCAAAGGACATTAATGAAACAGATGGTTCCTTTTTGACAATCAACAATGGATTCATGGTCATCATTAGACTCTTAATTCCAGATTTAAAAAAAATTGGTATCAAATTCGACCATCTGCTGTGGTGGGATTTGAACATGTGTTCCCAGAACCTTCCACTCCTCCCCTCCCCTCTGGCTCCATTCTTTCTCCCAACCCCACCTCCTGTTGTGTATTTACTATCCCTCCTGACCTGCTGCTCTCCAATGCTGAATGTTCTGTATTCAAATATCTCAGTTTTATTCTTCTGCGTCCCCATCTTAATGGATTTTGTGCACGACATGACGTTGAAGTCTTCTCTGCCATCTTTGTCTCTGTGCCTATTTCTTGGGACAAGAGTCCTCTCCCCATCCCACAGACCCCTTTGGCCATCTCCAACACTGTCCCTCCACCTGGACCCCTCCCTCTGGCATTTTACCTGCACTCAACCTGTTCATTAAGAACTGTTGACGTGACACTGGTCACCTCAATTTCTCTGCCCTTCTCACCCATTCCAGTCTATCTTCCTGTGAACCAGCTACACTCCACGATCTCAGATCCAATCCTCACTTTGTAATTGAGCCTTTTGACAAAGGCAGTGCTGTCGTCGTCTGGTGGACTGACCTCTATTTTGCAGAGGCTGAGTATCAGCTCTCAGATACCTCCTCCTATCCCCCCGGGACCATGACCCCACATTTTAACATCAGCCATCATGTCAACTACAGTCACTAATCTCATTTCATCTGGTGATCTCTCCCCCACTTCCTCCAAGTTCATAGTCTCTCAACCCCAGACAGCTCGCTTTTGCCTCCTTCCTGAAATATTAACTCTGATTTCTCTCCAGAGCTGCTGTCAAAACTGCTGAGTTTTCCCAACAATTTCTGTTTTTGTTTCTGATTTCCAGCACCTGCAGTTCTTTTGGCTTTTATTTTGTTTTCCACAGAACATTACCTGGATCTCTGGATTAACAGTCCAACGAAAATACCACGAGGCCATCACCTCCCCTTAAATTGTCCAGGTATGTCCTGTACACAAAAAGCATAACAAATTCAACCCGGCCAATTACCGCCCCATTGGTCCATTCTCGATCATCAGCAAAGTGATGGAAGCAGTTATTGATATTATTATCAAACAGCTCTTGAAAAGCAATAATCTGCTCACTGAATCTCAGTTTGTGTCCCACCAGGGCCACTCAGCTCCTGACCTCATTACAGATTTGGTCCAAACATGGACATAAAGGTTGAACTCGAGCAATGATGTGAGAATGACTGCCCTTAACATCAAGCAGCCCAAGCAAAACCGGCGTCCATGGAAACCAAGGGGATACTTCTCTGCTGGATGAAGTCATATCAAGTACAAGGGAAGATGGCTGTAGTTATCGCAGGTCAATTATCTCAGCTCCAAAACATCTCTACAGGCGTTCCTCAGGGTAGTGAGCTTGGCCCAACAATTTTTAATTGCTTAATCAGTTACCTTCTTTCTATCGTAAAAGATTAGATTCATAGAATTCCCACAGTGTGGAAGCAAGCCATTCGGCCCATCGAGTCACACTGACTCTCTGAAGAGTGTCCCACCCAGACTCAGCTCCTACCTTATCCCCGTCACCCTGCATTAACCTGCTAATCCACCTGGACTACACATCTCTGCACACTATGGAAAAAAATTAGCAAGGCCAATACACCTAATCTGCACATCTTTGGACTGCAGTAGGAAACTAGAGTACCTGGAGCAAACTCATGCAGACACGGGGAGAATGTGCAAACTCCACACAGACAGTTCCCCGAGGTTGGAATTGAACCCAGGTCCCTGATGCAGAGGAGCAGCAGTGCTCACCATTTCACTGCGATTGCACAATGTTCAACTCTATTCATGTCTCCTCAAAAACTGAACAGCCCCTGCCTAAAGAGTCAAGATCTGGACAACATTCAGGCTTGGGTTGATTAAAGTAAAGTAACATTCATGGTTGACCAGAAACTGAACTAGACCAGCCACATAAATACTGTGGCTATAACAGCAGGTCAGAGGCTGGGAATTTGGAGATGATTAACTCACCTCCTGACTCCCCAAAGCCTGTCCACCATCGACAAGGCAAGTCAGGGGTGTGATGGAATACTCCACACTTGCCTGGATGAATGCAGCTCAACCAACACTCAAGAAACTTGACACCATCTAGGACAAAGTAGACAACTTGATTGGGACCACAACCACCACCTTCACTTTCTGCACCACTGACAAATAGAGGCAGTAGTGTGTGTACCATCCAAAAGATCCATGACAGCTACTCATCCAGAATCCTTTGTCAGCGCTTTTCAAGCCCACAATCTGTAACAGCTAGAACAGGTCTTCCCAAAGTGGGGTCCAACCTCACCTATTGGGGTTATGGGTTCTGCTGCAGTGACAGCATCTGAGATGGTTGTTATAACTCAGTCAGAGCTCCATGTTCCCTCCCTTAACAGGCTGTCAATGACCTAGAATGACAAGGGCAGCCCCAACCAAGTTTCACCAAGTCACCTGTTTTGGAACTATATTGCCATTCCGTCACTGTCACCAGTTCAAAACCCTGGAACCTCCACCCCAAAAGCATTCTGGGGAAACCTACACACCGAGGATTGCAACAGGTCAAGAAGGAAGGTCACCGTCACCTTCCAAGGTGTAATTGGGAACGGGCTGTTAACAGTGGAACCAGCTAATGCTGCCCAAAATCCCAAGAATAAATACATTTGAAAAAAGGCCTTCCAATCAAGGCAGTCAAGCAGAGTTTGTTTGAATCTCAAACTCATAATTTAAGGCTTTGTTTTACATTTAATGAACCAGGAACTGAAACTTCAGATCATGGCATTTAAACAGGTCAAATCTTTGTGAACATTTATATTTGCTCCAGCGAATTGTGACTCTTACAATTCAGGTTAAGGCTCTCAGGGTCGAAATGTGGCCTGTTTAAGCTCAGCAGTAATTTGAAATGGCCCAGCTGAGTTCAGGTTTCCCTCTGGTCTGATTTACATCCTGTCCCCTTCCCCCATCGACAAAAGTGGGATGTGTCGGATATGGAAACAGAAGCTCCACAACCGGATCTCACTTGCATTTTAAATTTTTCATAACAGGTCCAACTCCTTGAAAATGAGCCACAGTGTATCAAATAGTACATTGTTTTGTAAGGACAGGAATAGGAGATCATGTAATGCTCAGTGAATCATTCAGGCTTAAAGGTCTAATTGTTAATTAAACATAGGTTTTGGTTAAAATCAATTTTCTTTTTTGTTACTGAACTTTACAGGCTGGAATATACTAGGCCAATGTTCAGTTGGTTACTCTTGGCCTCTGAATCAAAAGGTTGTGAGTTCAAATGCCAATCCAGAGATTTGAACACACAGTCCAAGTTGAGCACAGAGGGAATGCTGCACTGTCAAAAATGCAGCTTTTGGATGAGATGCTAAACAGGGTTCCAATCTTTCCTCTCGCATGCAGTTCAATGATCCTATTTCCAAGATCTCCCCAGTGTTCTGAGCAATATTCACCTTGCAACCAAAATTATTAAAAGAGATTACCTGGTCATTATCATGTCGTAGTTTGTAGTACCTTGTTGTACACAAGTAGGTTGACAGTTCCCTACTTTGGAACAATTGGGATCCAAAATCACCGCTTTCAAGTGCATTAAGATATTCTGAGGCCTTAATAGGCACTACATTTTGCAAACTCACACTTTAATCAGGAGGTCATAATTTAGCCACTCTGGGAGACTGGCATTATCTCCAAAATCCAATTACAAAATGCTGGGACACCCAAACACAGCTTGCAAACAGCAACGCATCCTTTGCTGGTTTTTACCTGTTCTCTTTAAGGGGCAGGTTGCAGGAAAGGCAATCCGTAAATTTGTCTGAAATTTCCAATGGGCAAAAGTGACAGTGTTCAGATCCAGTTGGGAAAAAAGAGGGATAATTGAAGGAAAATGTAAGCACAGCATGGAACGAAGATACTTACTTGTCCACACGAGGAGTACAGCAGGCTTGCTGATATCATTCTGATTGACATTGCGCTTGACGGAGAAAATGGAGATGTTGTAAAGTCTTCCCGGAGACAGCGGCCTCAGCCGATGTCGCGATCTGCTTTTGTTGACAAAGTCAGTCTTGCGCACTTTTCCATCGTAGGATGTGTAGGTTACTGCAAAGCCATCGATCAGCTCCTGTGCACTGTCGATCCCTGGGGCTTGCCACGAGATTTCAATCTCGTTACCCTCTGATCTTTCCACCTTCAGTGCTGCTGGTGGGGCAAGTTCTGGGGGACAAAGTGAGACAGAAATGAGGAGAAGGGCAGTGCTCCTGGCCATCAGCAATCACTCGGTTACATTTTCTCTACATGTCTGCTGTGAACTCACCCCTGCTGCCACTTCGATTGAGTGGGGATCAGAGTGAAAAGTAAATTTGGTGTGACAGATCCATCTAACTCTGCAGTCCATTCACACTCTACCCAACATCAGCTCCGCAATCCATTTATATCTCCTTATATGGACCATGTATATCTGCGCCATTCCTATTTCATTTCCTTCCACTCCAATATACACTGTGCACTATCAAGCAGCATGGATTTAATCTTCCAATGTTCAATCTTCCTCTCTCACTGAATCTCCCTGAATCTCCCTCAACAGTGTGTAAACAAGCTGCCTCACCATGGACTCTATCCCACCCATTTAATTTCCTTGGCTACAGATTAATGAACCTTACCGCACTAAAGGAAGCAACTCAGCCTTCTGTTTGTAAGAAGATGCAATGCCCTGTAATAGGAGTAACAGGTTTGAAATTGGCAGAAAGATGGCAGACTGGCTACCAGCTTTATTTTATATGCTCCTGCCCACTCCTTATCTAATGCGAGCTGGATGAGGTCCATTGAGTTCTCTTCTGTACATTACATAGGAACAGGGGTAGACCTTCAGCCATCATTTAGTTTATATTATTGTTGATCATCTGCTCAATCCACATTCCTACACTATCTCAGTATTCCTGGATGTCAAAGGTCTCTAGAAATTTTGAACCTGTACAGTGATTGAAATTTCACAGCGCTCTGGAGTGGAGGAATGGAAAGATTCACCGTCCTTTGAGTGAAGAAATTCTTTGTCATTTCCGACTGAAGTGACCTGTCGCTTATCCTGATATTGTGACCCTGGTTATAGACTCATCTATCAGGGGAAACATCCCAGCTACATCCACCATGTTCTGCCATCACCAATTGTAAGTTGCAGTTAGATCACCCCACATTGTCTAACATCTAGGCAATACAGAGAGCCATTCTCCTCATAAGGCAGGTGTATCCCTCTTGATGTAAAAAGACCAAAATTGTACATAATGCTCTAGATCCGGTCTCATCAAGGCTCCACACAACTGCAACGAAGCAACTTCCCTTGGGGTGACGGCCACCATACTGCTTTGCTTGCTGTGCTTATAACTCACTATTATGATCCCACCTGATGTTATTACTGAACAAGATGGATCCCAGACTAAAACCTAGCTTGATAACTTATATTTTGTTTCATTTTGGTTTTAATGAGGTGCTGTCTCATTGACACATGGGCACACAATGTCGCAGATTTGGTTTTGACAAAAAAACCCAAACTTTAGCCTCAGCTACACCTATTTAATAAACCCTCCTGAACAACACCAGTCTATTCCTTCCCTCTACCTTTAGTCCTCTCCCAAACAAATTTCTACCCAGCTCCTTTCGGAGAACGATAATTGGGAGGTTTGTCTCTGGTTTGCAGCCAGGATGCAGCAAATTTCAGAAAAAATAAATCAGCGGGTCTTTGGCAACTTCATGCTTTGACCTGCTCACTCTACATTGCTCCCCTTCTAAAGACAATCTAGTACATCTGTCAAACAGAAATGTCATCTCATGTCATAGATCGAACTAACCTTGCTGCAGGTTTGATCCACAGTCATTGCACAGCAAGGAGTAAGAATACACTTTGAACATTTCTTACACTGAGGTTTGATCATTCAGTTACTTGTCACCCATATTGAGTTGTCTCTGATGTCAGGGAAAGAAGCTATGGAGCCTTCTTTCATTGGGAGCATGATGATGTTTATTTTTGGAATCTCAATAGCATTGTGAGGTTTTTCAAATCATTCCAAACTCCACTCTTTTTCTCTTACATTACTCCCAATAATGCTAGATTCTGTTGTCCCACTCTGATCACGCCAATACTGGTTGTTTGTCAGCCTCACCTCCCCTCTTGCCTGTACTGCCTGTCACTCCCACCTCCTCTCATGCCTGCAACGATTGTCTGTCACTCCTACCTCCTCTCATGTCTGTCAATCCCATCTTCTTACATTTGTACACACTGCCTGTCACTCCCAGCTCCTCTCCTGCGTGACTGATTGTCCGTCCCACCTCACCTTATGCCTGTACTGACTGTTTGTCACTCTCACCTCCTCTCATGCCTGTACTGATTGTCAGTCGCAACTCATTTACTGCCTGTCATGTCTAGCTCCATATATTAAGGCTCCACCACTTGCCCTTTGCTTGGACCTGTACGAATGGCTCTCTGGTGAGTCCTTACTACTTGCCCCTTACCTGCGTCACAGTGTTTTCCTGAGTATCCAACTTTACAAGTGCAGATGTATGATTCATTCACAGTGCGACAGAAACCACGGGCACCACAGGGATTAAGAACACAGGGATTCACAACTGGCACAACACAAAGAAACAGGACATTACTGTTTAGCACCTAAATTTTAACACTTCTTTTATCATTTACTCTGGTTACTCTCACTCTGTTATACTTGTACCCCGTTACTCTTTGTCAACAGCATTAAATAAAAGTCATTTTCCAGCTCTGCTCAGTTATGAGTAAGAGTCATACTGGGCTTGAAACATTAAATGTTTCCTTCTCTCTACAGATATCGCCAGACCAGCTGAGATCCCCCAGTATTCACAGATCATAGAATCCCCAGAGTGTGGAAACAGGCCCTTCGGCCCAACAAGTCCACACAGACCCTTGCAGCATCCCACCCAGACCCATCCCCCATTTACACATTCCTGAACAATACAGCCAATTTCCCATGGCCCATCCACCTAGCCTGCACATCTTTGGACTGTGGGAGGAAACTGGAGCACCCAGAGGAAACCCACACAGACACGGGGAAAATGCATAAACTCCACACAGACAGTCGCCTGAGGCTGGAATCGAACCCGAGTCCCTGCTGCTGTGAGGCTGCAGTGCTAACCACTGAGCCACCGCGCCGCCCCTTTTCCTGTCTTTATTTCAGATTACCAGCTTCCACAGTATGTTTCTTTTACTTGAATGGTAATCAAGGTTTCCACATGAGGAAATGTGTGAAATGTGAATTCTGACCACAGACTGAAGGAGACTACAACTCCACCGATACATACAGAATGTGCTGATTTAAAGGTCAAATATTAATCAATAGGCGGCATCTGGACCTACTTCTGGACCAGAAGGTCTGGGTTAAGTCCCACCTGCTCCAGGGGTGTACCATAACAGAGGTTAATTAAATATATCTACAAGGTCAGAAATCACACGACGCCAGGTTATAGTCCAACAGATTCATTTGAACACACAAGCTTTCGGACCCCCAGTCCTACATCAAGTATAAGTGAGAAAAGTAGTATCAGACACAGAGTTTGTAAGTAAAAGATCAAAAAATTCATGCCGTTGGTGAGGATGTAATAAAGAAACCTAAGATACTGTTAAATCTGTCATCAGTTAGAACTTTTTAATTGATTAATATGTATATATAAATCCTTGAATTCCTTTCAAGTCACTGCCCTGAGAGAACTAAAAGTTTTATCAGTGTAAAGAAGAGGTGACATTTTAGGCCAGACAATGCATGTTAGGTGTGAGGCCTTGTTTAGAATCGGTTTGTGTTTTGGTTTGGAGTCAGGCTGGATTTATTTCTAAAGTAGGAATATATAAACTGCCACATTGACTTGACTATCTATAAATTGTGTGCTTTTTGAACTAAATAAAATGTATCTGCAAATACAAATTCACCTCACAGGTTCACATGTATGCGTGTGTGAGTGAGTGTGTTTCTATGTTTGTGCATGCGCACTCACATGCATGCGTGCATGAGGGGGGAAGAGAGAGTGAATGTGTGAGGGGGGAAGAGAGAGAGAGAGAGAGAGAGAGAGAGAGAGAGAGAGAGAGAGAGAGAGAGAGAGAGAGAG
>JAHRHZ010000268.1:2906430-2919682 GCA_024137785.1 Ginglymostoma cirratum
GAGAGAGAGAGAGAGAGAGAGAGAGAGAGAGAGAGAGAGAGAGAGAGTGTACATGTGTGTGTGTGCGTGCGTGTGCGCCTGTGAGAGAGAGAGTGTGTGTATAGTGTGGTGGGGTCACCCATAGTGTGACATGAACCCAAGGTCCCGGTTAAGGCTGTCTACATGGTTACTGAACTTGGCTATCAGCCTCTGCTCAGCAACTCTGCGTTGTTGTGTATCCTGAAGTCCACCTTGGAGGATATTTACCCGAAGATTAGAAGCTGAATATCCTTGACCGCTGAAGTGTTTCCCCACTGGGAGGGAACATTCCTGTCTGGTGATTGTTGTGCAGTGTCCATTCATCCATTGTAGAGTCTGCATGGTTTTGCCAATATACCATGCCACGAGGTATCTTTGCCTGCAGTGTATGAGATAGACAACATTGGCCGAGTCACATGAGTATCTGCTGTGCACGTGGTGGGTGGTGTTCCTACGTGTGATGGTAGTATCCACGTCGAAGATCTGACATGTCTTGCAGAGGTTGCCATGACAGGATTGTACGGTTTTGTGGTCATTGTTGTCCTGAAGGCTGGATAGTTTATTGCAAACAATGGTCTGTTTAAGGTTTGGTGGTGACAAGTAGAGGCATGGGGAAGATCTTGGCGAGTGCTCATTGTCATCGATAATGTGTTTAAGGCTGCGAAGAACATGATGTAGTTTCTCTGCTCCCAGGAAGTACTGGATGATGAAGGGTACCCTATCGGATGTATCTCGTGTCTGTCTCTTGAGGAGGTCATTACGGTTTTTTCTCTGTGGCACATTGGAACTGGCGATCGGTGAATGGAGCATCGTATCCTGTTCTTATGAAGGCGTCCTTCAGCACCTTCAGTTGTCCGTCTCGTTCCTCCTCATCACAAAAGATCCTGTGTACGTGTAGGGCTTGTCCGTAGGGAATGGTTGTTTTAATGTGTTTCGGGTGGAAGCTAGAGAAGTGCAGCGTTATGAGGTTATCCATGGGCTTGTGGTAGAGTGGTTTACTGAGATGTCTGTCCTTGATGAAGATGTGTGTGTCCAAGAATGAGACTGAGTCTAAAGAGTACTCCATGGTAAGTCTGATGGTGGGATGAAACTTGTTGATATCGCTATGTAGTTGTTTCAGTGATTCCTCGCCATGAGTCCAAAAGGAAGAAAATGTTGTCAGTGTATCTGTTGTCTAGCAAATATCGGAGGCTCTGTGCAGTAAAACAAGTCTAGTTTGAAATTGTGCATGAAAATATTGGCATACTGGGGAGTGAATCTGGTTCCCATGGCAGCTCCATGTGTCTGGATGAAGAACCGGTTGTCGAAGGCGAAGACCTTGTGGTTGAGGATGAAGCGGATGAGTTGTAGGATGGTGCCTGGGAATTGGCCGCTGGTGGTATTGAGTACTGAGGCTGTTGCAGTGATGCTGTAGTCGAAGGGGATGCTGGCGTAGAGTGTTGAAACATCCATTGTGACTGAGGAATGTTCCTGGTTCGACTGATCCGTGTGTGCGGAGTTTCTGTAAGAAATCTGTAGTGTTGTGACAGAAGCTGGGGGTTCCCTGTACAATGGGTTTTAAGATGTGCTCGACATGGCCAGAGAGGTTCTCAAACAGGGTCCTATTGCTTGATATGATGGGACATCCAGGTGTGTTGGCTTTGTGTATCTTTAGAAGTCCCTTACGCAGGAAGTACGTGGGATGAAAGTGCTTAGGGTATTCTGAAGGACTGGATCAAAAGTCTTAGCCAGTCTGTTCAGTTGATGGGTATGTTCTTTGATCAGATCGGCAGGTAGTTGTCTGTAATGTTCCTGGTTGTTCAGCTGTCGGTACACTTCCCTGCCATAGTCCATTCTATTCTGCATGACAATGGCTCCTCCTTTCTCTGCTGGTTTGACGATAATGTTGCGATTGGTCTTGAGAGCAAGGATGACATTGCGTAGTGCCTGGGTGATGTTTTGCACTACCTTGTGAGTGCGGCTGATAAAACTAGTGTTCACACATTCTCTGATGGCTTGAGCATGCCTGTCAAGCCCTGGGCAATGGCCCTCTGGAGGGGTCTAATTCAACTCTTTCTTTGCCTGCTCCCGCAAAATATCTCTCTGTTGATTGATCATTGGTTGTCCCATTGGGCTCACTGCTGACATCTTGGAAGAATTCCAAGAGTCTCATTCATCTGATGAATTCCTCTGTGTCTGCCATGAGACCAATGGGGTCCATTTTGGGGGTGGGGCATAAATTGAGTCCTCGGCTGAGATCTTCAATCTGAAAGCTTGTGTTTTCAAATAAACCTGTCGGATTATAACCTGGTGTTGTGTGATTTCTGACCTTGTACCTCCCAGTCCAACACCGGCACCTCCACATCAAAAATATCTACAACAGTGACTTTTTTTAAGGTTGTTGAAACAATTAGAGGAGGCTTTACTCTGTTGCTCGTTTACTTCATTATTCGACACTGTCATGAAGGTAGCTACACAGAAAATAGGAGCAAGAGTAGGCCGTCTGGCCCATTGAGCTTGCTCCACCACTCAACCATACCACGTCTGATCTTCCACCTCAATGCCATTTTCTGCATTATCCCATGTCTCTAATATCTAGAAATCTTTGTCTTGAATATATTCACCATCTGGGCTCCAAAGTCCTTTGGGATTCCAAAGATACGTCACCCACTGAATTAGGAAATTCCTCCTCATCTTGATTATAAGCTTTATTCTGAGACAGCATCTGGTCGTTTTAGATTCTTTAATTTCCCCCCCCACCCCAGTTGGATGAAACACCTTTCCTGCACCTACCCTCTTGGGACATAGAAAAATGTTATATGCTGTAATGTGATCACCTCTCATTCTTCTAAACTCTGAAGAACACAGTCCCAGTCTCCTCAGTCTCTCCTGATAGGACAACCTGTCATCCCATGAACAAGGGAACAAGGAAATGGCACAGATACTAAACAAAAACTTAGTGATAGAACACAAAAACAAAGTTCTGGAAGTTGTGGAGAAACAAAGGTCTAGGAAAAGAAAGCTCTGAAGAAATTAATGGGAATAAAACTTGATTCATGTCCTCGACCTGGCATTCTGCATTCAAGGGTTTGGCCACAGAAATAAAGGCTGCATGTGCTTTGCAATTCCAGAATTTCCTAGATTTTGGAACAGCCTCCTTAGATTGGCAAGTAACAATTGGGACCCTGCTGTTCACGCAGCAGGGAGTGAGAAAGAAACAGGGGAAATAAAGACCAGTTGACCTGACATCATTAGTAGGGAAAAGTGTTATTTGGCACATGGTAGCAATGATCTTACAAAATCATAATATGATCGGACCGAGTCAATATGGATTTCCGAAGCCACTTTTCCACAATCCCTCAGGACCTTCTGAGTGGTAAGTGGTAGCACAGGGAAGGGAGAACCATGGAATTCATGTATCTAGATTTTCAAAAATCTTTCGATAAGTTGTCATAAAATGGAGCTTTACACAAATTAGGGCTCATAGTATTGGGGACAACGTGTTAAATTGGTTTGAGAAATGGTTGATGGCAAGAGTAGAGAGTAAGAATAAACAGGACATTTCCAGATTAGTCAACTGTAACTAGTGTGCACCTATAAGATCGGTCCTTTTGACCTCAGCTATTTACAGTCTACATCAGAGATTTATTTGAGGGGACCTGCAGTAATATTTGCAAGTTTGCTGATGTTGTAGAGTTAGGTGGTAGAGTAAGCCATGAGAAGGATGTAGAGATACTACAAAAGCATTTGGAGTTGGGCAGTGGGCAGTTTGAAAATAATGCGATGAAATGTGAAGTTATCCACTTTGGTTGGAAAAGTAGAAGGGCTGAATATTTTGAAAATCTTGAGAGACTGGTAAACATTTTACAGTTAGAGAGATCACAGAACCCTTGTGCACAAATCCCAGTGATATCATATGGAGATACAAGCAAATCAAAATGATAATACCATGCTATATTGCAAAAGGATTGGATTATACAGGGAAATAAGTTTTACTACAGTAACTGGAGTGGCACAGTGGCTCTGTGGTTAGCACTGCTGCCTCACAGCACCAGGGACCTGGGTTCAATTCCTTTATTCATTTATGGGATCAGGGCATCACTGGCTAGGCAACATTTATTGCCCATCCCTAATTGCCAGAGGGCAGTTAAGAGTCAACCACATTACTGTGGGTCTGGAGTCACATGTAAGTCAGACCAGGTAAGGATGGCAATTTCCTTCCCTAAGGGACATTAATGAACCAGATGGGTTTTTCCTGACAATTGACAATGGATTTATGGTCATCATTAGATTCTTAATTCCAGATATTTATTGAACTCAAATTCCACCATGTGCCATGATGGGATTTGAACCCAGGCCCCAGAAAGTTATCTGAGTCTCTGAATTAACAGTCCATCAATAATACCACTAGGCCATTGCCTCCCTCAGCAACTGTGTGGAGTTTGCATGTTCTCCCTGTGTCTTTCTGGGTTTCCTCTGGGTGCTCTGGTCTTTAAATGTGCAGGCTAGATGGATTGGCCATACCAAATTGCCCGTAGTGTCCCTGGCTTGGCGGAATAGCCACGGAAAACCCAAGGATGCAGTGAGATTTGGTGGGATGCCCTTTGGAGGGTTGGTTTGGACTTGATGGGTTGAATGGCCTGCTTCCAAACTGGAGATTCTATGATGTGAGATATTGTTGAAACCACATCTGAAGTTCTGTTTACTGTTTTTACAGTATCCTTAACGAAGTATACTCTTGCCTTAGAGGGAGTGTAAAAATGCTCACAAGTCAACTGAGCTTTAAACATATGGTGATCCGTTTGAAACGTACAAAATTCTTCATGGGCTTGACAGCATAGATGCCAGGAGAATGTGTCTACTGTCTGATGAATGAAGGACATGAGTGACCATTCCAGGAAATGCGATCAGCCATCTCAGATTGTGATGAGGACAAACTTATTTACTCAAAGGGATTTTGAGTTGTTGGAATTCTCTGCCCCAGAGAAGTTGTGGTAGCATTTCTATCCTTAAGCTAGGGGGTGATAAATTTTTGGATTGTAAGGGAATCAGAGGATATAGGGATGGTGTGGGAAGGTACATTTGAGATAGGAGGTCATTTATGATTCTTTTGAATGGTGAAACAAACGTGAAGGATCAAACAGGTTACTTTTGCTCCTTTTGAGCTTTCTCTTTCGCCCAATCTCTCCCTTGCGCAATGTCCACTGCACAAAACCCAATACACTCTTGGGTACATCAATAGCCTCATTAACATCAGAACAGCTCTGTAAAACTCAATAAGCTAAATGTGAACCCTGCAGTATGTGCATGGGTGTCAGCATTATCCACTGAACTCCTCAACACTTTGGTCAATTTACCAGACATGAAAGAAGAAGGGTCAGTCAGAGGTAAAAAGAACAAAAGAAAGGCGGAATATTAGTAGTGTCATGAGGTCTTGGAAATGAATTCTTCAACAATTTAAGAAGTGAGCAAAATTAGTGCCGCTTTAACATTGGAATAAGCAAAAACACACTCGAGCAGGCGCTATTCCAGCCACAAAATATACTGAGAAATGTCTGCTCTGTAAATTTAGAAATGGATTAGGTAAAGTGGTTAAATTAGGTGCTGAGAAAATTAACAGCTTTAATGTGTACATTGAAACAGGAAGTCTTAAGCTTGCAAGGAATTGGGATGGAGAGAACAAGACCCCATGATTAAATTCAGTACCTGATTATCCACTATTCCACACATAAACCATCTGAACCACTTGATTAGATTCCAGCACATGCAATTTATTTCTCAGCTTCCACTGTCCAATATTTGAACCACACACCCCTCAATGAGACTGCAGCCTGCACCTCACTCCAACGTATTCATTATTCAATATTGAAATCCACTTAGCCTCAGCCAGGCAGCAACTCACCAAAGATCCTCAGACAGCATCTTCCAAACCCACGACCACTTCCATCCAGAAGGACAAAGGCAGCAGATATATGGGAACACCATCCCCTGCAAGTTCTCCTCCAAGCTACTCAAATAGCTGATTTGGAAATATATTGCCATTTCTTCAGTGTCGCTGGATCAGAATCTTAGAACTCCCTCCCTCAACATATTGTGAATCTACCTACAACACGTGGACTGCAGCAGTTCAAGAACGTAGTCCACCACCACCTTCTCAAGGGTAGTTAGGGACAGGCAATAATTGCTGGCTCAGCCAGGCCTGCGAGGGAAATAAAAGGTACCTTTAGCCTGTAACTCGCACTGATGTATTTGCCACTTCTCAGATACTTTTCAGGAGGGATACCCAATACGTCGGTGGTGTGACCATTTCACTCACCCTCGCAGGTTGGTGCTTCACTCCATCTTCCATCCAATCGACAGGTACTCTCTCCTGGGCTCGGCTGTACTCCGTATCCCGCTTCACAAACGTACTGAGCGACCGAGCCATACTTGGTCGAAGAGATGAGCACCTCAGCATGTTTCACCTCGCTGGGGATCCCACAGTCCACCTCTAAAGAAACAAGACGCACAGAGGGGCTCATTGGATGGGTATGGCTTTCAAACAGTTAGTTGGGTCATTGACAGAAACAACATCATGCGGATCTAAATAATTATTCAGTCTAGGGGAGGGGCTACAAGTAAGGTGCAAAGATGGAGAAGGCCACGTACGAAATGAACATGAAGATAAGATATAAAATGTGAGGTTTCAGGAGAGAGACAGCCAGTGCAGACAGTGGCGAACTAAACTGGTGTGGGCACATTCACAGCAGGTTTGGATGAGGTGACACGGATGGAGGGTGAAAGATAGAGGCCACATGGAGGTGACAACTGCTCAGATTAGGGTTTCAGTGTGACTAGGCTGAGGGCAGGAAACAGAAGTAGGGTGAAAGAGGGTCAGAAACCCAGTTCAGGGTCAAATAGGATGTTGAGGTTCCACACAGAGAGTGGCCGGTGAAGGTAATAATATGTTGCTGACAAAGGCAAGAGATTTATGTCAGGGAGGAAGATGGCTTTTGGTCTTGTCGGCTTTTATCTGGAGAAGAATGGGGCTCATTGACTGCCGGGGATTTGTAAACTTAGAAGATAACCCTGCTGACAAAATCTAGACAAGTTCTAGATGATAATGTCACACAACGCAATATTTACAGTTTAGAAAGTGATCACCAATGCTTGAGACTCAAAGAACTCTGAAGATAACAGTGAGTAATTTTGTGATGTTCTAGTTATACCTAATATATATAGAAAATCATTACAGCCAAATAGACAACAGTGAAACCAGGAAAGGCAGGTACACCGATCTGGACAGCACAGTACCTAAGTTATGCAGGGTGCATGGATCCCCACCAGGGTGTATATTGGTGGCATTGCGTTATTGTCACTGGTTAATGTGTTAATCCAGAGGCCCAGGCTTACTTGCTACTTGTCAGGCCAAGCCTGGATATTGTCCAGGCCTTGCTGCATTTGAGCACGGCCTACTTCAATATGTGAGGAATCGTGAATGGTGTTGAGCAGTGGCAAACGTCCACTTCTAACCTTATGATGGAGGGAAGGTCATTGACAAAGCAGCTGAAGATGCTTCATGCTAGGCACTACCCTGAGGAACTCCTGCAGAGATATCCTGGATTGTGATGGCTGACTTCCATACCAATCAGGAGAGAGGTTTCCCCCGATTCCTGTTGACGCAAGTTTTGCTATGGGGGTGGGACTGCTTGATGGACACTTGGTCAAATGCAGCCTTGCTGTCAAGGGCTGTCACTCTCACCTCACCTCTGGAATTCAGCTCTTTTGCCCATATTTGAACCAAGGCTGCAATGAGGTCAGGAGCTGCGTGGCCCTCATGGAAAACAAACTGAGTGCCAGTGAGCAGGATATTGCTAAACAAATGGTGCTCGATAGCATTGCTGATGATTCATTTCCTCACTTTACACCGAGGTAAAAGTCATGACTTAGAATGGTGCAGCTAAAACTCAATCACATTACTGCCAGTCTGGTATCACACGTAGGCCACACCAGGCACCGTTGACTGGTTCCCTTCCACGAAGGATATTAGTGAATCTGCTGGGTTTCTATGGCAATTTACAATGGCAACAATTTTTACCTTTAGACTAGTTTTGTGTATAGAATTCAAAATTCAGTAACTGCCACGGTGAAATTCAAAACCGTGTCCCCAGGATATTAGCCAAGCGCTTTGGATTACTAGGCCAGTTCATTATCACGTCAGCACTACCTTCCTTGTGGCCCATTGCTGAGATATCAGCATCTACCAAGGGGTAGAATTAACTCATAATAATGACTCTCACATTTTAGCTATGGCGTCTCTGTAATAATATTATCAATAGCAAGCCTCAAATGGCACTTGAATTGAACTTGCATTTTGTCACAAGATTCTCATTCACATCCTAACAGTACGGTTAGCTGTTTGACCCACAGAGATTTGACACAAGGGAGTTAAGGTACCATACAGATTTACAAGGATGTTGCCAGGCTTGGAGGGTTTGAGCTATAGGCAGAAGCTGAATAGGCTGGGGCTATTTTCCCTGGAGTGTCAGAGGCTGAGGGGTGACCTTATAGAGGTTTATAAAATCATGAGGGGCATGGATAAGGTGAATAGCCAAGTTCTTTTTCCCATGGTAGGGGAATCCAAAATTAAACAGCATAGGTTTAAGTTGAGAGGGGAAATATATAAAAAGGGCATAAGGGGCAACTTTTTCACACAGAGTGGTATGTATATGGAGTGAGCTGCCAGGTAAAGTGGTGGAGGCTGTTTCAATTACAATATTTAAAAAGCATCTGAATGGGTATCTGATTAGAAAGGGTTTATAGGGATATGGGCCAGATACTAGCAAATGGGACTAAATTATTTAGGATATCTAGTTGGCATTGAGGAGTTGGACTGGAAGGCCCGTTTCCCTGCTGTACAACTCTACAACTGTAAGTTGGAAGCATTCTATTCTAATGGGTTTCTGTAAGGTTGGCGTGACTGGGAAGAGTTAACGTCTTGGAATCATAAACAGGAGAGGTGAAAGGGAACAAGTTTCGTTCATTGAGATTTTAACAGCGAGATTCAATGGAAAGGGATTTGGTCCAATGGGATTTTATACCAAAATAATCAACAGAAAGGTATTTGGTCGAATGGAATTCTATCCAATAGGAGTCAATGGGAACAAGGTTGGCTGTACGATGGGAAATGCTACACTATTGGAGATTGTGTTGACATTCTCTGTACAGACTGTGTTTGGCGTACCTGTGTCGCAGTGTCGTCCAGTGAATCCTCTTGGGCATTCACATTTGTATTTACCAATATAATGGAAGCAGGTGCCCCCGTTCTGGCATGGGCTGGATGAGCACGGATCTGGTTTACCTACGCAGAAAGGAACAAGACAAGCCCTGTTAACAGGTAGGAGCAGTCAGAGTCAGACACAGGACACCCAGACACGCACCACAGAGTAAGGTCATCTTTAGGCCAATGGTGTAAACCTATATTTGTGTCTTCCACTGTTCCATAAAGATATTGCTGCAATTATTTAAAAATCTACTCCCAAATCCTGATGTCATTGACAGATTGATTCCAAAGTGAAAATCCCAGCCAAATCCGAGTGGCATTGCTATAAGTATCTTGGTCAAGAGACCCTCTTTAAACTTGCACCATTCTTCTAGTAAGACTGATTTTACTTCACAATATTTCACAGCGGGCCTGTCTTCGTGCCCTCGTATATTTATTTCACAATGGGACCCCCTTTACCCCCATGCTGCTGCATATCTATCTGGTAGTGGTATCATATTAAATGACAACAGTCTAACAATCACTCACTCATCAGGAGCTGATTAACTCCGTAGGTTAGTTTCCTTAAAACAATAAAACAGAATAAGTTATGAAGCAGATATTAACAGCAAATGAACTGATAAACGGGTCACAGCAATGTATACAAACAGTGCATGGAACCCTTAAAGTCAACTCTCCGAAAAGCAAGGCGCACATCATTTTCTGAACGTACCAGTTTCACAGTTCTTGCCAGTGAAGCGATACAAACAGATACACTGGTAAGTTCCGTGAGCCTCCTTACAGGTTCCACCATTCCGGCATGGATTGGACGCACAAGAGCGGAGTCTTTCTGAGAGAATGGAGAAAAAATTATTTTATTTGAAGATGACTTACTCTCACTTTGAAAGTCATTGTGGGCATGTGTGGGTGGATTCCCCATTATGTGTTCAGGGAAAGAAAAGATTTTCGCTGTTTTAGAACCACATTTTACAAACCGACGATGCCCTGGGAGATGTGTTATGCCTAACAGTCGGGTGCTATGAAGAGAAGAAATGCTGTCTTTGCACCCAAACATTCCTGGTCAGATACAGCAAAAATTGAAAAGAGTAAAAACCACTCTCCACCAGTCGATCAAACATTCCTAGGTCAGGTATGATACTAGTTTTGGAAACAAAAGTAAACTTTCGTACATGATCGTATCGATAAGTATAATGTGGGGCTTGGCAACAGGATTAAACTCACAGATTTGATATAATATTACAGAATAAAGTTCCCTTTAAGTACTCCCCGTGCAGATAGTGAATGGATCGCCTACAGAGTCAATTCTCTTTGCTGTATTCCACCAAACCTCTACCACGTCAGGTGCAGTATTGATTAGATACAAAGCAAACTTCCCTCTAAAAATAAGTACAACATCATAGGTTAGAGGCAGAATTAGACACAAGGTAGAGATATTTCTATATTGATCTATGAAGAACTATTAGGCAAAGCTAAGCATTGTAAAAATCCAACCTAAAAGTTCCTGTGTGTTACCACACCAGACAGACCAAATTTCAATCTCAGTGCAGTGCCAACACTGTAACAGCATGAAATTGCAAGGTTCTACACTGGCTGTCTATAACTTCTCGCTGCCGTGTTATTAAATCAGAGCTGAAATGTTATCAGTTCCAGGCCGTGCCTGCTAGGAATTTTAAGACCACTGCAACAAAGGTAGACTGGTCAATAAATTGGACATTGGGAACTGCTGTCTGTACAAGGCTAAGAGTGTGATTGACATCATAGAACTCTTGCTGATTTTTCATTGTTTTTATTTCATTCTTTTGTCAATTTTGGTTTGGAGCTGAGAACTGAGAACTGTGACCTTTCGACTGTAGGCAGCAGCTTGTGATAAAATAAAACAGAACCAGAACAGTTTGTTTGTGAGGCCAGACCTGGAAATTACTTGCAGTTGGATCTTGATTAAAAGTTTCCCCAAGTGCTTCATCACCGGGGCAGAGCAGTCTGTTTAAACAGATAGCAAATACTGACCATTAATGAGGCCAGTTACCTGTGAATTGGCTCCAGCAAGTCTAGGAGAGATTCCCAAGTAGATGGCTGATGTCGAATGGTAACTGGGACGTCATGGGGAAATGGTCAGTTCTGACATGAAAAGGACAGAGTCCCAACTGGATTTTGGACAGTGTTTTCTGTGAAGGAGGAGTCTGTCTGTTGATGCTACAGCATGAAGACTTGAAAGCTCCCTGCCTAACCTCATATTGTTAGCTTTTGAAAGTTCAGAGAATAGAAACTTTTAGGAGTACTTCTGCCTTTATCTGAAATGGTGGGTCCAATTGTCATCTTCCAAAATACAACGAAGAAACAGTCATCTATGCTTATGCATTGTGAAAACTACAAGTAAGCTGGACAGTTTAATTTTTTTCTTTTATTAATCCCTTACCCGTGTTTGTTTATCTGTCAGAGATAGTAGGAACTGCCGATGCTGGAGAATCTGAGATAACAAGGTGTGGAGCTGGATGAACACGGCAGGCCAAGCAGCACCAGAGGAGCAGGAAGGCTGACGATTCGGGCCTAGACCCTTCTTCTGAAGAAGGGAGTAGGCCCGAAACGTCAGCCTTCCTGCTCGGCCTGCTGTGTTCATCCAGCTCGACACCTTGTTATCTTTGTTTATCTGTCTGTCTTTTGTATGAATGGGGCTGAAAACAAAGGCTATGGAGTTTAAACAAAGCTATCAATTAGATTACTTTGTTGTTTAATTTTGCTCTGCTAAAGTTACTGCATTGTTAACCAATTATTAAATCTTTTGTTTAAGCTACAAATAGGTGTTGAGAATTGATCATTCACAGAGCCTGAGATTGGTTATTCAATAGCCTGCTTAAGATCCATTGGGGTAGATTTTGAGGGATGTGAAGGTTTTAATTTTATTGTGTTGTGAATACAGTGGCAGAAAGGCAGATTTGGTTCAGCTGTCTGCCTCTGTGTCATAACAGAAGGAACAGTTTATGTTGAATGCGCGAGTGTCAATAGACTGCAGGCTATGCCTGGAACTTCTGGAAGAGATGAAATAAATGAATAAAAACAGACCTTTTTCACAGCGTTGCCCACTGAAGCCTGGTGGACACTGACAGGTATAGGAGCCATCCTGTTCATTGCAAGTGCCTCCTCTCTGACAGGGGTCTGAGTCACAGGGGGATGGCATCACTGGAAGCAAGGAAGACATTTTAGTGACACCTATCTAAACCCAATGTTGATGTCAAGATTAACATTTATGGAATGTATGATAGCGTGTCAACATAAAATAAAATAGCAGTAGAAGCAGGCTCATTGAACCTTAGAGCTTACTTCATCATCCAACAGGATCGTGGCTGATCGGTTTGTGTTTTTAATTTCACATTCCCATCTACACTTGAGAATCCTCGATTTTATTTTCTCAAGAATCTATCCACCCCTGTCTTAAAAAAAAACTCAATGATCCTGCCTCCACTCACTTTCGAGACAGTGTGCCAAAGTCACATAATCTCTTTGTCTTTGTCCTGAAAGAGCAACTGATGATTTTAGATCAGTGTGCCAAGTTCTGGACTCACCCGCAACAGGAGACATCCCTTCCTCTTCAATTTCTTAAGATCACTTCACTTGACAAAGGGGCTGTGCTCCGAAAGCTTGCGATTTCAAATAAAACTATAACCTGATGTCGTCTCACTTCTGACCTTGTCCACCCCCGTCCAACACCAGCACCTCCACATCATTTTCTTAAGACTGTTCAGAATTTTATACACTTCAATGAATTCACCCCTCACTTGTACAAACTCCGGTGGGAACACCGTCAGCCTGTTCAGCCATATCTTCCTAAGAAAACTGCCTCATCCGAGGTATCGGAGATAACAAGCATGGGGCTGGATGAACACAGCAGGTCAAGCAGCATCATAGGAGCAGGAAAACTTGACGTTTCGGGCCTAAACCCTTCATCAGAAATGGGGGAGGGGAAGAGGGTTCTGAAATAAATAGGGAGAGAGGGGG
>JAHRHZ010000268.1:2920476-2947825 GCA_024137785.1 Ginglymostoma cirratum
TCATCCTGCCCCCTTGACCTGTCCGTCCTCCCTGGACTGACCTATCTCCTCCCTACCCCCCTACCTACACTCACCTTTACTGGCTCCATCCCCGCCTCTTCGACTTGTCTGCCTCCTCTCCACCTATCCTCTCCTCTATCCATCCTCTATCCGCCTGCCCCTCTCTATTTATTTCAGAACCCTCTTCCCCTCCCCCATTTCTGATGAAGGGTTTAGGCCCGAAACGTCAAGTTTTCCTGCTCCTATGATGCTGCTTGACCTGCTGTGTTCATCCAGCCCCATGCTTGTTATCTCGGATTCTCCAGCATCTGCAGTACCTTTTATCTCTCATCCGAGGTATCAGTCTTTTAAACATCCTCTAAACCAATGCACTGACATCCTTCCTTAAATAAGGACATCAAAACTTTATAGTATCATAGAGGTGGCCTCACCAAAGCCCAGTATAACTGAAGCATAACATCCTTACCTCTATGGTCAATTCCACTCGTAATAGGAGGATAGAAGCCCGTTAGACTTCTTGATTATGTGCTGTACCTGCCAAACTCCTTGCGACTTGTGTACCAGAACATCCAAATCCCTCTGCCCCTTGGAATTCTGTAGTCATTCTGGATTTAAGTAACGCTCAACTATTTTTCATTCTTTCTGCCAAAATGAACCACTTCTCATTTTCTCACATTAAACTCTATCTGCCAGATTTCTGTCCAATCGCCCGACCTCCCCGGACTTGTCCGCAAATTCTTTGTTTCTCTTCCACAGCATAGTTTCCTATCTACACAAATAAAAACCGAAAGGACATGCTGTAAATCGGGAACATAAACAGAAGTTGCCGGAAAAGCTCAGCAGGTCTGGCAGCATCTGTGAAGAGAAAGATCAGAGTTGACGTTTCGGGTCCGGTGACCCTTCTTCAGAACCGTTTCCTATCTACCTTGGTGCTGTTTGCGAAATCAGGTGTCCTCCCTTCGCTCGCCTCGCCAAAGTTTTTGAAGCACAAAGTTGAGGCCTTGGCCCAGACTAATTTTGACTCCACTCATCACACTCTGGCAAATCAGTCAAACACCAATCAATGCATACTCTGTTTGCTTCCAGCCAGCCGAACTTTCATCATGTTGATATATTACCCTTCACACCAGGAGCTTTTATTATAACATTGATGTGGCATCTTATCAAATGCCTTCTGGAAATGCAGCCATACTATGTCCACAGGATTTCCATTATCCACAACATGCTTTATTCCTTCAAAGAACAGTAATAACTTAGTCAAACATGGTTTACCTTTGACAAAACCATGCTGATCCTTGCCAATGACTTTGAATTTTTCTAATTCCCCTGAGATAATCCCTTCAATGGCCAACTTTGACACATTCCCCACGACAGGCATCAAGCTACATAGCTTCCTGTTTTCTGCCTCCAGCTCTTCTTGAATAGAAGGGTGACATTTACAACTTTCTAATCCAATCGAACCTTTTCTTAATCTAGGAAAAATTGGAAAATTGGCACCAACACACCTACTATCTCAAGATGAGGTCAGCCTTGACTGGAGACTTGTCATCAGTTTGCTTCATACCACTTTCCTCATGATTGAAATTGCATAACATTTCTCTGTCTATCCCACCTCCTGATTTAAAAATTACTGTAATGTTTTATTTTGTACTCTTAATAGTGAAAATAGAAGCAAGATATTTGTTCAGTTCATTCACCATTTCCTTGTTATCTCCTAGTCACTCTTCATTCTCACTCTTTCGAGGCTACTTTAAATATTCTTTTCTTTTTTAATTGCCTGTGGAAGTTAACTGCTGGCTTCCTCTTAACTTTCTCTGATATTCATTATATTCTGACCAATCATTTGATCTGCCACTCATCTTTGAGCAGTTCATAGAATCCCTACTATATGGAAACAGGCCATACGGCCCAACAAGTCCATGCTGACTCAAGTCCAAGTTGATCCACCCAGAACCATTCCCCCTATGCTTTCCCTGTAACCCTGCATTTCCCATCGCTAACACACCTAACCTTCACATCCCTGAACACTATGGGATTACTTAGCATAGCCAAGTCGTCTAGCCTGTACATCGTTGCACTGTGGGAGGAAACCGGAGCACTCAGCAGAAAGCCACAGACACAAGGAGAATGTGCAAACTCCACACAGACAGTCGCTCAAGACTGGACTCGAACCCTGGTCCCTGATGCTGTGAGGCAGCAGTGCTAACCACTGAGCCACCGTGACATCCTTTATGGAATCTCTACAGTGTGGTACCGAGCCATGTAGCTGATCGAGTCCATACCGACCCTTTGAAAAGCATTCTGTCCAGATCCACCCTGCTACCCTATTACCCACGCAGACACAGGGAGAATATACAAACCCTACACAGACAGTCACCCAAAGCGGGAATCGAACCCAGGTCCTACTGTATACCTTTTCCTGAAGTCTGATGCTTTCCTTTATTTCTTAACCAGCCATGATTGTAGGTCTTTACTTAAGAATTTTTCTTGATAATAGGAATATATTTATTCTGAGTATTCTAAAATAGCTCTTCAAATATCTGCCACTGTATGTCTGTTGATCCATCCACCAGCTCAGTACACAAGTTTATTTCAGCTAGCCTGCCTTTCATGCTATTATTTATGTTTCAAACACTAGTCTTAGACCCAAACTTCCTACTTTCAATATAGGTGCAAAATTCAATTGTATTGTGGTCGCTGCTATTTCAGGGTGCCTTAAGTCTGAGATCATTAGTCAATCTTGTCACAATGCACAATACCAAACCAGCAATCTGTTGCTCACTGAATCTCACTCCGTACGCATCTTATCTCCCCATCCCTACTCCTTACAAGACAACAGTATAAACTAAAGTCACAATGTGTTCCAGTAACTTGATTTTAAAAGTGCAGCAATTCCTTCCAGATTCCTTCATTTTAAAGCTGTCCTTTTCCCATGCCAGCTCACAATCAAATATAAAAAAAATCTAAAGTTATGATCTTTAGATCGCTCAAATCAATTATACATTCAATCTCCTGAACCAGGTCATCTCTAATTGTTGCACAAATGCCATGCTTAATTAACAGCTTTACACTCCATCATTACCTAGCTTCCTATTTTTCTTGAATGTCATATACTTCTCGATGTTCAGGACTAAATCCTTATCATTCTAAAGCCATGTCTTTGTAATAGCTATCAGATCATATTTATTTACTTCAATGTGTGTTATCAATTTGTTTCCTTGCAATGGATGCTACACATTTTTTTATTTGCTCTACCCCTTCCTACCACTCTCTGAGTCTCTTTTCCCATATTACTATTTTCTTCTGTTACCTTGTCTCTACTCTTTGATATACCACAGGTTTCCATATTTGATCCCTTAACCCCCACTGTTTGGTTTAAAACCATCTTGACTTCCTTAGTTATTAGAATGGAGTGTGTCGGTGGTTTATCCGTTGACAGATGGAAATGGTTCCAACACAGCACCTCAGTCGCACAATGTGTAGCCAGTTGTTTGGAACTTGCAGACACATAAACTTTACAATACACTTGGGAAATGGTCATCAGCTATGGTACAGCTATGATACACTCTCACCTCTTGGTCAGCAGACTGTGGATGCATATCACAATCCAGACACTGATACATAATTGACAACGACACTCCAGTGCAGTAATGAGGGAGTGCTGCATTATCGAAGGTACTGCTGTTTAGGAGGTGCTAAACTGAGGGCCCTTTCTGTCCTCTTGCATGAATGTTAGGAGGTCGGTCAGCTCAGTTACCATGAAGCACTCTCCTATTCAACTTCAGCTGAAGTGTGGTGACCCTCAGTTTAAATCACCCCCAGTCATTGCTCTCTAATGGGATGAGAAACCCCTGTGGTCAGTAAGACTATAGCAACTTTACCTTTTACATGAATATAAAAGGTCAAAAGGCAAAGAATAGCTGTGGGGTTCCCTGCTTAGTATTCGTCCTTCAGCCAGCATAATTAAAATATATTTTCTTGTCACTATCATGCTGCCACTTGCGGGAGCTTGCTACGCATGTGACTTTTCATATGTGACAACGCTTTACCTTCAAAGGTACCTTTGTGGTTGTGCTGTGCTTTGGAATAGTTGAGGTCATAGAAGGCACTGCATGAATTTCTCACACATCAAATAGCTAGAAGCAGCAAACTTCCATTCAAGGTTGCAGTGTTGCGGGTTGAGCAGCTGGTACCGTTGATAATTTGTGGTGTGAATCTCTGCATCACCACCAGGAGGTATTACTGAATTCCTGTTATAAAAACTTTCAGGAGTCTCCAAACACATTACTTATTGTGATGCATTCAATTTACTGAGACTTCCTATTACCATGTCTATTTATTATTGTATTACTTCTTGGCAATAGTGAAGTTATGATACATCTACTTAACCATGTGATGGGTAATACCTATTTTGCCTCCCACTGGTGACACTGCTACATCACCCACCTCCCCCGTTTACAGTCTTCAATATAAGAATCCGTACTTTTTGAAAAGTTGGAACTTCGAAGAGTTTCCTGCTAGGTTACACTCAGCTTAAAATGCTGATTTTAAAACCAGAGAATTCCATCTGCTTTCTCAAATTTCCCATGTAGCTGCGGTTGCCTTTTCCAGAGTTTCTCCCCATCTTCCCCTGAAGTAATGGCTGTAGATCAACAACAACAGGTTGCATTTAAGTGGCACCTCTGCCACTCTACGTTGAAGAAAATTCAGAACACTCACAACCTTCTGAGAGAAAATAATTCCCTTCTTGCAGTCTTAAGTTGAAGAGCTCTTATTTTTAAACTGTGTGCCCTAGTTACATTCTCTCCCACAAGGAAAAGCACCTTTTTCACGTTCACCCACCAAATCTCCACACCACCTTAAATGTTTCAATGAGATCACCTTTCATTGTTCTAAACTCCAAATATAATTAGGTACATTCACTGGTTTCCTGTATCTGTGTTATTTCTTACTTTCTCTAATAATGCCTATAAATTAGTCAAATACAATTTCACTTAATAAAACCATGGTGAGTCTGCCTAAGATTTTCTAAGTATCCTGCTATAAACTCCTTAATAATAGAGGCCAGCAATTTCCTGATGGCAGATGTTAGGCCAACCAACATGTAGTTTCTAGTTTTCTAACTCTCCCCTTTCTTGAATACTGAACTCACATTCACCATTCTCTAATCTGATGGGACCTTTCCAGAATCTAGGGAATGTTGGAAAGCTCACACCAATTCATCCACTATCTCAGAAACCACTTCTTTTAATATCCAAGGCTGAAGTCCGTCTTAGCCAGGAGACTTGTCAGAATTTAGTTCTAATAATTTTCTCAATACCCTTTTTCCCGTGATTGTAACTATTGTATGTTCCTAAATCTCTTTCAAGTTCATATTCACAATTTTTTTTCTGGAATTTTGTTTATACGGTCTGAAATAAAAGTGGATGCAATATCTACTCAATTCATATACAGTGTCTTTATTTTCCACCATTAATTCTGCAGTCTCGGTTTCCAGAAGGCTAATCTTCACTTTATGTATTGTTTTTCTTTTTTAAATATCAATAGAAACTCCTATTATATGGTTATATATTTTCAGCCAGTTTTCACTCATAGTCTATCTTCTTCCTCCTTATTTATCTTTCCATAATTCTTTACTGTTCTTTATATTCTGCCCAATCTTCTGATCTACCACTTACCTTCATGGATTTATATGCTTTTTCTTTGTTTGATGCCATCTTTAACTTCCTTAGATAACCATTAATAGTGTATTCCTTGCCAAAAATCTTTCTTTCTCACCTCAATTCTGCACCTTCTGAAACATCTTCTTAAGTATCTACCATTGTATCTCTACCAACCTATCGCTTAACATAGTTTCCGAGTTTAGTCCAGCCAGCTCTGTTCTCAAGTCCTCATAATTATTTTTATTTAAGTTTAAAACACTAGTCCTCAGTCCGCCCTTCTCTCCCTCAAATCGAATATAAAATTCAGTCATATTATGATCACTGCCATCTAGGAGTGCCTTACCAAGCTCATGTCATTAAGTGAGCAACAGGAAGACAGTAGAGAGGATGAATGTTTTTTGGGCTGAGGGAATGTTTGAAATGCACTCCCCCGCTGGATTCCTGCTTTTCCTGTTATATGTTAATAACTTAGACCCTTGGCGTACAGGTGCACAGTTTCAATATTTTTGGACAACACAAAACCTGCGAGCAGTGTGAACTGTGAAAAGGATAGCTTACATCTTCAAAAGGATGTGGAAAACTTAGTGGAATGGCTGGGCAGAGGAAAGTTGATGTGGAGCAATTCAAGGTAGGAAGAACAAGGATAGACAATATAGAAAAAGTACAGCTTCTATGGGGAGTTAGGATCAGAGCAACCTAGATATACATGTCATTAAGTCATTGAAGTTGATAGGCATGTAGAAAGAGCAGTTAATAGAACATACAAGATCCTTTACCTTATTTATTGGGGCACAGGTAAGGAGGTAATGTTAAACTTGTATAAGACACAATCAACTGGAATATGAGATAACAAGGTGTAGAGCTGGATGAACACAGCAAGCCAAGCAGCATCAGAGGAGCAAGAAGGCTGACGTTTCAGGCCTAGACCCTTCTTCAGGCCCAAAATGTCAAGCTTTCCTGCTCCTCTGATGCTGCTTGGCCTGCTGTGTTCATCCAGCTCCACACCTTGTTATCTCAGATTCTCCAGCATCTGCAGTTCCTACTATCTCATCAACTGGAATATTATGTCCAGTCCAGCAGCACACTTTAGGAAGGATGTGAAGGCATCAGTTGAGTGCAGAGGAGCATCAAGAGGGTTTAGAAGAGATTTACCAGAATGTTGTTGGGTATGGGAGATTTCAGTTATAAGGAGAGGCTGGACAGCCTGGGACTTTTTTCACTGGAGCATAGGAGTTTGAGAGGTGACCTTTTCGAAGTTTATAAAATAATGAGGGGTATAGATAGAATTAATGGTAGTTATCTTTTGTCTAGGAAAGGGGATTTCAAGATGAGGGAGCATATTTTTAAGGTGAGAGGACAGAGGTTTGAAAAAGACTTGGAGGGGGGACAAATCTTTTACACAGAGGGTGGTTCACGTGTGGAATGAATATCCTGAGGAAGTGGGGTGGATGTGGGCATAGTTATAATGTTTAAAAGAAACTTGGTTAAGAACATGAATAGGGATGATTTGGAGGGAAACGAGCCAGGACCAGGCAGGTGGAACTAGTTTAGTTTGGGATTCTGTTCGGCATGGACTGGTTGGACCAAAGAGTCTGTTTCCATGCTGTATGACTCAATGAAAATGGCTCCAGGGATGAGAAACTTCATTTTTGAAGATGTTATCATGTTTTCCTTAAGAAAGAGAAGGCTGATAGGAGATATGATTGAGGTATTCAATTTAAGTAGGGCCTGAACAGAGTAAACAGAGAGAAAATGTTCTCACTTGTGAAAAGATCGGAACCAAGACAGCACAGAATTAAAGCAATTAGCAAAAAGTTGCAAAGTCAATATGAGAACAGAACCTTTTCACGCAACAAAGTCTTAGAATGCTCTGCTTGACAGTGCAGTGGAGGCAGGTCCAGCTGAGGCATTCAACAGGGAATTATACTGCTAATTGAAAAGGAAGAACGTGCAGGGTCGTGGGGAGAAGGTAGGAGAATGGCGCTAAGTAAATGGTACTCAGTACTTTCGGAGAGCTGATGTTATGGGCCTAATGGCCTCTACACCAGACTAAGATGGTGATTTATGGGTAAATGAGCAATACTGAAAAGACTAGTGTTTTTTCCCTCATTCCTAATTACGCTTGATGAGGTGATGACTGGCCTTGTTGAATCACTTGGAGTGTCGGTGCACCCAAAGTGCTGTTTCTGAGCGAGCTCTGGGATTTTGACCCAGTGACATTGAAGGCACAACAATATAGTTCCCAGTCAGCATGGTGTGTGGCTCGGAAGGGTAGTTGTAGGTTGTGGTGCTCCTGTATGCTTAGTGCCCTCATTCCTCAAGGTGGTAAAGGTCACAATGTGGAAAGTACTAGGTTGAACTACGATGTATCTGACATCTGCTGACATTAATCCAGCTTCTCACACTGCTTCTCATTCCATCTGACCCCAGTGTCCTGTCTCAGTGGCTGTATCTCAACTGTAATCCAACAATTTGTTGCTCCTCCCTGACCCTGTGGTCTATTACAGACTAATATCTCAGTGCATTTCTCTATTCTTCCAAGTGTGAAATAGATGAATGCACAACTCACAATCTTTCCCACTAGGTCCTTGTGGGCAGATACAACGATAGGTCCCTCCATATTCAGTGCAGGAGGCTCCATGCGGGCACTGATGGTGGGCATTGCAGGGCTGCAGCACCTCTGTTGGCAAAAAGAGACAAATCCTTTCAGTAACACTCCAGAATGCTAAGTGCTGACCATGGCCCGATTGACTTCTGGTCAAACATGTCCTCAGGAGTCAGGTGTCACAATCAGTTTCCCAGTAATCTGGCCAGAGCCATCCCTTGTACCACCAGATGAAAACCCATCAATGGAATGAAAAGCAAGAATGGAATTTTTCCTTTTTTTTGTTGGAGTGAGGTGACTCAGAAGGGAGCAGGAAAATTGGAAAGAGCAGAGTAAGGACAGATGCATTTCTACCGTTGGGCAACTCCAACCCAAGGGTGGAATGGAGGTTTGATGGGCCCCCATTAGCAGGGAGTTGGACTTCTAGCTGCTTTAACCCCAGTGGGGAAACTGCTGTGAGTAGAGGCTACTATCTCAGAGGACATGGCCTCTCTTTTGCAGCAGACAGTGTGGTTGCTAGGCCAAGAGGCTCCAAGACCCGATGAGGGTTAAGCAGGCAACAAGGGCAAGCCCCAACAATCAACATGGGGGGATTTCCACATCCTCTCCAAGAGGTCTAATGGTTTCCCCCCTTATTATTGTTTGTTTAATTTTAATTTTATTACACACCTCTATTTGAGGTGCCCTCACAGTCTCTGACCTACTTCAGCAGCGCTCACCTCTCCCAGTGGGATTGCTGAGGCTCCAGGGTTGTTAGCCCTCTGACTGAGCTGCAAGCATCAGGAAAAGCATTGGGGCCTGCACAGTGGCTCAGCGATTAAGCACTGCTGCCTCACAGTGCCAGGGTTCGATTCCAGCCTTGGATGACTGTCTATGCGGAGTTTGCACATTCTCCACGCGTCTGCATAGGTTTCCTCCGGGTGCTCCGGTTTGCTCCCACAATCCAAAGTTGTGCAGGCTAGGTGGATTGACCAAGCTAAATTGCCCGTAGTGTTCAGGGATGAGCAAGCTAGGTGGGCTAGCCATGGGAACTGCAGGATTACAGGGATAAGTAGGGATGTGGGTATGGGTAGGGTGCTGTTCGAAGGGTCATTGTGTACTGGATGGGCTGAATGACCTGTATCTGTACTGTCGGGATTGTATGATTCTATGAGACCAGCCGCCTTTCTTATCAGAAATAGAGATGGGGTGGTAACCAATCAGGAAGCTGTCTCTGGGAAGATTCTGCCAGAAGGTGATTTGTACTTTGTGTCTCTGTAAACACAGTCCAGATCTCTAGATAGACTGCAACACATAGACATGGCAGGGCATGGAAATGGATCAAATTTGCCCCAGATACAGTGACACAGAGCTCCTCACTCCTCACAACAAGGTCCAATGATGGAAAAGGGATTGGCGCTTCTGTTTTACTTTTCTGAATGGTCCTGGCCTCTCAGTGCACTGCCCAGCCTGTCCAGGCAAAGCCCTGCTGCACCTCTGCATCGGCAGAGAAGGAGGAAAAAAAAAATTAGATAAGTTTTTGAAGACTGTGACCTTGCTTTTGCTGTGGTTTGCTCTGGTCCTGAGACTGGTTTCATAGAGTCATACAATCCCTACAGTGTGGAAGCAGGCCATTTGGTCCATCAAGTCCACACTAATCCTTAAACAGCATCACACCTAGACCTGCCCCCTCCCTACCCTATCCCTGTTACCCCGCATTTCCCATGGCTAACCCATTTAGCCTGCATATCCCTGAACACTATGGGTTATTTAGCATGGCCTATCTACATAACCTGCACATCTGAGGACTTGGGAGGAAACCGGAGCATCGAGAGGAAACCCACGCAGACACAGGGAGAACGTACAATCTCCACACAGACAGTTGGCCAAGGGCGGAATTGAACCCAGGTCCCTGACACTGTGAGGCAGCAGTGCTAACCACTGAGCCACCGTGCCTCCCCGAAGCATTGTCCCCAGTCTGTGAATCCCCACTGGATTCGAGCTATAGATGGTGATATTGTCAATGTACAGGGAGTTTTGATCCAGGTGCCTCCACTACTTGGATCCCCTCTTACAGCTGCACCCATGCTGCTAGCCTCAGCAAGATGTACAATACAGCACTTAAATATGACGGCAGCTCCCCCTCATTCATGATTTAGTTGAAGAACATTTCAGATTCCTACCAGCAGATAAAATTGCACTGCTGATTTTTTTCTGTACAGCAGTTGGGCCCAATTGCAGATTCACAAGGCTGCTAAATGTAAATCTGTTGAGATCAGCTGAAATAGCAAGATATTCTCTGAGCTGTATAAACAGCTGAAAACACAATTCCACTGAAGCCCAGCCTAGAATTCTCACAGCACATCCGAGGACAGCAATAGGCTCACATGTACCATTCTCACAGTCACGGCCGGTAAATCCTTCAGGACAGTCACAGAGGTAACCATCATCATCATCATTCTCTTTGCAATTTCCCCCGTTCTGACATGGGTTTGACTGACAGACACTCGGGGCAACTGTGGGCCCACCTTTGGAAAAAGCATAAAGAAATGTCACAGAGCAGAATCTTCCAATTAGAACCAAATCCCACTATATTACTCCGATTGGCTTTTCTAAGTGGACATGGGAAGAGGTGGCAATACCAAGCTTCATAAACAAGCATAATTCATTCAGTAACAGAGCCTTAAAGACACAGGAACATCTGTCAAGTTGTCATCCTGTAATATTTACACAAGATCAACTACTGTCTGCAAAATAAACCATTCTCTCTAACATATAAAGGTGCTGCTATCTAGTGCAATATACATACTGCCTGTCACTTGCTTTAGCGGAGATGTTACTCACTACAATATACACAGAGTCTGTCATTCTCTATAATATGAACAGAGGCTGCTAAGAGCTCTTGTGGTGAAGTGGTAGTGTTTCTGCCTCTGGACCAGGAGGTCTTGAATCATGTCCCACCTGCTCTACAGGTGTATAATAACATCTCTGAAGAGGCTGGTTAGAAAATACTGAAACAGAGACCGCTCTTCACAATAAAATGCATATGGACTGCTATTTACTGTAATATGCATAGGGGCTGCGACTCTTTAGAAAAATGTGCATGTATGGCCTGCTATTCTCCTAACAGACATTGCCTAGTCTGAAGGAAGAACTGCCTCTAAACATACACAATTTGGAATAAAAGTCTCTGTTCATATGATGGGGAATGACGTTCCCTGTATATCTTATTAGAATAACATTCCAATAATTTGGCATAACATCATCTGTTACAGGCTACCCTGTTGTGAGCAGCTTTTGGTCTTTTCATTGATATTTATTACACCATCAGGAGCGGCTAATTTTGCAGAGGGACTAGAATAAAGAGATGAAGACAAGACTATCTTGTTTCCTTCGACCATCCTGATGGTCCAAGGATAAAACTATTTTTAAGCCATTGACTACTCACAGTAACTAAGCTCTACCATTCATTTACAACAAATCCAAATGGTTGGTGGGAAAGTTCCAGAGTTTTGAGAACCAGAGATTCAGTCACCTGTTTCTCCTGAGCTTACTACATGTTGCCATATGTCAATTACTCAAACGCTGCATCCCAGAATATTATTTTGAAATTGTGTTTGAACCTATTCATTCCTGCGGTCTCCTATGGAGTGTGTTTCACAAAGTAAAGTAAGACCCCATGGCGCTAGGGGTAGTACGTTAGCATGGATAGAGGATTGACTAACTAATAGAAGACAGAGAGTAATTTTAGGATGGCAATTTGTATCTATTGGAGTGCCACAGGGATCAGTGCTGGGGGCACATTTATTTACAATACACAATAATGATTTGGATGAGAGAACTGAATGTATTATAGCCATGATTGCAGATGGCTTAAAATGAGGTGAGAAGGCAAGTGGTGTGGATAACACAAAGAGTGAAAAGAAGAATGTAGACCAGTTAAGCGAGTGGGTAAATATATAATGTGGGAAAATGTGAGGTTATGCACTTTGGCACGAAGAAATGAGGAGCTGAATATTATTAAATACAGAAAAACTGAGGGAAGCCATGGAAGAGAAGGATTTGTGTGCCCTTGATCACAAATCAAAAAAAAAGCTAGCATCCAAGTTCAGCGGGTATTGGGAAGGCAAATAGATCATTGCCTTTATTTTAAAGGGAATGGAGTATTAAAGTGGGTGGGAGTGGGGTGGATTTGCTAAACCTATACAAGGCACTTACAGTAAAGTCCTACTGGACCGTAGGGCTGCTCTCTCATGAGCGAGAAATGACTGGTGATGGTTTAACCTGAGAATCTCCACATCTCAGACGAGGGGAGAGCGTGAGAAGCAGAGCCCTTTATGGTAACCTTAGGGATTGAAATCACACTGTTGGCATCACGCTGCACTGTACACCAGCCCATTCACAGTGTCAGTTAGCTGCACCATCCACTCACTGAAACAATGTGCTCACCCTTAACCAGTAAGAATATGTGGGTCTGCAGTGCGGGACGCAGGGAGGAAGGGTTAGGCGGAGGCTCTGCTGACACGGCTGAGAAAGAGTGAAACATAAAAAAAGGTCAGAGCATGGAATGCCAGCAGATGTCTGTGGGCTTTTGTGTTTAACATGAGCGTGTCAGGGTGTATGTGAACAGCCCTCCTTGGGTGAGGCAGGTTTGTAGTTATCAGATGTTACTCGTTTAATTAAATCAAAAGTAACACACAGGTTATTGGCACAGGTTTCCCTCACTTCCCAAAACTCATTTGTGGAAGTGAAGTCTGTCACAGCCACACCTGAAGGACCGAGTTGATCCCAGCAAAGAAATGACAATAAATATACCAACCTGCTTGTGGACCTGGGGGTGTTGGGATAGGATTTGTTCACAGCACTTTTGCTTCTAAGTTATTTCTCACACTTTGGAGGTGTGATCTACCACATCAGAATTGGCGCTGCTCAATCCTGTCTTATATTGGACCCCAAATGAGAACTGAGATGACTAGAAACAGCGCCTCCTGCTGCTCACACACCGATAAGTGCAGGCAGGCCCAGTTGAGATGCCAGCAGCTTACATGAGCCAATGGGGATAGGACAGTTGTCTAAGATAATGGTTCTGAAAGTATTATCTTCAGGTCAATGTCAGAGACTGCTTTACACCGCACCCAATCTGGTCTCATCGTGAGGGCTTGGGGAGGGAAAGGCACAACATCTTGTAGAGCACAGACCTGTAGCCTTGGCTGAGAGCAAGCCAACTGAGAAGGGAATGCAGGAAGATGAGCAATGGAGTGATAATTGACAGGTGGGAAAAATCACCAGTTAGGGAGAATCGCCAGGCAGGGAAGCAGCATACAGGAGACCAGCAGAGAAGGGAGCTGCAGAGAAAGGCAGAGCAGGCTAAATCTGCTACTTCTTGTGTCATTTACTGGAGAACAGTCATTTACTGGAGGCATGAATCAAGTTCCTTAGACAGAGGCTGAGCTTCAATGATCTGTTTCCAGGAGGTTTTGAATGTTATGGAAGGCTGTGGCAGCAGATGATCGACTACCTGAAGACTTGCTGGCTACTCCTTACCAGTTGCTGTCATAATCTGCACTTAACGATTTGGCCTCTAGATCATTTCTGAGGGCTGTGCTGCAGACATACAGGTAGTTGTGCTGTAACGTGTGTTTCATTTACACAAATTGGCTGTAACACGATTGATGAATAGTGGAAATAACAAGGTGTAGAGCTGGATGAACACAGCTGGCCAAGCAGCATCATAGGAGCAGGAAAGCTGACGTCTCGGGCCTAGACCCTTCTTCAGAAATGAGGGAGGGGAAGGAGATTCTGGAATAAATAGGGAGGGGGGGAGGCAGATAGAAGATGGATAGAGGAGAAGATAGGTGAAGAGGAGGCAGACCGGTCAAAGAGGTGGGGATGGAGCCAGTAAAGGAGAGTGTAGGTGGGGAGGTAGGGAGGAGATAGGTCAGTCCAGGGAGGACGGACAGGTCAAGGGGGCAGGATGAGGTTAGTAGGTAGGAGATGGGGGTGGGGCTGGTTTTGGGATGGTTGGGAGAGGGGAGATTTTGAAGCTTGTGAAGTCCACATTGATACCATTGGGCTGCAGGGTTCCCAAGCGGAATATGAGTTGCTGTTCCTGCAACCTTCGGGTAGCATCGTTGTGGCACTGCAGGAGGCCCAGG
Organism: Ginglymostoma cirratum; assembly: GCA_024137785.1. Lineage (NCBI taxonomy): Eukaryota > Metazoa > Chordata > Chondrichthyes > Orectolobiformes > Ginglymostomatidae > Ginglymostoma > Ginglymostoma cirratum. Next base: position 2,934,879 of record JAHRHZ010000268.1, read on the forward strand.
ATGGACATGTCATCTGCAGAATGGGAGGGGGAGTTGACATGGTTCGCGACTGGGAGGTGCAGTTGTTTAGTGCAAACCGAGCGTAGGTGTTCTGCAAAGCAGTCCCCAAGCCTCCGCTTGGTTTCCCCGATGTAGAGGAGGCCACAACGGGAACAGCGGATGCAGTATACCACATTAGCAGATGTGCAGGTGTTCATCCAGCTCTACACCTCAGATTCTCCAGCATCTGCAGTTCCTACTATCTCTCAGGAATAGTGGACACTGTTTGGAAAACGCAAACTTTCTGCTGTACAGGTGTAGAGATTTTCTATAGCAATTTGCCTATAGTGTGATTTTCTACAGTGCGAGGTCACACAAGAATGCAGCTATCGTGTTATAGGGGAACTACCTGCACCCAGAATCTCCCTGGCATCTACACACTAAATGCATTAAAATAGGGTGGGTTTTTGTCAAGGTCAGCAGTGGTGTGAACTTGACCAGTGTTGATGCCAATCAGAATGAATGGACACGCAGCTTAAATGACTCAGACTGTCTTTCCACAGGTGCAGGGTCAATCAACTGCATATATGTGACTGTTCCAGTTTATTCAGATCAACCAGTAGCACTCTTCAAAACACTAATGACTCCTTTCTGTGAAGATGGAGCTGGTGTGCAAACAGATCTTTATGCAAGTGTGCGAAGGACTCCTAGACAACCGCCATGACATCTTGCCCTGCAAGGGTCCCCAACATTGTCAGATTTACAACTAGACCTGAGCAGTGGCTGCTTAGTGACATGCAATATCCACTCCAAATGATGCCCAGCTACTGAAGCCACTACAATGCTACAGTGAATGCCACATCACTACTAGAGATTTCCTCTTACCTGTCTCACAGTGCTTTCCTGTGTATGATTGAGGGCATAGACATGTGTAATTACTGAGCAGGTCGATGCACTCTCCTCCATTCAAGCACGGGTTGGAGTCACAGTTACTAGTCTCTATCATAAAGGAAACAGCATTGTGAGGACCTAACTCAACACTCTCACACTAAAACCACTCTTGAATAACACGTAATTATCACAAATTACTTTGTGCTGCACGCCAGCAAAATTAACGAGGGCATTGCAGTTGATACAATGTCCACCAGCAAGAGAAACATCCCAGAGTGCCCCGGGAAAGTTGAATTAACTTTGAGAGAGAGACAGAGGCAGAGACAGAGACAGAGAGGGAGACTTTCTCACAGGTCCACCTCATGGTCAATGAAATTCACTGGCGGTGTCACCTTGGACAATGGAAGATATAGTCATCCCCAAAAAGGAGCAGGTTTCTACAGAGTTGTACTGTGACTTTAACCCTAACCCTCAAATACCCCCATGGGCAGGTACAGAGGGGAGGAGATCTGCTTTGCCTTGTCATTGCCAGGGAAATGGTGTTGAGAGCTGTCTCCAATTTTGTGACAACTGAGCACAGAGGCGCAGACAACCACAGGGGAGAGTAAAATCCAAGTGAAGGATATAAGTGATAACAAGGTGTGGGGCTGGATGAACACAGCAGGCCAAGCAGCACCACAGGAGCAGGAAAGCTTGACGTTTCGGGCCTAGACTCAGTAATTATCTCTGAAGGATATAAATGTAGAGGCACAGGGAGGCAATGTGTGTGGCATAGAACTAATAACAGGGAGAGTGGAAGAGGGAGATCAAGCAGACGACTGTCAGCTAGGGCTCAGTGGTAATATTCCCATCTCACAGTCAGAAGGCTGTGGGAACCAATTCCCCTTCAGATACCAGATGTTGACGTCTCTGTGCAGCACTGAGGGCTGTTGCACTCTAGGAAACGCCAGTTACCAGGTTAGATGTTGAACTGAGGTTGTGTCTGCCTCTCAGTTGGTCATAAAGTTTTCCAACAGTCAGTATAAAGACAAGCAGAAAAGTTCTCCTTAGTAATCTGGCCATTATTTCTCAATCACAAGGCCACATTGCTGTATGGAGGAACTTGCTGTGTGTACATTAGTTACCACGTTTCCTACATTAAACATTGACTACACTTTGAAAGCTCTTCATTGGACGCAGAACAAATGGGAGATTCTGAGATCACGAAAGGCATGATAGAAATGTAAGCACATTTCTTCTTCGTAAATCCAGAGTGCCTAAAAAGAGAAACCGCAATTCGAAAAGTTTGAAAATGGCTGAGGAGAGGAGAGGTAGGAGAGGAGCTCACCATTTTCACAGTTCTCCCCTGTGTAACCCTTCTGACAGATACACACTGCAGTTCCATTATCTGTGTCACAAACACCACCATTTAGACACTCTCTGGTGTTACATAAGGAGTCAGCTGTAACTGGAAGACATGACAGCAGTTAAACTGATGACATCTCATTGTAAAACGCCGAGCGGGTCTCAACCTGCCAAAAGCCATTTTGTCAAAAGTTTTGGTGTCACCTACAGACCCCTGCCTTTCCCAGCAACATCACTGTCTGGACTGTCCTATTGGTCAGATGATCCCACTGGCTGAATAATCCACGCTTTCTCCTATTGGTCATCGAGTAGCGTGCGTACAAAATAAGTGTAAGTTGCTAATATCTTAATTGTAATCTCTATACTTTCGGAATGCATAATAATTATTTTTGAAACTGCATCCTTTCTAATTGGGGCACACTCCACTAATTGAGAAACATTGTTGTAGCCAATTTCAATTTCACTCTGGAATAGACTTAAACATCTTAGCATTAAATGGAACACTTTGATCCATTTTTCTGTTACTCTGACCTGTACCGACATTACATGATGATCAATCTCAGCTTTACTCTCTCCTGCTCGGATCTGGGTTACGGAAATTACCCTGAGGTAATCTTATTTTCCCAAATCAGTGTTTCCCAAACGTGTTTCCAATATGATCCCATATTAATAATTCAGATTCTTTATTTTTATTTGTTCACAGGACGTGAGTGTCGCTGGCTAAGACAGAATTTATTGCCCATCCCTAGTTCCTCTTGAGAAGGTGGCAACGAAGCTGCCACCTTGAACCACTGCAGATGTTGGGGTATTGAACTAAATTAGTTTTATTATGACAAATATTCACATGAGTACAGTGAAAAGTTTACAAGTTACCACGTACAGTACCATCTTAAGTACACAGGTACCTAGGTACAGAGTCTTGATACAAAGCAGAAAACTAAGAAAACAAAGTTAAAAAGTTAAACATTACTGTCCTTCTTATTAAAACATAGAAAAACAGAAACGCACTTAATAGTTCAACAGCACAGTCTGTAAGTGCCTGGCTATGCTGGGCTCACAGTCCTCACAAGGGCTCGATCTCTCCTGCTTCACCCCCACTACCGGCTGCCTCATTCTGCCTGCTCCCGCTCTCCCACCTCACATAAGGGAAGTAGATTAAACTAAGAAAAAAAAGTAGTGAAAGAAGCAAAGAAAAAGTGAAAGGAAAGAAACGAATAAAGGCGGAAGGAGAAGATTAAATCCCGAGCATGAGCCTGCATGCTGCGCTTCTAATCTGCTGCCATCTTTGAGGAGTTGTAATTACACCCACAAGCTATTAAAGAGGGCGGGGGGGTTCCTCATCTTTGACCCAGGGACGCTGGAGGAACAATGATATTGGAGGGAACCTTGCAGGTGCTGGTGTCCCTTTGAAACTGCTGTCCTTGTCCTTCCAGCTGTTAAATATCCTGGGTTTGGAACGTGCTGTCGCAGGAGATTTACAGCAGTGTTTCTTGTAGAGTGTACACACTGCTGCCACTGGTGTGTCATTGGTAAAGCAAGTGAATGTTGAAGGTGGATGATGGGCTGTCAGTCAAGCAGACTGCTTTCTCCTGGATGGTGTTAAGCTTGTTGAGTGCTGTTGGAGCTGCATTTGTCCCGGCAAATATTCCATCACACTTCTGACTTGTGCCTTGTTGATGGTGGGCAGGCATTGGGAGACAGGTGAGTTAACCTCTGCAATATTCCTAGCCTTTGACCTGCTCTTGTTGCCAGAGTATGTATATGACTGCGCCGGTTCTGTTTCAGGTCAATGCTAATTCTTGATCATGAGGTTTCAGTGACAGTAATACCGTTGAAGGTCAAGCTGTGAAGGTTACAATCTTTTTTGTTCGAGATGACCATTGATTGTGACTTGTATGGCATGGATGTTACTTGCTACAAGACCATAAGACATAGGAGCAGAAATTAGGCCATTCGGTCCAGAGTCTGCTCTGCCATTTCAATCATGGCTGATAAGTTCCTCAACCCCATTCTCCTGTTTTCTCCCTGTAATCTTTGATCCCCTTCATAATCAAGAACCTATCCATCTCAGTCTTAAATGTACTCAATGGCCTGGCCTCCACAGCCTTCTGTGGCACTGAATTCCTTAGATTCAGCAGTCTCTAGCTGAAGAAGTTTCTCCTTATCCCCATTATAAAAGGTCTTCCCTTTACTTGTTGCATTTAGGCACAGACTGCCTCAGTATCTGAGGAGTTGCAAATGGTGCTGAACATTGTGCAATTATTGGCGAACAGCCCCGCTGCTGGCCTTATGATGGAGGGAAGGTTATTGATGAAGCAGCTGAAGATGGTTGGGCCTTGGACACTACCCTGAGGAGCTCCTGCAGAGATGTCCTATGAGATCCCACAGTAAAAATGTGGGGACCACCAGAAACGTCAAGTGAGTGGTGGGAGGTGTTGGCAAGTTCTGATAAGGTGGAGGAGGAGTAGGGCTTCTGAGTTCAGCGCTCATCCACTCCGTACACTTTACTTATTGTTTCTTTTCTTCTCTCTTGTTTTTCTTCTTTTTCTTTTCTCTCTTTCATTTTACTCGCCTCTAGTTGAAGAGCTCAGTTGCAGCGACGGCATTGGCGGTGATTGAGACCAGTGCGGACTCATGCTGGCGGTGGTGGAGGCGAACGTGGGTTCGAGGCGGCCTCTGTGTCTAGCGCAGATTCATGGAGGCGGTGGTGGTGGCAGTGGTGGGTTCGGGCTCAGTACGGGACCCGACAGCATCACAGCAGCAGATGCATCGGGGAGGAGGGCCCTGAAGCAGACATGGTGGGTCGGTGGCAGAGTGGAGTTTAGGCCAATGTGGTACCTGGTGGCATCCACATTGGCGAGGTCCAGTGAGGACTCACAGTGGCGAGGGCATCGGTGGGGGTGAGATGGCGTCGAAGAGTGGAGACGTTCGGCCCAGTGGTGAAGAGGACTCGTGCCTGGCCACCAGGCCCATGGCAGAGCACTTAACAAGAAGGACTATAAAGTTGGACACTTTTTCTTTATTTTTCTGCCTTTATATTCTATGTTTTGGCTTATTTTTCTGTTTCAAGATGGCGCTGGAGAGTGTTGACACTTTACAACACTTTTCACTGCATTTTGTAACAAAATACACGTGACAAAGTAAATCAAATCAAAAGTGGGTGGGAGTTGGATGATGAAGCATCAGCTGTACCACTAAGCTGCTGGACGGGAAAGTTTCGGAGAGGAGGGTGGTCTTTATTTCTTGACTGGGGTAAGGGAGTGCAGTCGAAGAAGAGGAATTGAGCCTGGGTGGGATGGGGAGCCAGGATTTCCACAAAAACAGTCAACCTTTTCAAGGTCCTTGTTCTGCAGCAGCTTAGAGATCAGTCCATTCGGTATACCCACCAACAAACACGCAGAGTAATAGCAGCCTAGCGGGTCTCCAAAGTCAGTCTGAGCCACACAGTTACCATGTCTGTCTGAGAGCTCACAGTCCCTCAGTACCATCCTGGGATCTCACTGTGGGGCTAGCGACCACAGTGCGGGAAGTCTTTTCCCAAGTTATATTCTATCCCTTGATTAACATTACTCTGCAATATTTTTACACCTGTTGGGCATTACTCTCCAGCTGTGACCCTTCACAGTCTTCCTTTGTGAACCTCTGCTTGGTACTATTCTGTAACACATCCCCACACTGAGAAACTTCCCTCTGCTGACAGCTCATCTCCAGTAAGTAACTCCCTGCAGCACTCTGTGTCTGGGCTCAGTTTGAGGTTGGTTATATACTGATTAACATTACTTCAAAATACAGAGGCCCTTGTTACTCTGTGGCCCCTGCCCTCAGCGTTCCTCTGTGAATCCTGTCCCCAGCGTTACTTGTGACTCTGTCCTCAATGTTAACCTCTGACTCTCGTCCCTGGTGTTACTCGATGATACTCACCAATTTCGCAGTGTCTTCCAATAAACCCAACCAAGCACTCGCAGTGGTAGCTGTCAATCCCATCGATACATGTGGCTCCATTCTGGCATTCGTTCGATACACAGTCATCAATATCTGAGTGAGAGGAACGAGTGGACACAGGGATTTGAGATACGCACACATCCAGGTACAATCTTCAACCCTTGGGCAAGAGGGTTCAAACTTCTCAATCGTGCAGCTAAATTAAAAGCACAAATATTTTTTGTGCCAAGATGGGGCTGAGAGGTGCTATTAGTCTAACCTACAGCCATCCACGGACTAAATTCCTAATAACAGTCAAGTTACCTCTGTGTACAGCAGACAGGAGGAAATTGGAGGCAGGGTCTCAGTTCACCACCTTTCTGGACAGTCTAGCAGCCTGCCTTTCAAAACAGCAAGGACAGGCTTGACAGTGGAGGAGTAAGCCAAGGAGAGACAGACTGCAGCATAGCCTCAAGAGGACAAGCAACAAATAGACCCAATTTGACCACTTTCTCCACTTTCTCTCAATATCTATGCCTGCACAGCCTCCACTGAGTGGGAAACCAAGTAAATAAATTTCAGTATTATCCACGCAAACCATTTTCATTTAGATAGCACCTGTAATGTGCAAAAAATGCCCCTACATCCCTTCCCAGCTATATTATTAACAGAGGGGCACTAAGTCAAAGGAGGAGAGGGTGATCTAAGGCATGGTCAAAGCGATGGAATTTAAGACAATTTTGAAAGAAGAGGCAGGTACGGAGGCAGAGAATTTTGCAGAGCTAACTCGAGAGTGTATGCTCAAGGTGGCTGAACACCAGTAACCCATCAGTGGGAGAGTGAAGGTGGGACAGAGGTGCCCAGATCAGACCATCAGAGATTTGAAGGCAGAGGTTGCAGGGTTGAAGAAGGTTTACACAAAGACTGGCCAATGTAAACAAAGGTGATGGGTGAATGGAATTGGTGCAGGACAGGGCACAGTTACCACAGTGCCAGATGAGCAAGCTGTTTATGGAACTGCGGTTCAGGGAGTGATTGAATTAGATCCACCAGAAGGTTAAAAAGATAACGGAGGATTTCAGCTGCAAATCAGCTATGGAAGGGATGGAATGAAGTTATATGAGACTCAGAGTACAATGGAACCTTGATCAGATGGGTGAATGGGCCGAGGAATGGCAGATGGAGTTAAATTTAGATAAACGTGAGGTGTTGCATTTTGGTAAGGTAAATCAGGGCAGGACATATGCAGTTAATGGTAACATCCTGGGGAGTGTTGCTGAACAAAGAGACCTTGAGGTGCAGGTTCATAGTTCCTTGAAAGTGGAGTCGTAGGTAGATGGGATAGTGAAGAAAGTGTTTGGTATGGTTGCCTTTATTGGTCAATGTATTGAGTAAAGGAGTTGGAGGTCATGTTGCAGCTGTACAGAACATTGGTTAGGCCACTTATGGAAGACCATGTTCAATTCTGGTCTCCCTGTCATAAGAAAGATGTTGCAAAACTTGAAAGGATACAGGAAACATTTACAAGGATGTTGCCAGGATTGGAGGATTTGAGATATAGGGAGACGTTGAATAGGCTTGGGCTATTTTCCCCAGAATGTTGGAGGCTAAGTGGTGACCTTGTAGAAGCTTAGAAAATCATGAGGGGCATGGATAGGGTAAATAGCCAAGGACTTTTACCCAGGGTGAGGAAGTCCAAAACTAGAGGGCATAGATGTAAGATGGCAGGGGAAAAATTTAAAAGGGACCTAAGAGGTAACTTTTTCACGCAGAGGGTGGTGCATGAATGGAATGAGCTGCCAGAGGAAGTGGTGGAGGCGGGTACAATTACAACATTTAAAAGGCATCTGGATGGGTGCATGAATAGGAAGGGTTTAAGAGGGATACAGGCCAAATGTGGGCAAAAGGGACTAATTTAATTTAGGATATCTAGTTCGCATGGACAAGTTGCACTGAAGGATCTGTTTCCACACTGTACAGATCTATGACACTATGGCACTAAGTAGACAGTTTTGTGAAGGAGGTAATATGGACATGAAACTCAGGGTTGAATGGGTTGCTGACTTTGTGAAAAGGCTGCTTCAGCATGGAGTCATTGAAAGTGTTGCTGAACTTACAGCAGAGACAGAGAACATACTGTTAACCTTCCAAGTGATGAGCTGAAGAAAAGAGCAGCTCATTGAATTTTAGGTGTTGGTAAGCAGTGTGACAATTGAGGCAGTGGAGAGTTGGGAGATGTACTTAATTTGTTTTCTCGGGTTGTGTCATGATGGAATGATTGGAGAATGCAGAGATTATCAATACAACACACAGGAGGATTGAGAGCATTGTGCCACGTCCTATCAGTGAGCACAGTCGTGATGGCTGTGACACCACATGGGATAGCCATCATCCCCAGTCCCTGCTTTCACTGACTCAGTGTACATCCCTGGATATAACTCAATAATTTCCTGGCTTTTGGATATTAACTCTGCCCATGCCTAGAATTTGGTTAATACTGGATGAAAAAAGTGCATGTTCAGTGCTATCGAAGAGGTCCCTGCTCTAAAATCACAAATCTCAAATCACAACTGGCCTGTCTTTCGAGATCTGAACAGAATTCGCTCTGTTTGAAGTGGGTGCTAACAACAGCAGGTTCCTGTTGGCGTGATGGATGCTCCAATCAATGTGATTTCCCTGAGGTATGAGTCAGTGAGCGCTCCATGGGAGAACTGAAGCATTGGCAAGCATGCCTCACTGCAGATAAACACTCACACTCTTAAGCATAGTGGTGCTCATGCTCTGAAACCAACAGTAGGCACAATGCAACCAAATGTCCCCGAACCACAGGAAGGTGAAACCAATCTGAACCTGTTTCGCAGAGCAGTCCTGTGAACCCAGCAGGGCACTGGCAGGTGAAGGCATTCTGTCCATCTCTGCATGTCCCACTGTTGTGACAGGGATATGAGGAGCACTCATCGACATCTGGAAAGCAAGATGAGAAATCATGGAATGATTGACTGCTGTGTTTTGGACAAGTGCCTCTCAGGATGTGCATATTGGCTTAGTGCATTAACGTGGCTGCCATGGGGGTAAATATCCAAGGGTTAGGATCATAGAATCCCTACAATGTGGAAGGAGGCCATTCAGCCCATCGAGTCCATACTGATGCTCTGAAGAGTATCCCATCCAGATCCAGGTCCTCCCCATCCTATCCCCCATAACCTGGGGCGGCGCAGTGGCTCAGTGGTTAGCACTGCAGCCTCACAGCACCAGGGACCCAGGTTCGATTCCAGCCTCAGGTGACTGTCTGTGTGGAGTTTGCACATTCTCCCCGTGTCTGCGTGGGTTTCCTCTGGGTGCTCTGGTTTCCTCCCACAGTCCAAAGACATGCAGGCTAGGTGGATTGGCCATGCTAAATTGCCCATAGTATTCAGGGGTGTGTGGGTTATAGGGGGATGGGTCTGGGTGGGATGTTCCAAGGGTTGGTATGGACTTGTTGGGCCGAAGGGCCTGTTTCTCCACTGTAGGGATTCTGATTCTGATTCTAATTCTAATTCTAACCCCACATTTCCATGGCTGACCCACCCAGCTTGCACATCCCTGGACACTATGGGGAAATTTACCAGAATGTTGCCGGGACTAGATGGTTTGAGTTACAGGGAAAGGTTGCATGGGCTGGGGCTTTTTGTGCTGGAGCTTTGGAAGCTGAGGAGTGACCTTACAGAGGCTTATAAAAGCATGGACAAGGCCTTTTACCCAGGTTAAGGGAGTCCAAACTGAGACAGCATAGGTTTAAGGTGAGAAGGAAAAGATTTAAAAGGGACCCAAGGGGCAACCTTTTCACACAGAGTACGGTCAGTGTATGGTGCTGGAGGAAGTCGTGGAGTTGGGTACAATTACAACATTTAAAATGTATCTGGATTATATGAATAGGAAGGGTTTAGAAGAACATGTGTCAAATGGGACTAGGATGTCTGGTCAATGTAGATGAGTTGGGCCAAAGGGTCTTTTTCCATGCTGTATAATTCTATAATTAGCATGGCCAACCCACCTAACCTGCACATCTTTGGACTGTGGGAGGAAATCAGAGCACCCGGAAGAAACCCACGCAGAATGTGCAACCTCCACACAGACAGTTACCCAAGGGGGGGGCTTAAACCTGGGTCTCTGGCACTGTGAGGCAGCTGTGACCCCTGGATTGGGTCTCTGGCACTGCACTGCCCTATTGTGCTTGCTTTGGCCAGATAGATTCCCTCACATGACAGATAGAATTAACTTTGTCTCCCGCCAGAGAAAGGTATTAAACTTGTCCCCCATCCCAAACCTCTAGACTGAAAACAAAAAAATGCTGGAGATCACAGCAGGTCAGGCAGCATGCATGGAGAGAAAGCAAACTCACATTTTGAGTTTAGATGACTCTTCATCAAACCTCTACTCACCTGATGTTGCGATATCACCCAACCCAATCTATCCCATCCCCATTGCAGGCTGCCTGTCACTGCATCCTCCTCTATTTTCCCAACTCATCCCATGGTCTGGAGGTTCTACTGATTGTCTTCCTTACTGCCCAACTTCCCTGACCTGTATGCCGATCTTCCAGTTGTATCTGTCCACACCCCCACTCACTGTGCGTGCCCCATAGCCTTCTCAAAGCACGATTCCTATTTCCTCCAAGAAAAACACTCCTCACCTATTTGACACCTCCGGCCGGTGAATCCTGCACGACATGAACATGTGTAAGATGGGTTTCCGGTGATGCAATCGTCAATACACCTTCCATCATTGAGACACGGTCGCAGGTTCAAGCACACCGAAGCTACAGAGAGAGAGAGAGAGAGAGAGAGGGAGAGAGACAGGTTTGAGGTCAAACAACTGCAGCTATCGTCAATAACTTACCCAAACAATAACAGAAATCGGTGGAAAAACTCAGCAGGTCTGTCAGCATCCGTGGAGAGAAATCAGAGTTAATGTTTCACGTCCAGTGATCCTTCTTCATTAACTTACTGACTGAGCTCACTCCTCTGATATACTAATTCTGACCCTCTCCTAATTCTTCCTATTCAAATTCCTGTGAAGTTCCAGAAGTGTGTTCCTATGATCCGAAGCTCTTAATGCTTTACAGGCTGTGCTCGAAAGCATGACGGTGATGCTGATGGCTGAAGTAATGACAAAATAATCTATTGTCAATGATGTTGATAGAGGGATAAACACGAGCCGGAGCATCAGGGAAATGGGAGAGACAGTGGCTCAGTGGTTAGCACTGCTGTCTCATAGCATCTGGGACCCCGGTTTGATTCCACCTTTGGGTGACTGTCTGTGTGGAGTTTGCACCTTCTCCCCGTGTCTGTGTGAGTTTCCTCCAGTTTCCTTCCACAGTCCAAAGATATGCAGGTTAACTAAACTGGCCTTGGGAAATTGCCCATTGTGTCCAGGGATGTGCAGGTGGGGTGGATCAGCCATGGGAAAATGCAAGGCTACAGGGATAGGGTAGGAGTGCGGGTCTGGGCGGGACACCCTTCAGGGGATCAGTGTGGACTCGATGGGCTGAGTGGCCTGCTTCTATGATTCCAAATCTCCTATTCAACCTCAAAATTATGCTGTCACATTCATTCTCCACAGTTTCATCTCTAACAATGTAGCACTGCACTAGACTATTAGCTGGCTGTAAGTACTTGAACCTCTAACCTTCAGACAGACAAATGAGAGTGCTGCCACTGAGCAATGGGTGGAGATACTATCTCACTGCTGCTTCCCCAGGTATGGCGATGCTGAAGCCTACCTGTATTGTTGCAGCCACCAACTTCCACTTGTGCGTCGTGGATCTGGAATACCCAACGTCCGGGAACGCCAACGTTCGTTGTCATCTCAACATCCACGATGTCGTCCGTGCGTGATCCGGGAATGTTGAAGTAGCGTTTCCCATCTCCAGCGTTGAAACCTGCCTGAAGGCATGTGACACACACACACACATAGGTAGCAGAAGGAGGAAACTGGTGGGCTATGCAAAAGTGATTTAAGGGCAATAGGGTCCCTCAGAGGAGGATCAGGAAACCACTTGACTGTTCAAGGCAACATAGTGAAGCTCAATCTTCATTCATTCTTCACAGGCATGCTGGAATATCAATGGAGAGGAACTTTCCTTCCTTACCCTGTTTGGGCTCTACTCAGGCCATTCGTAAGCCTGCATCAATACCCTGGCTCAGATGAACTAACAAACCTGGGATCTTCCTTTCTATGGCATACTATACGGTACACTGACCCATTGAGAAATACAGGGAACACAAGCGTGACCACCATATTGATACAAACATGGTAAACGTCTATTACTGTTTGTCAGACTAGATATTTTGAGCAAAGCATTACTTGAGAATGAATTTTCTCATTCACCACTAACAGTGAGCTCAAGGCATGTGTGCACAATCAGACTGGCTCTACCTGGGCAGCAATGCCACCTAGACCGGCGAAGTCCCCTCCACTGCTAGCATGCATCCCCGTCGTCCAGGTGATATTTTCATAGTTGAAGATGGTGAAGGATAATTCTCCATCTGTGACCAGGACAATCTGGAAAGTGTTCACCTTGGGAAATAGAAGAAACCATGCTGTCATCATAGCGACCAGCCAAGTATCTCACAGTGTGATAATATCTCACAGGGCTCTCACAGTAAGCACAGATATCCCACAGTGTCCCATGCTGAAAACTGAATTCCCACAGGGTTCCTCTCTGAACACTGAACACCAATATCCCACGAGATCCCATTCTAAACAGTGATATCCCACAGGGTCCCACACTGATATCCCACAGGGCGCCACACTGATATCCCACAGGGCGC
>JAHRHZ010000268.1:2956183-2970284 GCA_024137785.1 Ginglymostoma cirratum
TTAGAGCAGCCGTGACAGTCCAAATGACCAACTTTCTCTCCTCATTCTTGTGACTTGTTGAAGAGGGAACTTTCTGTGTCCTCAGGTCCTTAGTTTCAGGCTTGGGACATTATAGCATAAAGAATCATTTAGACCCTAGGAACAGGACCCTTAGACCCTTCAGCCCGACAGAAAGGAAGACTTGTATTTGTATAACAACTTGTTATGACCTCAGGATGTTCCCAAAGTGCTTTGCGGCCAATGCAATACTTTTGAACTGAGTCACTTAATAAATGCATCAGCCAATTTGCACACAGAAAGGGTCCACAAACAAGAACGCAAATATGGCCAAGGTAGTAATCCAGCATTCCTGTCCTGAGAACTGGCCTGCCACCACAAGATGGCACTACAACACCAGGGCTGCTTGCTATGCACTGAATGACCCCCTACAAAGGCCATGAGGGGGCTCTAGCAAACCAGCCAAGCTCACAGAGGGTATCAGGAAGTGGATTCATAGATAGTTCAGGAGCCACAGAATGGGTTGAATCAAGTTTCTGAGACTACCTTTGATCCAGAAGGCCAGGGTTCAAATCGCATCTACTTCAGTGGTGTCATATCCAGACAGGATGATTAAAAATACCCAGAGTTCGTAAGTACAATCTGACTTTATCAATACAAAGAACTATGTGTGAAATGGTAATGGACTAAGGAGTTTTCATGGACTTGGTGCCCAACACGCTGAGCCAAAGACACAATGATGTCCACAAAGTCAGGTTAGCTGCATGGCATAGGCTGATAAAATAGAACCCTCAAACGGGCCAGTGGGAGAGGACTGAAGTTCGATTGCTGCATCCAAAGTGGTTAGTGAAACACAAAAGGAGATTCATTTGTTCAGGGGCAGTACCAAGGAAAGGCACAAGTTGCTCCTACAGTGGCCAATTTAGAAAAGTGGGAAAAGATGCAAGCTGAAGATCTTCAAACAGAAATGAGACAATGGCATACAGAGTCAAACTCAGATGGGAAATGCAGGGTCAAACTGTGCTCAAACTCAATACTGATGAGGGACTCAGTATTAAACTGATGAGGGAGGGTGGGAAACTCAGTTAAACCAATGGGAGGGTGTGGTTAAAACATGACCAGGGTGGGCTGACATGAGGTCAAATTGAAATGGCTCTGTTGGGAGGGTGGTTAGTCGATGCGGGAGTAAACTAATGCAGGGGGCAAATTTGACTCATTTTTCCAGATCAGAAACGCCATTATTGGCACAATAGCTGGAGGCTGTGACAATGGCACTGTTGGCAGAAGTGAATGGTGGGTCAAGATTCTGATCACAGGATCTAAAATGATCTGAATCAACCCTATTGTCTGACAACATCATTGGAAGACAACTTTTCTTTGAAACGCAATTAAGAAAAAGAGAAGAATTTGATTTTTGAAGATCCTATCGCGAAAGGGACCTCATGCTGACCAGGATAATGATTACATTTCTATATCCTGTCCCACTCCTGAATGCACACGCTGTCATTGGCAACGGGCTGTGAGGTGCAGCGGTCTCCCTACACTTTGCCGAGGGGTCATTCTTTATGAACTCAAATGGGCTATTTGACCACAGTGTCACCAAATTTGTCTTCATGGCACCTGGAGATACTCTGTGCCATGCACATAACAGCGAATAGCAGCCAGGAGTGATCACGGAGAGAGAACCTGGAGTGATTACGTTATGGCTTCCATTGTGGACCCTGCAAAATGTTACAGGTTCCTGAAACAGTCACTCTGGCTTTTTAATCAATTAGTGAAATCTTTAAAAGAAAGGAAATGCTTCTGGTGTTGGGAAAAGAATCACAGAATTATTATGATGCAGAAGGGGCCGTTCAGCCCTATCATGTCTGTGCTAGCTCCTTGAATGAGCAACTCATTTAGTGCCATTCTCCTTCTAATCCTCAACTCTGTTCCTTTTAATTAACAGTCTATTCTTCTTTCAAATGCCTCCCTTAAACTGGTGTCTAGAACAATCCAGAGAATTACATTCCAGGCCTTAACCACCTGCTGTGTAAAAATGTTTCCTCTCAAATTGCTTTTACTTCTTCTGCCAATTACCTTAAATCTGTAGCCTCTTGATCATGATCCTTTCACAAGGCCTAACATTTTATCCCTATCTGCTGTGTCCAGGCACATCATGATTTTGAACATCTCAATCAGATCCCCTCTCAGGCTTTTCTTCTCCAATGCAAAGTGTCCTAACTTCTCTAATTCATTTCTACAACTGTAGTTCTTTATCCCCGGAGCTATTCTCTTAAATCTTTACTGTATCCTTTTCAACTCCTTCCTATCGCTATCAGGAGAGGTATGTGGAGTGAATAAAGAGGTGAAAAAAGCCATCTTACATGCATATGAGTGAGTGCCAGAAGCCTACAGACAATGTTTTAAGAATCTAAGGAGGGAACTTAGTCAAATGTGCACAGAGTTTAAAAGGATCAAACAAAGTATTTTTGATAGGTGGATAAGGGCATTGAAAGTAGATCAAACATATGAAGCTCTTAGAGAAACAATTATTTTAGAGGAGTTCAAAAATTCACGTCCTGAAGTAGTGAGAACTCATGTGGAAAAGCAGAGAGTTAAGATTGCAAGATTAGCAGTGGAAATGGCAGATGATTATGAGTTGGTTCATAAATCAAAGTCTGGCTTCTGACATCAATTTCAATTTGTGAGGGATAGAAATTGGGGAAAAGAGAAATCCTCAGGTGGTAAGGGAAAAGGAGAGCTCATTGAAGATAGTAAAGATAGTTTACCGCAGGGTAAAAAGGAAACCCATGAGGGGAAAAGAAATAAAAAAGCTCAGGTGTTTTCACTGCAATAAAGTAGGCCACATGAAGTCGCAGTGTTGGTGGTTCAGAAAAAGCACTGGGAAGACAGATGTGGAAAAATAGGATAAGTCAATGAGTTTTGTTGAAGTGGTAAAGGAAGGCACAGTGGAAGCTAAGATGCTGCAAAAGAATGTACAACCTGGTCCGGGGCTGGTTGAGAAGAAAGTGCCAGGTCTCTTTAAAGAATTTACTGATATGGGTAAGTTTTACTCACGTATGCCAGGAGGATCACGTAAAGAAATTAAGATTTTAAGAGATACTGGAGCAAGTCAATCTTTGATGGCGAGAGATAAGGGAATATATAATTCAGAGTATTACCAGAAAAAGTTGTAATATGTGGAATTCGTGGTGAGAACAGCTGTGTTCCATTATATAAAGTGCAGTTGGAGAGTCCGGTGAAAAGTAGAGACAAGGTGGTACGAGTATTAGAGAAATTCTCAGTTCCGGAAGAACAGTTTATTCTCGGTAATGATATAGCTGTAATGCCTACTGTTGTTGAAAAGCCAGTCGAAAATCAGGCAACTGAGGGGTTGCGAGAAGCATATCCTGGGGTTGTTCCTGACTCTGTGTCACAAAGCCACAGGTGGAAACATCAAAGGATAAAAAAAAGTAAGTCGAAATTCAATTATCAGAGACTATGTTTGATCAAACGGTTGAGAGAAGAAACAAGAACAGGTGGAGGACAAAGTGGACATTTTGAGTTCAGAGAAATCCACTGAATTACAACAGAAAGATGAAACACTGAAGCAGCTGTATCAAAAAACGCACACAGGAGAAGAATCTGAGTGTCTCAGGACAACTTAAAAATGATGTTTTGGTGTGGAAATGGAGACCACCACATATGTAGGCAGTAGAGAAATGGGCAGAGGTTCATCAAGTTGTATTGCTGGTGGATTATAGAAAGGAGGTGTTGCAGGTAGCATGTGAATTACTAGTAGGTGGTCATTTGGTAGCAAGGAAAACTCCAGCCAAAGCATAGTAATATTTTTATTGGTCTGGACTGCATAAGGATGTGGTTGAATTTTGCCAGACGTGTCATTCATGTTAGGTAATTGGAAAACCTCAGACAATGATAAAACCAGCATCCTTAATACCCATTCCTACATTTGAGGAATATTTTACAAATCTTAATTGATTGTGTAGAACCCCTTCCTAAACAAAAAAAAATGGGAATCAGTATTTGTTGACCATAATGGACGTGTCTATTAGATTTCCAGAGACCATCCATTATGCAGTATCACAGCTGAAAGGATTGCAGAAGAGTTACTGAAATTATTTACTAGATACGGACTATCCACAGAGATACAATGAGATCATGGATCAAATTTTACATCCAAATTATTCAGGGAAGTTATGGATAGTTTAGGAATAAAACAGTTCAAATCCATTGCATACCATTCAGAATCGCAGGGAGATTTGGAATGGTGGCATAAAACTTTAAAGACCGTGCTAACAGCCTATAGTTAAGACTATCCAGTGGATTGAGATAAAGGAATTCTACTTGTACTTTTTGCAATTAGGTATGTACCTTGAAGCAACTGAATTCAGTCTGTCTGAATTCGTTTCTGGACATGAGGTAAGAAGACCACAGAAACTAATTAAGGAGAAATTGATGAGTCAGCGTTCACAGACCATATTTTTGGCTTTATGTCAAATTTTAGGGCAAGACTAAATAGAGCGGGTGAGTTGGCTAGACAGCATTTGAAAGTAGCATGGCACAGTCTGGTCCATAATACTTGTTAGGGCTCAGCTACGGCACTGTGTACAGTTATTGGTGCCACACTTTAGGAAGGATGAGAGTGCATTGGAGACAGTGGAGAGGATATTTACATGAACGGGTGCAGAGATGAGGAAAGATTAGAGAAAGGGGAGACTGTAGGCTTGGAGGGCCGAACTGTTCCTGTGCTGTAATTTTCTCTGTTCTTTTGTAATGAGATCAGTCAGGTGGACCTCAAAGAATAGATGTTCCCTGATTGGGGCAGGTAATCTAGTCCAGTCAGCTAGCCATGGCTGACCCATATAAACAGGAGGGTCAGAGGCTCTGCTGACTCTGAGAGCTGGCTCTAAGGGAGCTGGATCAGTCTCCACGTGTAAACAAATGGTGACTTGGTGATCAGATACTGGCATCTGCGGAGTTATTTCAGGAACTATTTTCCTCAGAGAGGTGAAGGCTGAGATGAGATTTGACACAGGTTTTCAAAATCATGAGGGTCAAAAGGGTGGAGATGAGATGGTGCAGAATCAAGATAATTTGCAAAAGAAGGAAAAAAGGTGTGAGAAGAGCAGAGCAGAGCAGAGTGGTTTCTAGAGTAGACCGGTAGGGCATCAAGTGGAGTAGGGGCGAGACTGGGGCAGCAGAGCACAGAGTGGAGTGAGGATTGGAGAGGGAAGTAGGGTGCAGAGCAGAATCTGGGTTGGTGCAGCAGGGCGCAGAGTCAAGTGTGTGTTAGAGTAGGCACTAGGGTGCGGAATGGAGTAGGGTCTGGAGTGGAGCATTAGGGCATGGAGTGGACTGGGGGCTAGCGTGGGGAAGTAGGGCACAGAATGAACAAGTGGCCAGATTGCCAAATACAGGTGTGACGGGGGGGAATTCCTTGGGCATATGACCAGTGGCAACATTGCGTATGCACCCATAGGCAGACTGGGTACCAATCTCCTGATCCCAGCACAGATCTGTGACATTGGTGGTACAGACCTCCTGGCACAATACCATGGCAGGAGATACACAAACACAAGAATAAATGGCAAACCTTCCCCACCACTCTTCATCGCACTTTAACTCCTCTCTTTAACTTGCTGAATGCCTATTTCATCTTGAACGTTTCTCTGTTCCGATGAAAGGTTATTGATGTGAAACATTAGCTGTTTCTCTCTCTACTGCTGCTACCACACCTGTTGTGTTCCTCCAGCAGTTTCTGTTTTTACCCTAAAGATCCCATTCCTACTTTGAAGACAATCCCTGCTACCATGAGCCAGAGCAATTGCTAGAAAGCATTTCCTTCATAAATGTTAAAATGAAAACGTCAAACAGCCAGCAGTTCTCAATTTGGAGACTCTGTAATAAATTAGAGAGCTCAGCATAGGGTTAAGCCCACTGAATAGAGTTTAATATCTAGTAACTCTAATCGCCTGTTGCAGCCAAGAAAAGCTTCCCTTATAGATGTTAATTCCTGGCTTGTAAAAACACATCTTGAAAACACTTCAAACATGTACAGGAAGGAGAAAGAGGGGAAGGATGGGGCCTGCGCCAAGACACACCAAGCACAGCAGGATGCTGTGAACAAGGAGAGCCACTGACAGGGCACCTTTTATAGGCAACTTCTCTTTTAGCCCAGACCAGGAAACAATCACTTTCTTCATCAATGAGCTTTTCTTTCCTCCGTTTTTATCTGAAGTCTGCTTCGACACTATCTGGCACCTCTTGCTGGTCAAGGACTGTTACCCATGAGCACCCCAGAATCAGCTGGGGCTTTAGCAGAAGCTGTAGCCCAGTTGGGAGCACATCCAGTCTCAGTGTCAGATGACTCTGGGTTCAAGCTCCACACCAAACAGCTGAGCATGTAAACCAAAGCCAACACTCTAGTGCGGCAGTGAGGCAGTGCAGCACTGTTGGAGATGTCATTGTTCAAGTGAGGGGTCAAACCAAGGCTTCACCTGCCTTTTCACATGAACATAAACAATTGTGCCAAGGGATCTTTTTGAAAAAGAACACTCAAGGGAAATCTCCCTGGTGCTATGCTCAATATTTATCCCTCAATAAACGTCCCTAATAGTCAGATTATCCGGTCATTATTACATTGCTGTTTGTAAATTGGCTGCTATATTTCCCACAACAATGATTTCATAAGTACTTAACTAGCTGTAAATTGCTCTGGGGCATCCTGAAAGACATGGAATGAACATGAGCCCTTTCCTTTCTTCAGTGTTCCTGCCTTGTGGCCTTGACGGCAGGAATGGAAATAAATACCAATTTCAAAAGAACAGTTCAAGAAGGTGACCAAGCACCTCCAACTTCTCAAGGGCAATTAGGGATGGGCAATAAAATGCTGGGCTTGCCAATGATGCCCATAATAATATCCCGCTCACTCACAAACAACGTTGCTGTATTGATTCTGAGCAGAGCATTCTCCTGGTGGGGTGGATGGACAAACTCCTCACCAGTTGTATCATCTCATAGAAGCAATGATAAAGCTTTCAAACACCTATAAATGCATGAGGAATGCTGCACACCCACATCCCATGAATTAATTTTAAAAAAAAGTTTAATTCTAACAAGTTACAGGATTCAACAACAGACCAAAGGCCGGGGGGAGGGGGTGTGGGTTACTGAGTTACAGCGTGAGGGAACTGAAGTAACATTAGTGTGAAAATATTGCTGTATCTATCACTTTGGAGCTACGTCTACAGGCAGCTCCTGGATTGCCAAAGGATTCCATTCTTGAGTCTTCTCACAAGTTGATTTATACATAATTTAGAACAATATAAAGTAGTCAAAGTACATGGAATGTTTGTATGTTGGGTCTTTAAAATTTACACCCCTGTAAAGGATCGAATTCGTAAGTTGGACAGTTGTAAACTGGGGACCCTTTGTCTACCTTGATAGGACAATAATATCCCGCTTACTCACAAACAACGTTGCTGCACTGATTTTGAGCAGAGCATTCTCCCGGTAGGGTGGATCGACAAACTCCTCACCAATTGTGTCAACTCATAACAACAAAGATAAAGCTCTCAAGCACCAATAAAATGCTTGAGGAATGCTGCTCACCCTCATTAATTTGCAGGGATATCTGGGAAGAGCATTGGCCCATTAGGCCAAATAACAGTTTCTCAATGTAACACTTCTCCTTGATTTAGCTAAAGTCCCAGAGAATTTAGGCCCTAAGTCAGTTTTCTGACCATTTAACGGGGAAAGCTGGTGCTGTACACACTATTCTGAAACACTCGCATGTCTCACTGCATATAACCAGGATAGCTGACAGGTCCATGACATACTGACAGATTCTGAATGATATGAAGTCATTAGCTGAAAGAAATTGTGCAAAACATTAGCACTTATTGTGCTATATAGGGTGACATGCAGGTACGAATGAGAAAACCTTTTTCCACAGAACAACCCTCTAGTAGTCTGTCAAAGGTAGTCACAGAGTCATAACAGCATGGAAACAGAGCCTTTGGTCCAACCAGTCCATGCTGACCACACCTGCCTGTGCTTGGCCCATATCCCTCCAAACATTTCTTATTCATGTATTTATCCAAATGTCTTTTAAATGTAGTAACTGTACCACCATCCACCACTTTCTCTGAAAGACCATTCCATACATGAACCACTCTGTGTAAAAAAAGTTGGGCATGTGGAATGCGCTGCCGGCAGTGGTAGTGGAGTCAGCTACTTTAGAGATTTTTAAGCGACTCTTGGATAGGCACATGGAGGATAGTAAAATATAGGTTATGCAGGGTAGTTTGATCTCAGTCGGATAATAGGCCGGCACAACATCGTGGCCGAAGCGCCTGTACTGTGCTGTACTGTTCTATGTTCTGTGTTCTAAATTTTTCTCCTCTCACCTTAAAAAATATGGTCCCTGGTCTTGAAATCCCCCCACCCTAGGGAAAAGGCCTTTTCCATTCACCTATGATGATTTTATAAACATCTATAAGATCACCCTTCAACCTCCTACACTCCAGTGAAAGAAGTCCTAGCCTATCCAGCCTCACCTTGTAACACATCCCAA
Organism: Ginglymostoma cirratum; assembly: GCA_024137785.1. Lineage (NCBI taxonomy): Eukaryota > Metazoa > Chordata > Chondrichthyes > Orectolobiformes > Ginglymostomatidae > Ginglymostoma > Ginglymostoma cirratum. The sequence continues at coordinate 2,964,759 of JAHRHZ010000268.1, forward strand.
CTCATATATTCAAAGGTCTGAGCAATGAAGGCAAGCATGTTAAATGCCTTTTTAACCAGCCTGTGTACATGTGGTGCAAACTTCAAAGAATTATGTACCTGAACCCTTAGGTCTCTCTGTTCTATAAAACTGCTCAAGGCTCTACTTTTAATTGTATGAGTCCTGCCCTTGTTTGTTTTACCAAAATGCAAACCTCATATTCATCTGTATTAAACTCCATCTGCCATCCCTCCACCCATTGATCAAGATAGCAGGAGCGACAAGTGACACCCTCCACGTAACTTTCTTCCAGTGTGCAATAGCCAAAATTATACCTGGTCTAAGCACTGTTAACAAAAATCAATGAAAATTAAATCCCCCTTAGCCCCCACCACCCAACGCAATGGTGCATTGCTCGGATTCACGATGACTCAGCAGCTGAACTCACTATCATCTATTCCCTCTGCAGCTAATTAACATTTACCTTTCAGATTGTCCACGAAGCCTGTGGCTTTGCAGAATGCCTCAGCAAGTTGACTGTTCCACAGTAACAATGAGAAGAAGATTGACACAGTGACTCAGCAGTTAGAACCACTGCCTCACAGTGCCAGGGACCCAGGTTCGATCTCAACCTCGGGTGACTGCTGTGTGGAGTTTGTACAATCTCCCTGTGTCTGCATGGGTGTGCTCCACTTTCCTCCCACAGTCTAAAGAAGTGCAGGCTAGGTGGATTGGCCATGATAAACTGCCCATAGTGTCCAGAGATGTTTAGGATAAGTCGGTTAGATATGGGAAAGGTAGGGAAATGGGTCAGGGAGTGATGCTCTTCAGAGGGGCGGTGTGGACTTGTTGGGCTGAATGGCCTATTTCCACACTGCAGGGATTCTATGACTTCATTGAATCACTTGATGGTTCAGATGAACCATGCTGAAGTAATTGTTCTATCAATTAAAATAGCCTGTTTGCTTTCTGCAGTGTGTAATGGGGTTGATGAAATGTCACAGATTTGTCCCCACAAGTCTGTGACTCGGCTGCTGAACTCTTACTCTGATCTGCACAGTATAAAACTGTAGAGGGAAGCCAGCTCCATATGTTATAGTGCAAATAAAAAGCACCATTAATAATAATTTGGTGACTAAGAGGTTCAGGCAATTTGAAAGTAAAACGAGAGCCAGGTCTCCCACCTAGCAGCTGGTGGTCTGTCATGACCACTGCAGTATGGTCACTATCTTCAGTGCAGTTAACATTGCCATGTGTGCTAGAAAGGAGGCACTCAGTTCAGTAGCTGCTTGTTCTTAGCACCAAGTTCAGCAATGGGAGGGGAACAAGACTAAACCTACATTGGAAACAACTTGGCCTAGACAGTGAGCGATATGCAAAGAGAGAGCGCGCACAAATGTGAGCAAGACAGACAGAACAACACAAAAGATAAAAACAAAAGATTTGGAGTGCAAGACAGATTGGGACAGGAGTGTGAAAAATACAGAGAGAGAGAGAGAGAGAGAGAGAAAGAAAGAGAGTGAAAGAGTCAGAAACAGAGTAGAAGAAAGAGTGTATGTTTGTGATGTGAGAAAGGGACTCTCACATCCAATCCTTCTCCCACCAATTTTCCAAAGTGCTACAATTTCATTGCACCAATAATTTACCGTGGCCTCCACCCATCCATCTGACACTACAGCTGTCTGATAGCTCAGTGGGTAACTGAATTAAGGCAGCAGTTTTGCTTGCTGGCGTACACACAGTAATTTACTCTTAGCTGGGGTGGCACATAGAGATATGACATTAGCTCAATGCATCAGGGTGTGGAAAACAGAGGGGGTGGGGGGAGGGATGCAGGAAATCACTGAGCTTCCTGCTTATCCCTCTCTTAGTGGCTCCTACTGGAGCGTCAGATCTATGCCATCTTGCCGGCATTTCCCCTTCCAATCCCACACCATGCAGTCTACATTCTGGTCTCATGCATCAAAACAGCCACTGGGCTCCAGTCAGCTCCAACTCAGGAGGGGCACAGGAAAAACCTGCTGCAGGACGGAGAATTCCTGTGGGCCGCTGCTGACCCCAGCATCTGAAGACAGACTAAACTTTATGGAAACTTCCCGTAACTTAGCATACCAAGACTGTGTGCTCTGAAGGTGTCCGACTGCCCTCAGAGAGACTGCTGCTATCTCCTTGGGCCACATCACAGCAGGGTAAACCGCGACACTGGGTGCCTTGATCTGTTGGAACGAGCGGCGTCAGCCAGCACTGGCATGCAGGAAACACAACACTTCCCCGCTTCCTGACCGCGAGAACCACACCAAAGGCAGAGCCGGAACGGGTAAATCCATTGACAGCTCCAAGCAAAAACAACTGCACATCTGTTCCGAGCAGATTGGACATGGGCTCTTGGCACAAGGACTGCATCACAAGCTACACCAGCTGGGAGACTGCACAGCACATGTCAAGGAGCTGCCCCTTAATGTTTTCTCTGTAAACCTTTGAGCAGCTTTTTTTTCCATTGGAGAAGAGTTTCTGTTTATGTGTTACTGAAATCATAGGCCGGCAGTAATAAGCAACTTTCGGTGTTACTTTTAACCCCCCGAGTCTTGAGGACAGGCTGCTAGCTCTTGTGGTTACACCATATTTCAATGTTGCGTGCTTCCTAGAATTGTCCCTTCTAACCAGTTCAGACTCTTGTCTCCAGCAATCATCCTTTCTGCTTATGCTAGCATGATACAGTGTCAAAGTTCATTCCGCCTACAAAAAGATTGCATTTCATGACCTCAGAATATTTTAGAGTCAATGAAGTAGGCTAAGGGTAAACGATGTTGCAACGCACGATATATGATAGATAATTTGCACAGGAAGTACGCAACAATATCAATGTCTAGATCATCTGTTTTACTTAAGTGTTCAGAGGGAAATATGTTGGTCAGAGCACTGGGGAAAACTCCTCTGCTGTGTTCTGGTCCAGAAAATCAGTGGGTGAAGGATGATACTGGAACCATTCTTCACTCAACTTTACTTATTTACAGTGTTAAACATTACTAACATTCACCTCCTAATTCTAAGACACAACGGTTTTGGAAAGTGTTTCCTTTTATTATTTTGAAATACAAATGAAAATAAACAAATCAAACCAAATGAACCAAACTGAAGAGAGAGAGTCCCTTGAAGAGGCGCTGCAGCAAAAATCAAAAGTGTATGAGGATCTTGCAAAATTGAATTAACATGTTGTTTTGGGTGAAGCTAATGCACTCCAGTTCCTGATCTGCCACTAGTTGCAGTCGATTTTAAGCGTGCTAGTGGTCTGTACACATTCTGCCCAAGTAAACTCAGGCATGGATGTAACTTCGAGAGAGAAGTAGGCATAGGGATCTAAAAGGTCCTCCATATCCATTGTTGTAGAGTCACAGAGATGTACAGCATGGAAACAGATCCTTCAGTCCAACTAGTCCATACTGACTAGATATCCTAAATTAATCTAGTGCCATTTGCCAGTGTGTGTCCCATATCCCTCTAAACCCTTCCCATTCACATAGCCAACCTTTTAAATGTTGTAATTGACCAGCCTCCACCACATCCTCTGGTAGTTCATTCCATACATGCACCACCCTCTGCATGAAAAGGTGTCTTTGTAATCTTTCCCCTCTCACCTTAAATCTATGCTGTTTAGTTTTGGACTTCCTTACCCTGGGGAAAAGACCTTGTCTATTCACCCTATCCCTGCCCCTCATGATTTTATAAACTTCTGTAAGATCAACCATCATCCTCTGATGCTCCAGGGAAAATAGTCCCAGCCTATTCACCCTCTTCCTATAGCTCAAACCCTCTTGACCTGTTAATGGCCAAGCCCAGGTGGAGACTAAAGAGGAGGACCTAGGATTTGAGAGTTTCCCCTCTGCAGTGGGTGACATAGAGTGGGTATAAAACAGGAGTTGAAATAAATCATCAGACCTCACCAACAGACCCGAGTCCACCATTCAATAAGATCATGACTGATCTCTGTGTTTTAAATTCCTCATTCCCATCTACCCCCTATAATCTTCAATTCCCCATCACAAATCTATTCACTTCTGTCTTAAAAAATATTTAAAGGCCCCGCCTTCACCACCTTTCGAGGCACAGAATTCCAAAGATGCACAACAATCAAAGAGAAAACATTTCCCATTCTCTTTGTACTGAAAGGCCTAACCCCCAACTTCAAAATAGTGCCTCTTCGTTCTGCACTGATTCATAAGAGGAAGTAACATTTCTACATCCACCCAGTTAAGATAATTTTAGGATCTTATATATTCCAAATAATTTATCTCTCATTCTTCAATGAAAACACGAAATTCTGCAGTCATTCTCTGTTAAGTAATACTTTCCTTTTTCCATTCTTTTGGCTGAAGTGAACAACCTCACATTTTCCTACACTATATGCCATCTGCCAGATTTTTGCCCACTCACTCAACCTCTGTATACCCATTTGCAAATTCCTCATACCTTCTTCACAACAAACCTTGCCCCCTATCTTGGTGTCGTCTATGAATTTTGCTACTATTCCTTCGCTTCCACACATCCAAGAGATTTATAAAAATCATTTCAAATAATCAAGGCGTCAGCAAGGCCTTCTGTGGGACTCCACTCATCAAATCCTGCCGAACAGACAAAGCACTATTTACACATTCTTATTTCATGCCAGCCAACCAATCTTCAATCAATGATAATATGTCACCCCAATCACTATGAGGTTTTATATTCTGTGACAGCCTTTGATATGCCATCTTCTCAAATGCATTCTCAAAATCCAAGTATAGTTTGTCTATTTATCCACAGGACATGCCCCTCCTTCAAATACTTCCAAAACCAAAGATAGTCATGATTCCCTTTTAATCAAAACAGGCTAATTACTCTTAATAACATTGAGTTTACCTGAGTATGAAGGTATAATCTCTTCAATGATTAATTCTAGCATCTTCCCCATGACAGCTATCAAGTTAACTGGCCTATTATTTCCTACCTTCTGCCTCACTCCCTTCTTGTTTAGAAGGGCTTTGTTTGCTACTTTCCAGTCCAACGGAATCTTTCTGAATCTAGGGAATTTTGGAGAATGCATCTACCCTCTCATTAAGAACTTTTTTTAAGGTCTTAGGATGAAATCCATCTGGACCTGTGTCAGCCCACAGCTCCATCAGTTTGCTTAGTACCGCTTCCTTCATAATTGTAATTTCACCAACATGCTCTCTTCCTTCCACATCCTGATTCATGGCTATTAATGGAAAAAAATTTTTGCGTCCTCCTTAATGAAGACGGAAGCAAAATATTTGTTCATTTCATCAGTCATTTTCTTTTTATCCTCTATTAACTCCTCATTCTCACTTTACTTACTCTTTCCCCTTGTAAAATACTTGTTGAAATTCTTGCTATCCATTTTTACAATCCTAGCTAGCTTCCTCTCATACACTAATCTCGTTCAGAGATAGAAGGTACCGCAGATGCTGGAGAATCCGAGATAACAAGCATGGGGCTGGATGAACACAGCAGGTCAAGCAGCATCATAGGAGCAGGAAAACTTGACGTTTC
>JAHRHZ010000268.1:2975284-3019407 GCA_024137785.1 Ginglymostoma cirratum
TCAGAAGAAGGATCTAGGCCCGAAACGTCAAGCTTTCCTGCTCCTATGATGCTGCTTGGCCTGCTACGTTCATCCAGCTCTATACTTTGCTATCTCATAGTCTAAAGTATGTGGTGGTTTTTCCTACTTTTTTAACTGGAGATCAAGATACTTTGGAGAAACAGCTAAGCAGAGCTTTCAAGACAATAAAAGTTGAATTTTATTGCCTTAGCTAAAGGAAAAGGCTTTAAGATGGCTAGGGGCTTGTATGCAAATGGTTGCCTACTGACACTCTTTAAACTTAGGGTTCTGTTGTACATACCCAGGCGTAAGAATAAAGAAGATGCCCTGAAGCTACATCTCTCTCTCCCACAGCATAATTTTTCAGGAATCAGACAGAATTTCAAAATGCCAGTATTTCTCTCTACCTGGTAAAATCTGAAGGAGTAGACTATGTTTGATTCTCAGAGGCTCAAGTCCCAGTTGATTGAACTCAGAACTGGACACCTATCATCAATCTATGGTGTCATGTGCAGGAAAAAGCGGACGCAATAAGTCATCACATTCTATCCTTTGTTTCCTGACCCTGGGCCCACAGGTTTCTTTTTCCCATTTGGCTTTATTTAAAATATCCATCACCTCTGCAGAGACTTGACATTTTTTGTTATGTTGTTTCTCTGTGTGGAAGATGAAGGGAATTATTTCTAACTCTAGATTGTAACTTAGATGTAGTTGCCACTTGCTGTTACAATAAATGGATTATTTTGAGTTAATTCAAAGCAGCCTGGTGGATATTTCTTTCATTCCAGATAGGAGTAGAAAAGAAGGGACTTGGCCATTTTTGCATTTTAAAAATCAATAAATTTATTCTAAATTGCGACTGGTGGAATAGTGGAAGTCTGCTGTCAGCGCATCTTTCCGTCACAGTCATAACAATGTAATGAGCCTTGGGCATCAAAAACAAACCACCGTTTCATAATAACAGTATTGGAGGTGATTGGACAACACTAGACTGGTGACCAAGGAATAAAATTGTAAATAGGTTGTTTGAATTAAACAGAAGCTTAAGAACGACAAGTAATATGGACTGGACTGTAACTAAAACAGGAAATGCAAACTTGGCCAATGCATTCAATATAGGCTGATCCCTGATTCAGTCAGATGGGTTGACACAGGAGAGAAGTACAGTCCGACAGTGGCCCTGTACGAGAATATATAGCCCAAAGGACCTTTAATGTTTTCATTTGGCACCATTGCAAAGCTTGCCAAAATACTTTAATGAAACTGAGAATACCAGACATTAACATAGGATTGAATCTTAGGTTGAGGAGTCCTGAATTTATCAACTCATTAGCCCTGCCCTCCAAAAAACAAACCAAAATCATAGACTGTGCCCAGAACACTAATGTTCTGAAAGTTCCATTCTCGCGTTCCACCAAACATGCGCTGACTACACACAAGCACATCAAAACCTGCTCCAACTCACTCACCAATACTGCTCTGCATCAGCCACCTGCAGTTTCAGAAGGATGGCATAAGGCCCACAGTCTCTAAATTCTTGCACTGCCCTGGCACATTGATTAGGAACAGATCAAACCCGCATCGTGTATTCGTGCCACTACCTGTTTGTACTTACAAAATATTGCACAACTGCACCATTCTGAAAAGACAAATTATGTTGGGATGTTCTGTCAGGAAATCAACAAGTTTTAAATAAAATGCTTTACATGTCACACCGATAAAAGAGACACATGGATATGAAGGGATGTTTAAAAAACACTAACTCAACTTGTCAGCACTTTATTTCTTCAAGGGCTGTTTTCGTTGGAAAGCAAGTGCTGTTTTTGGCCTCATTCCATTGATCAGTGTCCTGGGGTAAGCGGAATACTGCACCTGGTTAATCCCATATCATTTGGCTGAACTGTTTGGAATTTGTCATTCCGTTTGCCGTTCACTGCTCCCCTGACTTCTGTAAGTGGAAATGGTCTGAAAAACCAGAGTCCCCAGCAATTCCTGAGGGAGGAGAACACCAGCGTTGTGCCCTCAGGGAAACCAGTCAGTAAGCGTGTGAAACTTCAGAAGGTTTAGTGAAACTCCCCGTGACTGTTGTCTCCCTTTCTCAGAAAGTGCTGACTCAAAAAGAGTTATGGTCCCAGGGGACTGAAGGTAGCACCTTTGTTTAAATGGCCCGACTGCTTTTGCTGTAATTAGCCAATGCAGCAAGGGTCAGAGTTCAAAGAAGAAGGGTCCCGACTCAAAACGTCAACTTTCCTGCTCCTCTGATGCTGCCTGGCCTGCTGTGTTCCTCCAGCTCCACACTGTTTTATTTCTGACTCCAGCATCGGCAGTTCTTACTATCTCAAAGATGGGACTGTCCTTGTTACTTTGGCCTCTCACTAATGGGCCCTCAGAGGGCTTAGAATGCAAGAAAGCACTAGTCCCTCAAACATGATCCAACCCACTGGACATGAGGGCATGCGGGTGTGTGCATCCCACTCTTTACTCCTCCCGCTGGCCAGCGAAAGAGCGTTCTTGTCTGGAAGAAATAGGAGGTACCGAGCTCTAGTTGCATTTCAATTGGCTCCTGGACAACATCAGCAGTGCAAAACCGGAACCACACCAACCATTTGTGACTGTTCTGTAACATGATAGATGGGCCAGACAAGTCTCCTGCACACAGGGCATTGCAAAGACCCAAATGTTAATCAGACTTGCGTGAGTGGGTCTGCCACTGCTGGGTAGGATTCATCCCACTCAGTTCTCGATAATCATTTAGGCTAAGTGACATAAAGGGGAGGGTGAACTAACAGTGGGAAGTTCACCAGTGCTCGAAGCCAGGAAAGAGTGTGGTTTTAGCCCATTAAACTCTAGCAATAATCCTGCAAACGCTTGGGGTGTCTGAAGCTTGGCTCTGCTGGGCTACTGTTTAAATAGCTTTGTTTACTTAAGGATCTCTGGGAATCAGAATCAGGTGTTAGTATCAACTGTACTTCTCACACAAAGATACCTGTTTCTTTACAGACTGATCATCATGTATATAATCTAAGTTACACCTCCCACCCAATTATACCCATTCTCCCTGCCCCATGTGAAATCATCTGTTAAAGCATTCTGTACAGGAAAGTTTCTCTGCCTTATAGACTGAAGGTGCCCCTAAAAAAGTAGCATTTCCTTAAAAAGAACACTCTATTTGTCATACAATGGACGGTTGCTGGACCGTTTAGCTTCGATTTTCATATTGCTAGAATTAACATGTAAATGGTTACAATTGCATCATTCAGTGCATTGCTGAGAAGAAATTATTTCTAAACAAACTAGTTGTGGCTTTCTTCACAAGCACAAATTGATTAAATGAAAACAATGGTAATGTCCAATGTCATGATGCCACATTCAGAGATGCATCTTCGGCCTTTGTTAACAGATGCCCTCATTCAATATGCATAGGGATGTCAATTCTTTCCAGGGTCTCCAAGAATAGATGGTGCTGCTTGCAGAGAACTTTGGAAAACTCAACCTTTATTTCAGCAGAAATCATCTCCTCCACGCTCCGATGCTCCCACACCCTACCCACCCCATTCTGTAACGTCACTCAGAAAGATGTGTCTGGCTCAGTGATATCAATCCACCCTTTATGTCTCGAGTATACACACAATCAGCCACTGTGTCACACATAAGCTGTACAGCACTGCATGAGAATGAATAAGTAGCCTTCTCCTAAAAGAAAAGGGCAGATTAAAAAGAAGACCCAAGGTAGAATGGCCCAGCAGTGAGAAAGAATGGAACGTCGAACAGCTCAAAAGAGACCTCACTGACAGTCTGTTCAACAATGACTGAAGCCCAGGGAAAAAAAAAAATCACAAAGTCACGTCATAGCCACACAATTAAGTAAACCATTTAACATACTATGCCCACTTTTTGTTAAAACGTAGTTCAAATAAATAGTCGCAATAACTAATAGCTAATGTAAAACTTAGAGATGAAAGGGAAAATCCGAAAATGAGACACACCAGTGGGAGTAGAGGCAGCACTTTGAGGCTGAGCCAATCAGGTGAATAAGCAGGAAGCACTGTTATCCAAAGGTAACTAATCTAGTCTTAATTCAGGTTAACAACAAACAAGAAAGACAGACTAGAGACAGTGAAACAGATGAAGTATTGGGACTGAAGTGTACGGAGAGTGAGAATTCCCAGCTTCACATATCAGCACCAAGAGTATATATACAATTCCTACAGTGTGGAAACAGGCCCTTCAGCCCAAACAGTCCACACTGACCCTCAGAGTATCCCACACAGACCCATCCCCCTAATCTACACATCCCTGAACATTATGGGCAATTTAGCATGGCCAATCCACCTAGCCTGCACATCTTTGGACCGTGGGAGGAAACCGGAGCACCTGGAGGAAACCCACACTGACACAGGGAGAATGTGCAAACTTCACACAGACAGTCGCCCAAGGTTGAATTGAACCTGGGTCCCTAGCGCTGTGAGGCAGCAGTGCTAAGCACTGAGCCACCGTGCCACTCCTAGACTACATCCTGGACAACAGATACACCATATCTACCTTGAGTCACTCTAGCTTAGAGTCATTGAGCTGGAGGATGAGTTAGAGACACTCCAGGAGATAAAACAAAGAAATATTATCCAGAACACAGTCACACACCAGAGCAAAGCACAGGGATTAGGATGGAGAGAGCTTGACTGTATACAGCCAGGTAGACGGGAGCTTGGAAAGGTTGAGAGAAAATGTCCAGCAGAGATTAAAACTGTGCAACAGATACAATGTACTCAATACATGTGAAGACAAGACAAGCAAGTGGGAGGAACTGAGGAACTGGAGTAGGACCCTCAGCCCTTCAAACTTCCTCCATTATTCTAGATCATGGCTGACCATTGACCTCAATGTCTTTTCCTGTCCTATCCGTATATCCCTTACTATCATCTGGTAAAGACCCGGGGAGTGTTTATGAACAAAAAAGATCTTGGGGTGCAGGTTCATAGTTCGTTGTTAGTGGAGTCGTACGTAGGCAGGGTAGTTAAGATGATGTTTGGTATACTTGCCTTTATTGGTCAGGGCATTGAGTATAGGTGTTGGGAGGTCATTTTGTGGCTGTACAGGACATTGGTTGGGCCACTTCTGGAATATTACATTCAGTTCTGGTCTCCCTGCTATAGGATAGATGTTGTGAAACTTGAAATTGTCCAGAAAAGCTTTACAAGGATGTTAACAGGGTTGGAGGGTTTGAGCTATCAGAAGAGGGTGAATAGACTGGAGCTATTTTCCCTGGATCAGCAAAGGATGACAGGTGACCTTATAGAAGTTTATAAAATCATGAGGAGTATGGATAGGGTGAATAATCAAGGTCTTTTCCCCAGGGTAGGGGCACCCAAAACTAAAGGGCATAGGTTTATGGTGAGAGCGGAAAGTCTTAAAAGGGACTTAGGAACAACTTCTTCATGCAGAGGGTTATGCATGTATGGAATTAGCTGCCAGAGGAAGTGGTGGAGGCTAGCATAATTACAACGTGTGAAAGGCATCTCTCTTTTTTTTACGTTTTAATCATTCACGGGATGAGGGCGTCGCTGGCTAGTTTCTGTCTGTTTCCATGCTGTACATCTCGATAACTCTATAAGTCTATCAATCTCCATCTTAAACACAGTAAATGACTCAGCTTCCGCATCCCTTTGAGGTAGAGAATTGCAACGTTTCACAACCCCCAAGTGAAGAAATTCCTCCTGATCTCAGCCCTAAATGGCTTCCCTCTTTCTCTGAGACAAGGTCCTCTGCTCAAGGGGGAAGAGCAGAATACAAACATGCAGTGATAGAGAATTGTATAATAATGGGAGGAGATAGCATCTTTCACAACCAAGGATGCATTGCCAAACTGTGGGCCAGGTTACTATAGCATGATGTGGTCCGACAAGTATTTAGAAAAAGGGAGAGGGCAAATCCAGTTGTTTCTATCGTGTTGGAGAACACATTATACAGAGGAACAAGGAGGAGGGTAAGGGGGTAGGGACTAAAGTAAAAATGGTGGACCTCAAGGGTAAAAGTCTGGAATTCCACCCAAACCCATGTGCAAACTGGCCTAGACATAGGCAGAACAGGTACTGATTAACTGAGTAAAGGCTTGTCAGTGGGAATTGCTCCTTTTCGTCGGGCACAGGCACTAGTATAATAATAACAACAACAACAACTTTTGTATTTGTATAACACCGTTAACATTGTAAAATTCCCAAAGGTCCTGCACAGAGCCGTTAGCAAACAAAACCTGATGTCAAATCACACTACCAATATAATAAGGCTGATGGCCAACAGTTTAAGGTAGGTTTTAAGGCATATCTTAAGGAAGGAAAGGAAAAGAGAATGGTTTAGAGGATTAGAGATAATAGGTACTGCAGATGCTGGAGAATCCGAGATAACAAGGTGTGGAGCTGGATGAACACAGCAGGCCAAGCAGCATCATAGGAGCAGGAAAGCTTGACGTTTCGGGCTTAGACCCTTCATCAGAAAAAACAAACAAAAAAAAAAGGATTCAAGCTCCAGGCATAGCCTCTAATGCTGGGTGATTAAACTGGGGGCTGTCCAAGAAACCATTGTTGGAGGAGCATGGATAGGACAGTTGCAGGGCTGGAAAGGATTGCAGATAATAGGAGGGACCAAGAATGTGGACAAATTTAAAAACTTGGCCAGGTATTTTAATATTGAGACATTACTTGACTGGAAACAAAAGCAGGTTAGTGAGAACTGAGAGGTTGGGCAACAGGGCTCGGTTTGGGTTAGGACACAAGCAGCAGAATTTTGGATGACCTTCTGGGACATGAATGATGCTACCAATGGCATGGGCTTCCCACCATAACCAGTTTCAGACCAGTGCTAGTAGATGGAAAGTTTGCAAAGGTTTTGAACAAGTAGTATGAGAGGGGAGGGAAATGGGGAAGAAATAAAACAAGCTTAAAGATAAACCAAACAGGAAAGGAGATCTTTAGACATAGATGGGCCATAGACAGCCTTGGAATAAATGAAGTTTGAAGAGCAAGTGGGTAAAAAGTTAGCTAAAATAAAGTAGCCATTTGTTTTTAAAATTAATTCATGAGACGAGGGTGTTGCAGGCTAGGCCAGCATTTATGGCCCATCTCAGAGGGCAGTTAACCACGTTGCTGTGGGCCTGGAGTCACATATAGTCCAGACAGGTAAGGATGACATTTTCCTTCCCTAAAGGACATTTAGTGAACCATAGGGGTTTTTCCAACAATTGGCAATGGATTCATGGTCATCATTAGACTCTCTAGACTAACTTTTATTGATTTCAAATTCCAACATCTGCCATGGCATGATTTGAACCTGGGTATCTGAATCAATAATCCAGTAATAATACCACTAGACTATCGCCTCCCCTAGTTAAAAATGAGTTAACACATTCACGTAGCAATGCACACAGTGTCGTCAATCAAACAGGAATGGGGGACGATAATTCATAGCTATGGGAGGGTTTACTAAGACAGAGCCACTGTAAAAGCAGGACTGGGAATTGAACATGGCAAAGTTTAACATATTTAATAAAATTAGAGAGGAAGGAATTGGAAGTTGGAGCAGCTGTATTCATTAGAGGTATCATGAAGTCGAAAGAAAAGCACACCCATCACTAAAACAGAAATGGATAGACAGAAATGATAATTAATGGTCAACCACATTACTTTACAGAGCACCGAAGAACTGACAAAAAAAAAATCAAGGAAGCTGATAACAAACAGATACTCATTTTGGCCAGCTTTAATTACCATTGGAATTATTTGCCCAGAGATGACTGATGAAGGCAACGAAGGAATAGAGTTCTTAAACTGTGTACAAGATTCTTTCTAACTCAGTGTAAAAGAATCACAATGAGGGAGGATTCGCTATAGAATCAAATGAATGGCAAATGAATCAAGCAGATAAGAGAATGGAAACAGGGGAACATCTAGACAACAGTAAGCATAAAATAATGCTGCTGATGCGACAATGAATAAAAATATAAGAATGACAAAAAAGCTGTTCGATTGGAGAAGTGCTTATTTTCAGAGGGAAAGCAAAATGGACAACTATATTGTCAGCCATTGATATAGAACAGTGATAGGAAATAAAAACAACAGGAAGAAATTAAGTAATAATAAGAAATGTATGAATAAAGACACGAGAGAGAAACTGAGGGCAAGGAAGAATTAAGTATATATGCTTTAGGATGGCATAACATTCAAGAATATGAAGAAATTCAGAAGCAGAGGTACAAAAAAATGTTAGACAGGTAAAGAAGAACTGCAAAGGAATGTAGTATAAAATACTAATATAAAATATAAAATACTAGTTTATCCCCAATAAAAAAGGAAGGCTACACTGGGGAGAGGACCATCAAATGACAGGCAGCATAAAGTTGCAGGCAGTGAAAAGAAACCAGAAATATTAAATTATTATTTCATTTCAGAACTTACCAGGAGACAAAACAGCTGGACATAATACTAGAGGATATTAGAAATAAATTAAGTGTATTTAAAATAAAAATAAAAAGAGAAACATTAAAAAAAAACTTTAATAGCATATAATTACTCATCCAGACACATTACATCTGCTCATTTTAAAACCATTTAGGGAAGTAATAGCTGAGGTTTTATTACACATACCTAATAAGTCTGTAGAAAAAGATAAAGCGCCAGAACTGATAGATAGCTAATACGATAATACATGTTAATAGTCAACATGGTTTTCAAAAGTGTAAGTCTTGTTTGACCAACCTTATTAAATTATTTGCAGAGGTAACAGGGAGAGCAAACAATGGTAACTTTAGTAGATGCAATCTACCTAGATTTCCAAAAAGAATCTTTGCTAAGGTCCCATTTATTTCAATAATGAATAAGATCAAAGTATCGGAGTCAGGAAACAAATGGAAGAATGGATGGATCATTAGCTGGTTGCAGAAAGAAAATTAGGAAATAAGCTACTATTTAGAGAAGAAGGGAACTCACAAGGGTTAGCTTTGGGACCACTACTGCTTACAATTTATATCAATGGTTTTGACTTTGGAATCAAAATACAATTTTTAAATTCCTGAATTTAGAAGTTTTAAACTGGCAGCATGGTGCCCCAGTGGTTAGCACTGCTGCCTCTCAGCGCCAGGGGCCCAGGTTCAATTCCAGCTCGGGTGACTGCCTGCATGGAGTTTACATGTTCTCCCTGTGTCAGTGTGGGTTTCCTCCAGGAGCTCCAGTTTCCTCCCATGGTCCAAAGATGTGTAGGTTAGGTGGATTGGACATGCTAAGGTGCCTGTAGTGTCCAAGGATGTGTAGCTGAAATGGATTAGCCATGGGACACGCAGGGTTGTGGGGTAGATTAAAGGGGTGAGTCTGGGTGAGATGCTCTTTGGACGGTTTATGTGGACTTGTTGGGCCAAATGGCCTGTTTTCACACTTTAGGGATTCTATACTGTGAACAATACCAAATTTGAAGGGATAGCCAACACTGAGGAAACTGCAACAAATTACAAGATATTTGCATATAACTAGCAAATTCATTTCAACATAGATAAATATGAGGTAAGAAAACTGAGGAGGTTGCACATAATGTGGAAAATAGGTTTCTAAATGACGTGGAGGATAGAACAGTCTGAGAATACACAAACCACTCATTGTAAAAATACAGGTTATTAAGGCTGTAATTAAAACACAAACTCAGCACCGAAGTTTATTTTTTGGGATAGTATTGATAAATGAGTTACCCCAACTTCATTTTGGAAGTCGGTTTGATGACACATGGAGTACCATGTACAGTTCTGGTTGCTGTATTGTAGAAAAAGAAGATATAGGCACAGGCTAAACTATAATAAATGGAATGATATGCTCACCCATCATTGAAGATGGGGATATTTACGGAGTCTCCTCTTCCAGAGTTGTTTAATTGTCCACCACCACTCCCAACTGGACATGGCAGGACTGCAGAGCCTGATCCATTGGGTGTGAGATTGCTTAGCTCTGTCTATCACTTGCTGCTTAGCTGTTTGGCACATTGTCCTACTTTATAACTTCACCACGTTGACACCTAACTGTTAGACGTCATCATTGTGAGACAGTAGAAGGACGGATTTGCATTTATCTTGTCCTTTTCACATCCTTAGGATGTTACAAAGAGCTTTACTGTCAGTAAATGAAGTATCGACTGTCCCACTCACCTGGGTACATAATGGTAAAGCTCTACATTCACCGCATAAAGGTAGTGGACAGTTAACAGTAGGGAGTTCTCTGCTAATGATGGAAATATCAGGATTAATGGGAGGATAAAAGCCACCTTGGGAAGTACAGCAAACTTTGTTTTAACCAACTTTGTTTTAAATCAGCAAAAATTACAAGCCTCAAATACCACATTGTTCAAGTATTTATGGTCAAAATAAAGTATTAACAGTGATGTCTATACCCACTGTATTACATTCTATTACTTACTGCTGCTTTTTACATTGATTTCAGGAGGTGTGTTGATGTTTTTACAAAGATTATTTGAGGAATGTTTATGTCTCGAAGCTTGACTTAGTCAGGGTTTTCTGCAGTTATGTTTACCTCTTGATTATCTGAAATATTCGATCAACCAACACACTCCTGGTCCCATGGGTACCAGTTAATAAAAAGTTTGCTGCATGTAAATTGGGTGATGCTGAATCAGCATCTATTTGGCATTCAAATATAAAAGAAAAATCAGGTCGGGGCTGAAAGAGGAAGCTAATTTCCCATCATCCACTTTGCTCAGCTGAAGGCCAATTTCCAATCCCACTCTGCCCTCTAAATTGTCCACCACTTCACGTGGGTATACAATGCTGTCATCATAATTAATTACTGCTCCCAACGCACAATAGAAATGATCACTAAGAAGACTTATGATAATATATTTCTTGTGTGATACTTTCCATCCATCCCCTCAAACACTCTCCACACTACCACTGCCAGTGATGGCCCCAAAGCATCGATAAATGCTGTCAAATGTTGTATTTAATATACAGTACAAACACACATCAACTGTCTGCCATTTTTTCCACACATCTATCATTAATTACGCTTTTACTGGAATATATGCCGCTCCAGCCATATAAGATGCCCATACAAGTGATGCGTTGTCCCCTGTTTGAATGGAATTGAAGTTAGGTACAAAGAGCATGATAGCATTGAAATGAAGTCCTCCTTGTCACTAGAAGGTGTTTCTCGAGCAAAATGAACAGAACGAGTCTGGTCAAGGCAGTCACCTACCGCAGAGCTGGCTGTTTGATCTGGGAAACAGAAACTGTGCAAGAACAATCACATGCAAAATCTCGGAATTATTTTTCTCTCTCTCTTTACCAAATCAAAATGGCTGTAGAGTAGTAGGGCTGAGTCTGGGGCCCGTCAGCTCCAGTCTGCTTTTTTTCTCTATTTTATTCTTCTCACTTTTGCTCATTTTCTTTTCTTCTTCTTCATTTTCTTTTCTTTAAAGCCCGGAGAGTGGCAGGCGAAGGAGGAGGTCTCCAGTGGCAGTGGCAGCAAACTAGGATAAGCTGGATATGGCTCCACCCCAGCCTGGGGTCTCCCAGCAAGCAAGGAGCAGGTCCCACACCGACTTCCCCGGCCTGGATCACAAGGAAAGCCGAGGCTCCAGGCCCGCAGCTAAGCCCGGGCGCCCGAAGGAGCAGAAAAAAAAAGAAAAAAAAAGATCGGTGAAAAAGGGATGGCAGAGGACTCCTAATAGTGATGACCTGCAGCAGCATCTGGTGGATTGTCAGATGGGGAAGAGGAGGTATGGAACCTGCGCATCCCTAGGCCCACAGCTCCAGCTCATGGAGGCCTGGAACCAAGAGCCCATTACAGAGACACAGGAGCCCGTTTCAGAGACTCTGGCTGATGTCAAGCAGTGACTGGAGGAGCAGCGGAAGAGGAACAAGAAGGAGACAGAAAGATGAGCTTGACTGCAGTAAAATCTTGCATTATGTTCCATGTTTTGAGATAGTGCCGGAGTGTGACGACACTTGCATTTGACATGCGACAAAACACTTCTCACTGTATTTTTATATACATGTACAATAAATCTAAAAATCTTTGCCTGGAATTTGTATCTATTATGCAGGCAGAATAACTGAAGAGTAGGTTCAAGGTTGTATTTGCCCACAAAGTGAGCTCTCAGTCCCGGAGCAGAGCTCCCCAGGGTTATGAGCAATATCACAGGTCATGTGGCGGGACAATTGATGAAATAATCTCCTTTCCCCATTACTTCCCTTCCTCCCCCCGCTCACCTCTTTTTATATCTTCCCCCTTCTAAACCTTCCCCTAATTTTTTCCCCTCCCCCAACTTCTCACAGATTCTCTTCTCCCCATCCTCATGCTTCTTTCTTTCACTTCTGTGAGTGTTACCATTACAATCATTCCCTTAGAAAAGGTATCCAGACACAATGATTAGACTGTACCTCACATTGCACTGGGAGGCATATCATTGGTAAGCTCACTATACAATACTGCCTCTCTCACTCCAAAGCAGCAGCAGCTGATGTTAAAGCCCCATCCCAAAGTAAGGTTGCTTTTAAATTAAATAAATAAATTACACCACTAGTGAAAACAAGGCTTCAGAATGCTGAGGGAGTACAATGTGATTTTGTGTTTTCATGAAAGCAGCTTGACTGTGCTCTGCGAACACTCTAGGATAATAATTTGTTAAGGTTCAAATTCAAGTTCAGGGTTCACAATGGGCGATCTGCCCATGCCGATCCTGCACTGGCAGAAAGCACTCGAACTTGGCACTCCCTCAAAATTTAAATGATAATAGCTTGGCTGTAAAAGTGCCAGTTTTACTGGTTGTCAGGGCATTCAACAAGCACCTATCACATGGTACAGCTAGCCTGCCTCTCTTAATAACAGGCAGTCCCTTCTTAAAGGGGAACTGCATTTAGTGGGAGGGAGCTGTTGCCTGTATCAACACTGAACAGTCTCCTTTGGCAAGTACCAGATGTACAAACGGAGCACCGGGGTGGGGGGGAGAGAGAGAGAGTTCAAACACGAACCACTGGCGGCCATAGTGGCAGAGGAGGGAGGCTGTATTTCCATGGAGAAGATGAGGTTTCACCTGTTGAAGGAAATAGGAGCTGGTGGTAGCAATGTCAAAACCTGGAGCCTGCCCCAAGAACCTGGCAGTAGTGCTGGAAGAGGTTTGATGACCTCACACAATTAGTTAATGTATCTTTACATGGCATCTTCTGCCAAGCACATCACCAAACTCTCACACTGTTCAATACCCCATCAGCAACCCTTAGCCATCAGGAGTCAAGCCCATGCAATTACTTATTCTAACTATATACAGCCGTGTACACATATTCTAATGAAGCCAGCTTCACACCTACTTTCTGATGTTTTCACATACTTCCAATGATTTAGCTGTACAGGGCACTCAGCCCAAACATAGTCCAATAACACTCAAGAAACTAGACATCAGACAAAGCAGCTCATGAATTGGCACCACATCCACAAGCATCCACTCTCTCCACCACCGATGCTCAGTAGCAGCAAGTGTGTACTATATGCAAGATTCACTGCACAAATTCATCAAAGAACCCTAGCCAGCACCTTCAAAACCCAAGACCACTTCCATCCAGAAGGACAAAGGCAGCAGATACATGGAAACACCACATGGAAATTCCCCTCCAAGCCAGATACCAACCTGACTTGGAAGTATATCGCCATTCCTTCAGTGTTGCCGTGTCAAAATCCTGGAAATCCCTCCCTAAGGGCATTGTAGACCTACCTACAGCACGTGGACTGCAGCTTCTCAAGGGCAAACATGGACAAGGAATAAATGCTGGCCAGCCAGCAATGCCACATCACACAGGCGAATAAAATTTTAACAAAACGTCTGCACTGAGGAATCAGGCAAAATGATATGGAATATACAACACAGAAATAAGTTATTCTGCCCAAACATACAGTAACTCTTGCAGGACAAAGCGGAACACAACAGATGCAAAATAAGAACCTTTTATGGCACATAAGCGTTGCTAGCTATTGCCCAGCGCAAATCGTCTTGGAAAAAGCAACATTGAGCAGAGCAGAACTGAGAGGGACTGATCCAGGGCATGCAGTTTTCTTCATCCAGGAGGGCTGCTGTGAAAAAAAACCATAAGTTGTTGGAGCAGAAGTAGGCATTAGGTCCACCACATCTCCTCCAGCATTCAATGAAATTATGGTTGGTCTGATAACCCTCAACTCCACCTTTGTGTTTTCTCTGACTGGTTGAAAATCTCTGCCTTGACTATACTTAATGATTCATTGTCAACAGCATTGGCAACATGGTGATTCAGTGGTTAGCACTGCTGCCTTATAGCGCCAGGTTCAATTCCACCCTCAGGCGACTGTCTGTGTGGAGAGATAGTAGGAACTGCCGATGCTGGAGAACCTGAGATAACACGGTGTGGAGCTGGATGAACACAGCAGGCCAAGCAGCATCAGAGGAGCAGGAAAGCTGAAATTTCAGGTCGAGACCCTTCTTCACCCGAAACGTCAGCTTTCCTGCTCCTCTGTCTGTGTGGAGTTTGCACATTCTCCCAGTGTCTGTGTGGGTTTCCTCCGGGTGCTCCGGTTTCCCCCCACAGTCCAAAGATGTGCAGGTTAGGTGGATTGGCCATGCTAAATTGCCCATAATGTCCAGGGATGCATAGGCTACATGGATTTGCCATTGGAAACGCAAAGCTATAGGGATAGGGTAAAGGGGTGGGTCTGGCCACGATGTTCTTTGGAGGGTCAGTATGGACTAGATGGACCAAATGAATTCTATGAACCCCCCAACGGTAAAGAATTCCAGATTCACAACCCTCGGAGGAAAGAAATCCTCTCCATTTCTGTCTCTTTCTTTGTGATTACATCCTCTGGTCCCAGACCCTCCTACAAGGGGCAACAACCTCTTCCTATCTACCCTAACAAGCCCCCTAAGAATCTTCCATGTTTCACTAAGGCTGCCTCTCACTTTTGCAGCCTGCAGCACCTGGCATTGTCGAGGGCCTTGAGAATGACAGCACATTCAACCTCATGCCTCTTCTCAACTCCCACCTTAATCCATCTGTAGTGATTGGAATGAGGTCAGACAGATGGACCTCACAGAACATGTGTTCCCTGATTGGCGCTGTTAATCTTGTCCAATCAGGGAGCCCTGGCTGACAGATATAAACAGGAGTGTCAGAGGTTGTTTCAGAGATAGTAGGAACTGCAGATGCTGGAGAATTTGAGATAACAAAGTGTAGAGCTGGATGAACACAGCAGGCCAAGCAGCATCAGAGGAGCAGGAAGTCTGACGTTTCATGCCTAGACCCTTCTTCAGAAATGGGAAATAGACCCCATTGGGAAATTTTAACCCCACTGCGAAGCCTCTTCTCAGGATGCCTACCTTGAAGAAGTTACCCTCCTTCCTCCGGAAAAACCTCAGTGGATCTCTCTCCTACCGCAACTCTCTCGTAATCTCTTCGGCCTTGAAACTGCTCGACCATGTCCTCAAGCAAACCAGGTACTACAGCCACATGGGCTTTCTAAGAAAGCCCATTTCTGAAGAAGGGTCTAGGTCTGAAACGCCAGCCTTCCTGCTCCTCTGATGCTGCTTGGCCTGCTGTATTCATCCAGCTCTACACCTTGTTATCACTTGTGTCAGAGGTTGTGTTCACTTTGAGAGCTGGCTCTGAGGGAACTGGATCAGTGTCAAAGACGCTCCACGTTTAAATAAAGGGTGACTTGGTGATGGGATACCGGCCTCTCTGGAGTTATTTCAGTGGCGACGAGAGTAAAACACGCTCCTGAAGAAACTCACTTGCACCAGTTGTCTTTGAGTTGGGGTAAGTATTTCTGGCATCATGCCACTATTTGGAAAGCTTGACTCATTCAATCCTGCGTTGATGACTGGGCCTAACATTTGAAAAGTGTGCATTACTTTTTCTGGACAAATGATATTAAGGCAGATGTAAAGCAATGAGTAATTCTCCTGAGAACTTGTAGACCCGCAGGCTTTTCAGTTAATAGAAGCCTAACTTCCCTCAGGCACCAGGAACTAAAATCTTTTAAGAATTGGTGGATTTAGTTAAGGAATATTCCAACCCCAAGTCTCCTCTAATTCTGAGACACTATCATTTTTACTTGGTAATTCAAGAACCCGGGGAATCTATATCGGGAAATTTGAACAGATTGAGATGACTGGCAGAGACATGTGGCTTTGGTTTAGCCATTAATGAGATGCTGAGAGACCGTTTGGTATGTAAGATTAATGATGTAACCATGCAAAAGTGCCTACGAGCTGAAGCCCAGTTGGACTTCACACAGGAACTAAAACTGGCTTTATCATTGGAAAATGCAGCAAGTGCAGCATATGAGTTACAGGGTAATTCCAATGGATGAGGGTGTCCCACTTCAGGCTGCCTACACTTGGGGGACACCATTGCTTAGCCTCACTCAGTACATATCTTGATCAGAGAGACTCTACATCAGCCCACAGCAAAACCCCGAAACAAAGCCAAGCCTTGGCAAATTGTCTTCAGGATCTAGGCTGGTAAGCCATTCTAGTTGCTGCTGATATGCAGACTCATGACAGCAAACGAGGAAGACAACTCAGAGGCCGGTATCCCAAGGAGAGTGCACACCCTGGAAAGTGCAACTGCATCTGGTTTGGAACAGTTAAATTGCTTAGCAACATCCAATCAGAATCAATCAAAACAAAGGTCTGGTTAATTGGTTACCGAGATATAATGGAGATCAATACTGGTGTAGCCATTTCAGTGATTTCAAAATCAGTCTTTAACAAAATTCGCTCTGAACTCCAACTCTAAGTTTGCGCAAGGCCGTGGCTAGATTGAGAACCTATAGTGCAGAAACTTTACAAATTAAGGGTAAACAGACAGCATCAGAGGAGCAGGAAAGCTGACGTTTCGGGTCAGGACACTTCTTCAGAAATTCAAGGAATTCCTGGAGGCCTGACATTTCAAATGGAACTCCATCAACAAACACGTTGAACAAACCACTGAAAAACAAAACCAGAAGTAAGACCAGCCACCCCAGCAAACGGAGGCATGTAAACAACAAGCGGGACAGAACACTGACACTTCACTGGAGGTGCACTGACAATGTTACCGAGCAGGGTGACGAAACATCTGCATGCAAACACACTTGCTCAGTGAGCATGCCTACAACCTCATCCACAACCCGAGCTACAAATCTTTGCAAAAACGGTGAAGGAATCGTCAAACCAGTTCAGTTTGCGGAATGGCCAGCACCAGTCATACTGGTTGTGAAGCCCAATAGGTCGGTTTGCCTTTGTGGTGATTTTAAACAAATAATAAACTGCTTTTTGCAGCTGGATAAATACCCAATCCCTCGCTTGGAGGATTTATATGCAATCTGGCAGGGAGGCCGCCCTTCACGAAGCTGGACATGAGCCATGCACACTTGCAATTGCAGTTAGATGAGGATTCCCAGAAGTATGCTACAATTAATACACACAAGGTTTTGCAACAATGTATATGAGACTGCCATTTGGGGTTTCAGCAGGCTGTGCAATTTTTCAGCGGACAATGGAAAACATTTTACGAGGTCTACCCCAGGTTGTAATTTATCTAACTCACATGCTATTTACAGGGAAAGCCAATAAGGAGCACATGGACAACTTGGACACAGTCCTTAGACCTTTCCTCCTGATGAATGTACACTTTAGAAGGGAAGGATGCGTGTTCAGAGTACCCCAAGTGATTGACGTGGCCTACAGATTGGACTCCCATTGGAAGATAAAGTAGGGACAATCAAAGGTGCCCCGCCTCCCATGTCTATATCAGAGCTTAGGTCTTTCCTTGGGATGGTGAGCAACTAATGAAAGTTCATACATAACCTGACCTCCATCCTGGCACCTTTGCATCAACTCTTTAAAAAGGGTCGGCTTTGGAAATCGTCATGTAATATCCTTTAGGGAAGAGAAGAAACAGCTGTCATCTGCTGAGATGTTGGTACACCGTGATCCCAAGCAAGGTCTGGTATTGACATGTGATGCCTACCCATATGGCATCGGTGTAGTATTAGCTCCTAGGTAGCCCAACGGAGAGGAACACCCAACTGCTTATGCATCCAGGACTTTGCTTAACACAGAGCGTATATACGCTTAGATAGAGAAGTAAAGTTTAGCAGTCATACTTGGAGTCTGGAAGTTTCAGCAATAACTTTACAGATGTAAATTTGCAACAATAATAGACCACAGTCTTTGGAAAGAGGAGAAGGCACTGCCACCCAAAGCTTCAGGCTGAATATGGCATTGGTTCTAATAGCAAGTGTATAAAATTACAAGTTGGAACAGCGACCAGGAGGCCAAGTAGTGAATGCGGATGCATTAAGCCACCTTCCATGGCAGACACACCACTGGTTTCCCAAATGAAGAAGCTGGCAAAAAGCTATGCCTGATGGTCAGGATTGGATGCAGACACGGCTGCATTGGTGGGACAGTGCCCAGAGTGTCCACAGGGCAAACATTACCGCCAACAGCTCCCCCATATTCATGGGAAGGGCTGGGTAAACCCTAGACTTGGTAACACGTCAACTCTGCAGATCTTTTCATGGGCTCACTGTTCTTAGTCATTGTGGATGCCCACTCAAAGTGGCTGGACATGCATAGATTTCATAAGAACAGGAGTGTCAGGCATTCTGTTCACTCTGACAGCTGGCTCCGAGGGAGCTGGATCAGTGTCAAGGACTTTCCACATATAAACAAAGAGTGACTTGGTGATGGGATACTGGCCTCTGTGGAGTTATTTCAACATCCTGCTTTGCAGCATGTCCTGCAAGTTGCTGATCGTATGACCGTGGAATCTTTCTTGGAGACCAGAAGGAGCGCCCAGAGTTTAAGAGTGACAGGTCTCCTTTTTAAAGACAGACATTTTTATCTGTCAGAGGTTTGTGAAATGCTCTTTCCCAGAATGCAGTGGAGGCTGGGTCAATTAATTTATTTAAAGGCAGAGTTAAATTGATTTTGGATTGACAAGGGAGTCAAGAGTTATTGGGGCAGCAGGAAAATGGGGGTGAGACTACAAACAGGTCAGCCATGAGAAACAGTTTGGAAAACACGTGGCAAGATCGGCTATAACAACTGGTTGACCTCACAGCCTAGTCAGCTGGGAGGCCATCAGTGCATATTTAGTGCATCAATATGAGGTATGTCAAGCCTGGAAGCTTCATCAGCCACTGTCAGAGAGCCTCCAGCGTGACACTGCACCAGCAGGTGAACATGTCCTTAATCATCTCATATCTCACCAATCCCCAGAGTCTGGAAAACCATTCTTAGCTCTCATTAGGAACCACAGAGAGGTTTCTTTGTCATGAGCCAACGTTCATATTACATACACCAGATAAATTCTCAAGTCACTGCTGGAGAGATATCACTTGTTTACTGTCTTGTGTAACTTCAGGAGACATGTAAAAAACTCATCCTGTAATGATCCCTTCTGTTCAGCAACATAAGAAAAGGAGCAGAACTACGTTATTCACCCCATGAGCCTGCTCTGTCATTTAACTAAATCATGGCTGATCTTCCACATTTGTGTTATTTTCTTGCACTACCTTCCTATCTTTTGATACCTTTACTCTATAAAAATTTATTGCTCTCTGTTTTGAATAGGCTCAATGTCTGAGCCTTCCCAGGTGCAATAATTCCAAAGATTCTCCACCCTCTGGACAAAGAAATTCATTCCTGGCTCAGTCCTAAATATAAGAATGTTACAAACGTCAATGAGATCACTTCTCATTCTTCTGCATCTGCAGGCTCAGTATCCTCAATTGCTCCTCTTAGGACATCCCTGCCATCCCAGGGATTAATCTGGTTACCATCAGATGCTCTTCCTCGAAGATAATTTATCCTTCCTTAGATGTGGGAACAAAACTATACTCAATATTCTAGGTGCAATCTAACCAAAGTTTTATACAATTGCAGTTGAACATCTCTATGCTGTACTCAAATTGTCTTGTAATAAAGACCTGAATACTATTTGTTTGCCTAGTCGTTTGCTACACCTGTATGTTAATTTCCATTGACTTAAGAACAAAGACACCCAGGTTCCTTTGCACACAAAACTCTCATCATTTAAAAAACACACTCTACATTTCTGTTTCTCGAACTAAAGTGGATAACTGCATATTTTCCCCTATTATCATCCCTCTCATTCTTGCCCATTCACACAGTCTGTCTAAACCCTCAAAGTCTCTTTGCATCCTTCTCACCACTCCAATTCTCGTCTAGTTTCGTGATATCAGCAAACTGGGAAATATTATGTAAAAGCAAAATACTGCTGAAAATCTGAAGTAAACACAAAGTGCTGAAGAAACTCAGCAGGTGTGGCACCACCTGTGGAGACAGGAGCAAACTTAATGTTTCGAGTTCAATATGACTTCTTCAGAAGTCACGAAATTTTGAAAAACGGTCATAGCCTTTCTGTTTTTACATTGGAAGTATCACATTTGTATTCCCCCACCCTCCCACAATTAAAAACAAAATCCAAATCATCAATACAGATTGTAAACGTTCGCCAAGCATTGATCTTTGCAATGGCTCGCTAGTCACAGCCTGCCAACCTGAGAATGACCCATTTATTCCTACTCTGTTTTTGGCTTTCTGATTTTATAACTAAACACTGCCCCTCAGTGGCATTAATGAAAAACACAACATCAGGTTACTCATGTCCACCGGAGACACTCAGCTCTCACCTTCCATGATCTGTCCACTGTCACCGTTTTGTCACCCTTTTGTCCAATATTGGATAAACAGGAATTTTCTCCAATGAAATATGGGAAAGACTGAAGCCACTGTCTTCAGTCTTAACCACTTCCATTCTACCCCTTGGCAACAATTTAAAACTAAGACAAGACCATTCACAGCCTTGGTGTTGGTGTTTGTCCTCAAGAAGATTACGTATCTGTCCCATCGCCAACACCACCGACTTCTACCACTATAAAATCATCCAATCTAACCTGCCTCAGCTCAACTGCTGCTGCAGCACTCAGCCATGTCTTTGCTACCATTACACATGACTATTCTAATATTTTTCTGGCCCCTATTTGCCACTCTAGGTGAACCAGTGAGTATCCAAAAAATCTGCTACCTTTATCTTAACTTGCACCAAGTCTTGTTCACTCATCATTCCTGTGCTTGCTGATTTACAATAGCATCCAGTCTGGCAATGCTCAATTTTAAAACCCTCAAATTTTCTTTCAAATCACCATCTTGCTTTGTCTCTCCCTGTCTCTACAGTCCTCCAGCTTTGCAAGTCTTTCAGTCTCGGTGCCCCTCCAATTCTGACACCTTGTTTGGTGAGTGCGCTTTCTGGACTCTACCTCTGTCTCCACTTTTAAGATGCTTTATGAAACTTATCTCCTCCGATCAGGTTCATTTTCATTACCCTGTTCTGTGATAAAAATAAAACTTTGTTGATAATGCTTTTGTTAAGAATTTTGAGGCATTTTTCTATGTTAAAGGAGCTTTATAAATTCAAGTTATTGTCATTCTTGAAACCAGCAGCACATTATTACCATTCTACCATCATTTGCTTTGGGCCAGGTGATTATACAGTCATCTCTCTGTAAAGCCACATCCCATTGTTTCACTTGCTTGTTCCTTGCCAGGACCATTCCAAACCCTGGGTTAACCCTGGCATCTACAGAACCTGGTGAGTGTTCTGTGAATTGAATACTTACAATATAAAGAGTAGAGCACTGCATAGTGTAATCTGAGCACACATCACTGACCCAGTAGCAAGTGAAGTACTGAGGGAAGATGTGACGCACAGGGAGGGTACAACATTGAACAGCAGAAAACCCAGTGTAAAATAATAGGCTGATGGGTGACAGTGTATAATAATGAGCAGGCAGGGTGTTGAGCATATTATAAAGCACAGATAAACTGTCCAAACGCTATATTAATAGACAAGTCCCAGTGTACAATGATGAGGAGCTGAGAACCCAGTAGTTAATAACAATAGGCAGAGCTCCAAGTTGTTAATGATAAGCTAAGCTCCCAATGTCTAATAACAGACATTCAAGAGAACCCAGGAGGAAATAATGGACAGGTAGATTAAAAAAAAAATCAAAAGAACTGCAGATGCTGTAAATCAGGAACAAACAAAAACAGAAGTTGCTGGAAAAGCTCAGCAGGTCTGGCAGCTCCTGTGAAGAAAAAAATCAGAGCTAACGTTTCGGTGACCCTTGCTCAGAAGTTCTGAAACATTAACTGATTTTTTTCTTCATACATGCTGCCAGACCTGCTGAGCTTCTTCCAGCAACTTCTGTGCGTGTAATAGACAGGTAGATTGCCTGGTGTATACTGAGTCAGTGGAGAGCTGAGTACATAAGACTGAATAACCAGAGCACACAGTGTATAACGTTTTGCAGAGTGTATGGTGTATAATACTGTGTAGTTAGAATGCTCAGTGTATAAAATGTGAAGGCTAAAAGCTCAATTTATAAAGAGGTAAGAAGAGTAACCTTGTATAACAATGGGGCAGATAGACTGCCCAGTGGATATAAATGGGCAGACAGAATGCTATTAGCTGGCAGGCATATTGTTCAGTGCATGGTACTGGATGGGACACACAATTAATGCTGGAGCACATGTAGTGCCTGACACACAACCAAGGGGTAGCGAGTGGCAGGTGGAGTGTCCAATGAATGATAAAACAACGGGTACGGTGGACTGGCATTCATAGGGGCTATCAGGGTACCAATGATCGGGCAGAGAGAGTGGGGCCAATGGATAGTGTAGCTTCTGATGGGGGTGAGGAAGGGGGGCATTGGAGAGGGGCAGTGTGCTTTTGATGGACCCATCTGCCTGGATGGTTGACAGTTCGGACTAGGGAGAGTCAGGATAAGCATCCCGTTGGGTTCGGACCAAGGGGGGATGGGGGTTTGTCGCGGGTGGGAGGTAATAGGCTTTGGTCGCGAAACATGCACGGAGTGTGACTCACGTAAAGCCCGGAATGCTTCTCCCCGAAGAAAGGGAAGCCGAGCGAGAGCTCCACCAGCCCCGAGCCTCCATCATCCACTTTGGCATTGACCGAGTCCCCGTGCTCCAGCCCGAACGGGTAGAAGTCGCTCAGTGGCACTAAGCCGGAGATCCCTTCCAGCAGCCCCAGCACAACCCCGGCCGCCAGCAGCGCTCCGAACCGCGGCTCCATCCTACACGGTCCCAGGCAAGGCAGCCCGTGTCAGCTGGAGGAGTTGTCTGTGTCTGTGTGTGTGTGTGTGTGTTGTACTGTGGGGGTCCCGGCATCTACAGTGCCAGGGGGGAGGGGGCGTGGGAGGGGCGAAGGGAACACCCACCTCCAGGTCAATTTCACCCAATGAAACTGACAACTAGCCCAATTGGCAACCCAACCTCCAATCCTAACAGAGAGACCGGCACTCAGCTGTCCAATCGCCGGGAACCTGGCCTGAACATATCTCCTCCCTACCCCCCTACCTACACTCACCTTTACTGGCTCCATCCCCGCCTCTTCGACTTGTCTGCCTCCTCTCCACCTATCCTCTCCTCGATCCATCCTCTATCCGCCTCCCCCTCTCTCCCTATTTATTTCAGAACCCTCTTCCCCTCCCCCATTTCTGATGAAGGGTTTAGGCCCGAAACGTCACGTTTTCCTGCTCCTATGATGCTGCTTGACCTGCTGTGTTCATCCAGCCCCATGCTTGTTATCCCTGAACATCATCGACTCTGTCCCCTGGTGTTGGGGGGCGGGGGGGAAGAGAGAGGAGAAAAGTTTTCTTAAAGTTGAACTTTGCAAACTTGGAGTAGCGTTCCTTTTCTCTCAGGCACCTTCGCTGAATAATTCGGTCCAGAGAAGGGGAAAAATATGCTTCAAAGTACACCTACTATGAATGTAAGTCACCGGTTTCACTGGTTTCTGTCAGATCGATCGTTCCCCGAAAACAAAGCTTCGCCTACATTGGTCAACAGTTCCCAGCACACGTTATATGCCGAGTAAAGCTCTCCCTCTAAAACAACCCCGTCAAGAGCTCACAGGTCAGGTACCGCATGGATAACACACCTCCGAACTGGCCTGAGATAACTCCCAGATCCGCACAGGCTAGACACACAGTAAATACCCCAGGCATTTTTATATATAACTATTAACTGCATTTAGGACATCCATTAGTGTTCCAGTGTAACATATCCTCTCCTAACACCTGAAAGAAGACAACTGCCTGAGGACAACTGACAGCCAACATGAACAAACCCATGAGAATATTGAATTTGGAGGGATAGTTGCATTGAAGAATAGAATTGAGAGGCAAAGAAATATTGAAGAGTTGAATAGGATAGATACATTGAATGATCAAATTGGGAAGTACATGCAGACTGTAAGGAGAAAGAGGAACAGAAATACATACTGCAATTTGCAGATAATGTGAGATATATGTTTTGCAACTGATGGTTTCCACCTCAGTGTATGTCATCCCTGACTAGCAGGGAGACTATAGCTTGTTCTGTTGTAAACATCCCACAACAGAGGTGTCCAAACCGTTGGCTTTGTGAGCTACATAAAGACATTGACTTGGATCAGATAACATACACAATCCTATTGACATTGATCTGCATATATCCCAACAGCTTTTCTGAGTAGACTTCAGTGTTCTGATTTGTATTATAAATAGATTGCCCACACCTCAAAATTCAAATCGGTACAAGGAAGTAAGTAAAAATTAAAAGCAAATGATAGCTGATCTACATCTCTTCCACGTGGTTTGGTAACCCCAAATTGGGAGGCAATGGTCTGGTGGTACCATTGCTAGACCCTGATAATGTTCTGGGGACCTGTGTTCCAATCCTGTCATGGCAGATGGTGGCATTTGAATCCAATAAAAATATGGAATTAAAAGTCGAGCAAATCATTTATGGATAATCCTCCCCTTGCTTCTTCCTCCTAAATCCCCTGCTTTCAGTTTATTCTAGACTTTTATTTTCATTTTATCAATACTTCTGTGGTCTATGTTGCTTAAGATATTGGTTCTGAAAGGGTTAATATTCATGTTAATTTGGCTCCAGTCTACTGATGTCACACACACTCTATAAGAGGAGACAAGAAGTTCTATCCTAGGTTTAGGAGGGAGCAGATACATCTACACCAGCTTTTGAA
Source organism: Ginglymostoma cirratum (assembly GCA_024137785.1). Classification (NCBI taxonomy): domain Eukaryota; kingdom Metazoa; phylum Chordata; class Chondrichthyes; order Orectolobiformes; family Ginglymostomatidae; genus Ginglymostoma; species Ginglymostoma cirratum. The sequence goes on from JAHRHZ010000268.1 coordinate 3,000,420, forward strand.
ATTCCTTGTAGTTATGCCTGCCCAAATATAGTTTTACTTATTGCTATCATGCAATAAAACTTCTTGTTATTCAAGAATGGTGCCTCTTCTGTAGATACTCTATGGTGGTGTAGCCTCAACCACTAATCACTAGAGAGGTCCAAGACAAAGTAAAAAACAAAGGAGCAGCAGTAGCAATGGACTATCTCAAACAACCATTCCTGCCACACACTTGCAGGACTTCCAAATACATTTGAGGGTGGTTAGCTCAGTTGGCTCACTAGCTAGTTTGCGATGCAGAGTGTCACCAACAATGCGGCTTCAATTCCTGTACGAGCTAGAGTCACCATGGACACTGTGCCTTCTCAACTTCACCTTTCATGTGATGACCCTCAGGTTACTCTCACCACCAGTCATCCCTTTGTACAGGGAGAGCAGCCTACAGTCCTCTGCGATAACAAGGCGTGGGGCTGGATGAACACAGCAGGCCAAGCAGCATCATAGGAGCAGGAAAACTTGACGTTTCGGGCCTAGACCCTTCATCAGAAATGGGGGAGGGGAAGAGGGTTCTGAAATAAATAGGGAGAGAGGGGGAGGCGGATAGAGGATGGAGAGAGGAGAGGATAGGTGGAGAGGAGGCAGACAAGTCGAAGAAGCAGGGATGGAGCCAGTAAAGGTGAGTGTAGGTGGGGGGGTAGGGAGGAGATAGGTCAGTCCAGGGAGGACGGACAGGTCAAGGGGGCGGGATGATGTTAGTAGATAGGAGATGGGGGTGTGGCTTGAGGTGGGAGGAGGGGATAGGTGAGAGGAAAAACAGGTTAGGGAGGTGGAGATGAGCTGGGCTGGTTTTGGGATGCGGTTGGGGGAGGGGAGATTTTGAAGCTTGTGAAATCCACATTGATACCATTGGGCTGCAGGGTTCCCAGGCTGAATATGATTTGCTGTTCCTGCAGCCTTCGGGTGGCATCACTGTGGCATTGCAGGAGGCCCAGGATGGACATGTCATCTGAGGAATGGGAGGGGGAGTTGAAATGGTTCGCGACTGGGAGGTGCAGTTGTTTGTTGCGAACTGAGCGCAGGTGTTCTGCAAAGCGGTCCCCAAGCCTCCGCTTGGTTTCCCCGATGTAGAGGAAGCCACAATGGGTACAGCGGATGCAGTATACCACATTGGCAGATGTGCAGGTGAACATCTGCCTGATGTGGAAAGTCTTCTTGGGGCCTGGGATTGGGGTGAGGGAGGAGGTGTGGGGGCAGGTGTAGCACTTCCTGCGGCTGCAGGGAAAAGTGCCCGGTATGGTGGGGCTGGAGGGGAGTGTGGAGCGGACAAGGGAGTCGCAGAGGGAATGGTCCCTCCGGAAGGCATATAAGGGTGGGGAGGGAAAAATGTCTTGGGTGGTGGGGTCTGATTGCAGATGGCGGAAGTGTCGGAGGATGATGCGTTGGATCCGGAGGTTGGTGGGGTGGTACGTGAGGACGAGGGGGATTCTTTTTGGTTATTAATGCTGGGACGGGGCATGAGGGATGTGTTCCGCGAAATGCGAATATATATAAAAAACAGTTCTCACCTCTAACAACAAGCATTCCCACCATCAACATTAGGTTTCATAAGGTACAGCAATAGGGCCAGTGAAAAGATCAGAAATGAGATACAGACCTGGGCTATAAAATCGGGAAGGCCTTGTAATAAATTTAAGTTGAAAATGAGCAAACTTAACTCAAAGCATCGAACAGAAGAAGAAAGGTCAGGGAAAATTAAAGATTTGAATGATCAACGAGATGGCATAATTTCAAGATGAAAGACAGGAAGTTTGGAGGGGATTTGAGGAAAGATTTTTTTCACCCAGAGGGTGGTGGGAATCTAGAATGCAGTGCCTGGGAGGGCCATTGAGATAGAAAAATTCACAACCTTTAAGAAGTATTTAGATGTATTCTTGAAATGCCATAACATTCAAAGCTATGGGCCAAGTGCTGGAAAGTCAGGCTTTCCAGGTGTAGATTTAGAGTAGTTTTAGTCAGTGTAGATGGCTGAAGGACCTCTTCTGTAATGTGTGATTTTATGATTTAAAAGGTCTGGCACTCAGTAATTAACCTGTGAGTTCATTGTGAAGATTTGTAAAGGACACAGCCAGGGTACTTATTTAAAAGTTTGTACTTTATTTAAAAGTTTATGCCAAAGAATGTGCTTGGTGTTTTAGACTGTGAAAGATGGGAAAACATCCATTTTACTTGAGAAGAAGCCGGAAAAGGCCACCTTCACTGCCAAATGTGTGAAAATCCTACAAAAAGTGGGTAATCACTATTTGATAAATTCTTTAAAAAGTGAAAATCTGAAAGAGGTGAGAAGACTCAGTAAGTAGTCCAAAGGTACAATATTACAAAGAAACAGATTTATAAACCTTAGAAATCTACATCAGTAGTCACCCTGTAGATGTTGTGCTCGCTACAGGAGCAACAGACCAATTACCAAGACCAAAGCAGAAGTTATGCCTCTGGAGAGAGGACTGTATGGTGTAGGTAGAATAACTAACAGGACCAAAGTATGTAAGAATGTTGAAAATGTGTATGTTGTTTACAATCAACTAACTATCTAGTGATTTGTGGTAGAGATACACTAGCATCTGCCAAAAAGGCACTTTTCTTTGATATAAGAATGTATATTGTATGATCGTAATAAGTACCGCTTAATTTAGCCACCTTACCCAATGCCAATATATCAGTCTTAGTTCAAAGTGTTCAAAGGGCTGCTTTCCGGGGGTGATGGTTGGAGCTTTCATCCTCACATCCTTCCTTAAAGGCTTGCTTGAGTGCCAGAAGCTCTGAATGGTGCAGACAGGGGTGACTATTGACAGAATAATGTAGGAAGTTTAAACCACGGTGCCAGGGCTAAGACTCCTACCACCAAGAACACCTGCTTTTTCTGATTCAGTGATGCTCTGTTGTGGTTGCTTTGAAGCTGCCAGCTCAGCATTGCTGATGCATTCCATGCCTCGTGAGGTTGAGCATTTCGGCTCTCGTCTCCTCTTGTCTCCAGATAGAGATGAGAGGCTGTGGGGTGAACTTCTGAACACTGGTTAGAATGGAATTTGTTGGAAATAACTCTGCAATGATCTGGGTCTCTTTTAGTGCCTCTCTGCTGTTAGTTCCTAAAACACCAAGTCGTTTCTGAAATTTGGCTCTCTCCAGCTGTTTGTCACCACAAAGAAACATTAAGAATAAGAACTTCCATTTCTTTAATCCTGCAATAGATTAAGTTCTCAAAAAATAATATTTAATTACCCCACCAACAGTGACTCTCATTCACTACAGATTATTAATTCAATGGGTCACAACATTTGTGGCGCTGTGAGATGTTTTGTTGCATTTATAATGTTATAAATACAAGTTGTTGCTGTTGTTATCTCCACTGCTTCTATATCTCTACTGATGCTAATCTGGCTCCCTCACACAAACACTCAGTAACCCCTTCCCACAGCCAGCATCGTGGGGCTCAGTATCTCTTTTGAATCAGTACTGCTTGCGGGGTTAACATTTCCCCATATGGTCATTTTGCTGCCTTCTTACAATTTAGAGTTTCTGAGCCATTTCAGCTGTTGCAATGTTTTATTTACATTTTGTGATGTCTATTCGGGGTCATGCTGAACACAAGTTGTTAAGAAAAAGCCACACATCTGTCAATCTTGACAACCTGGCAGTGGCATAACAGAAAACCAATGTACAATAAAGGAAGAAGGTAGTGATAGTGTTAAACCTGTTAGGGATATGGCTGTAGGTTGGGATGAAGGAATTAAGGGAGATGCTTCTGATGTTTGACAGATTTGCAATCGATGCTCGGCCTTTCATTCCACTGTTTTTGTATCTAGTTGAAGCATGTTGTTTGTTTTGTTTTGGCAGAGAATGTGAATTTATATTAAAATACAGAGCACAAATGCCCGAAGGCTCAGTAGTGCCTCCAATTCAGATTTTTTGCGCATCCTCGATTTTAATCACGCTATCATTCATGACCATGCTTTCAGCTGCCAAGGATCTATGCTCTCAAATTCCTTCTCTGAACTTGTACAGCTTTCTACCTATCTTTGTGTTGGCCCTCAATACCTTCCTATTTGTCTATGGTTCTGGGAACTTATTCTAATATCACCTCATGTGGCTTTGTATCAAATTTTGTTTGATAATGGTTCCCAGGAGTTACCTTGACATTTTACTATGTTAAAGGAATTCTGTAAATGCATGTTGTTTTGTACGTAAATGCAGAGCCTGATGTGATCCTGAATGATGCAGAGCAGCAGGAGCTGACACGGGCCCATAGTTGAGCTGAATTTCGACCTTATTAACCATGGCTGGAGCTGGGAAAAATAACTGAACTGATTGTACTTTGGTCAAGAACAGTAGAGATAAAATGTTGCTGCTTCTTTTACTTTTCCATTATCCACTGTTTGAGAGATTGAGTGTGTCAGGTGATAGTAGGATAGAGTTGGCTATGACCCTCTGACCACTCTCTTGGTTGCATGTTTGAGGTGGCAAGGGGAAGTTAGTAAAGGAAGAATCTACGTTTGTATAGTGCCTTAGATATACTCAAGATTTGCCAAAGCAATTCCCAACCAATTCAGTATTTCTGATGTGTGATCACTGGATTAACATCAGAAAACACAGCAGCCAGTTTCCATACAGCAAGGTCCAACAACCACAATGGATCTAAATAGCAAATTTATCTAATCTGCTGGGTTTGATTGTGGGATATTAATGACTGGCATCAAAGATGAATTCCCATTCTTCCTTGAATACTGCCATGGGATCTTTTGTATCCATCTGCAGGGCCAGAGAATGCTTGAGTTAAAATCTCATCCAAAGGACAGCGTGTGTCCCACAGTGTGCACTCCCTTAATGCTGTAATGGGAATACCAGGCTGGATGCATTCAAGTCTTTGGAGAGAGCTTTGAATGCATGGCCTTCTGGCTGGGGATGAGTGTGTTCGCACAATAACAAATTTGTAACTGTAGCATTGTAAGATTCAGTATATATAGAGTAAACGTTTGTGAAGCAAAAGGAAAAGATGGAGAGTTATAGTGTTTTGTACATAACATGGACCAGGAAACCAACTGTGGTGCTGCTGTTGTCAAGGGGTGTGTTATTAGATTAGACCAGGAATATTATATCATGTGTTTAACATAATTGACAAAAGAACCTAAATGAGGATAAGGAGAAATATTTTTATGCAGCAAGTTGTTATGATCCGGAATGCATTGCCTGAAAGATTGAGGAAACCGATTTAATCAGAATTTTCAAAGGAGAATTTGATAAACTTAAAAGGGAAAATATTACAGCGAAACGGAAAAACAACAGGGTAGTGGAACTTGTTTAATAATACTTTCAAAAATTTAGCACATGCAAGACAGGCACTCAAATATATTAATTAGGAGCAAAAATAGGCCACTCATCATCTTGAGCCCGCTTTGCCATTCAATAGGATCATCGATGATGTGTTTTGTGTTCCAAATTCTGCATTCCCATCTAAACCTCAATAACCTTTGCTTCCCTTGTTTAACAGGGATCTACCGACTTCTGCCATAGAACTATTCAATGACCCCCACTTCCACTGCCTTCTTAAGTGAGAGTTCCAAAGTTGTATAACCCACTGAGTCCCGACAGGCAACCACTAATTCTTAACCAGTGTCCCCTGGTTTGGGACTTACCCTCAAGAGGAAACGTCACTGTTGTGTCGACATTTTCAAGACTGTTCAAGATATTACATGCTTCAATCTAATCACCTCTCCCTCTTCTAAACTCCATTAGAAACAAGCCCAGTCAGTCCAACCTGTGCTCACGTAACAACATGTTCATTGCAGGTATCCTAGAAAGGCTTCATTCCCTTTTGTTGTAAAGGATAGAATTCCATTAGCCTTTTAAGTTACTTGCTGTACCTGCACACTAGATTTTTGTGATTCCTGCCTTAGAAAACCTATGTCCCTCTGCACTTTGGAATAGTAAATCCTTCTCTGTTTACGTAATACTCTGCACTTTTTATTCTTCCTGCCAAAATGAATACATTCACATTCTTCCACATCTATACTACATCTATCAGGATTTTGCCCATTCACCCAACCTATCTATGTCCACCTGCTCTGCCCTTAATGTCCTCTTCACTCCATACTTACTTACTATCTCTGTGTCAAGTGCAAACATGCAGCCATCATCTAACTCATTGATAAAAGCTGTAAATAGCCCAGGTCCCAGCATAGACTCCTGCAGAACTCTGTTTTTCATATCCTGCCAAGCAGACAAAGACTTATTTAAGCATTCTCTGTTTTCCACCAGTCAGCCAATCTACCTATGCTAATATATTGTCCCAGACACCATAAACTATTAGTTTATGCAATAACTTTTTATGTGTCACTTTATGTAGCACCTTCTGGAAATCCAAGTGCACTATTTCTCCAGGCTCCCCTGTAACCACTGTAACCACAGGGCATGTTACTTCTTCAAGGAACTCAAATGCATTGGTTAAACGTGATTTCCCTTTCACAAAACCATGCTAACTCTTCCTGACTACCATGAATTTACTATGAAGTGCCCAACTATAATCTCCTTAATGATCAATTCTAAAGCCTTCCCCATAATAAACATCAAGGAAACTAGAGGAAATTTTCTGTCTTCTGCCTCCATTCTTTCCTGAGTAGAGTGGTCATATTTACGACATTTCAGTCTGATTGAATCTTACCTGAATCAAGGGAATTTTGGAAAATTAACTCCAATAACCGTTCATTAGCCATTTCATCTGAGATTCTTAGATGAAGTCCACCAGAACCAGAGACTTTTAGTCTACAGCTGCATCAGTTTGCTCTGTACTATTTCCCTAGTGACTAAGTTCACCAAGTTCCTCTTCTTTTGTGACTTTTAGTGGTTTGAGATAACTCAGTATCTTGCTAGGCCATATCAGAGGGCAGTTAAGGTCAACTACATTGCTGTGAGTCTGTCACATGTAGGCCAGACCAGGTGAGATCGTAGGTTTTCTTCCTTAAGGAATATTAGTGAACTGGATGAATTTTGACAACATTTGACATCAATAGACTTTTGTTTCCAGATTTTTGAAGTCAAATTCCACATACTGGCATGGGTAGGATTTGAACCCCAAACCATTACCTTGGCCTTGGGATTACTAGTCCAGATCAATACTACCCCTCCATATCTCAGTTCATTTCTGCTGCATCAGCATTCATGTTCAGATCATCGTCTTTATTTAGTTTAAAATATTAGACCTTCACCCACCCTTCTCCTCTTCCAACTGTATATAAAATTTAATGATACTATGGTCATTGCTACCCTGTTTCTGAGGTTGTTAATTAATCCTTTATGAAGCACTGTAGTCCACAGTGGGTAAGTATTGATTTGTTAGGGAGGGTGTTCCAGGATTTTGACCCAGCAATAGCAAAGGAACAGTGATATAGTTCCAAGTTAGGATGGTGTGTGGCTTGGGGGGTGCTTACAGGTGGCTGTATTCCCTTAAATCTGCTGTCCTTGTTCTACTAGGTAATAGAGATCCTGAGTTTGAAAGATGCTGTTGAAGGAATCTTGGTGAGTTATTACAATGCATCTTGCAGATGATACACACGGCTGTCACTGTGTGCTGCTGGTGAAGGGAGTGAATGTGGAAGATGTTGGATAGGCTGCCAAACAAGCAAACTGATTTGTCCGGAATGGTGCGGAACTTCTTGAGTCCTAACTTTTTTTTATATCTTTAATTATTCCTGATGCTTCTTCTGCTCGACTGTTCCAACTGGATTTCTTTAAATGTGCTAGTTTTCAGCTTAAATAAATTTGGAGAGCTTCCTCATTCTGTAACCCTGGGCTAAATGTATTTCTAGCCCTGCCTTGTCCCTTGGGACAAAGTTGTCTAAAGTTGGTCATCATGAGAGGTGAGAACTCTCGTTTACACTCCCTTGCCTTCGCATTCTGATTTCTGCACGAGGTATTTTCTTTTCCCTTAGGGATCTCAACCATTATCTCCTGGAGCCTTACGCTATTCCGTACAGAGTTTCCTTTCCTAAAGACTCTTCATTTCCTAGGTGTGGTTAGATTCTCTCTCCCTTCCTTGTACACACTCTAGCCCCGGTATTTCTTACCAGCTTCTGAATGATTTTTTTCCTTTGGAGTGCTGAGCCTGTCTTTTTTGCTATTTCCACACCAGCTGATGTATTTCTTTGTCAATAGTCACATTCTAGCTGCTGACTATCTTTTTTTAAGGCAATTCTTCTCTTAAAGTGGTTAATTCACTTGCTTGAACTTTTCTTCTTTTATTGCAGGTCTTCACCTTTTTCTCCTCCGGGTCAGATCTGCACTCCTGCAGCCTTGTGGTATTTTTCCAGTTGACCACTGCTGGTATATTGTGGCATTTGCTATATCTACCAAGCTGGGACACTGCGTTAGGACTTTTTGCAATAGTTTGCTGTCACCAATCCTCCTTTGTCTTTGTCTTATCTTGTGTCTATCTAGTCGTGACCAGAAGCAGGACTATCTCTGATGTATACCCAGTACCCAGAATGATTAAAGGATCCAATATAAAGGCTATTTTCAAAAGTCTGTGTTTGTAGGCACAGCTCTGACAGGACCTGGAGTCTAACAGTTAAGAAGCAGCCTCTGTTGTTGTAGTTGCTCTCGTTTGGATCGCTGCAGGATAGGAATGGGATAAACTACTCTGCAGTTCATGATGTTAATTGTTATCCATAACCTAGATCAGCAACAGTCAGTGTGACACTCTGAACCTGTCCCCCTGCAGAAACTTGCATTGCCCTCTGGTTAGGGAATCCCTTCAGCATGGAAGCAGACCATTCAGTTTGCACTGACTCTCCACAGAGCATCCCATCCAGACCCACCCCATCCTTCTAACCCCGTATTTCCCATGGCAAATCCACCTTGCCTACGCATAAAGGGCAATTTAGCTTGACCAATCCACCTAACCTATACATCTTTGGACTGTATCTGAGGAGACACAAGGAGAACATGCAAGCTCTGTACAGACAGTCGCCTGAGGCTGGAATTGAACCTGGGTCCCTGGCACTGCGAAGCAGCAGTGCTAACCACTGAGCCACCGCGCCGCCTTCCAACTTCATTCAGCACTTTCAAAACAGGATTAGAGAAAAGCTTTTTGCTGCCAATTGAAATTGTGGATTTGCTTTTGAATGCCTCAGTGGGTTTTCACAGATATCACGCATCGAGTAGAATCCCAGTAATTTGGCTGAAGATCGGCTGGAAGTGACAAGTCCCTCAGGCTAACTAATTTGATACAGACTCTGTTGGAATTTGTTTCCGAATACAAGAATTATCAAGTGATTTGCTCAGCGACTTTCTCCACCATCTCAGGTTTCTCCTGGTGACTGTGTGTTAAGTGATGGATCTGTAGTTTGAACCCTGTGTAGTTTATCACTTATTTTGGTCTGCCTGCCAACAATGAGAAGTGACCGTTTTGGGTCTCCCGTGTTCTGGAAAATTTTAACCAGCGCTGGTATGAATGGTCAGAACAAGGTGAGGATAAGTGCTGGGTTCAAAGACAATTCCCATGCGCCTTCATACTGACAGATCCCGTGGGTAGAGGGGTATTTTCCTGAGGCCAAGTGTTCACAAGCCAGCAGTATGTGATTCAGATATAAACTATGCCAATTTTCAGACGTTCCTACCACTGTATGATCTTCATAAACCAACAATGGTTAACCCTGACACTGCTGAACCATTTTAATTTATTTTTTCTTCATCCCTTTTCTCCTGTACTTGCACCCACAGTTAAAGTGAGGACCTGGGCTGTGTGCAGCTCTATGAGCCCCAGCTGTATCCTAGTCCCTGGGAGGGTTGGTAGGTAGTTTTGGCTATGGCAGGTAGGACAGATTATTGCAGCAGAGCTCAATCACTCCCTGCCCTGATTTCAAAGCCAGCCTGCAAATGACCACTGCACACCCAACTCTTTTGACCCTTCAAAAGGGCTTGTGTCAAATTTGGAAAAAATCTTGCACAGATTCGTCAAGTGGCAGCCAGACATAGTCACACTCACTGAATCATATTGAACAGACCAATGTCCCAGTCACTACCTTTACCCTCACAGGGAATGTCCTGTTCCACTGGCAAGACAGACCCTTTGCAGCAGTGACACAGCGGTTTCCAGTTGGCAGGAGACCTCAGCATTGACTCCAGACTCCTTGAGGTCTCATGGTTTTAGATCAAACATGGTCTAGGAAACTTTCCACCGATTACCACTTACTGCCCGCTTAATTGAATTGGTGCTCCTCAGGTTGACCAACACATGGAAAGAGCATTGAGGGTGACCTAGTGAACTTTGGGTGAGAAACTTCAGTGTTCATGAACAAGAGCAGATCAGTAGCCAAGAACATAGTTGCTGGTCAGGTTCTGGGGCAGGTAATTAGAGGACCAACAATATGGAAAAACCTACTTGATCTTGACCTCACCAAACTACCTGTGCAGATACATCTGCCCATGACAGAATCAGTAGGAGTGATGACTGGACAGTAGTTGTGGAAACAAAACTCCACCTTTATATTGAGGATACTCTCCATCGTCCTGTCTGGCTCTACCACCAACTCAAAACTGGGCATCCATGAGGTGCTGTGGGCCATCAGTTGTGGTAGAATAGTATTCAATCACAATCAGCAACCTCACAGTTACAATATATTCCCCACTCGACCATTACGATCGAGCCGGGGATTATGGAGTCATGGAGTTTTTAACAGCACAGTAAAGTCCTGTCGGCCCATTGTATCTATGCCAGTCATCAAACATCCATTTACTCAATTCCCATTTTCCAGCACTTAGCCCAAAGGTCTGTATGCTTTGATATTTTAGGTGTTCATCTAAACAGTCCTTCATTATCTGAAGGATTCCCACCTTTACTACTTTTCCTGCAGAGAGTTCCATACACCCGCAACTCTCTGGTTGAAAAAAAAATCCTTAAATCCCCTGTAAACTTCCTGCTCTTTTCCATAAAACTATGTCTCATGGTTATTGACCCTTCTACTAATGGGAAAGGTTTCTCCTACCCTGTCTATGCTCTTCATAAATTTGTACATCTCACTCCGATACACCGCCATCCCCCTGCCTGCCCCCTCCCCATCGCCCTGCAACCCCACTCAGCCTTCTCTGCTCTAAGGAAAATAAACCCAGCCTACTTAACCTCCTTCTATAGCTGAATTGCTCTAGCCCAGGCAACAGCCTGTTGAACCTCCTTTGCACCCTCTCCAGTGCAAGCATGTCCCTCCTACAGCTGCCTTACCCAACAGCGCTGTGGATGTACCTACACTACGTGGGTTGCAGTTATTCAAGGCAGCAGGCAATTACAAATGGGCACTCAGTTCTAACCCAGGCAGTGAAACTCACACCCCAAGAACAAATATTAGAGAAGGACATTCTGTGAGGACCAACTGAACAGTGGTTATCAACAAGGACCTGAGCCAATGCTTCCCTTTCCAGCTCAGGCCAGGGATGCAATGGCATTATCTCTAATTACATGCTCCCTATATGGCAGATTCCTTGTTGATTGGATATTGGACTTATCCAACCACCTCAAAACACATAGAACCAGAGGGCAAGGAATACTGATCCTGAAGGACCGACCCCACAGAAAGAATTCATTGTCTCTTAAGTCCTATGTAACTTAGCACACATCTGTTTCATCCTTTATCTCAAGTTCCCATTCACACATTCCAATTATGAATAACTGTTGTATGTAATGTTTGAAACTAGTTTTTCCTTCCTATAATTCATAACTGAGACCTTGCAAGTCTAAAGCTGGACATATAAGAATATAGAGACTATTTAACCATAGATGGCATCATAGTTGAATCTGAATTACATTACACTCTGTTTCCACAAGTCCAAGATTCAATACTGATTGGGAGCTGAAAACCTTGGTGAATATCAGGGGCAAAACCCCGAGAAAATGAATGGGAATAAGAACTGTGAATAGTAACTAAGAGCAGGAACACTAGATTGAAATCAAACATGGAAGCTATTGTTAAAGATGAGGAGACGTAATCATGAATAGTGAGTCGGAGCAGAAAGACTGGGTGAAAGACCAAAAGCAGGACCTGGGGATAGTGACTAGGAGCGGAAACCCTGGATAAAATCTGCGACCTTGAAACGATGGAGTAAAATGAGCTGAATGAGCTGAATGGGCTAAAATTGGAGATGCAAAACATCAAAGTAGGAGAAAGTGAAAAGTAGTTGGAGATATAGATGAGGATTCTGAAAAGACAGGATGGAGAGGTGTGAAGCATGTTTGAGTTGAAAAGGGAAAAGAGGAGGGGAAAATTATTTTGAAAATCATCAAGAGGGGAGCATGAGTGGAGAGAGGAGGACAGAGCTGCAGGGGGAAGGTGTAAGGGTGAGTGGGCTGGAGAGGGGTAGATAGAGATAGCGAGTGAGAAGCAGAGAAACAGGAATGGATGAAAAAGGGGAACAATGATGTTCAAAGCTCTCATCATAACACACAAGAGAAAAGCAGTTTCTGAAGAGATGACTCCCCAGTGTATCAGACTGCATCAAATTTTATCTTGGTCCAACTGGCTACTCTCAATTAGAAGCAGGATCATTGGCCCTCTGACCCTCATTAAGAGAGACTAAGTCAGGGCAAATTATAGATACAGAAGTGATACTTAACCATTATTCATAGAATACACAAGTGAATACTGGTGTGTTCAGGTTTGTGAGTGGTTGCACCAGATGGAGTGCATAATATCACATACAACAAAGTGATCAACCTGGGTGATCACCTCCGTAAAACATAAATGAGAAAAGGAAGACGTGATGCGAGATTTTCTGATAGGATGTCTTCTAACAGAGATAAGATGGCAAAACAAAATAAAAGACTGCAGTTACTGGAGATCTGAAATTAAAAAAAACTGGAATTATTCAGTTCTGAGGAAGGATCACCGGACCCGAAACGTTAACTCTGTTTTCTCCTTCACAGATGCTGCCAGACCTGCTGAGCTTTTCCAGCAGCTTTGTTTTTGTTCCTGGAATTATTCAGTAGGTCAGGCAGTAACTATGGGAAAAAGCAAAGTCAATATTTCAGTTTGACAACCTTTCATCAGATGACAATGAAATTGTGTTGTATTATATTCTTCAGTGTGCAGAAATTTGTTCCTCCACGTTACTGAGTAATGATGCGACAAATAAATGCAAGGCAATGATCGTGCGGTGACATTATACCTCCAAGTTCTCCTTTCTCTACACCTCCTTCACAATCTTGGCCCAAGGTCTTTGGACCGTGAGAGCGGTTTAAGGTTCACAAGTCTACTTCCAACATAATTGCACACCCAATGGTTATGTATGATCTTCTGCCGAAAACAGATGCAAGACATTTAGATGTTAAAAATAGAGAGAATGGTGAAACATGTACCCTTGTGGCCATTAATCTGTTATGATATTGTATTCATGTAGTTTCTGTTGGCAGTGTTCTTCAAGTGCACACCTTTCAACATTTATTGCGCCATTTTCATCTTAGCGCCATAATATGAACAGAATAATAGCGGGAGAACCTCTTTTCACAGAATCACCAGTGATTCATCCCACAAGACCCATCCATTGTGATTTTCAAGCCAGCCTTGATTTAAATGGTTAGCACTCCCTCGTGAAATAGTTGGAAGCCTTAAATACATCTGAATGACTGTGTATTTCAAGAATCCTTTGGCTTTCCTGATTATTGCTCTACAGCAGTTGAATACTGAGCATTGAGCCTATAAACATTGCTCATCTCTTTCATAGTCCTTCCAGAGGAATTTCAACACCATTTAAAAAGCTCTTAATTTACCAATACACTATGGTGGAGGTAAATCTCACCAAACAAAGAACACAAATTTGTTACAATTGCCTAAGTGTAAGACACATTTTGTACTAGTGGTGACATACCCCTTGGCCACTACTCTTGAGAAATGAAATTCACAATATTACTGTGTTTTTATTTGAACACTTTTCGTGCAAATATTCTGCCAACCATGCTAAAATTACACTCATGAGAATTTTACATCTTATTTATGCATTATACAGCCTTATTCATAGCGTAAAATAGTATTCTGCAGCTAACTAGTTAGCGTCCAAGAAGTTAATCGAATTTTATAAATAGTTTTGTGCCTTATGGAGTGACTAAATTACCACATTAGTAACTTGAGCTATCCATTCTTTAATTCATTAAACCTATCAATGTAAACTAATAGAACTGCATCAAATTAAGTGAGGCTAGTTACAGTTTTTTAACGTGCAATTGTTCCTTGTGACATAAATAATTCCTAGGTGTTATTTCTTCATGAGATTCTGTGTATTCCTAGTTTACAGGTAAAATGTATCAAAGGCTACAACATTGATTGCTCTTTCAGAGGGAATTTCACTTGAAACATGTAATTTAATTAACTGCTGAAGTTTCTGTTAATCAGTGGAAATTAGAGTATTTTGCAGCTGCAGTGAAAGTTGTAGTGCTGAGAATCTCAATTATCATCACACTCACAATTTTTTTTCAGTTCTTTGAAGTGACATTTATGTTGTCCTATGAAGTTAGGGTGGTGGTAACTTCTGAAAGTTACCTATCCTACCCTGTGCCTTCCTGTGCTACATTAGATCCCACCCTTTTACTTGAAGTTGCCCCCCTCCACAGTTATCGTCCTCTCTCAGAGTAACGTCTTCAGTCTTCACCCTTAAGATCCCCACTTGCCCTGACGCAGCATGAATTGCCTTCTGATAACTTCCCCCCCCCACTGCCGCTTAATGTTTACTGCCTAAACCCCCCAGGACTGACCTTGGCCCACCCTCTGGAATGACTCATGACAACAGTCCTGACTAAGCATGGGCCAGATCCCTGACTGATGTCTCTACAGTTGCCCAACTGCTTAGTTGTAATTCCTGGGTTGGTCGGACTTTACCTACATGACTGACTGTGTCCCAATCCCCAGATTGGAAGGACATGGATCCCCAGACCTAGACAGCACCCAGCACCTGCATGATCGTAGCCAATCCTTTTGGTTGATCAGATGATACCCTTGACTGAGTGTGGTGCACCCCCTGACTGACCATAAACTCCTTCACTCAAATAAGGACAGCTCCCCTTAGACTTTCAGACAATGGCAATTTGGCTGAAGCGCATTCAGCATGTTTCTATGAAAGCACATGCTGCAGGTGTAACATTGATTGATAAGGCACAGTGCCATCTCCCAATATGTCCACACACCTTCACTGTTCAGTATTGGCAACCGTGACAAATTACCTGGCTTTCTGCTGCTCTGCAAAGTAAGCCAAGGCAAGGATACTCTGAGCCTGAATAAATTGGAAATGTGCTAAAAGGCAAGGCAAGACAGAGATGCTGTGGGCATTCAAGTTAATGCAAAGCGAGTGAGTACTAAACAAACAAGTTAAGACCCAGAAAATGCATCTTATGTAGATGTATGAGATGGGTGTATGGCCCTGCACAGAAAGTGACCCAACAGGAACATTGCAATGTAAGATATTGCTGAGGTCCAAGGTGCAGTAAGGAAGTGCTGAAGTGTATTCTGATTATGTCCAAACTCAGGCATAATGTTGTGGTGAGGCTGGTTCTTGGCCAGTGTCAACTTTCATGGATGAAGAGTGGAGGTGGTTGCTGTCCATGGTGTGTGTCGAAATGTTGCTGAACAAAGGTGAACATTGAGGCCTGGAAAAGCATCTAGTGAGGTCCATTTGCCTGGTAACAGCTCTGACTTTCTGTTTGGGAATTGACACCATCTAGTTTCTCATCACTGCCTATAATCGTGCAATGCATAGAAATGAGGTGAGAATAGCTAATAATGACATGCAGATGTATGGAAAGGATGTCTGTGACTCTTATTAGTAAAATGTTCATCTTGTTGTTGAAACCAGAAGAGAAAATTAGATTCTTTTTCTCAATGTCAAGAATCTAAATCTTTATTCTCATTGATTTCTTCCAAACTTTTCATTTTTGCCCAGACCTCTCATGGGCTGGGACAATTCCACCCATTGTCTTTGGTGATTCAAAGCTAGAGTTGGAACAGGCTATCAGATCTAGGAAGCAGTCAGGTGGAGATTCAGACTTGGGTACAGCAAATGTGTGTAAAGAATGGCCTCCTCGTCATTAACATTATATTCTTTCTGCCAAACTGGAACAAACCATTCGGGATGCACTAGAACCTAATTGATGACATATTGTCAGAAGGAAGCACAGGCAGGATGTCAGAGCGGCCAAAATCATGTGTGGAACAGATTGATATACTAACCACTGTCTCAAAGTTCAATGTCCATATTTAGTCCCAGGAGGAAATGAGTCAATGAGAGAATCAACATCTCAAGACGCAAAGATTATCCACAGTCTGCAGGCTTCTGGGAACTCTCCTCCCCTTGGCCAGGAGAGATCAGCAGAACAGCTGACAATATTCTGAATTGGTCCTCAATCATCAACGATGAGGGAAGTGTCGTTTGACCTAAATTGGTGTCAAAAGGTGTAGAGCTGGATGAACACAGCAGGCCAAGCAGCATCAGAGGAGCAGGAAGGCTGACATTTCGGGCCGAGACCCTTCTTCAGAAATGGGGGAGGGGATGGGGGTTCTGAAATAAATAGGGACAGAGGGGAAGGCAGATAGAAGATTGATAGGGGAGAAGATAGGTGGAGAGGAAACAGACAGGTCAAAGAGGCGGGGATGGGGCCAGTAAAGGTGAGTGTAGGTGGGGAGGTAGCGAGGAGATAGGTCAGTCCAGGGAGAATGGACATGTCAAGGGGGTGGGCTGAGGTTAGTAGGTAGGAGATGGGGGTGGGGCTTGAGGTGGGAGGAAGGACAGGTTAGGGCGGCAGGGACGAGCTGGGCTGGTTTTGGGATGCGGTAGGGGGAGGGAACAATCCCTCTTCCGTACCTACACTGGCCCTAAACCCCACCTCTTCCTCCATTACATTGATGACTGTATCGGCGCCGCCTCATGCTCCCACGAGGAGCTCGAACAGTTCATCTACTTCACCAACACCTTCCACCCCAACATTAAGTTCACCTGGACCATCTCTAATACCTCTCTCTTCTTCCTGGCCCTCTCTGTCTCCATCTCCGGCAACCACCTAGAAACCGATATCCATTTCAAGCTCACCGACTCCCACAGCTACCTAGAATACACCTCCTCCCACCCACCTTCCTGCAAAAATGCCATCCCCTATTCCCAATTCCTTCGCTTCCGCCGCATCTGCTCCCAGGATGAGGCATTCCACTCCCGTACATCTCAGATGTCCTCGTTTTTCAAGGACCGCATCATCCCCCCCTCAGTGGTGGACAACGCCCTCGACTGTGTCTCCCGCATTTCCCGCAACTCATCCCTCACACCCCCTCCCCGCAATAACAACCAAAACAGAATCCACCTCATCCTCACGTACCACCCCACCAACCTCCGGATCCAACGCATCATCCTCCGACACTTCCGCCACCTGCAATCCGACCCCACCACCAAAGACATTTTTCCCTCCCCACCCTTATCTGCTTTCCAGAGGGACCACTCTCTCCTTGACTCCCTTGTCCGCTCCACACTCCCCTCCTGCCCCACCACACCCGGCACTTTTCCCTGCAACTACAGGAAGTGCTATAACTGCCCCTACACCTCCTCCCTCACCCCCATCCCAGGCCCCAAGAAGACTTTCCACATCAGGCAGATGTTCACCTGCACATCTGCCAATGTGGTATACTGCATCCGCTGTTCCCGTTGTGGCTTCCTCTACATCAGGGAAACCAAGCAGAGACTTGTGGACTGCTTTGCAGAACACCTACGCTCAGTTCACACTAAACAACTGCGCCTCCCAGTCGTGAACCATTTCAACTCCCCCTCCCATTCCTCAGACAACATGTCCATCCTGGGCCTCCTGCAGTGCCACAGCGATGCTACCCGAAGGTTGCAGGAACGGCAAATCATATTCCGCTTGGGAACCCTGCAGCCCAATGGTATCAATGTGGGCTTCACAAGCTTCAAAATTTCCCCTCCCCCTACCGCATCCCAAAACCAGCCCAGCTCGTCCCCGCCTCCCTGACCTGTTCTTCCTCCCACCTATCCCCTCCTCCCACTTCAAGCCCCATCCCCATCTCCTACCTACTAACCTCATCCCACTCCTTGACCTGTCCATCCTCCCTGGACTGACCTACCTCCTCGCTACCTCCCCACCTACACCCACCTTTACTGGCTCCATCCCCGCCTCTTTGACCTGTCTGTCTCCTCTCCACCTTTCTTCTCCTCTATCCATCTTCTATCCGCCTCCCCCTCTGTCCCTATTTATTTCAGAACCCCCTTCCCCTCCCCCATTTCTGAAGAAGGGTCTAGGCCCGAAACATCAGCCTTCCTGCTCCTCTGATGCTGCTTGGCCTGCTGTGTTCATCCAGCTCTACACCTTGTTATCTCAGATTCTCCAGCATCTGCAGTTCCTACTATCTCTCAAAATGTTACTTACTCGTACCCCCAACAAAGCTGGAATCAAGACAGCAATTAGTCTCCTGTTGAGCCACAGTACGCTCGGATCAGATGCAGTGCCAGGTGAAATTTACAAGACAGGAGGCACAGTACAGTCGGTTCTGCTGTAACATGTGTTCCGTCAATGCGAATTGGCTGTAGCGCAGTTGGCGAACAGGGGAACGCTATTTCTAAAACATGAACTTGTGTTGGCCATAACGCAATTCCATCGGCGTGCAGGGGAGTGCGTGTCGACATCACATGACTGTTTCACGGGCTTTGTCATGAATATGTATAATGTTCGCACCGAAAGAGTCTCTGCGCCAGCATCATGTGATTATTTCACTGGCTTTGTTGTGAAGTGCTTTGTGTGAGAGGCACAGTACAACCTCCTCAGCCATCAAGTCGTCTTGACATTTTTTCAAGGTAAAGTGTTAAATTTACTTTCATTTCATTATTAGATATGAATTAAAGATTTATTCAAACTGTGCTATCCTTGGTAACAAGCATGGAGCTGGATGAACACAGCAGGTCAAGCAGCATCATAGGAGCAGGAAAACTTGAC
>JAHRHZ010000268.1:3024407-3054894 GCA_024137785.1 Ginglymostoma cirratum
GTTTTTCCTCTCACCCCAAGCCACACCCCCATCTCCTATCTACTAACATCATCCCGCCCCCTTGACCTGTCCATCCTCCCTGGACTGACCTATCTCCTCCCTACCCCCCCTACCTACACTCACCTTTACTGGCTCCATCCCCGCCTCTTCGACTTGTCTGCCTCCTCTCCACCTATCCTCTCCTCTATCCATCCTCTATCCACCTCCCCCTCTCTCCCTATTTATTTCAGAACCCTCTTCCCCTCTCCCATTTCTGATCAAGGGTCTAGGCCCGAAACGTCAAGTTTTCCTGCTCCTATGATGCTGCTTGACCTGCTGTGTTCATCCAGCCCCATGCTTGTTATCTCGGATTCTTCAGCATCTGCAGTACCTTTTATCTCTTGTACTATCCTTGGTGTTAGATTTTTGAGTGATTTTGAGTGATTTTTTGTGGTGGCCTACACCTAGCCCTGCTTTTCCCATAGGCCCCATTATTTCTATAGGGCGATTTTCTATAATGCGATGTTGTGCAGTCACGCAACTCTTGCGTTATAGCAGAACCGACTGTATTGGCAAACTCACCAAACTATTCCGGGTAATGGGACCAGAAAGTAAATCCTCAAGAATTCAAAGGTGCACCAATTGCCCAAATAACAAAGGGGAATTGTCAAGCTTCTGACAACCACCGAGGAATCCCCTTACTGTGAATTGCTGGCAAAGTTCTCACAAGTCCTGCCAAACTATATTCTTACGCTATCCCTTATCCTACATGTCATTAGTAACTAGAAAGCTATCAATCTCTGTCTTGAACTTATTTGATGACTGAGCCTCCTCTCGGGTAGTGAGTAAAAAAATTTCTTCTTCTCAGTTCTAAATGGCTTGCCTTTTATTCTTAGACTGTGTCCTCAATTCTAAACCCCACATGCAGGGGAAACATCTTTCTGCATCTCAGGTCTATCCCTTTAAGAATTTTATCAGTTTCTATGAGATTGTTATTCATTCTTTCAAACTCCAAAGAATACAGGATATTTCCTTAGCCTGTCCTCACAGGACAGTCCTGCCATCTGAGGAAACAGTCTCGTGAACCTCCATTGTGCTTTCTCTATGTCAAATATATCCTTCCTTAGGCAAGGGTACTAATGCACACAATGTTCTAGGTGTGTTCTTATCAGTGTTCTACACAATTGAAGCAAGACTTCTTTGCTCCAGTACTCAAATCCTCTTGCAATAAAGAATAATATACTATTTGACTTCCAAATTGCTTGATGCATATGCAGGGCAACTTCCAATGACTTCTGAACAAGATTTCCCTTTGGAAATCTGCAATTTCCAATCAGTCACCGTTCAAGAAATGCTCTGCACGTTTGTTCCTCCTACCAAAATGGGTAGCCCGATACCTATCCAAATTATCTTCCATTTTCCATGCTCTTGCTCACCTATTCAGGCCGTCTAAATCACCTTGAAACCTGTTTGCATCCTGCTTACAACTCACATTCCTACCATGTTTTGCATCATTTGCAAATATGGAAATATTACCATTGGTCCCTACATCAAAGACATTGGTATAGACAGTGACCAACTGGGGTCCAAAGACTGATCCTTGCAATGTCCCACTGGCGACAGCCTACTAATCTGAAGATGACCCACTTATTTCTACTTTGTAAATGCCTGTTAATCAATTCTCAATGAATGCTAGTACGTTATTCCCCATCCCATGCACCTTAAAATTTGTTCCCTAACTTCTCGGGACTTTGTCCAAATGTTTTAAGGAGATAACTGAAGAGATAATGGAAGCATTAGTGGTGATCTTTCAGGAATTGCTCGAGTCAGGGAGGGTCCCAGAGGACTGGAAAATCGCTAACATGACACCTGGCCTGGATAGAGTGAATGTCGGGAAGATGTTTCCATTGGCTGGAGAGGCTAGGACCCAAGGGCACAGCCTCAGACTAAAGGGAAGACATTTTAGAATGGAGATAAGGAGAAACTTATTCAGCCAGAGAGTGGTGAATCTATGGAATTCACTGCCACAGAAGGCTGTGGAGGTCACGTCATTGAGTATATTTAAGACGGAGATAGATAGGTCCTTGATTGTCAAGGAGATCAAGGGTTACGGGGAGAAAGTGGGTGAATGGGGTTGAGGAACTTATCAGCCATGATTGAATGGTGGAGTAGACTCAATGGGCTGAATGGCCTAATTTCTGCTCCTGTGTCTTATGGTCCTATGGTCTAAAATTCAAATACACCACATCAGCAAGTTCCCCCTATTGACTCTGCCAATAACATCTTCAAGAACTCTTATCTGGTTTATCAAATGTGATTTTTTTGTTAATATATCTGCACTGTCCAAGTAGTCACTTATTTTCTAAGCATCCAGTAATTGCATTCTTTTTGCCATAATAATTTCCCTCAGGCTACAGGTCTGTCGTTCTCTGTTTCCTTTTTACCTCCTTTCTTAAACAATGAGATTACATTTTCAGCCATCCAATCTGTACAGCTAATAGAATTTTGAAAGATGATCATCAATGGAATCATAATCTCTGAGCTGTGTCTTTCACCACTCTGGGGTGAAGGTCATCTGGTCTGGGGAATTTTCCACCTTCATTGCCATTAATTTTGACAAAAGTATTTCTTTTACTAATAGTGATTTATTTCAGCTGTGCACTCTCACTGGAAACTTGGATCTTAATTACTTCAAGAAAATCTCTTGTGTCTTCTTCTATGCAGAAAGTCACAATTTAGTTGCTTTGCCAGTTCCCTACTTCCTATTCTGAATTCTCCTGTCTCTGCCTTTAATGGACCCACACTTGTCATTGCTAATCTTTTCTTTAGTACGTACCATTAGAAGCATTTACAATCCATTTTTTAGGTTCCTTGTTATTTTACAGTCATTTCTTTCATTATTAATTTATTGGTCTTCTTTTGCTTAATTCTAAAATTCTCTTAAACCTCAGCCAGATAATTTCATGACAACATTATATACCTCCAACTTTGATCTAGTACCAATGCTAACTTCCCTTGTTAGTCACGGCTTTCTCACTTTCCCTTTTGTATATTGCCTTGCTTTCTGAAGCATTGGTGTAAGTGAAAGTGGTATCCACATTAGATATTAAACACTTCGCAAATTCTCTTCAATTTGATGAGACTGCAAGACAAAATCAAAGTTCATGAAGCTGTGGTTTGCGATTTCCAATTTACAGTGAACTGTGCTCTGCATGCTTGTTCAGCACAGGCAATGTAACAGCATGGATTGCTTCTTATCTAATGGAATAATCTTCATCTCACCTTCAGAATAAAAACATCGGAACCTATGTAGCAACCTGTTCCCAAAAAAAGCAGAACCAGAAACTAATTATTACAAAGGTCAAAGTCTTGATACAGTTGACAAATTTACCTACCATGGCAGCAGCCTCTTCATACAATCCCTTCATACAGGCAGCACGGTGACTCAGTAGTTGGCAGTACTGCCTCACAGCACCAGGGGCCTGGGTTTGATTCCACCCTTGGGCCACTGTCTGTGTGGTCTTTGCACATTCTCCCTGTGTCTGCATGGGGTCTTCCTCCTGATGCTCCAGTTTCCTCCCACATTCCAAAGATGTGCAGGCTAGGTTAATTGGCCATGCCAAATTGCCCATAGTGTTCAGGGGTGTGTAGATTAGGTGGGTTATAGGGGGATGGGTCTGGGTCGGATGCTCTGAGGGTCAGTGTGGATTTGTTGGGTCGAAGGCCCTGTTCCCAAACTGTAGGGATTCTAAGACATGATGGAGGGTGTAGCTGAAGGATTTCAACATTACCTTTGACAAACAGATGGAACCCATCACTCCCCTTCTACCAGCTCACACTATGCAGCAGTCTTTCATTAGCAAAGGCACCACTTCCTGATGAACAGAACAATGTTGCACTGGACATTTGCAAGTCCACAGACTCAAGCATCGCTTGCACACCAACAGCGCGTATGTCCAACGTGCAACAGATTGTATTGTGCTCAAATTGGCTTGATTAGCTGTCTTCAAAGAAATTTCAGTTGAATCTTAATCGATGAACTCTATTTAATGTCATGGTCACATTCAGCTATAAATGGCAAACAATTACTAATTACCAATGTGCACCCAAATGTCCAGATACATTTTGTAGAAAATAATATATAAACAGAAAATTGTGGTTTCCTGTTCTATAAATTGTACCATAAATGTTAAATTTACTTTGCTTGTGTGCTTATCATTCAAAAATCAGCGATGTAAAAAGTATATATGACATACCAAGACACTCTATAGGGAGAGGCTGAATAGGCTGGGGCTATTTTCCCTGGAGGCTGAGGGGTCAATTTGTAGACGTTTATAAAATCATGAGAAGCATGGATAGGTTGAATAGCCGAGGTCTTTTTTCTAGGGTAGGGGAGTCCAAAACTAGAGGGCATAGGTTTAATGTGAGAGGGGAAAGATATAAAAGGGACCTGAGGGGCAACTTTTTCAGGTGGTGGTGCATGTATGGAATGAATGGCCAGAGGAAGTGGTAGAGGCTGGTACAATTACAAAATCTGGATGGGCACATGAATAGGAAGGGTTTAGAGGGTCATGGACAAAATGCTGGCAAATGGGACTAGATTAATTTAGGATATATGATCGGCATGGATGAGTTGGACCAAAAAGTCTGTTTCCATGCTGTATGGCCCAATGATTGTATGACATCCTTCAACAAATGAAGTGATTCCCGGATCTTCCTTGGGATAACAGCATTGCCTCTGGTTACAAAATGTATAGATTGAAGCCTTCTGTTGGAGGCAGCTATGTACCTTTTAGCGTTCTGTAAACTAAATGGTTTCATCTGTTGTGCCAGATATACTTGGCAACTCTGGCTAGACATATTCTCAAAGGTACCATTCCAACTGCCTCCCTACACCCACTTCTGCCATTTGTCATCTTACATGTCCATCCTAAACCAATTGGAAAAGAAAATGTCCTTGCTATTTAATTTGATAATTCAAATGTTTTATTCCATCTTTGGTATTTTTAAAACTTAACAAACACAATGTTCAAAGGCCTGACAAATTTCTTAGAATTTTTTGAGGTGCAGCAAACAGGATATGTAAAAGAGAAACAGTGGACTGAGTATATTGATATTTCCAGAAGGTATTTCATAAGGTACCATGCATTAGGCTACTTAATAAGATATGAACTGATGCTGTTGTTTGCAGAATAATAGCAAAGATAGAGGATTGGCTAACTAATAGAAGACAGAGCATTGGGATAAGAGGGACCTTTTGAGGTTGTCAATCTGTAACTAGCGGAGTGCCACAGGGATCAGTCATTTACAATATATATCAATTATGTGAATGAGGAAAGTTACTAAAGATACATAGGAAAGTAAGTGGTGAGGATGACACAAAGCGTCTGCAGTGGAATATGGATAGGTTAAGTGAGTGGGCAAACAATTGACAGATGGAATACAATGTGGAAAACGTGAGTGCAAAGACCGTAACATTTTATTTTTCTGTATTGTTAATCGTAGACTGAAACGTGAACTGTTTTAAAAACCAAAGATGGCTAGATGATTCCTGCATGTTTTGAAAGCAAGTAGCCTGACACTCACTGCAAGCATTGTTTATACAGCTGCTTGTGAACCAGTAGACAAACTGGAGTGAAGCGTTGTATCCAAATGGAGCTTTGGTTGGCAATAAGTTATGCTTTGGTTTGTAGACTAGTTATCAGTGACAAAGACTCCTGCCTCCCAACAACCATGTGGCCAGTTCTCAGGTAAATGAAGATCTTGGAGCTGTGAATGAGGTACAGAAAAGTCTTGGGATCACCACCAGCTGAGGAACTCTTTCTCTGTTCGCTGCAGTAAACCACTTTAAGGCTGAAGAAAACCAGTTTGTTTTTCACTCAGCAGTTGCTGTAAGAAGAGATCATTTATAAGTGAACCAGACATCCTGTGCCTCTTGCAAACTAGTGGAAGCATCTGGAAAAGGACAACTGAGAAACAGCATTTCAACCAGTACAAAAATCATGAGGATCACTTCAGCAACCCTTGTGAACATTAGCAAATGACTTCTTTCCTAGTTTCCCTAATCCAATACACAAGCTTTTCCTGTCTATATCTGCATAAGAGGGAGTTCATATTGTGATTAGAGTTTTCATTTATAGAGTTATATGTTGACAGCTCATAATTGTTTATGTGTAGTTTGAGTCGAATTGCTTGTTATCAACGGAAACCCAGTCCATGCTTTCTGGCAACAAATGACAGATAATTTCGAGAAGCTTGAATACTTTTTAAAAATCTTTAACTTTGATGACGACTTTGGAAAAAGCAGGGCTTGATTTTCAATGTACTACTCCCTGTGACGCATAGCTATGCACTTTGACCAGAAGAATAGAAGAGGTGAATATTATTCAAATAGAGGATGACGATAGAAAGCTAGAGCACAGATGAGTATGGTAGCCCTTGTGTATCAATTACAAAAAGATAACTTCCAAGGAGTTTAAAGGGAAAGCAGATCGGGAATGGCCTACTCCTGCTCCTGCATCTTATGGTTTTACTTTTTTCAAAATGCTGCAATGAATTTTATCAAGACTGGCATGTAGCTGCATCCAAGACATTAATCTTTAAATTCTGGAGTATCCAAGACAATTCTGGAGCCCTGTACCATGGCAATATTGACAATACTTCTTTACAAGGATCTTTTCCAAGCCATGGGAATGTATAACGGTCAGATAATCTTTGAACAGTGGCTTTAAATCTGCACCATGTAAACCAAACCAGTTTCAAGAAGCAACCTATGCTTGGAATGAAGTGGTACATCAGTTTATTTTGTAACCATTAACACATGATGACCTGGATTAAGCAATGGTGACAAATAAACTACGATACGAGGTGCTTGCTCTAAACATCTGGGATAGTAGTTTTCGAAAATAGTAACAGGAGTATTTGGTTAACCCTTAATAATCTCCCTAAGTTGCCTATCAAACTATTCAGTGAAGGGCAATTAGAGACAAGAAATAAATACTGTCCTCACCATCAATGTCTGTATTATATCAATGAGTAAAAAATTAAGCCATCAATTTCTGGAAAACTTGCTGGGAGATTTCATTCCAGTGTGTAACCTCATGAAAGGCTTGGATAAAGTGGATAAGTAAGAAATATTTCATTTAGTAGAATGAAAGGATTTCTGCCGGGTGCTCTGCTTTCTTCCCACAGTCCAATCGTGTGCAGGTTAGATGGTTGGCCGCATTAAATTGCCACGTAGTGTCCAGGGATGTACAGGCTAGATGGATTCGCAATGGGACATGCAGGGTTACAGGGTTAGGGTCTGGCTGAGATGCTGGATGGAGATTCGTTGAAGATTTGATGGGTCGATCAGCCTCTATCTGCACTGTAGGGACTCCATGATTCTGTGACAATAACAGGGGAGACAAGAGTCAAAGATATTGGTGGAAGATAGAGAGGAGTTGAAAGAGTAACTTTTTAATTTAGACAGTGCTGAGGGTCTGAAACTGCTAAGAAACACATGTCGCTATATTGTCATTAACCTGTTCAGAGATCCTACACTTCTGGAGCAGGTGAGACTTGAATCCAGGTCTAAAAAACATTTATCTATGCACTTGAAATGCCATAATCTCATAACAGAGATAGAATAAGGGCTGGGATATAGATCCTTTTCAGGTAGTACAGATGTGCTGGGGGGTGGGGTATATTTACAAACTTGTAACATAGGAGAACACTGCAATTTACCAGATGCTACCTAACAGAACCAGCAGCTGAGATATTTTTGGTGACTTGATAAATTCATAATTCAAAACCGTCTGGTCTGATCACAATGTGTTAACATCTGCACTGATGAGGCACAGTCAATGGCTGGTAGAACAGTGAAGTAGTGGCATATAACCAGAGCAGTTGGTGCAGTGGGATGTTGGCATGATCCAATATAAGTAAGGAAGCGCCTGCTGCCAAAAACAAGGCTACAGACTTGAAGGTAGACCTAAACTATGAGCTGAAGGTTGTAAACTTTATAAACATTTGACTTTTAAATTCCAGAATATTTTATGTTTGTAATATGATGGGGATTGGGCACGTTAATCATTTATTTAACATCCAATTTTCAATGGTAGTTCAGTCAAATGATCTTGGCTCGTTGCTCTGAACTTTACTGTAAGATCAAGATATTCTACAGATAGCCAGCATAACCCTTCCCTCCCTGAGTAACATGGTCTGGCTCTCAGAATCCGGCTGCCTGTTCCATTCCCTCGAATTACCAGAGAGGCATGTCAATGTTTGACATTTTTTTGCAACATCTTTCTTGTGTGAAAGTAAAACTTTATTAATCACTGGAATGAAAAGTATCATGCCGACATCCCACTGCACCAACTGCTCTGGTTATATGCCACTACTTCATTGTTCTATCAGCCATTGACTGTGCCTCATCAGTGCAGATGTTAACATATTGTGATCAGACCAGACGGTTTTGAATTATGAAAGTATCATCAGTGCCTTTGTATAAAGAACAACTTACAGCTCAGACTTACAGCTATTACTCTAAACAATATGCACCCAAGCAAAACAAACTCATCTGCCACATTAATGGTGAGTACTGCTGTTAAGCCATTGGATGGAATCTTGCAACTTCTGAAATGACATGGCAAAGGCGAGACAATGGTAAGGTTTGTTCAGAATGGAAAAGTGAAATTCTTGACATAGGATAACAAAATGTCTAATTTTCCACCCGATGGTTTAATAGCAAGATGAAAATGGCCTATAAAGTCAAAATACAAATTCTGGCCACAATCGTGACCATGCCATTTTGATCGCAAATTGATGTAGTCATTACTGTGGAGCGAAATAATAAACAGCAACCTTTAAAATGTCTCCTGCAGGTCACAGTTTTGCGAAAATAATCCACAGTCTCAAAGAACAAAGAACAGTATGGCACAGGACCAGTTCCTTCAGCCCTCCATGCCTGTGCTGACACATTTTGCCCATCCATATTAAAACTGTCTTCACTTATACCATCTGTACCCCTCTATTTCCTTTCTATTCATGTATTCATTCAGGGGCTTCTTGAATGATGCTATTATGTCTGCTCCCACCACCTCCTCTGGCAGCATGTTCCGGGAACTCACCACTCTTTACGTGAAAAACCTGCCTTGTACATCTCTTTTAAACTTGCCCCCCAACACTTTGAACCTATGTACCCTAGTAATTTACCCCTCCACCCTGGGAAAAAAGTCTCATACTTTCTATCTATGCCATTCACAATGTTATAAACTTCTATCAGATCGCCCCTCAATCCCCAGTGTTCCAGTGGAAAGATATCAGTCTATCCAAGCTTTCCTCACAGCTAAAATCCACCATACCAGGCAACATCCTGCTGAACCTTTTCTGTACCCTCTCCTTCTGGTAGCGTGGTGACCAGAACTGTACGCAGTATTCCAAGTGTAGCTTAACTAAAGCTCTCCAAAGCTGCAGTATAATTTTCCTTTTCCTTATATTCAAAGCCTCTTCCAATGAAGGCAAGCATGCCATAGGCCTTTTTTACTACCTTATCTACCTGCGCTGCCACCTTCAATGATCTGTGGACCTGCACTCCCAGATCTTTTTGCATATCAATATTCCAAAGGATTCCGCCATTCACTGTATAATTTCTACCTGTACTTCCTCATATTTGGGCAGATGAAACTCCATCTGCCATTTTTCTGCCCATGCCTCCAACTGATCTATATCCTGCTGTATCCTCTGACAATCCTCCTCACTATCCACCACTCCACCAATCTTTGTATCATCCGCAAACTTACTAATTAGATCAGCTACATTTTCCACCAAATCATTTATGTAGATCACGAACAGCAGAGGACCCAGCACTGATCCCTGTGGAGCACCAGTTAATCACAGCCCTCCATTCCAAGAAGCATCCTACCTGTCTTGTGTCTCCTATGACTAAGTCTCACTGATGGCACAAAGGCAGGGTCTGAATCTCCTCTCATCTGGAATTAGAAGTACATCAAACTTTATTTTAACCGGCACCTTAAATTACTGGCCCTCTCGATAAACTGGCAAAACAAAACCCTCAAATGCCATGACCTATTGCGATGTCCAAGTAGTTATGCTGTTAAGAGAGTGTAACTGTGATGTGTGTACCCCCCTGAATTACATTTCTAGCACTTAATGTGCAGTTTTACATTGATTTTAGGAAGTGTGTTGATATTTTTACATTGATTTTCTTGAGGGATATTGATGTCTTGAAGTTTGGCTTGGTCAATGTTTATTGTGGTTGTGCGTGCCTCTTGATTATCCGGAATATTTAATCGACTGACACACTCCTGGTCCCATAGGTGCTGGTTAATAAAATGTTTGCTGTATTTGTCACCTGTTTCTACATGCAGTGCTGCCTTCCTTGGAATGGGGGGTCATGGGGAAATCGGTTTCAGTAATCCTACTGAATGTGCACCCTCTTATTGTATTTGTATTGCATGCTTAGTGCTGCATAGATCAGAATAAGGTTACTATGTCTAAGGTCCATGTAAAGGAATTCCATGGCCCCTCTTCTTGGAGGCTCAATATCCCACTGTATTGGGAACAATGGGATACTGTCATTTGAGAGTGATGTGAATATTGATAGCTCACATTGCTGTTCTGATCTTCCCCACACAGGTTCATTAGAACCATGAGCAATTGATCAAGCCACGGCACAGATTCATCATTACTTTGGATGCTGGACAATGAAGCAGCAGAAAAATTGTAGAGAAACAAATATGCCAGAAAGCCCAGGACCAGCAGCAATATATAGCAGCTGCTGAACAGTCTACAAACTGAAGACGACAGGAAGTTCCCATTGGGAACACCCAGCATGGGTTCATGAAGGGTAGGTCATGTTTAACTAATTTGGTGGAATTCTTTGAGGGCATTACTTGCATGGTGGACAATGGGGGACCCGTGGATGTGGTGTATCTGGATTTCCAGAAGGCATTTGACAAGGTGCCACACCAAAGGCTGCTACATAAGATAAAGTTGCACGGTATTACAGGTAATATATTGGCATGGATAGAGGATTGGTTGACCAGTAGAAAGCAAAGAGTAGGGGTAAATGGGTGTTTTTTTGGTTGGCGGTCAGTGGCTAATGGTGTGCCGCAGGGATCAGTGTTGGGACCTCAATTGTTTAAATTTGCATAGATGATTTGGAGTTGGGGACTAAGTGTGGTATGTCAAAATTTGCAGATGACAATAAGGTGAGTGGTAGAGCAAAGTGTGCAGAAGACACTGAAAGTCTGAAGAGGGATATAGATAGTCTAAGTGAGTGGGCAAAGGTCTGGCAGATGGAGTACAATGTTGATAAGTGTGAGGTCATCCATTTTGGTAGGAATAACAGCAAAATGGACTATGTTTTAATGGTAAAAAGAATTGCAGCATGATGCTGTGCAGAGGGACTTGGGTGTCCTTGTGCATGAATCGCTGAAGGTGGGATTGCAGGTGCAGCAGGTGATTAAAAAGGCAAATGGGATTTTGTCTGCCATTGCTCGAGGGATGGAGTTTAAAAACAGGGAGGCTATGCTGCAGCTCTATAGGGTCCTTTTGAGGCCACACCTGGAGTACTGTGTGCAGTTTTGGTCTCCTTACTTGAGAAGAGATATACTAGCTCTGGAGGGGGTGCAAAGGAGATTCACTCGGTTGATTCCAGAGTTGAGAGGGTTGGATCATGAGGAGAGACTGGGTAGACTGGGATTATACTCATTGCAATTCAGAAGAATGAGTGGAGATCTTATACAAACATATAAGATTATGAAGGGAATAGATAAGGTGGGGGCAGGGAGGTTGTTTCTGCTAGCAGATGAAACTAGGACTAGAGAGCATCGCCTCAAAATAAAGGGAAGCAGATGTAGGACTGAGGTCAGGAGGAACTTCTTCACCCAAAGGGTTGTGAATCTGTGGAATTCCCTGCCCAGTGAAGTGGTTGAAGCTACCTCGCTGAATGTTTTTAAGGTAAGGTTAGATACCTTTTAGAAATTTAAAGGAATTAAGGGTTATGGTGAGTGGGCGGATAAGTGGAGCTGGTCTCAAAGGTCAGCCATGATCTTATTAAATGGCGGGGCAGGCTCGAGGGGCCAGATGGCCTACTCCTGCTCCTAGTTCTTATGAAGCATGAAGTACAGGAAGCCAAAGTCCATTGTGCTCGATGCCATTTCTTCCAGAGAAATAAAGCACACTGCAGCTGGTATCTCATTATCAAGACACCCTTTATTTTCATGTGGAGAGTCCTTGCCACTGATCCAGCTTCCTCAGAGCCAGCTGTTGGAGTAAACAGAACCTCTGACACTCCTGTTTATATCTGTCAGCCAGAGCTCCCTGATTGGATCAGATTACAGCTCCAATCAGGGAACTCATACTCTATGAAGTACATCCGGCTGACCTTGTTACAATCAGTGCAGCAGCCACAGACTGAGGGTGTCCCAGGACATTGTTACAGAGCTATGCCATCTGCTGGAGTAGAATTTGCAAACTGAAGGTGTGGGTTAAAGAACAGAAAATGCTGGAGAAACTCAGTAGGTCTGGCAGCATCTTTGGACATAGAAACAGTTAACATACCAAACCCAATATGACTCTTCCTCAGAACTGAACGGGGTTGTAAAATTATTGTTTTTATGTTATTAATGGAAGGATAGGAGGAGTGAGTGGTGACCCATTCTCTCCTTTTCTCATTTATCATTTGCATCACTTTTAGATCTCTACTGCTCCTTTACCACCATCAGGACCCATTTTGTCTTTTACTGTGGGCATGCTGAACATTTGTTCCACTCACTCCTGCTCCCTCCCTGTTCAATTCCAGCCTCAGATGACCATCTGTGTGGAGTTTGCATGTTCTCCCTGTGTCTGCATGGATTTCCCCTGGATGCTCCGGTTTCCTCCCACAGTCCAAAGATGTGCAGGTTAGGTGGATTGGCCATGCTAAGTTGCCCCATAGCATGAAGGCTAGGTGCGTTGAGCATGATACATGCAGGGTTATGAGAATAGGGTTGGGAGCTAGGTCTGGATGTGATGCTCTTCAGAGGTACGGTGCAGACTCAATGGGCCAAATAGTCTCTTTCTGCACTGTACGGATTGTATGAACTATTTGAAGGCTTGACAACATGTGATATTCCCACATCAAACAATGACAACATGTGATGCTTTGCTAAGCATTAGGGAAAGAATAGCACTCCAGCAGACATGGTATGATGCTAAAGGCAGGGAGTCTCGATCACTTCATTGTCACTACAGTTACAATTACAGTTGATCAGACAGTGATGTAAAGTGACAGCACGATTCCAAATGTAATCTTCTGTTGCCAATGATGAGTCAGCCTGTGCCACCATGTACCCTCATTATCCTTTTCCATTTCTCTCTCACTGTGTCCACTGTAAAGGCCTGTTGTGGTTGGCAGTGCCCAGTGTTTCATAGCTGGGCTTTGAATGTGGTGCTTGTGGCACCAATTCCAGAAAGTCCCAGCAAATTTGGGTACTTCCATCACTGACATGACAGCGAGAGTGGCACTGTGTTGCTGAGGTTTACTCATAATGAGGTGAATTCTGTGAGAGAACTGCCTGAAATGTATATTTAGCTGAGTATTGGTAAAATTTAGCCTGTTGTTTAAATTGCACAAACACGTATTATAATTTGTACACTATATACAGTGCTCGGGCATTAAGAGGGTTAAATATTAAGTCTGTATGCTGGTAGAGGTACACAGGCAGCTGATAGACCTCAAAGTGCGTACAAAATAAGTAAAGTTTTTAAGTCACAGCTGTACAGCTGAGAGCCCTCTTATTCTGTTCGAACAGTAAAGCAAAGCAGAGAAAGCTTGTTTTCTAGTATATGTTTTCCGTAAAGTTGCACTTTGTGCCAACTTTTTTGCTGCCTGTTATGAGACTGCTTCGATTAGAGGTTCTCATAAAAACTACTTGGATTGAGTTTCTTCTTTGCAAGCAAGAAAACTGACCATGGTTCTTTACTGATAGGTGAGAAAATAATAGGTATTCACATCTGACATTATTTTTATGTAATTGATGTTGTGAACACTACAAACAGGCTTGATGGAATTGATCCAGGTAAGTTCATGATAATTAAAGGTCCAAATTGGGTACACAAAGTCAGTAGCGACAAAAGAAATCAAGCAATGAATTCACACAAAGGATAATTGTATTGTGATGAAGTTACTAGCAAAGGACCGTGTTGCAGACAGTACCAAATGTTTCAAAAAAATAGAGATTTGTTTCCGAAGCGATTGAAGGAACAGGTAAACAGGATTGATTGGACAGCAACGAATTGGCTTGTTGGGCCTAATAGGTTTTTTCTGCATCTAGAATATCCTGTTTTCCTGCCAACAGTCTCAAAACTGGATCTTTGTTCCAGGGTCGTGTTACACAGGCTGCTAATCAGCCTGTCATGCTTGTTGGGGAATAATAAAGATTTCAGCCAATCTTTCATGTTACAAGCACTAGGAGCTCATGCCCAATTGACCTGAAAAACCATCATATACCAGTCTTGCCAGTTGCAGCTGTTCACATCCAGTTCGACTTCATTCCACTTAAGCATCATGGAGTGAAGAGTACCCACTGTCCAATAACACTGCTTGATAAAATCTTGGAATACAAACCCTCGGCAATCAACCAACATGTGTGCAAATTAGACTCACGCCCGTGTGTAGTCAAAGCATGGTTCCCATCTGCATTTTTCTCTGCAGTGTGTGTATGATAGGGTCTAACAAACTAACCAACATTTGTAGCTTATATTGCAACAGGGATAGACGTTCATGAATGCTATATATCCTTCTTGGTTCTCGCACTGCAGCCTCTGGTTATAATTGTATGGTTGAATGAAGCATTAGCTGCCTAAACTGAGGTCAGTTGATTGGTTCCTGTATTTCCCTGGAATACAGTCCGCACAACCAGTTGTTGTATCAACAGAGAGGACCTTAGGAGCTGCGAGAGTTTGGCAACAGGAATTCCTGGCTTCAAATACAAGCTTCCCAAAAAACAAGGAGCCTTTCATTCTCGGAATTCTCGCATTGAATCGAGCCAATGTTGTAATCGTGCTTTCCCTTGGGCACATGGGATTGACAGCTGTGGCAGAAACTTGCTGCGTGCAATTGAAATCCTCATTTTGTACAGCAGCAGTCTGTGTTCGCCATTCTCAACAAGAGTGAAAACCCGGCAACAACAAAACAAGGAACCGATTGGGTCTGGGATTTTATGTTTCACTACATGTGTGAAAGCTTTAACTGGTCACAAAGTCAAAAGTTGTGATGGCATCCCCCAGCTATGGATTCCCCACAACATTTAAAAACACAATAAGTAGGTTCCCCCTGCGGCATACTCGGTTATATATGTGTCACAGTGTTCAGAAGGTTTTGAGCAACACCCTTGGGTTATGCTGAATTAACTTACCTTAGGAAGGTGAGAATGACCTTAAAAATGTTTTTTCACATGCACTGGTTGTGGGTGTTACTGGCAAAATCAACATTTATTGCTCATCCCTAATTGCCTTGCAGAAAGTGGCAGGTAGGCTCCTTCCAAGTAGGAGTGGCTTCCTGGGCACTTATTTAAGAGGACAATTTAGATTCGACCAGATTATTGTGGGTCCGGAGCCACATATAGGCCAGATAGGATGAGGATAGCAGATTTCATTCCTTCGGAGGAAGTGGTGAATCAGTTTTCACAATAACTTGCCAATTTAGTCGTCATCATGACTGCCACTCCCACTTTCCTCCAGATTCCTCTGTTTAAATCTGCTGGCTACCACTATAGCATTTGATTTCATGTCCTCAGGCCTCTGGATTATTAGCCCAGCATCCTAACCTTCATGCTACTGGGCCTCTGTTGCAGAGGTAAAGTAAACCCTGGAACTGCTGGGGTCATTGTTCCTTATTGCCAAGCAGATTTTTTTCCAATCAACCTGTTCACAGCAATGCTATTACACACCTCTAGAGCAGGTGAGACTTGAATGTGGGCCTCCTGGCTCCGAGAGAGGGATACTACCACTGTGCAAAAGCCCTCCCTGATTGCCATGCAGTGCAACCCATGTGAGATAGGAGAGGATTGGACTCATTTGTAATGTCCCCACCCTCACAGTTGCATGGACTACTGGCATCTGCCAGATGCATTTCATATGGCTGGGAAAGAGTTGACAAAAGATGCTTTGATATTTTTTATGCAGTTGATCAAACATTGATATAATGCATAGAAAATTAGTTCACATTTTTTCAAAAATAAGCTTTAACCTTCCAAACATTAGCACTAGCCTTTTAAATTGGATGCAGTTATTCACAAGTCACTGCCAATAGCGATTTTTGTAGCCAATGCAGAGGTAACTGCACAGATATTTCCACTGGCAGGAAGGTCAGTAACCACAGGACTCAGATTTAAGATAAATGCTAAAAGAGTAAAAGAAAGATGAGGAGAATTTATTCAACTCATTATGATCTGGAATGCACTGCTGGATGAAAGTTTAATGTGAAATTTCAAAAGGGAATTGGATGAATATAGTATTTACTTCAAAACTGTGACCAATTGAAATGTCATTTGCTAAGGTCAGCCAATAGTTAAACATAGGTTTATTATCTGGTTTTACCGACCATGGCAACCTAATGCTAAGAATTTAATACCCTGAATAACTGACACACATCCGATTAATTCCACATTATAACAAGTTTTTATTTAAAAGATCCGATTATAATCAAATTACAAAGATTTCACATTAATGCCTATTAATTTTCTTTTCCATACTTTGGATTAGATACAGGTAGTTACAGCATAGCCACATTTCTTTTCAAAGTCCAACGCAACATAGGATCAAACTATCAAACATACAGCATGACCCAATCTGTACATACGCAGTATATTAAACGTATCACAGCAACACAACTACTTAACAAGTGGTTAAGATAATACTCATAAAAAAACAATAAAAATCCACTATGATTTCCCAGTTAAAATCTTCCCTGTGGAGGAGTTGTTTTTCATAAAGTGGACAGGATTTTCTGTAGGTTATCTGCTATTCCACTTATGGTATCTATTCTTAATATTAGGAATTTTTGAGATGGTCCCATTGTCAAAGGTCCCATTTTTATTGCATAGAGCTGAATGCTTCTGAGCAGTTTGTGCAAAGGGCAAAAGTTAAAAGCTGCCAGATATGGATTGGATATTGGAGTAAAACTGGACTCAGTTCACTAAGGACTGACTCCAGTTCTTCTGGAGGGCAGTCTGGTAGGACTCTGGCTAAAGAGTCTGTGCCACCAGACTTGACTAGTAAACTCTCATTAGGAATTATTCCATTGTTACAGGACGTTGTTGGAAAGAACAGAATATCAGCAGAGATACATCCAGAATTAGCCAATTGGGTAATTAGGCAATGGTCTCCAAAACCCTGAATATTGTAGCAGCAAAGGAAAACGAAGGGAGGCAGAACTCCTCAGTTATGCCTGTTCTGTGAAACACAGAGTTAGAGGGGGAGGCACAACATGGTAAGGAGGAAGAAGACCATGAGTGATCAACAATGGACAAAGGTGACCAATTGAAAATAGACAGAACTTTGGAATATTATAATTGGGTGACAATTTTACACCTGTTTTAAACTCCTTAGAGTGACTACTCAACTTGACAAATCTTGTTCGGACCAGATCACAAACTTACACATCCCTTCCTGTGGGTGGAACGGTGGCTCAGTGGTTAGCTCTGCTGCCTCACAGCATCATGGACCTGGGTTTGATTCCACCCTCAGGCAACTGTGTGGAGTTTGCACATTCTTCCTGTGCCTGTGTGGTTTCTTCCCACAGTCTAAAGATGTGCAGGTTAGGTGGATTGGCCATGTTAAATTGCCCATAGTGTCTGGGGATGTGCAGATCAGATGGATTAGTCCTGGGAAATGTAGGGTTACAGGGATAGGGTGGGTCTGTGAGGGATGCTATCTGGGGGTTTGTGTTGGGCTGAATGGCTTGCTTCCACAGGATTCTATGAACTATTCCTGCAGCTTTGAAGGTGGGGTGAGGGGTATGGGCTTGTAAAATCCAATGGATAGCCTTTCTGCCATCCTTAACCAGTCTAAAAATTTGTGGAGGAGGTGTCATACTCATGGGCGGCATCATTCCCCAATATTTTAACTGGATTGATAATGGTGGGGTGAAGAAGAGTAAGTGGCAGAGAGGGGGAATGAGAGAGAGAGAAAGAGAGGAGTGCTGTAGTGTCCCGTAAAAGCTAGCCCAATGTAAATTGTACCTCCTATTCTGACGAATGTTAGGACTATTTGCCTGATGCAAAATGACATCAGGTACGTTCCAATTAAGCTTCTCTGGGACAGACAGAAAAGCTCTCAGTAATGCTAGTAACAGTACAAGCTTGCGAAAATACAAATCCAGGATGCTTGTAAAGTTTAAGAATGGTACATTTTTACCATGTGCTCTTACGAAACATCCCTTCCCCTTTAAATGGGCAAAGGGAACAGCAGAAAAAAAGACACTTTTTGGAAAACAGTGTCAAAAACCTCAAGGGTCTCTCCTCTGACAGAGGCAGAGGTCAATGGCTTTTGAGGAGGTTTCAGACACTTTCCAAGATGATAATTTCAAGCTATCAGTCTTTCACAGTATTGAAGTTGTATATAAGAAGGATTAGGAACACTTGCACTTACCCAAAGGGTTTTGAATTCCCCTTTGGTATGTAAAATAGGCAAACTGGAACAAATGGAGTGGCTACTTAAGATG
Source organism: Ginglymostoma cirratum (assembly GCA_024137785.1). NCBI lineage: Eukaryota > Metazoa > Chordata > Chondrichthyes > Orectolobiformes > Ginglymostomatidae > Ginglymostoma > Ginglymostoma cirratum. Next base: position 3,043,099 of record JAHRHZ010000268.1, read on the forward strand.
TTATGACCAATAACTGCATTGCAGCTAATAATTGCTCACTTACACGTCACTGGGCATTTCATGTTGATCGAGGAAGAGTTCTATAAGGTCAATCGTTTGTCTGATTTGCAGTTCAAAACAAAGATTTCACAGGCGATTGTATTTCAGAGGATGGTTACTGAACTCTTGTTGAGTTAGAAGCCTTGTGAGTATTTGTTATCTGATGTGCAGTAAGCTCTCAGTTGTCCAATGGATGCGGATTGGCTCCATTCTGAAGGCATGCCGTCCAGTCTGGGTTGCTACTTACCTGACCTGAGCATTTGAGCAATGTAGGCCTGTCTTCGTCTCATCTCCTGATCCAACTGCTCCTGCAGGGTGGCCACCTATAAAAAAGTAAAGCTGTTGGGTAACTCGGTGAGTTGGTTCAACGCAACACCCCAACAACATGCTTTGAATCTATTAATTTGCTTTGGCTCTTGCTTCTTGACTAAAGGGTCAGTGATCCATAAAAACAGAGTGCCTTTTGACAGTAACAAAAACAAAAATTGCTGGAAAAGCTCAGCAGGTTTGGCAGCATCTGTGAAGAGAAATCAGAGTTAAGGGTCGAGTGACTCTTCCTCAGAACAGATCCTTGATAGTTTAGTCCTAATCTTCAACCTGAGTCCTTTGGATCTTGTGCCTCAGGCAACCTTTAGGCCCACTGCTTGAAATTCATAGAAACTTTGTTAAAACTTCTAACATTAAACTCAATTCCTTTCCAAATTCCTACACTCTCCTGCCAAGTCCTCAAATTATTTTGCTACAGATGCTGTCTCTTATTATGGGGCTAGGCCCCTTAATGCTTGTTCCCATCTTTTTGTCTTCCCCAAATTGCCCTTCATGCAGGGTTTGATCATGATACTGGATTTTGGCATCATATACAAAGACCATTCAGCACTGTGACAGTATAATGATGAGGAAAGGGAAAGCTGAATAGCGCCAGTGCAAAGACTATCCTTTTAATTTTCTGTATTTTTGATTGCAAACTGAAACGGAAAAAGAGCTGTTTTACGAACCAAGCACTGTTGAAAGATTACCGCACTTTTTAACAGCAATTAACCTGACACTTTTTGAAAGTGATGTTTACACAGCTGCTTATTCAAGCAGAAATGGAAGCCTTTTCTGCAGATGAGCTGGACCTAAAGGGTGTTTCAAATGGACCCTTGGCTGACAATAGCTGGTTGATTTGACAATAGCTGCTTGGTTGATGACAAACATTTTCTATCTGCCAACAGCAATGTGATTGGTTTCCAGATAACTGAACTACTTGGGGCGTGTATGTTTTGCCAGAAACCATTAGGTCTCTGTGGGAGCAGCAGCTCTGCTGTTAAAAAAAAATGTCAAATCTGAAGATAGCAAGTTGATTTACCTTTTCCAGTTATTCTAAGCTGTGACTTCCAATTCACAAGTCAAAGACCCTTATTGGTATGAACTAGTCACCCTGTACCTCCTGCAAACATGTAAAATATCTGAAGAAATCCAATTAAGAAGCAGCAGTCTGATCAGGACAAGAATCATTTCAGCAAACCCTATGGGCAGGGACCACTGAACTGCATCCCCAATCTTTCCCTCCACCTATAACACCCATGTTCCCCGTACCCACCCCTCCCCTGTCTACCTCTGTGTGTATGCCTGAATAAAGAGGGAGTTTATCAGCAGGGGTGGTGCGCGCAGGGGTGGTGTTAGATTTTTAAGTAGTAGACTTATACACTGACATTTCACAATTGTTTACCTCTAGTTAGAATTGATTTATTTGCAAAAATATAGTCATTCTTGTTGAATACAGAAAACTGACCTGTTCTTTCTGTCAGCCTGGGTCTAGAAGACAGGTAAATTGAGGAAATCTGCGTAAATTTAGAGTCATAGAATTCAGCAGCACGGAAACAGACCCTTTGGTCTAACTCGTCCATGCTGGCCAGACATCCTAAATTAATCTAGTCCCACTTGCCAGAATTTGGCCCCTATCCCTCTAAACTCTTCCTATTCATATACTCATCCAAATGCCTTTTAAATGATGTAATTGTACCCACCTCTATCACTTCTTCTGGCAGCTCATTCCATATTCGCACCACCCTCTGTGTGAAAACGTTATCCCATAGGTCACTTTTGATTCTTTCCCCTCTCACCTTAAACCTATGCCCTCTAGTTTTGGACTCCCCTACTGAGGAGAAAAGATCTTCGCTATTCACCCTATCCATGCCCCTCATGATTTACAAATCTCTATAAGATCACTATTTAAAAATAGTTAGCTTCCATGATGACTTGAAGCTTCACTTGAACCAGAGGGGTACTAATATCCTGGGTGGGAAATTTGCTAGTGCTTTTCGGGTGGATTTAAACTAGCTCAGCAGGGGCATGGGAACCTGTGGTGTAGTTCCAGTACACAGGAGGATGAGAGAAGGGAGGACATGGACAGGAATTCACCATCACAGGAGTGTGCTGGCAGACAGCAAGCTGGTTTGAAGTGTGTCTACTTCAATGCCAGGAGTATCCGGAATAAGGTAGGTGAGCTTGCGGCATGGATAGGTACCTGGGACTTCGATGTTGTGGCCATTTCGGAGACGTGGATAGAGCAGGGTCAGGAATGGATGTTGCAGGTTCCAGGGTTTAGATCTTTCATAAAGATCAGGGAAGGTGGTAAAAGAGGGGGAGGTGTGGCATTGTTAGTCAAGGACAGTATAACGGTGGCTGAAAGAACTTTTGACGAGGACTCGTCTACTGAGGTGGTATGGGCTGAGGTCAGAAACAGGAGGGGAGAGGTCACACTGCTGGGAGCTTTTTATAGGCCTCCGCAAAGTTCCAGGGATGTGGAGGAGAGGATCGGCAAAACGATTCTGGGCAGGAGTGAAAGGAACAAGGTGGTCATTATGGGAGACTTTAACTTCCCCAACATTGACTGGAAATGCTATGACTCTAGTACGTCGGATGGATCAGTTTTTGTCCAATGTGTGCAGGAGGGTTTCCTGACACAGTATGTCGAAGGGCCGACAAGAGGGGAGGCGCACTGGATCTGGTGCTTGGTAATGAACCAGGCCAGGTGTTTGATTTGGTGGTAGGTGAGCACTTTGGAAAGAGCGACCATAATTCGGTTACGTTTAGTTTAGCAATGGAAAGGGATAGGAACATGCCACTGGGCAAGAGTTATAGATGGGGGAAAGGCAATTATAATGCAATTAGGCAAGACTTAGGAGGGATAGAATGGGGTAGCAAAATGCAGGGGATGGGGACAATCGAAATGTGGAGCTGGTTTAAGGATCAGATATTGCGTGTCCTTGATAGGTATGTCCCTGTCAGGCAGGGAAGAAGTGATAAGGTAAGGGAACCTTGGTTTACAAAAGAAATTGTATCTCTTGTTAAGCGGAAGAGGGAGGCTTATGTGACATTGAGACGAGATGGTTCAGATGAGGCGATGGAGAGTTACAGATTAGCTAGGAAGGATTTAAAGAGAGAGTTAAGAAGAGCAAGGAGGGGACGTGAGCAGTCATTAGCAGGTGGAATTAAGGAGAGCCCTAAAGCTTTCTATAGGTATGTGGGGAGTAAAAAGATGACTAGGGTAAGAATAGGGCCAGTCAAAGACAGAAGTGGGAAGTTGTGTGTGGACCCTGTGGAGATCGGAGAGGTGCTAAACAAATATTTCTCATCTATTTTCACTCAGGAAAAGGAGAATATTGTAGAGGAGAAGATTGAGATATGGGCTATTAGACTTGAAAGGATTGAGGTTAGTAAGGAGGAGGTGTTATCAATCCTAGAAGGTGTGAAGGTAGATAAATCCCCTGGGCCAGATGGGATTTTTCCGAGGATTCTCTGGGAAGCTAGGGAGGAGATGGCGGAGCCTTTGGCCTTGATCTTTGAGTCGTCATTGTCTACAGGTTTAGTACCAGAGGACTGGAGGATTGCAAATGTTGTGCCCTTGTTCAAGAAGGGCAGTAGAGATGACCCAGGTAATTATAGACCAGTGAGCCTTACATCTGTTGTAGGAAAAGTTTTGGAAAGGATTATAAGAGATAGGATTTATAATCATCTAGCAAGCAACAATTTGATTGGAGATAGTCAACATGGATTCGTCAAGGGCAGGTCGTGTCTCAGAAACCTCATTGAGTTTTTTGGGAAGGTGACCAAGCATGTGGATGAGGGTAGGGCAGTTGACATGGTGTACATGGACTTCAGTAAAGCCTTTGATAAGGTTCCACATGGTAGGCTATTGGAGAAAATGCGGAGGCATGGGATTGAGGGAGATTCAGCAGTTTGGATTAGAAACTGGCTTTCTGAAAGAAGGCAACGAGTGGTGGTTGATGGAAAATATTCAGCCTGGAGTCCGGTTACTAGTGGTGTGCCACAAGGATCTGTTTTGGGACCACTGCTGTTTGTCATTTTTATAAATGACTTGGATGCAGACATAGGTGGATGGGTTAGTAAGTTTGCAGATGACACTAAAGTCGGTGGAGTGGTGGACAGTGTGGAAGAATGTTGCAGGTTGCAGGGAGACTTGGATAAACTGCAGAATTGGGCTGAATAGTGGCAAATGGAGTTCATGCAGATAAATGTGAGGTGATGCACTTTGGGAAGAATAATAGGAAGGCAGAATACTGGGTCAATGGAAAGATTCTTGGTAGTGTGGATGTGCAGAGGGATCTTGGTGTCCATGTACATGGATCCCTGAAAGTTGCCACCCAGGTTGATAGTGCTGTTAAGAAGACATACGGTGTGTTAGTTTTCATTGGTAGAGGGATTGAGTTCCGGAGCCGTGATGTCATGCTGCAACTGTACAAAACGTTAGTGCGGCCTCACTTGGAATATTGCATACAGTTCTGGTCGCCCCATTACAGGAAGGATGTGGAAGCATTGGAAAAGGTGCAGAGGAGATTTACCAGGATGTTGCCTGGTCTGGAGCGAAGGTCTTATGAGGAAAGACTGAGGGACTTGGGTCTGTTCTCATTGGAGAGAAGAAGGCTAAGAGGGGATTTAATAGAGACCTACAAAATGATCAGAGGATTAGATAGGGTGGACAGTGAGAGTCTTTTTCCTAGGATGATGATGTCGGCTAGTACGAGGGGGCATAGCTGCAAATTGAGGGGTGATAGATTTAAGACAGATGTCAGAGGCAGGTTCTTTACTCAGAGAGTGGTAAGGGCGTGGAATGCCCTGCCTGCCAATGTAGTTAACTCAGCCACATTAGGGGCATTTAAACAGTCCTTGGATAAGCATATGGATGATGATGGGATAGTGTAGGGGGATGGGCTTAGATTAGTTCACAGGGCGGCGCAACATCGAGGGCCGAAGGGCCTGTTCTGCGCTGTATTGTTCTATGTTCTGTGTTCTATGATTCTGGGAACAGCAGGGCTTGATTTCTGCCACGTTCCAATGAGCGGTTATATTGGTTAGTACCCCTTCTGCTTTGGAGCCCAGAGATGCTACTGTCAATTGTAGTGTCTTTACTTGTGCAGATTTGATAAACAGTCAAAAAACTTAATTTGAGGCTAAATGTTTCCTCAAATAGTGAAAGATTTCAGCGTATTAATGGGTGACCCCAGTTAGTAGCAAGATAGAATATTTAAATCCACTTTTGTTTTCAAGGGTGCTGGAAGTAATGCAGAAAATCTACTTGAAGAAATATATAGATTCATAGGCACTTTAGCTCAAGAGGATGCGACTGAGCCCATCTCACCTGCTGTGGTAATAGACCACGTTCAGGGTCACGCATTCCCCCACCTAGTCACATATTTTTGCTTTTCCCTTTATTCTTTTATGCTCTTGGTCCTGTAATTAAATAATATTTTTTTCTGAATACTGGAGTTGCCTGACACTCATAGCAAAACATTCCACATTCCAAGAACACTGTTTGATTAAACATCCTCTAATCTCACCGCTTTGTGTATCTTGCTCTTATCTGGAGATCTCGACCTCTTGTCTTCACTATACCTGTCAATGGAAATATGTGTCTGTGTTTACCTTGTCTATCCTTTTCATACTTTTAAACCTTTGCTAAATCCCCTGTTTTTTTGGGGGCACTCGGGTCTTGTGCCACTGAGTAGTTAAAGTGCTACAGTTTCTTGTCAGCTTTTGACGTTGACAAAAGTAAACCAGATATGTGGAGCACATACCTGTTCCTCCAGCCCTTTCACCCGCTGCCTGTGGGCACGTTCCCTGAACTGCAGGGTCCTCTCAGCCTCCTGATGAGCACTCCGTAGGCGCTCGGTTTCCTTCTCTAGCTCCTGATGGTGACGGGTCGTCAGCTCAATCAGTCGCTGGCCATGGCTCCGCTCCATCTCAGCTGTCAGACCCTGTCAAGAAAGAAGCCAACCTTATCAATACGAGCTAAGCATTCTGAGATATGTGCTGAAGACCAGATTGAGCACGTGCAGGTGTCTTGTGAAAGAAAGACCTCTATTTATGCAGCTCCTTTCATGCATTGAAGATGTGACAAAGTATACTACAATTGATTCATTGCTTCGGAAATGTAGTAATTGTTGTTACACAGGAAATTTGCAACACTCAGCAAGCTCCCAGAAACAGCAAAGTGATAACGACCAAATAAACTGTTTTATAATTGAGAGATACATATTGGTCAGGGCTTTGGGGATAGCTCCCTTACTCTTCTGTGAAATACAGTTCCTGGAGATCTTTTGCACCCATCTCAGACAGCATACATTGCCTTGCTTTATATCTTAAGCCGCAGCTGGGCACTTCCAAAGATGCACCTACAGCATACCATCATTGCGGTACTGGAGTGTCAACATTATATTCTTTTGTGCTCCATTCCCTGAAATGGAACTTGACAAAACAATCCACTAGCTCAGAGACAGAATGTTATCAACTGGATATCATAGATTATTAGGCATACAGATAAGCCTCCCGACTAGAAAAGTTTGCAGTCAATTCTGTGCAGCTGACTTCTGGGATTACTACACTGAGAGTCCATCGAAGGGAGATATAAAGCAAAGAACAAAATATTTGTAGTGCTCTGTTCCAGCTGGGCATTATCTCCAGTGAAGCTCTAAGGCCTAGCAAAAAGTATTCTAGTAACACACGGATTCCTTTCCACATAAGTCCAGAGTAAGCACTGACATGAAATCAGTTTGTGCCTTCTTTAAAATAGAGGTTTGGAATGATGATATTTCATTTGTGTACTGAACGACCAATAATTGAAGTCTCTACCATCAGCAACTTGGGACCTCCTCTGAAGAAAGCGAGGCTCTAAGGACATTGAAATGTCTACCTGTACTGACACTAACTCAGCTGACCTTATATGTGACAATCTAATATTACAGTCTTCTCTATTCATAAAGAAAATGAACATGGGACATCTCGACTGGCACTACGGAGGTGACGGCCTAGTGGTATTATCACTGGATTGTTAATCCAAAGGCCCAGGTAATGGTCTGTGGACCCCGGTTAAAATCCTGCCACAGCAGATGTTAGAATTTGAATTCAATAAAAATCTGGAATTAAGAGTCTAATGATGATCATGAAACCATTGTCGATTGTTTGAAAAACTGATCTGGTTCTGGTTCTTTAGAGAAGGAAATCTGCTATCTTGCCTGGTGTGGCCTACACGTGACTCCAGACCTGCAGCTATGTGGTTGGCTCTTAACTGCCCTCTGAGCAATTAGAGATAGGCAATAAATGCTGGGTCTGGCCTCATCCCATGCATGAATTTAAAAAAAAGCACATGGGATGTCTCAACTGGCACTCATCCTTCTGTAGTGTTAACAGCACAACAGTCCTAATGTTGAGAAGTGTTTGACAACTGATTCGTAGCTATCCCTATAGCCTCTAATCATGTGCTAAACCAGGTTTTCAAAAGATAAAGCCTGTATTCATTGTTGGATGCTCATCCCTTCTATCTGCTCCTCAGGCCAAAGAACAACCATGTGAATCTGCTGGGGTTTTGGCTGTGTTTTTGGCAAATATATGGCAAGGCAGAGGAAATTCAGACGATAAACACATAAGAAACAGGAATGGGAGTAATACCATTCAAGAGGAGGCAATAGCCTATGGTATTACCACCAAACTATTAATCCAGAAACTGGGGGGTAACGTTCAGGGAAATCAGGCTTGAATCCCATCATGGCAGACAGTGGAGCTTGAATTCAACGAAAACATGGAATCTAGAGTCTGACGATGACCACGAAACTGTTGTCGATTGTTGGGGGAAAACCCATCTGGTTCACTAATGTCCTTTAGGGAAGGAAACTGCCATTCTTACCTGGTCTGGGCTACATGTGACTCCAGACCCACAGCAATGTGGTTGACTCTTAATTGTCTTCTGGGCAATTAGGGATGGGCAATGAATGTTGGCCTAGCCAGCGATGCCCTCATCCTATGAATGAAGTAACAATGTCATAAAGGAAGCTGGTGCTCACCCAATGAGGACATTTTGACCAACAGCAGCTTAGAGGGTGGTGTGTGAATCCTTCAGGTATTGTCTCAGCTCTGCAGGCAGAAAGCACAGAAAGGGCCTGCCAGAAGCTGCCTAAAGCTTCTCAGACAGTTTCATTGAAGCAGTAGAGGACTTAAGATGATTTAATTTACGAAATCAACTTCAAGTTGCTCTCATGCCCAGCTGAGATGGGTGGCAAGATTGGCCCGGTAGGGTCTTGGAAATGATTGCTTCTGCTGTCTGACTTCTGTGCCAACTATGAAGAGAAAACCAGAAAATCCAAGTGAGCTGAGCTGCAAAACTAGGGAGACAGCTTTATTTTCCTGCTACTGTTTCTGATTAATTCCCAGAGGTGAGGTTGGACTGCTGTATTGTAGCAGACAATATATAATCAATGTGTCCTTGCCATGCTGGTGGTCATGCACATCAATGTCTTCCTCACATCCAGCATCACACAAGAGTCAAAATACTCTTTTAAAGATCTTAATGGGCTTTTTGAATGAAGCAGATTGGCTAAGCACTTCAGTCACTGTTGTTAAGCATCTTCAGCTTGCCTCTCCTGACCTCTTGCCTCTCCTGACCTCATTGCAGCCTTGGTTCAAACATGGATACAAGGGCTGAATTTCAGAGTTGAAGTAAAACTGACTGTTTCGACATCAAGGCTGCATTTGACTGAGGGTGATGTCAAGCAGCCTGAGCAAAACCAGTGAGAATCAATGAGTACCAGTGGGCAAACTTTCCACTGGTTGGAGTCATACCTGGCACATAGGAAGATGGTTGTGGTTGTTGGAGGTCAGTCATCTCAGCCCCAGGACATCTCTGCAGGAGTTCCCCATGTTGGTGTCCCAGACTCAAGCATCTTCAGCTGCTTCATCAATGACCTTGCATCCATCGGAACAGGAATATGCACTGACAATAGCTCAATGTTCAGTACCATTTAGTACTCCTCAAATAGTGAAACAGTCAATGTCCAAATACAGCAAAACTTGACAATATCCAAGCTTAGAATGAAAAATGGCAAGTAACATCTGCACCACACAAATGTTCAGGCAATGACCACTTCCCATAAGAGACAATCCAATTATCTTCCCTAATAATCATTGGTATTAACATCACTGAATTCTCCAGTATCAATGTCCTGGGGTAACCATTGACCAGAAACTCAACTGGACTCATTACATAAACAGAGTGTCTACCAGAGCAGGGCAGAGGCTAGGAATATTGCAGATAGTATCATAATTCCTAACTTCCCAAAGCATGTCCATCATTTGCAAGGCATAAGTTAGGAGTGTGATAGAATACTCCCCACTTCTCTGGATGAGTGCATCTTCAAGAATGTTGAAGAGTCTTGACACTATCCAGGACAAAACACTCCTCCAGATTGGCACCATATCGACAGACATTCACTCCCTCCACGTCCAACATACAGTGCCAGCAGTGTGTACCGTATATAAGATGCACTGCAGAAATTTGCAAGACTCCTCAGACAGCACCTTCCAAAGCCACAACCACTTCCATCTAAAAGGACAAAGTCAGCAGATACATGGGAACACCAGCAGTTGCAAGTTTCTCTTCAAGACACTCACCATCCTGATAGGGAATTATATAATTGTTCCTTCAGTACCATTAGGTCAAAATCCTAAAACTCCATCTCCAATGGCACTGTGGGTCTACCCTACAGCACGTGACAGCAGTATTTCAAGAAGCAGTTGCCACCTTCTCAATGGCTACTAGGGATGGTCAATGAATGCCAGCAAAGCCAGCAATGCCCACATCTTATGAATTAATTTAAAAAAATTATACTTACTAGTATTTGGACAAATGCATTGGAGTTGACTTTTCAGTAGCCACATTAGTTAGCCTTACCCCCACATTTTTGGGTTTTTAAATTTTTTTTCCACTGGCGAGTTTCTGAAAGTGAAGCTGATGATGATGTATCAAGGGAAACAGGGCATCCAGGATCAGAGAAGGAAATTCCATAAACATTCCCATTATCAATGATGGGGGTACCCAGCACATGGAATATCTCCATTTGCCTGCAGCGTGTAGTTCCAACAGCAATCAGGAATCGCAGCACTCTCCAGGGCAAAATTTGATTGGCACCAATCCAGTGCCTTAAACATTCATTTACTCCAACATCAATGCACAGTGGCAGCAGTGTGTACTGTATACAAGATACATCACGACAACTCAGCAAACTTCCTTCAAAAGTGCTTTCCAAACTCCAACCTCTGCCATCTTCAAAGACAAGGACACAGCAAATGCATGGAAACACCACCGTCTGCAAAAACCCCTCCAGCTCACACACTATCTTGACTGAGAATTATATCACTGGTCCTTCGCATTGACTGGGTCAAAATCTGGCAACTCTGTTTTTAATAGGATTCTGGATTACCAGCACCAGGTGGACTGTTCAGGAAATTGGCTCACCTTCCCAAGGATAATTAAGGATGGGAAACAGATGTTGGATGTGCCAGTGATGCCCACAGCTCATAAAAGATAACTAAAGGTGGTGAGTGAAAATCTAAGCTCTTGTCTCTCAATGGATCCATCAAAAATGTCAAGATCCGAACTGATTTGTTCAGGTGAGGGGTAAATGCAATATGACCATTAACTGATCAAATGTGGAACAAGTTTGAAGGGCTGAATGGACTGCTGTTGCTTCTGTGTGAAAGTGTAGAGGGGCAAGATATGTGGGGACGATAACTGTTCGAGGGCAGGAGCAGGGTAACGGTGCAAGCAGGTGATGAATTGCTTAACATTTCTGATTTGGTGACGAGATGCCAGTCTCTGACTTCACGCCAATCAATGAGGATGGATGGCAAGCAATTTGCAAGGGAATTCACAGACTGCTTCCATGAAGGTTATTAAATACCTGTGGTCGCTTTAAACTAGTGCTGACCTGCAGCTGCTGAATCTGTCTTTGTGTTTCTGCGAGATCCATTTCTGCACCAGTGAGAGACTGATCCAGCTGTCCCTTCTCGGCTGAGAGCTGCAGGGCATCTTCTTCAGACTTCAACTTCTCCCGTTCGACCTGAAACAACAAATATTTATCACAATGAGAAAGCACAGTCAGGATGAGTGACAGTCACGTGGAGGAATTGCATGAGGAGGTGGCTCAAGGGCAGCAGAGTGAGCCACAGCAAACAGGCAGGGCATGGAATCAAAGGGCACACCGAGGGTGTGTGGCAGAGTTGGTGGGGCGGGGGTGGGAAACAGAGCGAGAGAGGTCATATCACTTACTATGTCCCATTTAACAGAGAGCTGCAGTCAGAGGCCCAGTCCATGTCACTGCATGGTGTAACGCTTTGGGAGTTTTAAAGAACTGAAAAACTGCAGATGCTGTAAGTCAGGAACAAAAACAGAAGTTGCTGGAAAAGCTCAGCAGGTCTGGCAGC
>JAHRHZ010000268.1:3055294-3070263 GCA_024137785.1 Ginglymostoma cirratum
GCTGCCAGACCTGCTGAGCTTTTCCAGCAACTTCTGTTTTTGTTCCTTTGGGAGTTTTGCCTCTTCAGCAAGCTGTAGCCCTCAGCAGTGCATGATGGATAGACACTGCAGTGAAAGACGTATTCATCTGCAAATGTGTGGGAAGCTGAAGGATAGTACTGAAGCCAGCTGGAATACTGACACCCACCACCTGATGATGTACCTTGTCCTCGTGCCAAATGAAGCAGGGTGGATCAATCACCAAAGCATGTTATTCACAGCCTTGGTGTGTACGAAAGGGCAATTATCTGAAGCAGTAATTTAAGAGATTGATGTTTTCCTACCTACACATTCCTTCCTTGAAGTGTGAAGTAAGGAGGGGTTCACAGGCTGATTAACACTCCAGTGTGAACATTCCTCCCATCTTTGCCCGATCCAATGGACTGGTAAATCCTATTGGTTCGGAAGGCTATGTGTGTGCCCAAAGCCTATATAGTAAGGGGGCAAGGATCACCCGTACCCCTAAAACAGGAGGGGCTGTTGGGTGCCATCTCAGAATTCAGAGGTAGCGTGCAAGTGTCTACTCACTTCAAAACTTGAAATTTACACTTTTTAACTAATAAAGAAAAGTTTTTCCACAAGTTGTATTGCTCCAGTCATGAGGTGAGTCCAAACAACAGATACAAAGGGAAATTAGAGCAGTTTGTGTGTGATCACATTAAAATTGACTGGCTCCACAGAGACCACCTTCACAAGCTAAGAACCATTGAAAGCCTGCCCAACCCTCCCTCAAAGAGCAGAAAACCTATCATGTGTTTAAACTTTCCTCAGTTTTGATGAAAGGTCATCAACTTGAAATGTTAAATCTGTCTCTTCCTCCACTGAGTATTTCTAGCATTTTTTGTTATTTTATTCAAATTTCCAGCATCTGAAGTATTTTGCAAAAGAATCTGCTTGGTTCAATCAACAGAATTGGCCTTTGTTGTGTTCAGGAGCTGAAATATACCATGCGCAGTCAAAGCCTTGGGACCAGTCTCAGATAACAATGAAACACCCTCGTTTCTGTATGATTCAAGAAAGATAAAAATGAGGTCAATGATTTGGGAGAGGATCTAAGGGAAACATCTATTTCATTCCCGATAGCCACAGACTCGATGTACGTCTCTTCAGCAGGACTCCAGGTATTTTGCTGGAAGATTTTACAGCATGTGAGCTATCCTGACTGCTTTGGTCCTTTTGTTTTGGCATTAGTTTGGGCATTTGTGCAAGTGATGAGGTGTCAATCTCACTTCCTTAATTCACCCAGCTGAGTGTTGTCATCTCCTAAAAGTGGCTTTCCTTTCAGTGAGTTTTACATCGCTGGGTGCCAGCTGATTCCTGATATCCAAATAACCATCCCATGTCTGGGAGCCAAGACAGTGAGGGTTATCAAGCTGTTCTGACGTGCCAGAGGCAGTAGTGGAGGAGTTGGAGGTGTCTACATTTGTCTTCTGAAGGAGATACATTTACTTCTAGACACAATATCCTGGATAGTGAGCAATGCTGGCTCATCCCTTGTCTAATGCAGCCCTGCAGTGGCTAATGAAACAATTCCTGTCATTGCTCGTTCCCATCAGAGAGCTGACTTCAGAGACATGGGTCAGTACGCATGTGCAATTCTGTGCATATTAACACTTGTCTAATGTCAGGAAGCATGATTACCAAACCTGGGCTGGAGTCTTTTTTTTCCTGATACCTGGACACGGAGAACACATGCCCTGGTGAATGAATATCGCAGAGCCTTGTGAATATGACAGAATCTTGTTAATATCACAGTGTTGTGTGAATATCACAGTGTTGAGGCATATGAACAGCATCCGCCCACTGTGGCAGCTGCTTGCACATTGCTCCAGTCTCTGCTGCAGCGAAAAAAAAAAGGGTTAGTCTAGGTGTTTCAGCAGCACAGTTGTTCATTCACCTTACAGAGTCCTCCTCAAATTGTACTGACTATTGTCATAGAACTGCACTGAGAAGATAGCACCGTCCAGGCTCAGCCTACATGCCGATTAGAGAGTTCCATTTGCATGGAGCGCAATTCACTCAGGGGATTACACAGCCACATGTAAGAACTCTTTGAGTGGAGTTTCTTTGCTGGAATGGTAGTGGAATGCAATTTCTTTCGCATTAATTTTTAAATTTGGCACCACTGACAAGGCTGGCATTTCCTGCTCATTCCTGATTGCCCTGTATTCGATACAACTCATTTACTGGCTAGACAACTTTACCGGGCAGTTAAAATGTAACCGCATCAGTCTGGAACTACAGACAGATATTGGCCAGAATGGGTAAAAACAAGAATCCCTCCTTAAAAAGGGCTCTACAGTACAGAGTTGGTTTGGATTTTACAACTGTCTCTGACTATTAACTTTTAATTTCCAGTTTTTGTTTTAAATTGAATTCTATTTCTCAAATTGCTATGGTTTACTGGATTACTCGCCCACTGGCAAATTTCTTATGCCATCACGTCCACAAGTATCAGATATGAGAGATGCTTCATTCTGATGCTAATGTTGGTGGGCAAATGGTGATTCTCATGAGGAGACTACACTCAGAAGCTTCAGACCTGAATTGCACTGAAAATGCAGCCTTTGGAAGTTTGGCTTTAAACAACAGATGGTCTAGAGTCCCAACATACAATGATGACATCTATAATAAGACAATAAATGTTCATGATGGCTGAATGTCAAAAGGGCTAAGTTTAAATTCAAGGGTGGCTTTTCCAAATCCGGAGTGAACGAGCGCTCTCTTTCTTTCAGAATGCATTCCCTTTGCTCAGTGGCAGCATGTTTGTCACTAAGGAAGAGGTCATGGATTCAAAACCACTTTGACAAATGAGCAATGGTCTAGTTGATACAATGGTGTCGGACTGAGACAATGCTGCATTCTTCAAGAGAGATGTTACATTGGAACCCTATCCTCCAAGCTCAGGTACTCATTAAAGATCCTAGAAAACCAATTATCCCTCAAGAAGGAAAGTTCATTGTAAGACTTCTCATTGTCACTTGTGAGAGCATTCTGTCTGTGACATTTGCCTGAAACACTGGTTACATTTCGAAAGTAGCTTGGAATGTGTGCATTCATTCATTAATTCATTTGGCAAGTAAACATTTTTGAAAAACTGAGTCAGCGAATGCCTCCAGTAATCAAAAACAATAGCTTCAACTGAGGAGAATGCTATCAACCAGGTTTGTGTTGTGCTGGATTGTAATCACCATGTGCTCAGTTTAGACAACCCAAGCATTTCAGAACAAGAACAGATCAGATCCAAGAACGGGATTTCAGTTCCCCAAAACACATTGCTGCCATATTTTAGAAAAGGGATAAGATTTTTCTATGACAAATGGCCTAGTTCTGTATTGAATGAGCAAATGGAGGACAGGTATATATTTTTGTCATCACTTTGCACTGAAGAGGTACTGTGGATAAATGGGGATTGTGCCCATACACCTGCCATACTCTGTCTACATGTGGACTGTGCTCACCATTGATATGAGCTAGGAGTGGGTTCTACAACCTGTAGAGGTGTTCGTTGAATGGAAAGGTATATTGCTAGAAACAAAATCGAGTTTGGGTTTTGATTCTGTAGAATGTTGCAGTCTTGTCAGTTTCATATTGTAGGATAAATAGAGAAGGAACCAGATATCACAGGACTTATTGTGCAAGTAGGGTACAAATGAATTGAATTGAATTGAAATGAATTGGCTTTATTGTCACATGTACTCAAATGAGTACAGTGAAAAGTTTAAAAGTAGCCATTTACAGAGCCATCTTAGATACAAAGGTACCTATGCAAAATCCTTAGTTACAGAATAGTGAAAGGAAGAATAGAAAATTACATTACAACTATACACAGTATAACCAAAGGTCAGAAAAACATGAAGCAAAGTTAAAAAGATAAACATTACAGTCTCTTTCCAAAGCAAATGAACAGGACATAGCTCAGCAGATCATGTCTTAACACCAGTTTTAAGCACACTGCATAATCCCAATTGTTTGTTTGGCAATACATATGCTTTTTTTATTTATACAGTCTCTTGTGCCTTTGTGGAATGATGATACTGAAAGGACAGCTCACGTCTCGGGTCTCTGTGAAGACTATTTGCTCCAGCTATTGATGCTTTACCTTCCAGCTTTCCTCCCGAAGTGGTGATTCCATACCAGCAGGAGGTTACATGGTCACCAATGATTCCCTCGCCAACGTGGCCATTTTGCAAATGTGAACCCAGAATGTAAGTGTTGGCACAGTCAATGATTTCTGGGATATTGCAGCCAAGTCTAATCCTGTTATCATCTATGTCTATAGCTGTATACTTTCTATCAGAGGATACTAAAGAACTTGGTGATTTCACCCCTGACCCTTTCTGCGCTTTTCCTGTGGACCAGGGATTCTGTGCTTGGTGCAGTTGGATTAATGCAGGTAGGAATTGAAACCTTTGGCTCAGGGCTGTAATAGGATACAAGTAATTCCGACTAACACTATGGGTGAATATCACAAGCACACCATTTCTTCCTCGTGGAGAGGCTGCATCACATCTCAATTTATTATGCTAACTCAGAAGATGTTGACTGACACTGGGAGCTTGAACATTGTGCAAATACCTGATCAAAAGTTGCCCTCACTGACTCCCGGACACTCACATTGGTCCATTCCAGACATTCAACAAGTTAACAGTGAACATCACTTTGCTTGGACAAATAATGTGCCTGGAACCTGTAATTCTTCTTTGACTCATCACAGCTCAAGTTGCTGAGAAAAGAATCTCACTGACGGGTGCTTTTAAAGAATTTCCAACTTCTCAACACTGAATAAACAAAGTTATGTGTCACTCTGACAGAACACTGTAAAAACAAAGAACTCAACTCCTCATATTTCTTAATCACCTTAAGAAAGCTCACATCAACTTTATTAGTATACAGTACTTTCATCTCTTGGATCTGAGGATCGTGCTGCGGAGATTAAGATCTCTGACTCTGTTGAAGAGTGGGTGGTGAAAGGCATCTGACACTGTCCTTTGAGAGGCGAATTGACATGTATTAATTTGTCTGAAAGGAGGTTGACTTGAGGGCATTTGCTAAGTGGGGCCAATCAGTTTTGCAGATGGTTTTGGGGTAGAGTGGGAGAGAGGAGGAAGAAAATCAATCCTATGAGGTCAGTGTTTTGCAGTCACACATTTTTAAATGTTTAGGATATGGTGCCCATTATCATTTCCAAACACCTGGGGATATGTGAATGGGATGCGTCTTTGTTGAACAGAAGGATCAAGGTTGTTGGAAGTACAAAGCAATGCAGAGCTCAGATTGGTGTTACAATCAGCCCTGCAAACAAGGCAGCAATCACCCCATGCTACAGCAATTTCCACGTGTGACATTTGTGGGAAACTTTGCCTCTTCAGAATCGCCTGTTCACCCTTTAAGA
The DNA here is from genome assembly GCA_024137785.1 of Ginglymostoma cirratum. NCBI lineage: Eukaryota > Metazoa > Chordata > Chondrichthyes > Orectolobiformes > Ginglymostomatidae > Ginglymostoma > Ginglymostoma cirratum. Next base: position 3,060,729 of record JAHRHZ010000268.1, read on the forward strand.
GATATGTGACAGAGGATCGCATCTGATGTTGCTCATCTCTCACAGTGAACTACCTGTTTTTTTCCCCTTTGGAGGAGTTCTTCAGGAAAGGATAGTAGATAGACCATTCAATGATTAAGTCAGGAAACATTTCTTCACATGAAGAATCAGGAATGAAATAACTCTTCAGAGGCTGGGATTGTATCATGAAACAGCTTTTATCTACAAATGCAAAGCATTTAACGACAGTACTGCCTCTCACTGAGTCAGGCATTCCACAGCTCAGTATCTCTGACATTCAGCCTTTTATGTCAGCATGGGCTCCCTGATTGGACCAGATTAACAGCCCCAATCAGGGAACTCATATTCTATGATATTTAGCTTGCTGACTCAGTTACAATCACAGCAATGGAAAGCTGGATCTCTCCTCCAGAAAGCAGCTCAAGCTAGATATTGAATGAAAATTTCAAAACTGATTTCATTCGATTTTCATTAGGTAAGAGCATTAAGAAATGTACAGTATAAAAGTCTGCAAACTGAGATGAGGTGCGGATCAGCTATCTGATTCAAGAGTTCTGAACTCTTTTGCTTCTCAGGTCATCCCCTTAGCTGTGCCATCAAGATTCCACGGGCACGTCCTCAAAAACATAACTATTGCTGAAGAATCATTCCTGGCACATGGTTAATCAAAAGCGGCTAAATGGCACACAACAAGATTCCATAACAGTCAAAAATCGGATGGATAACCATATACGATGCTCACAGAAGGTGGAGAGTCACTTCCATCATGAAATTGACCAACCTTCCTGATGGCCAACCATGTGTGAGTGAATCCCCTTGGATGTGGATCCAGGGCTGTGAGCTGCCAGCAGTGGCAGTGGGCCGTATGATCAGTCACCTGCGCCACCCTTAGTTCTGTAGACTATTGCCAAGAGCAAGCAACAGTTAATCACATATAGAATATTGTAATTAATGGGACGTAAATCAACCATTCAAAACACTCTTTGGTTAACTCTTGGTCTGATGCCTCACGAAATGGATACCCAATCCCACTGAGCTGTTGCTCTATTTACTCATTTTAAACATGGTAGGAGGAGCGTGCATGCTGTTCAGCCTGCCCTGAAGAGAGCTAATTGAATTGTGTCATGACAGTGGATCATATCTTTGAATTACTTATGGTCATATTGAACTTCTAAGTACAATGTGCTTTTTAAAAGAGGATATACAGCCAAAAGATTGTGGATGTAAGTTCAATGGCTGACTGCCAAGCCCTGTGTATATCACATTTGGTCTGGCGAGGAATCCTAGATTGTCACACCTGAAGGCGTCAGTGAAACTTTAAACAGCAATCTTTCAAAAGGAGAGAAGCAATTCAAAACAAGGAGTGCAGACTCCAGTGGCGACAACACTAATGAGGAGTTATCTATCATTCTCAGTAGAAAGTCATCTCATGTAGATTGTGTCCCAACCTGTAGACAAATCTATGTTACCCTTTCAGAAATATACACCAGAAAGAAGATGCGAACTTCAGCGAACCTCAACTGCAGCCCCTGGTCTGTGAGCTGACATACTAGTGTGGACTAAAGTGCTGCGAGGTTTACAGCTTGAGGACAACTATTAGGCACCCCCACACTGCAGGTAAAGGAAGTAATTCACTCTCACTCTCTGTCTCTGACTGTTGGAAGCCAGCAAAGCCAGTGAGGTCAACATTGAGGATGAAACATGACAAAGGCCAAGGGTGTCAATAGGATGCAGAGGATATTTATCAGGATACTGTCTGGGTTGGAGAGTTTAAGCTATGAATAAAAATTAGATAGCCTGAGATGTCCACTCTTCATGGAACCCAGAGACTGATTTGTATTTCATTTTATCAGAGGTAAAAGGTACTGCAGATGCTGGAGAATCTGAGATAACAAGGTGTGGAGCTGGATGAACACAGCAGGCCAAGCAGCATCACAGGAGCAGGAAAGCTTGACATTTCGGGCCTAGACCCTTCATTTTAACCTGTTATCTTTTTGCTCTGTTCGCATTTATAATCTGTATGCATGAGTGTCATGTTTTATAATCTTCTCCCACATTTTGTAGCTTATTAACTCACACTTTGACAAAGAAAGCCTTGTTCATTTGGTTATTTGTAAAATACAAATACACTTGGAAAAAGTATCCATGAGAGAAGGGATCCTTTTAAAAATAACCTTCTGGGATCGTAATGAATTGAGGTCTCTCATCCAGGGATTGACCATAAGAATTGTTACGAATGGAACCAAAAGAAGAGAGTGGATAAGGTCTCCTGCAATATCAGTGATAGTGGGATCACCATATCACCTCAAACTCACTTCCGTGTGGAGAAATTAAACCAATTTATTTTTGCAGGTGACATGGGAAAAATGTTTAGTATATTTTATTTTGGATGAGTGGGGCATGGCTGACATCAATAAAGATCTATCTCATTGTTTCTTTTGTTGACATTGCTCACAAAATGGGATTTTTAAAAGATTTTATTCTTGAAGGAGGTTGACTTGTCAGACACCCAATCACAGACCTCTAGGGGGCCGCAGACTTCCAATTCAGAGGCACTGATCCAATTGGATGGTCAAGCAGGTTTCAAGCAGCTGCCTGACTGAGTTGTGTTCTGAGGTTAAGCCAGACAGTTTTAAACATGAGAATCTCATTGAACTGATGTGGCTTGCAGGAGGGATATTTGTTCTAATCTTAGTTTTATAGCTGAAGGGTGTACTAACAGGCTGACATGCCATTGTGGACTCGTGTGCTGTGAGATTCACAATCTAAGGACAACATTAGGCACCCCCACGCTGCAAGTAAAGGAAGTTAATTGCTCTCTCTCTGAATGCTGGAAGCCAGCCAAGCCAGTGAAGAGGACATTGATCAGGATACTATTTGGGTTAAAGGTTTTAACTATGAGGAAAGATTACTTAGCCTGAAATGTCCACTCTTCATGGAACCCAGTGACTGATTTGTGTATCTTTTTGACCTGTTTTTTGTTTTACTCAATTCACGTTAGCCTGTGCAGAACAGTTACTCATCTTCCCTGATTTTACTTGGCCCTTCAACTGTTTGTCTTGCCTCCCCCAATTTCACCAGCTGCTTGCCTTCCTCAAACTCACCCTTTAAACAAACAATGCCATTCCTACAACCTGCTATGACCTCTCAGTCTCCTTGGTGTTCTGATCTGCACTTTAGCTCTTTGATCTCAAGGATTGCTTCTTTCCAGCCATACAGTATTGCGCAGCTTCGATCCCTTGACCAGTGAAATGCCAATGCACGAAACCTCCATAGGCGATCACTCCAGTGTGGTTCTTGGTGACATTCCAATCTTCAACCTCTGGAAACTTTCTCTACACTCTAGTGCCCGTATCCTACCCCCCGCCATAACCAGCATGACCTCGTTACACCCGTCCTCATGTTTATGTTGGCTCGTTGCTCCTCAGTAAATGACAGTTAGAATTCTTGTCCTTATCTATGAATCCTTCCTTGACCTTGCCTGACCTGCCCTATCTCCTATCACCTTATAGCTTTTCTAGAGCATCCCATCCTTTTAACTCTGGAGATTGTGTCTCCTTTGCATCTCCTCCAAATATAGTGTCAGAACCTTCAGCTGTTTGTACCCTCCGTCTTAAAAGCTCTTCCACTTCCACTGCTAAAACCTAAAACACCATCTATTTGAATAAGCGATAGTAAGAACTGCCGATGCTGGAGTCAGAGATAACACAGTGTGGAGCTGAGGGAACACAGAGGGCCAGGCAGCATCAGAGGAACAGGAAAGCTGACCCAAAACGTCAGCGTTCCTGCTCCTCTGATGCTGCCTGGCCTGCTGTGTTCATCCAGCTCCACACTGTGTTATCTATTTGAATACACCTTCCCTGAATCTTCATAATCTCTCTACAGTTTTTGTAAAATCTGGCTTGGAATGCCTCTCTTAGGATCGTGCCTTGGGAATTTTTTAAAACTTTCAAGGCAGTGATGTGCAAAAGTGCGTACTGCCATTTTTTAATGTTCACATGCTAAGCTGGACTCATGGAATGTACAAAGAGGGATACAGAATCACTGGGAATCACATCAGATTCCTTTTGCCACATATGATATAGGCCAGCATATGAAAAGGAACCAAAATTCTGAAGAAGAGTCATTGACCTTGAAACGTTAACTCCGTTTCTCTCTCGACAGACACTGCCTGACCTGCTGAGTTTCTCCAGATTTTTGGATTTTATTTCAAACCTCCAGCATCTGCAGTATTTTGCTTTTATTTGTATGTAGAGTATCTCTCTTTAAACAACTGAGTACAAGCCTTGGGTGAGAAAAACAGTTCTTTCAGGAAAAGAGGTACCTTAAACAGGAGAACAGTGGAATTAAATGTAGACTTTTGGAGTGGCCTAGTTCCAACATTGTATTGCATGTTTAGGTATTGGGAAGGTAAGTCTTGGGGCCTCCTCACTTTTAAGAGCTTGGAATTTTTTTAATTTTACAAGATTCTTAGGTGTCCATTGTATATTTTTATTTTTCTGTATTTTTAAAGTGTATTCCAGTTTTTCCCTCCATCCATAACAGCATTGTTTTGTTAGCTTTTACAGCATGGAAAAGGGCCATTTGTCCCCTTGTGTCCATGCAAGTCATCTGTTCTAATCCCATTTCCCAGCACTTGTCCCGTAGCCGTGTATGCGGTGATATTTCAAATGTTCATTTAAATAGTTCTTAAATGGTTCCAGTGCTCCCACCTTTACCAGAGGCCACAGGACTCTGAATAAGAGAGGAGCCATCGAGAAGTCAGAGGAAAATACTTAGCCGTCGAGAGCAAGTTTATTTTTCAGGACAGCCAGGGGCACAGTAAAGGGAAGGAAAAGACCTCTGGTTTAAAATGCATTTATTTCAACGCACAAGACTTGATTGGTAAGGCAGATGAGCTCAGAGCATGGATTGGCTCTGGGGACTGGGATATTATAGCCATAACAGAAACAGGGCTCAGAGACGGCCAGGTCCGGCAGCTCAATGTTCTGGGAAACAGAAGCTACAGGCGTGACAGAAGTACAAGTAAGCGAGGAGTGGGGGTTTCCCTATTGATAAGGAAGGACATAACAACAGTTTAGAGAGGATATTCTTAAGGGGTCATCAAAAGAGGCCATATAATTAGAACTTAGAAACAAGAAGGGGATGGTCACTCTGTTGGTAATGTATTAAAGACCCCCCAAATAGCCAGCGGTACCTGAGGAACAGATATGCAGAGACATTGCAGATAAGCATTGATGTTCTGTCCCACTTGTTATTTATATGCTTCGTTTTGCTGGGGTGATTGGCATTACTTCCAGTTCTGTTTTTCAGTGGTTTGTATATTGGGTCCAGTTCAATGTGTTTGCTGATTGAGTTCCCATTGGAATGCCAGGCCTCCAGGAATTCCCTGGCATGTCTCTGTTTGGCTTGTGCTATTACGGATATGTTGTCCCAGTAAAATTCATGTCCTTCTTTGTCTGTGTGTATTGGTCATGTCTCTTGGTGACTAGTTGATGTTCATGTATCCTTATTGTCAGTTTGGCCTATGTAATATTTCTTACAGTCCTTGCATGGTATTTTGTATATTACATTAGTTTTATTGGTTGTGTAGGACTATTAGAACCCCTAGGTATAAGGGTAGCCCACAAACCAACAACCAGCCTGCGACAGCTACTGACGAACATAAAGGATCCCTTACCTGCAACCGGAAAAAATGGTTGAAACAGGTACAATAGCAACATCTAAAAATCATTTGGATAGGTACATGGATGGGAAGGGTTTAGAGGGCAATGGACCAAATGCAGGCAATTGGAACTAGCTGAATGGACACTATGGTTAGCGTAGATGAGTTTGGGCCGAAAGGCCTGTTTCTATGCTGCATTACTGTATGACTCATCTTGCCTTAAAAATATGCCCCCGAAGTTTGAACTCCTTCAATCTAGGGCAAAGACCTCTGCTATTCACCTTATCTATGCCCCTCATGATTTTATAAATGTCTATAAGGTCAACCCTCAACCTCCTACGCTCCAGTGAATAAAGTCCCAGCCTATCCAGCCTATCAAACCCTTCAGTCTTGGTAACATCCTTATATATCTTTTCTGAACCCTCTCCAAATTAATAATGTCCTTCGTATAGCAGTGCGATCCGAACTGTACACAGTACTCGAAAAGTGGCCTCACTAATGTTGTGTACAGCCTCAACATGACGTCCAACTCCTGTACTCGATGGTCTGAGCAATGAAAGCAGATATGCTAAATGTCTTCTTAATCACACTGTCTACCTGCAACGCAACTATCAAAGAACTGTGTATCTGAACCCCTAGGCCTCCCTGTTCGACAATAATACCCAGGGCGCTACCATTAAGTGTGTACATCTTGCCCTTGTTTGTCTTAGGAAAATGCAATACCTCGTCTTTATCCAAATTAAACGCCATCTGCCACTCCCTGGTCAGTTCCTCCTTCAGACTTCTCAGCTCCAAAGGAAAAAAACCCTTGTCTATCTCACTTCTCTTCACAGTTGAATTGCTCCAGCCAGGCAAAATCCTGGTGAATCCCTTCTGCACCCTCTCTCATGCAATCACATCCTTTGTACAGTTGGTGACTAGAACTGCACACAATATTCCAGCTGTGGCCTAACTAACATTATGTGTATCACCATCATAACCTCCTTGCTGTTGTATCCAATGCCTTGTCTCATACAGGCAAGTATCCCAAATGGCTATTAACCACCTTATCTACTTGAGCTGCTGTCTTCAAGGATCTATGGATATGCACACCAAGACCCGTCTGCTCCTCTGTACATTCTAGGGTCATACCATTCAACCTGTATTCCCTCGAGTTGTTAGTCTTGACAAAATGCATCACCTCACACTTTCAAGATTAAATTCCATTTGGTACTATTCAGCCGATCTGATCAGCTCGTCTATATAGTCCGTAGTCAAAAGCTTTCCTCCTGGCTATTTACCACACCATCAATCTTTGTGTCATTTGCCCTTACTGGACATACTTCCTACACTCAGGTCGAGATCATTAGATACACAACCATTAGGATACCCCAAAAAAACTTTTGTGTGAGATAGGAGTTTTATTGAATGCTCCAAAATGTCTCCAGACCAAAACTTCCAGTTAAGTTTCTCTTTCTCTGGCTCGACAAATAGAACACAGTTCACGGAACAGTGAATCAACACACATAATCAAACATGAACCAACTGATCACAACAGCATTGTCTGGATTCACGGGAACAAAATGGGAAGTTTATCATCTTGCACGAGAGATAAGTAACTCAGCCATATCCCAACAAGAGGCAGAAACAACGATGTTCCAAATAAAATAAAGCCTTCCAAAGCAGAAAAGGGTCTGTTTCAGGTCACATCATTGGAAGGCAGGTAGTTGCTTTTCGAGAAGGAAGCAGCATAAAGACAGTCAGGTTTGGGAAAGGAAATGGGGATAAATGTGTTTGGGTTCAGAATAAGGAAGGTGATGAACAGGGTTTAGTTTCGAGAAGGAAGGTGACTTCAATAGATTTCAACAGATTTAAGAACGTCTTCTTCTTCGCTGTTATTAGACTTCGGAATGGATTTATCAAATTTTAAATTCAATGTTGATCTCGCCATCTGTGCACCTTCTCTGCAGCACTGTATTCTTCACTCTGTTCTATTACCCTAATGCACTTTGTATGGTATAGTCTGCCTGTACTGCACACAAACAGAACTTTTCATTGTACCTCGGTGCATGTGACAATGATAAGTCAAAAAAAAATCAAATGAAAACAAAAAGGTGAAAATTGGGTGAAGGAATGAATGGACTAATAATCCAGAACCTCAGGTTAATATTCTGGGGACACGGGTCTGAATCCCATCATGACCCAGAGTGAAATTTGAACTCAATAGAAGAATAAAATATCGAACAAAGAGCTATCCTCTTAAAAACCCAGCTGGTTCACTAATTTGAACTTTCTTTAGAGAAAGAAATCTGTTGTCCTTACTCGGTCTGGGCAATAAATGATGGCTTAGCCAGTGACATCCACATGCCATGAATAAATTTTAAAAAAAGCATTGTTAAAAAGTAAATATATTTTAGCAGGTTTGTAACTCTTTTACAATTTCAACCTGAAATTGTGCTCCTTAGGCAAACATTTGCATGCATTACTGACCCGATAATGGTCAGCCACGAAAGGTAACAGAGGGTAGCTAGGCTTCACAAAGCTGAAACTTGTCCAAACTAATTTAAAATGTCATCAAAAACACTCAGAGCACAAAACAGCAGGGCGGGGGTGCGAATTTTTATCTGCGGAGGTTTCAACAAACCGGCTGCCATGTCTGTGTCAAATTCCTGTCAGTGCTATTAGAACAGTCATTGGCCCATTTTAAAATAAACAGTTTAATGACTTCTCTAATGTAGCTTTCAGGAATTTGACCCAGAGATGTCTGCAATAAAAATAGCTCTTGAAGAATTTCAACACCTGACAGGTAAGGAGTTTGAACATCCAAACACAGAAATAAAAGCAAATAATAATTTTCTTCTCATGTGCCAAGTATTGCAAAGTATTGCATCCCCATTCTCCCTTTTCTATTCCATCAGTTACATCCTCAGAAAATTCCAGTAGAATCAGTACAGTGTGGAAAGAGTCCATTCGGCCCATCAAGTCCACACCGACCCTCTGAAGAGCGTCCTACCCAGACCCAGCTCCCTACCTTTTCCCTGTAACCCCACATTAACCATGGCTAATCCACCTGGACTACACATCCCTGGACACCTCGGGAAAAAATTAGCATGGTCAATACACCTGGCCTGTATATCTTTGGACTGTCGGAGGAAACCTGAACTTCCAGAGACTGATTCCACACCTGGGTTTTCTATGCCAATATCCTTTCTCACTATTGTACTGACTTCATCTTTCACTTACAAAGCCACCTCGTCCCCTTCTCCCTTTTTGCTTGGCCTCCCAAAATGTTGAATATCCTTGAATGTCCAATTCTCAGTCTTGGTCACCATGCAACCATATCTTTGTAATTGCAATCATGTCATGCTAACATCCAATTCTCTGCATTATTAATTCGTAGTGTTATAAATGTTTTGTGCATTCAGATATAATACCTTTAGACTTTTTCACAATGTCTTTTTTCACTTTTTTGTATATGTTCTTGTTTGCTCTGCTTTCCAATTTTGCTTTCTCCTGTTCTATCTTTTCATTTCTACTACCCTGACTCTTGTCTCTCCACTCAGGTTCCCATTCACCTGCCAGCCTAGTTTAAACCCTCCTTCAATCCCTCACAGTATCAGCCAATGCCCCTGTGTATATATTGGTCTCACTGCTACCCCTGTGACATGTCCATCCTGGGCCTCCTGCAATGCCACAGTGATGCCACCCAAAGGTTGCAGGAACAGCAAATCATATTCAGCCTGGGAACCCTGCAGCCCAATGGCATCAATGTGGATTTCACAAGCTTCAAAATCTCCCCTCCCCTGACCGCATCCCAAAACCAGCCCAGCTCATCTCCACCTCCCTAACCTGTTTTTCCTCCCACCTCAAGCCACACCCCCATCTCCTATC
>JAHRHZ010000268.1:3084854-3101974 GCA_024137785.1 Ginglymostoma cirratum
AGGCCAAGCAGCATCCTGCTCCTGTGATGCTGCTTGGCCTGCTGTGTTCATCCAGCTCTACACCTTGTTATCTCAGATTCTCCAGCATCTGCAGTTCCTACTATCACGAACTAATCCATCATTATTTTGTTTTTTTGAAGAGCGGTAACATCCCTACCTCAGGAACAAGATGCCCAGACTCATGGCCCCACCTGCTCCAGATGTATGTCATAACACGTCTAGAGAATATCTAGTCAGGAGGCCTGGTGACAGTACTGTACTCCAACTGAAAGCCACCAGTGCAATACATAACACTTATACTAGGCTTTCATGGCTTTAACGCCCTGTGCTTAAGCATTCTGAGGCTAATCTTTGCATTTAGCACTGGGTGAACATATGTGAGGATAACATTTATATGTTTCTTGTATTGGAAAGATTCTAATGCACTGTGATCCCTGCACCCATTTTCAGGTCTTGTTGAATTTTGTACAAATAGTACCCCCCGAACTAATTTAAATACTAAATCTATGTGAATCCATTTCCAGATTTAATTTAGAGCGAGCAATTTATTTTATTAATCTCATTAATCTTGGGCACAATATGCCTTTGTTTGATTTTTTTGTTCGCTTTGGGTGGACTAAATTGCTGAACAAATGATTAAAGGTTTTCTTGCCAGAAAAGATTTACGATCAGACTCAGTTTATGAATTCTCATTACAGCATAACTTTTCCTGGCAAAGTGGCAATGTTTATCAGAACCTATCCATACATGGGAAGGGAGTGGTTCATTATTAATCTTCTTAAATATTTAGTGGTTAATATTACTGCACATTTTGCTTTGCTGCCAATACTTGTAGCCCTTTAGGTTCTGTTCCTTTATGAGTGAAGTATGATTGTAGTTTCAATCTATAGTGGAAAGCATTTCTGGTTATGATTCCTTATTGACCATTTTCCTTTGAACAATCCCACAGGTTCATACAATTAAGTGGAGATTGGTTATTGGGAATTGACTCATTGACATTTTCAAATTCTTGCAGTATTACGATTTAACAGTAGAGGTAAAATGTTACTGGGGTAGGTGCTTTGTTCACTGTAAAGAATAACTTTGTTTTGGATCTGATGTGCAATTTGCCCTGTACACTGTTAGTAGGAATCTTTGTAGATGTGGCGTCTTTTGGATTTTAGAAGGTACTCACACAAGGTTCTTCCCATTATAAAGAAATTGAAATGCCTGGGTTACACCAAGTAACAGTGACAGCTTATCTTGTGAATTAAAAAGTGAAGAACTTGGGAACTGTAAAACAAATGTTCAGAGAAAAGAATTGCAAACGTAGGATCCAGAGTAGGCCATTCAGCCTCTTGTACCTGCTCCACCATTCTAGACCATGACAGATCATCTACCTCAACACCATTTCCTCACACCATCTCCATGTCTCTTTATTGGATCGATATCTAGAAATCTATTGATTTCTGTCTTGGACTTAATCAATGATTGAGCATCCACGGTCCTCTAGAGTAGAGAATTCCAAAGATCCTCATACTTTGAGTACAAGAAATTTTCCCCATTTAAATGGCTTGCTCGATATTCTGAGTCTATCTCCCCTGTTCTAGATCCTTCAGCCAAGAGAAACATCTTTTAAAAATCCATACAATCTAGCCCTTTAAATATTTTGTGTGATTGAATATGATCTCTCTTTGTTCTTCTAAGTGCTAGAGAGTATAGGTGTAGAATACAGGCATAGTTGTTTCAATCTCTCCTCATTTGGTCACAGATTCACACAACAACCTCCCATCAAGAACAATTAATGGAATGTAAATTCAAATTCACTTCAAGACTAGAGGACATCACCCATGCTAGTGCTCTGAGGCAGTACTGAGGGAGTGCTGCCCTCTCAATGATTGATAGACTAAGATTCCCGCTGTGAGTTTGGATGGATATTGAAGATCTGATGGTGTTTCAGAAGGATCTCTATGGATTTTTGCTCCTTCATCAATATAAACAGATTAACTGGTCACGTGCATACTGATTTGTGTGTTATCTTTGCGGACAGACTAACAGCATTGTGCAGCACATGAAAAGTCAACATCAAATTAAAGCTGTTTTATTCTGGTGTATGCATATATGTATAAAAATAACCACACTGCTTTATTTCATTCTACCCCCTATCATGACTCTGTTTGTCTGGATGATTTCTACTGACTGTGCTATATGTTGTTTCAGGAAAGAAAACGTCATACCAGGCTGTCTTCAAAGAAACTGTTCAGCTGCCTTTTCTGCTGGTGGTAGAATGAGGGGTGTTAGAATAAGTAAGCAAAACATTTGCCAGTTTGTGATTCAATGATATTTCTTCCAGTTTGTATCTGGCTTTTTTTTTAAAACCAAGAACAGGCTTAACAATTTGCCCTGTGTACATTGCTGCTCCACACAAAGCAGGATGACACAGTGGAACTCAAGTACGTTTCACTCTGTTCATACTTATGGAAGTTGAAAATTCTGCTGAGCAGAACTGAGGTCTGTTGTCAGACACAATTTCTTCTGGGAACTCTTAAGGAGCAATCGAACCATAACATCTCAACTTTCACTGGTCATTTGGTTCATTGGAAACACCTCAACCCACTTTGAATGGGTATCACAACGTTGCCCATCAAGTTCTACAAAATCAATGTGCAGCCTCTGCCACACTGTAGCTGGCACTTGCCATGGTATAAAAGACACCATTAGCAGCATCTTTTCTACATTTTGACGTACACTATATTGTTTCACCTTGTCTTCGACATCCTCAACTAACCTTGACCACCAAAGATAGCATCTCTCAAGACATTTTGTCAAACTCATCCTAAGTGTTGACCATGTAGAGCAACTGTGATCTGTACGTTTCCAGAATTATATGCCATGCAACCGTTACCAAATGACAACTCATTGTTAAAGTTTAAAAATGGTTTGAATTCTAAATCCAGTATCCAAGTTGGCCATCCAATTGCAATATAGTTGTACAACCTTGGAAACATGGGGTGCCCTCAAACATAGAAGCTAGGAGCAGGGGTCCTAGCATTTGTCCCTTCGACCTTGATCCGCCATTCGATATAATCATGGCTTATCCTCTATTTCAATTCTACAATTTCACCTTCTTGCCATACTCCTTTATGACTTTAATATCTAAAAAATTATCAACGTCTTTCTAAAATATAGTCAGTGTTCTGGCCTTTATGGCCTGCAATGATAGTAAATTCCACAAGTTCGCCATCCTCTGAGTGAAGAAATGTTTCCTCAGGATAGTCCTAAATGGCCTGTGACCCCCTGACCCCATCCCCAGCTCTCAACAGCCTAACATTTTTCCTGCATCTAGTTTGTGCAGTTCTGTTAGAAATTTCCTACGATTCAATCAGATCCCCCCTCATTTTAAACTCTAGTGAATACAGGCTCAGTTGAACCAACTTCTCCTCATACCTCAGTCCTGCCATCCTTTAGATCAGCCTACTGAACCTACACTGCATTCGCCTTATAGCAAGTATCTCCTGTTAGGCAGGGAAACTAAAATTCCACACAACACTGCAGGTGCAGTGTCACCGAGGCCTTGTATAACTGCAGCAAGACTTTCCTACTTCTGAACTTAAATTCTCTTGCAATGATGGCTTTCCTAATGGCTTGCTGCAACCCTCTGTTTACTTTCATTGGCAGGTGTACAAGGACACCCAGATCCCTTCGTACATCCATATTTCCCATTGTATCACCATTTAAATAACACTCTGCCTTTCTGTTTTTCATAAGGATGTTTATAACCTCACATCCATCCATGTTACACAGCATCTGCCATGTGTTTGCCCACACACTCAACTTGTCTAGATCACCCTGAAGCTAGGTTGCTTTACCCATGTCATATTCTGTGACAAACAAATCATTGACATGTGAAAAGAAACGATAGACAGGGACGGTAATCCCAACATTGTAATGGTATTACAACCATCTTCCAATGGTTGGTCTAACGTACAAGCAGAGGAGAAAGATCAAAACCCATTTCTGTATGGAGGCTGCAGCTAAAAAGCCAATTGGAGCTGTTGGATTTAAAGTAATCGTCAGTAGCTTATGACAGTTTCAATGATGAGCCCATGACCAAACAATCACCTTACTCCAAAAAGGAAAGACTACCCTACAAGTTCTATCTGGGCATAATCTGCTCACTGGTACTGATGACGCTGAGGCAAATGCAATCAGTCTCTCGTTACTGCATCCAATGTGCGAATGATCACTGCCCTTACTCCATACAGAGAGGCACCACATGCTAGCTTAAACTTTTTGGTCACATTGTAATGAATAACCATTATACCGTCTCCCAGTTCACACTTACACAACTTGGGTGCTTTGAAACACTCTTTAGTTTAAAATCACAAGGAAGGGTGTTCCATGAGTTTGTTCCATGGATGAAACAAGGTAGCCAAATCTCAAATCAATTTACCGGAATAATTTACTAGATCACCCCTCCAAAAAAAAACACAGAGCTCAAAAATATTCTGTGTGTGATGCATTTCTCATTGCTTGAATCTTTCTCTGGGCAGGATATAACTGAGATAACAAGGTGTTTCGGACCCGAAACGTCAGTTTCCCTGCTCCTCTGATGCTGCCTGGCCTGCTGTGTCCATCCAGCTCCACGCCTTGTTATCTCAGACTCCAGCATCAGCAGTTCTGACTATCTCAGGAAGTAACTGATCTGTGTGTCTACCCTGTGACAAAAATGCACAGCAGAATTTTGAAACATTTTACTACTTTCACTCAAACGCCATTACCTTTTAAACATTGGAGCATGTTCCTCATTATAATTCTGTTTAAGTGAAGCTGATGTATCTACATCATCCAAACAACATGCTCCTCCTTGAATTGCCCGTTTAAAGAATTATGGGATCTGAAGAAACACCCAATAGCAGTAAATGAGATGACACTGTCAAACAAATCTGGGTTGGATAAGCATCCATGGGCTCAGGTGGGTATGCCTGTGATTGATTATTTAATTCAAGCTGCAGATAGGCGCCATTCAAATGGAATTAGGGATACAGGTTGGCCTCCTAACAACAAGATGAGCAAATCCTTAATGTTTATCAAATTATCAGGTGGATTACGTTCTTTACAGATTTCTGATTACTTTATAATCCCTGAAGAATCTTACATCATGACTTGCCTTTGGCACTACCATGCTGGGAGTAGACCAATTACTTTGTCCAACTTGAGTGATAATGTTCCCCATATTCAGTCTTTTCCCTACCTTAGAGCACAGGACACTGGTGAGATCCACAGTAGACTGGTCTGGAATCACCCGGACCCATATATGAGCCTTAGGTCCTTAAATTAGATGGCTACTAAACCCCGATGATACTTGGTGGTTATTATATCTCATGATATGACTTCTCTAAGATCACGTTCAATCATATCCACGGACAATGCTCTTTGGGAAGCTATATTGAAAGATAAATTTGGCAATGTTGACAACTTAGTGTGAATGGCCCCATTGTTTTTAAAAATTGCACACAAATCTGTCCGATAATACTCCCTTTTGAAATCCGCCAAAATGGCAATGGCAGATTTGGCACCAAAAGACTATGACTGTGCTCTTCCAGCCTGCCAATAATATTTGTTGATGCAGCCACTTTCTAAGGTCAGTCCACCCTTGTGCGAAAACTGTCTTTCCATGGAGACTGGGTTTTCAAAACTATTTCTCGGCAAAACATAACCTCAGAATTCCTTTACTAGCCCATAGATGCTTATTCAACCCAATTTTGCTTGACCAGGGCCATCTAAAACTCCGTCTCATTGCCAAAATGTAGAAGTTAGACTAAAACTGTAGTGACTATAATGAGGTCAGCCAGGTGGACCTCATAGAATACGGGTTCCCTGATTGGGGCTGTTAATCTGGTCCAATCAGGGACCCTTGGCTGACAGATATAAATAGGAATGTCACAGGGTCTGTTTACTCTGAGAGCTGGCTCTGAGGGAGTTGGATGAGGGAGTCAAGGACTCTCCATGTGTAAATGAAGGGTGACTTGGTGACACAATACCAGCCTCTGTGGAGTTATTTCAAAAACCACAGTGTGCCAACACCATGCAAAAACCAGTTTATGCCGGTATGTACATATATATATCCCATATATATATTTAAAAATATATATATATATACATGGACACAAGACGGTGCAATTTCAGTTTGTTCGTGGGGCCTTTTTGTGTTTGCTAAAATAGCATAGCACCTGAACTTCAAATAAAGTGCAAAGAGACACAAAAAAGGTACAAAATAATGCTTCCTTGGAGGAGCTGGAATAACGTTTTCCAAAAAATAAAACGAAAAGCTATAAAGGATAAGAATATACTAGGTGATGAAATAAATGTACAGAACATTATCATCACAAAACCCTTGAAGTATTTCTGTGTAAGGAACCTTTTCAATCACTGATGTACTCCAGGGGACCGTCTACAAGTATGGACATGTTCTCAAGGGAACCCTGTAAATATTTGCCCTTTGCCAGGGTACTTGGAAATACCAGTATACTCAAAGGAATCATTACAAATTTAACACATACCCAGAGGACCTTGTGCAAATATAAGCATTCTCCCAAAGAAGCAATAGAAAAATTAGCATGCTGTCAACATCTGCAGATTCTTGTAGGTTCCCAGGGAAAGGCTGCAGGAATTTACACATTGCAGGAGGGAGCCCATATAACGGGTGACACACTTCCAGGGATTCTGAAAAAGGTTGACACACTCCTGAGGATATCTTAATCTCCAACAGACTGCCCAGCATTCGGTACACAGGAATGCAGCACATTGCTGAAACAAGTTTTATTTTTGGCCAACAACTTGAATTTTTTTTTTTAAGAAATGTGAATAAATGCAGTAAAATTATGACAAACTGATCTTTCATGTCTTTGACTACAGGAACCATACTCTAATTCTGCTCAGGAATGAATACCATCTGTGAAATGCAAACTGTCAGGATCAAGGTCAGTTGTAAATTAATATTAATATTAACTTACCTGGCTTTTACCTGAATGCTTCCTGACTGAGCAGGTCAGGGATCATTTCATTAAATTTTCATTTTTTTTCTTGTGGGCGTTTAGTCACTGTTTACTATTGCCAGGGGTCTTAAAGAAGTAAAGCACGATGAACAATGAGTTGATGTGACTTTGGCAATCACAAAAACTGCGCTCAATAAAATAAGTATTTCTTCTTAGATAATATTTCTCAGTGAAGTAGAAACAGTTCTTTGTTTCAATGGTGTATTACAACAGTGTCATTGTTCTATTATTTATTTTGTCGAGAAGGTTAATCTGTCTGTAAAACATAGACAAGAATCCTGCAACGTGGCTCTTGGAAGTCATACTACTGTCCTTGTGGGTTCACTAGAGCCAGAAAGACCAATATATTAACTTAGCATCAACCATGAAGAGAAACATTTACAATTTTATTAACCCTTGGGAAAGGCACTAGGTGTGAGAATTCAAAGCTCCTCAGAGAAACAAAAAATGAGAGTCTGGAATGACGCTACAGAGAAATTCCAGTATAAGTTACCTTGCCTTGTGGAACAATAATTTGTTAGAAACCATCGTAACTGTTTGACTGAAGACAGGCAGTGAGAGACCATCCCAGGCAGAATTCAGGGAAGAGCTCTGACAACACCATCAGAGGCAGAAAGATTCTCTACAGAGAGATGGAGAAAGACAACCCAGCTAAGGGACTGCTGTAGTGTGCTAGGCTACCAAGTGCCACACCAGCAGTATTGTAGAAGTGAAATAAGTGAAGACCTGTGTGAAGCTTCATGCTTCTTCCTGTAAACACCCATCACATTGCACACCATGCACCAGACCTGTATTCTCCCAAACTCCAGACCCCAATCCACCCTTGAGGTCTCCAAGAGAGTTGTTACAACTCAGTAAAGATCTATGGAATTGGTTTGACAACTATGGCTGCACACATTCCGAGAGATATAATCACATGACCTCCCACTCCACCTCCAATCAGACTTCTCCCATTGATCACCTAACATGGCAATCATCACAGAGCCCAGCTTACCATGGCTTTTCAACATGTCCCAGTTTTTATTTCTGTACATCTCTGTCACCCTAAAGACATCACCAATTTGCAAAGAGGAGCAAAGAAAATGGAAGAAATATTTTGGTTGGGCAAAAAGGAGAAAATAAGGAATGGAGGGTCTTCCAAAAACTGCCAGACAACAGGTGTCCAGGTTTGGTGATACCAGGGGGACAGTACCTCTGACTGTCCACTTCTCCATTCTTGTCAGCTAGTAAGGGGTCTAGTGTGGCTTCAGACAGAGATTACACAGAGCCCATCAATACACCTGAAACCTTCCATGAGTGGTTGGCACTCTGTTTACAGATATTGCAAGGAGAATATTAATAAGGGAACAACTTGCGGTTAAGCTTGATAATGTGATTTTGCTTTAAACAGTGCTCTGCAATCACTGCAGTCAGGAAGTGGTGCCGACCACTACAGCATTCCTCACAGATATAATTGAAGGAACCCTTGTGAAGGTCCAGTTATTGACCTGTGGTTAAGGATGCCTATGAACAGTCAAGACTGGGTTGTTACTCCTACAGTGATTAGTTAAGGAAGTTCAGCAGCTCAGTGCACCCAGCTTGGGGGAGAAAAGTACCCCAAATAGTGTAAATTTTGCTCCAAAGGAGGGGGTGGTATGGGGTGATGTTTGGCCCACCAACCCCCAGATGTAGATTAGAGTGGTTACAGGGACTGTTGCATGCTGAGGCATACTGTTTAAGAGGCCCACCTGAGTTCTCGAAGTCTGTCCTAATGGCGTTGTTACATATTGAGCCCTCCACCTCTCACCCCTCCCATTCCATCACCCATCTACCTTCACCTATGCCCTGTCCATGCCAACATATGGTTGCCATCTACAATCCTTTACTCTTACATCCTCCAAGTCAACTCATCCAGTATTCACCATGAACAGACCTTAAGAATCACAATGAGATTAAATAAAATAAAGACCTAAATATTGATTATAACTTTCAATAAATTAAGAACTATGCAATAAACAAATAATCTCATTTAAATCCCAAGTACTTAATTTTTTATTAAAACAAAAAGACTTGCATTCAGAGCCCTACATCAAAGACTGTTAAACTATTAATAATCTCTCTGAACTTCTCCAACAATGAATTTATAATCACCTGCTAAATAATGTCATGGAAAGCATCCAGTTATTGATAATGATATGATAGTGGTACGGTGGCACTGTCCTCATTTCTGAGCCAAGAGGTTTAAGTCCACCTGCTCCAGAGGTGGATCATAACATCTCTGAGCAGGTGACTTTGAAAATATCTTATATAGTAGTGATGTCAACAACCTGTTAGAACATATTTTCTTCAACT
Source organism: Ginglymostoma cirratum (assembly GCA_024137785.1). NCBI lineage: Eukaryota > Metazoa > Chordata > Chondrichthyes > Orectolobiformes > Ginglymostomatidae > Ginglymostoma > Ginglymostoma cirratum. The sequence goes on from JAHRHZ010000268.1 coordinate 3,094,223, forward strand.
CTTACTTACACAGGCAGGCTCTTTCTCCCCATTGTTAAAAAGTTAGGAATTTAAATTACATAATTGTTCTATTGACCTCACATGCCCTTCTTTAGCAAAGGGAAGCAATGGCCTAGTGGTATTATCACTGGACTGTTAATCCAGAGACCCGGATAGCATTCCGGGGACCTAGGTTCAAATTCCACCATAGCAGATGATGGATTTTGAATTCAATAAAATATCTGGAATTAAGAATCTAATGATGAACATGAATTCATTGTCGATTGTCAGAAAAAACCATCTGGTTCACTAATGTCCTTTAGGGAAGGAAACTGCCATCCTTGCCTGGTCTGGCCTACATGTGACTCCAGACCCACAGCAACGTGGTTGTCTCTCAACTGCCTTCTTGGCAATTAGGGATGGGCAAGAAATGCTGCCTCACCAGTGATGCCTTCATCCCATGAATGAATAAAAAAATTTATGTTTCCTCCACATTGTGAGACAAGGCTCTCGGTAAAGTGAACATAAGAGTCCGTAAGAGTATTACTGAGTTCAAATGGTCGCGCTGAGCTTGAGGTTCCTGCCTCAAATGGGATCTGTCTAGAATGGGGGTGAATTCCGAGACCTGGGTCCTGTCCTCTATTAAGGTCAGTGGAATTTCTATGACTCTACAAAACTCCTGTGTAGCATTTGCATGCTAATGATTTTTCCCATCATATTAATTAGAGTAATGCTACATTTGATTGGTCCATATTGTCCTATTCATGGAGCCACCTTTTGTAGAGAGAACATATACAGCTGTCTCTTGTATTGGTGTCAGATTCTAAGATATCCTTTCAAGGGCACTAGTAGCAAGAGCAGGAACATGGCAAAAAGTCCATAAGAGTTTGCTCTGCAATTAAATAGGATCGTGGTTGAACTGTCTCTACTTCCTTCCCCAAACCCCACATTCCTTGATTCCCTTAGTGCACTAAAATATACCAATCCCTATCTTGAATAGACTCTTTTTATTAGATATCCATCGTGGTAAGGGGTAGAGTGTTCCAAAGATTCACAACATTCCGGATGAAGTTTTCTCTTTAATTTTGTGTTTTGTGGCTGAACGCTTATCTTAATTCTGTGACCCCTGTTCTAGACCCTGAGATGAGCATTAAAGCCTTTCATTGGAAATTTGTGTTAATCCCACTATGAATGTTTACGTTTTAACAAGATCTACAAAACAACAAAGAATATGGGTCCATTCTATTCAATCTCTCTTGTAAGGAAGCCCTCTCATCCCTGGAATCAATCCAGACATTCACCCTCCACGGGTGTATCCTTCCTGAGGTAATGTGACCAAAACTGTAGACATTACTACCATCTGGACGCAGAAAAACCTACATAACTGCAACAAGACAGGTTTACTCTTATGATGCAACTCCCTTGCAATAGAGGCTAAAACACTGATTACTTTCTTAATTGACTTTGACACCTATGAATTAACTTTCTGTGATCTGTATATGTGGGTATCCTTGTCTCTCGGAATACCAACACTTACTGGTTTCTCGCCTTTTAAAAGTTTTCTAATTTTCTATTCTTCCTACCAGAGTGGACACTTTCACACATTTTTGTGAGCCACTTTCTTGTCCTGTAAATGAATTGATTGAATCCTGTTTGCAATCTCTTTACATCCCCATTGCAAATCATGTAATACACATTTGAGGTATAATTACTATTTTTTAAGATTTAGATTTTAGATTGTAGATTTTATTATCATGTGTACTCAAGTGCAGAAATACAGTGAAAAGTGTAAAATGTCACCATACATGGTGCCATCTTAGGTACCAAGGTACCTGGGTACAAAAAACTTAAGTATAAAGTTGTAACAGAAATAAGAGTTAAAAAGTTAAGCGTTACTTCATTGAATAGTCGAAAAATAAAGAAATAGGTAATCATTTACGTTAAAATTTGAGGTATAAACTCAAAATGGATACATACCCTGTGAAACAAAATAGAGTAGAGCGGTCAGATGACCATTCTTTTCTGCCAAATGTACATGGAACTGTAAGAACATTGGACAAATTTTCCCATCTGGACAGGCCCTGACACAGAGTCATTGAAATACAAATGACCTTTCCTGTAGATATTGGTGCACTGTTCCAACTGGTTAAAAAAGCCAGGGTTCACAATACTTCTGTAGATTTTTTTTGACACCAAGCCTGAAATCCAGAAACAACAGGGTGTAAAATGCTTGACTTTATCAAGGTAGTTTATGGACAAGTGACTCCCAGACTCCATTGTCCAACTTGGAGAAATAAGGGCTGTAGATGCTGGAAGCCAGCGTCTATAGATGTGAAGCTGGAAAAGCACAGCAGGTCAGACAGCATCCGAGGAACCGGAAAGTCAATGTTTCGGGCCATAAGCCTTTGTCAGGACTCGGCCTGAACTGCTGACTTTCCTGTTCCTCTGACGCTGTCTGATCTGCTGTACTTTTACAGCATTACACCTATAGACTTCATTGTCTGACAATGGCTTAACCATCAGAAAATATTCTGGTCACATAACCCAGGGTTTCTTTTTTAATAAATACATACTCTGATCAGGCAAACAGAATTATCTATAGACAAAAGCCACTGCCTTAGATCGCCAGCTTTAAACCACATGTTCATGGAGACTTGAGCTGGCTTTGAACTCTTCACCTGAGGAACCATACAAGGGCTTCTCCTGGTATGAAGCTTCAATGCTTGGAGTGGTATAAGAGAAGCCTACTTTTGCAAATGTAACAATGCTAAATAAGCCCTTCCAAAACTACCAGAGCTTTCATTTCAATGGTTAAAAATGGATTGCAGGTCTGCATCATTTCACCCCTGCGAAAAAGTATGGCAGAGAAGTCTTGAAATCCTAAAACATCAAAAAATGCTACTTTTATAATTAGTTTTTTCCTGAGTGCGTGTGTGTGTGTGTGTCTGTGTCTGTCTCTGTGTGTGTCTGTGTCTGTCTGTCTGTCTGTCTGTGTGTCAGCCTCTGCTCAGCGACTCTGTGTTGTTGTGTATCCCGAAGTCTGCTTTGGAGGACGTTTACCCAAAGATCCGAGGCCGAATATCCTTGACTGCTTAAGTGCTTCCCCCACTGGGAGGGAACATCCCTGTCTGGAGATTGTTGCACAGCGTCTATTCATCCGTTGAGGTATAGTCTGCATGGTTTTGCCAATGTACCATGCCCCGGGGCATCCTTGCCTGCAGTGTATGAGATAGACAATGTTAGCTGAGTCACATGAGTATCTGCCGTGCACGTGGTGGTGCTGTTCCCACGTGTGATGGTAGTGCCCATGTCAATGATCTGACATGTCTTGCAGAGGTTGCCATCTCAGGGTTGTATAGTGTTGTGGTCAATTTGTACTGAAGGCTGGGTAGTTTGCTGCGAACAATGGTCTGTTTAAGGTTTGGTGGTTGTGTGAAAGCGAGAAGTGGAGGCATGGGGAAGATCTTGGCGAGATGCGCATGGTCATGGATAATGTGTTGAAGGCTGCAAAGAACATGGTGTAGATTCTCCATGCCCAGGAAGTATTGGATGATGAAGGGCATCCCATCAGATGTATCCTATCTCTGTCTTCTGAGGAGGTCATTACGGTTTTTCACTGTGGTATGTTGGAACTGATGATCAATGAGTTGAGCATCGTATCCTGTTCTTATGAGGGCATCCTTCAACACCTTCAGTTGTCTGTCACTTTCCTCTTCATCTGAACAGATTCTGTGTATGCATAGGGCTTGTCCGTAGCGGGTGGCTGTTTTAAAGTGTTTTGGGTGGAAGCTAGGGAAGTGCAACATCGTGAGGTTATCCTTAGGCTTGTGGTAGAGTGAGTTACTGAGGTGTCCGTCCCTGTTGGAGATGTGTGTGTCCAAGAATGAGACTGAGTCTAAAGAGTAGTCCATGGTAAGTCTGATGGTGGGATAAAACTTGTTGATATCGCTATGTAGTTGTTTCAGTGATTCCTCGCCATGAGTCCAAAAGGAAGAAAATGTTGTCAATGTATCTGGTGTATAGCATTGGTTGGAGGTTCTGTGCAACAAAGAAGTCTTGTTTGAACCTGTACATGAAAATGTTGGTATATTGGGGAGCGAATCTGGTTCCCGTGGCAGCTCCATGTGTCTGGATGAAGAACCGGTTGTCAAAGGCGAAGACGTTGTGGTTGAGGATGAAGCGGATGAGTTGTAGGATGGTGCCTGGGAATTGGCCGCTGGTGGTATTGAGTACTGAGGCTGTTGCAGTGATGCTGTAGTCGAGGGGGATGCTGGTGTAGAGTGACGAAACATCCATTGTGACTGAGGAATGTTCCTGGTCCGACTGGTCCGTGTGTGCGGAGTTTCTGTAAGAAATCTGTAGTGTTGTGACAGAAGCTGGGGGTTCCCTGTACAATGAGTTTTAAGATGTGCTCGACATAGCCAGAGAGGTTCTCACACAGGGTCCCATTGCCTGATACGATGGAATGTCCAAGTGTGTTGGCTTTGTGCATCTTTGGAAGGCAGTAGAAGTCCCCTACACGGGAAGTACGCGAAATGAGAGTGCATAGGGTACTCTGAAGGACTGATCAAAAGTTTTGACCAGTCTGTTCAGTTGATGGGTATGTTCTTTGATCGGATCAGCAGGTAGCTGTCTGTAATGTTCCTGGTTGTTCAGCTGTCGGTACACTTCCTTGCCGTAGTCCATTTTATTCTGTATGACAATGGCTCCTCCTTTCTCCGCTGGTTTGGCGATAATGTTGCGATTGGTCTTGAGAGCAAGGATGGCATTGCATCGTGCCTGAGTGATGTTTTGCACTACCTTGTGAGTGCGCCTGATAAAACTAGTGTTCACGCATTCTCTGATGGCTTGAGCATAAGCCCTGAGCAATGGCCCTCTGGAGGGGTCTGATTCAATCCTTTCTTTGCCCACTCCCCAACTGATCTCTCTGTTGACTGATCTGGTTCATTGGTTGTCACATTGGGCTCGCTGCTGATATCTTGGAAGAATTCCCAGAGTCTCATTCAGCTGATGAATTTCTCTGTGTTTGCCACAAGACCAATGGGGTCCATTTTGGGGGTGGGGCAGAAATTGAGCCCTCGACTGAGAACTTGGATCTCCTCCGCTTGAAGGGTGCGGTCAGACCAGTTGACAATTGAGCTCCCCATGGTGGTACCACCTTCAACTGTGGTACCAGGGGAGACTTCGTTATTGCTGGTTGTGATGCTAAGTTTCTCCAGTTTGTTGATCTTGGTGTGCATGTAGGTCATGTAGTTCCATTGCTTTGTCTGTTTGGCAGTGTCTAGTAACAGAGGTTGAAACACTTTCCACCACCGCTCCCCCCAATAGTCTGTCTGTGGTCAATAGAGAGGTGACAAGGGTAACCATCCCAGTTACATCCCCAAGATGGCGCTGACACAGGGTGATACTTGGCGAGATCTCCACAAATCATTCCAATTATATTACTCTGTCACTAATACGGTTTAGCAATTTTTAATACAGATCACATCTTTAGCAATGTAGTAAAATTACAGTTCACTCACTAAGTCACAAAGGAAATATTCAAATGGTGGAGACCCAATTCACAGAAAAACTACCAGGTTAATATCCAGCATTAGAATACCAAGCTAAGACAGAAGACTAGATAAAGACAGGACGCTTCAACCAGATTAGATATTGACAGAGTGTGAAGTGTTGTGAAAGTGTAAGAGAGACATTACATGGTGGGCAGAAAAGTTATAACTTCAAGGTTTCATTTGATTGTACTCATCTCTAATGCAATTCAAGAAACACCAGCATAAAACTGACCAGCCTCAGATGATATAGCTACAAAGAATTATGATTCATTCTCTTCCCTTTTAATTGGGTTACTGATTTAAGTACATTTTATCAAAGAAATGCCCAAATTGGTTTCGGGTCTGGATGGCACTGAAGTGTTAAGGGAATTTGAGATCCTTTCAATGAACTATAAATGCCAGAGAAGGCATGTTTATGTTCCTGTGAATAAAAAAGAAACATTGCGGTTATGACACATCTCAAGTAACTACTTGTCGGAATCTTGCACAGCCCACAGTGTGTCAAGCACGGTTCAATGGTACCAGTTTTGTCTTTGATTCAGAAGGTCAGGGGTTCAAGTTCCACTCTAGGGGTAAAATCTTAACTGACTCTATGGTGCAGCTCTGAGGGAGTGCTGCATTTGCTGGCTGTTACTGTTTCTTTGGATGGGAAACTGAAGCCTTGTGTACCATATCAGCTGGCCACAAAATACTTCACAGCAAGTGAATTCAGACTGGTCGATATTTACCTCTCAACCAGCCTAACTCCAACTGATTATCTGATTATTCATCCCACTATTGTGTCAAGGGTGATTTCTGAGCACAAGTTGATGGCAGTATTTCCTACATCATAACAGTGGCTACAGTTCGTAAGTACCTCACTGACTATCAATAAATGTTCGGACACCGTGACTATATAACTTAAGCTTTTTCTTTACAGTGTAAAAGTGGACCATTAAAATGCAAAAGTGACAAACTCCTGAGCCATTCTATATAACAGTTTCAGATCTACTGACATTGGTCACTCACCCTCAGACTGTAAGAGCTATCAGATCTACAGAGAATGGGAATGTTGTTGCAGCGAGTTCATTGTGACTTGTTTTACAGCTTGATTTCTTTTCTCGTTATGAGGGGTCCTATAATGGGCTTCTCATTCTTTAAACAAAGCTGGGTGGGCCCTGATCAGGCACCAGGCACAGTGCCATCATTTAGATCAGACCAAGAAAATGGACCGCAATGGAAAGTGACTGATCAGCCCACACACAAATCAGGTTTAGCTGCTGGTCAAAATGAACATTTGTGATGCACTTCTGCTGATTCAGGCCCTTGGTTTTTTTGCAGCTTGAACTGTAATAAACAGAAACCCACTTGCCAAGAAGCATTCTGTTTGTGTCAGGACTCTGTAAACTGGCAATAAATAACTGCCACTTGGTGAACCTTTGCACTCGAGCCCTTTTCATCATTATTCAGCTATATAATCTCAACAAAAATGTACATAACACTTCATAAAAATAAACTTGAAGCAAAAACCGAATCTGTTGTGTTCCCTGTGAAATTCAGCGATTTGATTAAAAATATCAATGATCCATTAAAAATAAGCAAAGTTTTACACTTGGATCAGGACCTTTTTTTAAAACGAGTAAATGGAAAAGCGTTTGCACCTTTGGAATTCAATAGGGCCAAAAGGAAGATGTTTGGCTGATCTGGAAGAGTTTTGGTTCATTGGAAACTGTGCAATGACAGCAAATGGAGAGACCTCATCGCGTGAATTCTGTGAAATGTGTGGAAACCAACTGGAGTGGACAAGGAATTTAATGAGAAAAAAAAATTAACGTTTCGGATTTTTCTATGCCTTATATCAGCTTGTAAGAAAATAGGAAGTGTGAGGCATGTTTATGTTATTTTAGAAAATACAGTAAATTTTCGAAATTAACTTCAATTGAACAATTTGACATTTTCTGCTTCCCCTTCACTGTAGGACAGTCAATTAATTTCCAACTAATCAGTGTCACTTCCAACTGTATATTACCAAGTACTGCAAACAAGGTCTCACTCGCTTTACTGATCCTGTTCCACCTTCTATATATCACTTGTAGGTATCCTTCATTTTCTTTATCTTGTAACTCAACTAAAGGAATAGGTTCAGAGATAGTAGGAACTGCAGATGCTGGAGAATCTGAGATAACAAGGTGTAGAGCTGGATGAACACAGCAGGCCAAGCAGCATCAGAGGAGCAGGA
>JAHRHZ010000268.1:3102074-3120393 GCA_024137785.1 Ginglymostoma cirratum
GCTGGATGAACACAGCAGGCCAAGCAGCATCAGAGGAGCAGGAGCATGAAGAAGGGTCTAGGCCCGAAACAACAGCCTTCCTGCTCCTCTGATGCTGCTTGGCCTGCTGTGTTCATCCAGCTCTACACCTTGTTATCTCTTAAAGAAATAGGTGGAGGGTATTGTATTGGCAATTTGTTTGTCCATCTGGCATAGAACATGACATTATTTAGAGATTATCTGAGTTACTAAATGTGGGAAAATATATTGGTTAACTTCTGATTTTCTTGGTTTTAATGACAGAAACAAATTGCACACATTGGCATTCACTGACCAAAATATTGGGCATTAAGGAGAGATGTGAATGCCTTGATATTGTAAAGAAGTCCTTTTTCATTATTTGTTCATGGGATGTGGACATCATTGTGCCAGGCCTGCATTTATTGCCCAGTTAAGAGTCTTTCACTTTTTTTGGGTCTGGGGTGACATTTAGGCTAGACTAGGTAAGGATGGCAGAATTCTTCCCTTAAAGAAAACAAGTGAACAAGATGATGTTTAACAACAATTGGCAGTAGTTATGTGGTTACCATTATTGTCCAGATTATTTTAAAATTGTAATTAAATTCAAATTTCACCACCCTCCATGGTGGGATTTGACCCCATGTTCCCAGACACTAGCGGGGAGCATGAATGAATGTCCCAGTGACATTAAAACTATAGGACCACCTCTCCATTTAGAGGCTATGTACAAATTTTCTTTAATTCTTTCACCTGATGCAGCTGCCCATGGCCAGGTCAGCATTTATGTCCCATCCCTGATTGCCCTTGAACAGGCGAAATTGCCTTTTTGAACCACTCCAGTCGGAGACCAAGGGATGTCGGCGCATAATGCTGTTAGGAGGAGAATTCTAAGATTCTGACCCACAACAGTGAAAGATCAGCAATAGAATTCTAGGATTGTGTGTGACCTTGATGGGAAAATTGCAAGTGGTGGCATCCCCATTCATCTCCTGACCTGGTCCTTCTAAGTGGTTGAGGTCATGAATTTGGAAAGTGCTGTTGAAGGAATTCCACAGTACTGCAATAAAATAGTTTTGGATCGGGGGAAATGGGGAAGGAAGAAGGTTGTGTGAACCATAGACTAGTTGAGTCCAATGACATTTTTGTGTGCTGTACCTCATTCAACTTAAAATGGATACAGCAGTCAGGGCTTGCAAGGGTAATGTGGATGGCCAGCAAGGTCAAGAGAAGAGGAACATTCTAGAAAACCTCTGTATAACTGGCTTGGGAAGGAAGAAAAAGTTCAGAACACAATGCCAGTCTTCTGAAACCTGCAGTCCTTGAGGGATACAGGAAATACAAAGATGGGTGGTCTCCCAATAGCAGCAATGCTAAGAACAGTCTAGGATACAGCAGCCAATTTACCTTCATAACCTGCAAACCAACGCATGGTTAATTCATCATGATCATCAATAGTTATCAATGGATATGGGGAGACAGCGGGAGCATGGTATTGAAATGGAGGACAGACATGATCACACTGAATGATGGAGTTGGCTGGCTGGGCCAAATGGTCTACTCCTGCTCCTAGTTTCTACGTTTCCAGTAAAAGGTTATTCTGTGTAGAGAGAGATGGTAATGAATGCTAGTCACGCAAGGCTGAGAGAAATACAGACACTGCACTGGTATAAAGGGATTTTGTTTAAGGGATGTTCATGTGTGAACATATATGACAGATTTTTTTGCATGTGAGGAGCTGCAGTGGAGTCAATAGCATGGGGTGGGGATGGCACTGGAGAAGGGAAAGAGGATTGAATGGCATGGAAGGAGAGGGAAGAACAGATTGGATGATTTGCAAGTGTTCTGTGGATCTCTGCTAATTTATTTCTTTATTCAGTTAGAGGAGTTTGAAGCTGGGAAGCTGTACGTCACTGTTTGCTAAACTTGGACCTTTTTATTTGCACTGCAAGCTGCACAGAAGGCAGGGTGTAGGCCAGAATGGAAGGAGGTCTCACGTACAACTAGCTCTTGGCTCATTCTTTGCAATATGGTGACCCCAGCATGACTTGCTAAAGGAAAGTCAAAGTTGTTGGGAATGATGACTCCAGAGGGAGGTGTTTCCCAAGATCAACTCAAACTCAATTTTATAAATACAGTGCAGTGCAAGGAGTGCTTGATGATTGTTTTCTTTGAGACAGCATTTTGAAGTACACTCTCTTCTGTATCCATGTAGGACTTTAAGAACATTCTGACACTATATTGCTTGACCTGCTGTGTTCATCCAGCCCCATGCTTGTTATCTCGGATTCTCCAGCATCTGCAGTACCTTTTATCTCTGACACTATAGACTGTGGCTTCTGGAAGGTATTATTTCGAGTCCCACAGCTTTACCAATTACCAACATAATAAAACCCATCCCTTGAAGCTTTTGAACTTAAGAAGATATGGCCAGTGTGACACAAGTGCTGGTGGCATCTGGAACGTAGGCATTTGATGGCTGAACAATCAGCACAATCACTGCCCCTACTTCCTCAACGCCCAGTAATTCTAGGGAACTAATTTTCACAATGCAACATCGGTTTCCACCTCAAAATAAGGGAACCAAAACTGTGCAAGGAATTGAAGTCCTGACCGAATGGACACAGGACAGTTTTATTGCAGTTAATTGCATGTTTGAGCATTGAAACCAATTTCAATATCTGACCCCCTTTCCACTTTGGTTGCTGCTCTAATCACTCTTAGGCACTCACTATAAGCTGCTTTCAATCCTGCCTACTCTTTGCAGGCCAGTCAAAGTCTGATTTTGCATCACTAGATAGAGTCACAAGAGTCATACAGCATAGAAACAGACCGTTTGGTCCAACTTGTCCACGCTGGCCATGTTCTCAAACCAATTAGGCTTGGCCCAAATCCCTCCAAACATCTCTTATTCATGTACATATTTAAATGTCTTTTAAACGCTGTAACTGTACCCACATCCACCACTTTCTCTGGAAGTTCATTCCACACATGAACCACTCTCAGTGTAAAGAAAGTTGCCCCTTGTGTCCTTTTTAAATCTTTCTCCTCTCACCTTAAAGATATGCCCCCTAGTTTTGAATACCCCCACCCGAGGAAAATACCCTTGTCATTCACCTTATCTATGCCCCTCATGATTTTATAAACCTCAATAAGGTCACCCTCAACCTCCTAGACTCCGGTCAAAAATGTCCCAGTCTTTCCATTCTATTTTTATATCTTAAACCCTCATTCCCGACAACATCCTGCTAAATCTTTTCTGAACCCTCTCCAGTTTAATAATATCCTTCCTATAACAGGGTGACCAGAACTGCACATGGTGCTCCAGAAGAGGCCTCACTAATGTCCAAATGTGAACTGTGTATAAGAAGTGAATTTCACACTACATCTTTGAAATATGAGCAGGCCAACAGTAACAAGAAAAAACCTCTTTGGCCCTGTGTTGATACCATTAGCAGAGTGCATAATCAGCCAAACTGATGCTACACATGAAAAACAACTCTTGATTTTACAGGGATTCTCATTAGTGGGGATTATTTGTATGCGCTTGGCTCAGTGGGTGACACCTTTGCACCAGAATCAGAAGACCGTAGATAAATATAGCTCCCAGTCCAGGACTTGAGCCCATTATCCAAGGTGAAGTGGCAGTGTAGTCTTCACAGAACACACACTCTTCTGTGTCTCATCTCTTAAATAAAGTGTTGAGCTATTTACCTTTAAGTGGTGATAAAACTTTGCCAGTGTTTTTGTGAACAGCAGCATTCTCCTGGCCAACATTTCACCTTCAAACAAATCACTAAAAGTTGACCTATTCGTCCTTATTTGATTTGCCGTTTGTTGAATCTCACTGGAGGCAAACTGGCAACCATGTTTGTCCCTGTATCACCAATCAGGAGAGAGTGGATTAGTCTTTCATACCCGAGTTCTTCTGTGGCCTGTGACTCTTTGATTTCACCTCCAAACACAGCAGGAAAGATACTTTCTCAACGTGTGCGTAGGGATCTTACAGAGTGGAATGCCCAGCTGATGTAAAAAGCTCCTTTGGAATGGAAACTGAATATTTGTCCTAAGGTTGCTCAGCCCACAGGTAATGGGGTAAAAAGTTATCGCTAAAGAGTAGGACAGAGGGGAGACAGGATGAACAGTGGCTAGTCCACCCTGGTCAGGTCAGGATGGAGTGCATATTTGACAGAAACGGGAGCCACTCTAAGTTCTTCCATGGTGTCAAATCAGTGCCCAAAAATAGATCACAGATTTACATTCCAATTTATTTCACAACACGATGTGTTTAACTTACAAATAGGCGAGAAGCCACTGGATTTCAGCTGGCCTCCAGGCACAGAGGCTCTGACCGCTGCGAGCACAGATCAAAGGCTGTCTCTCAGAGTGATCGGCCAGTGGACAATCCCCTTACCTTGTCCAGGGTTTTCTTCAGGGCAGATTGCTCCTTCTCAAGGCGGACCTTTGAACGTTGAAACTCCCGTTTCTCGTTCTCCAATTGGGCAACAGCTCTCTGTAAGTTGGTCACTCGCTCCTGGTAGACGTGTTTTTCTTGCTGAAGTTTCTCAATCCGTTTCAGGGCCCCTTTTTCACTTTCCTGCCACTGGTGCAGTGCCTGCGGGTTCAGGAAAGGGAATTAGAACAATTGGTGTCTCTGCTAAGTCACTGTCCATATTCATATTAATTTAGACAGATACACTGTCAGTTCTGGTTTATTTTAATGTATCCTGCAATACATCAATAAGTAGAACTTCAAGCAGTATGATCCTGAAATGGGATGACGAGAGGAAAGAGAGTCAAATTAGCTTGTAAACTGGGCCTTATCCTATCTTTGTCCTCTGGGGGAAGGATGACCTTCATGTCTTATCTGAGAGAGGTGGACTTGTTGGAAAACACCCAAGATATGAAACACCCAAGGGCTGGATATGAAAGGCAACAATAAATATAGTTAGAGGAAATGTAGTAGAAAACTGAGCACTGGTTGATAACAGAATAGTATTTTCTGCAGTACTCCAACAGATTCCAGTCAAAACACAACAATCAGGTGCATCTGAGGCTGTACTTCAAGAACACAAGCCAGGTTCGAAGATAGCCATGATGTGACAGTGCCGGTGGTGACTGGGGTGGACAAAGTCAGAAGTCACAAGGCACCAGGTTATAGTCCAACAGGTTTATTTAAAATCACAAGCTTTCGGAGCGCTGCTGCTTCTGGAGTCTTCACCTGAAGGATCAGCTCTCCGAAAGCTTCCGATTTTAAATAAACCGGATGGACTATAACCTGGAGTCATGTGACTTCTGACCAGGTTTGAAGGGTCAGAGCTTTACCTGCTGCTTCCCATTGCTGTTCATTCCCAAAGGTTTCCCTCAGACAGATGGACGGCATGGATTTGTAGGGCTGAATTTCACTAGCCCCACTGCTCTACCTCCCTGGCGGAGATGGGATCTGTAAAATAGTGGTGGTGGGGGGGGTGTGGTGGAGATTGGGGTGCTGTGCCTGTTGTCTTCCTGCTGCCATGCCATTTGTCCAGTGCAGGAAAATGTGGTGGATACCATTCCCACCCAGAGGCCAACTGAGACCCAAGCCACCAACGAAGACCTCTTCCCACCACCATTTGCATTTTTTCTTAGTGGTAATGGATGGCCCCCCGTTATGTGGTGAAAGCGTTTGTTAAACTGTGATGGCCTTCCAGCAGTGATTGCAATGAGGTCAGCCAGGTCGACCTCATAGAATATGAGTTCCCTGATTGGAGCCGTTAATCCGGTCAGACCCAATTAGGGAGACCTGGCTGACGTAAAAGGATGAGTGACTTTGAAGCAGACACTCTAGTGCCTGACTCCATTAGAGGTGGTATTACTGTCAAAGACTGTGCAACTTGTAAATAAAGGGTGGTTGGTAACAGGATACTGGCCTTTGTGAAGTTATTTGACTTCGCATATAATAAACAGACCTCCCTTCACGTCCTGCTTGGTCCTATCGAATTGCCACCTGTGCCCTGAATACCTCTTAACAATTTAGGAGATAGTATTCCTTTTGTCTAATAAGCATCCCTTGGGAAGACACTGTTCACATGACCTGTAGAAGGATCCTTGTCCAAGTCATGTAAACAGTAACACAGCAATATTCTTTTGAGATAACAAGGTGTGTGGCTGGATGAACACAGCAGGCCAGCAGCATCGTAGGAGCAGGAAAGCTTGACGTTTCGGGCCTAGACCCTTCATCAGAAATCCGAAATGTCAAGCTTTCCTGCTCCTATGATGCTGCTTGGCCTGCTGTGTTCATCCAGCCCCACACCTTGTTATCTCGGATTCTCCAGCATCTGCAGTACCTTTTATCTCTAATATTCTTTTGATTTTGTTTTGAAAGCTGCTGCAGAGTTGTACAGCCAATCAAAGCCTGACTTTTTTCCCAGGCTTGCTGCAGATAGGCTGAGCAGTGAACCTTGCCAGCCCCCAAGTGGATAGGCGGGAAGCAGTGAAAAGCTAAGCGGGTGCAACCATTTTGAACCTTCTCAGCACTGCAGCTTCATGGAAAAACGGAGAACTCAGACTCGGGAGAGATTGCAGCCAGGGTTGGGGTGAGAGACGGGGGATGGAACGGTGAAGCAAACCTTTGTATGAATTCCGCCAACACTGCTCTGAATATGTGCCATCCAACACCAGGTCGGTGTTACCTAAACACAACTCCTCAGCTTGGTGTCAATCTCCAGTCCTTTCTGCTGATCAGGACTTGAGGCCTAGTCTCTTCTTTCTCTAATTCTGTTTCTTAACCAAGATAGCAAAAATAGATTTTATTCATTAGATCTGCTGGTTGGCACTTTTTTTTAATATAAATGACCATTTTTACTAATTACTCGTTAATTTAAATTTGGAGTTGTTTTATTTTTGAAATTCACCTTTACTGTTGTGCCAAACTGTGCCTTTTTGAAATTCGTTCACTGTACTGTTGAATAAGAGAAAAATTGAAAAAAAGGGGAGCCTATGTGAAAAGGTGGCCAAGTCTGTTTCAGTCTATTTGTTTCTTCCAGGTGTAGACCCAACAATAGCCACCGTTCCCAATGGTACTGCTAAGAATGAACCATTAGCCCTCCAATTGGTTTACAGTCATTGATAGATAACCAGCAGGCCTGGTGTAGTGGTAATATCCCTGGACTAGTAATCCAAATGCCCAAGTTAATATTCTGGGGACATGGGTTTAAATCCCACCATAATGATGAAATTTGAAGTCAATTAAAAAAAGATCCAGAATTAGAGAGCTGGTCAATAGTGATCATGTACCCACTGTTAATTATTGTAAAAACCTATTTAGTTCACTAATGCCCACCCTTTTGGGAAGGATGTCTGTTTTCCTTACCTGGTTTGGCCTACATATGACCCCAGACCCATAGCAATATGGTTGACTCTCAAGTGCCCTCTGTGTAAAAGGGAATGGGAAATAAATGTTGGCCTAGCCAGTGATGCCCATGTCCCAAGAAATGAACCAAGAAAAGAACATTAGGATGCAGCCCTGGGTCCCACAGGCTGAAGTGGGGCGACCTTTTTTTAAGCCCCTCGTTGGCCACCCGCCACCAAGAGAACAACATTTGTGCAATAGTAACGAGAGAATTAAGGAGGAAAAACTCAAATTCCAAGCAACTTAAAGTTGTCTCACTATTCCTGAAATCAAATTGTGGCAAAGGAATGGTCACAGTACATTGCAGTATTCTGAGTTTCCATTTTTGACAAACTGGTGAATTTGTACAGGCACTCATTATGTTATCTGAAGCTAATGGGATTCAGCTTCCGGCTTGTATCAGCAGTTGTTTCTGCCTTTGATGGACTTTTTACATCCTTCAGAAATAACTCAGGAACAGATTTTGCAGAAATCTTCCTCCCAGACCCTTCAATGGGTGACTGGTGTGGTAACCAGCTACAATAAAGTAGTGTCTTTCCAGGTTTCGTGTCCAGAATGTGTTAGGTTTACTGGTCTCAGAGATTCACGTGCCAGTGTTCATGTTGTATGCTTTGAGCTAAGAAGGGATGGGCTTGTTGGACGAACAAAACTCTGCCAGAATTCATGCTCCTCAACAGAATTCAGGGTGTTTCTTGACAGTGCTGCACTCACTACCCACCTTGCCAATTTCCAAGGCCATGAAGAGATACCCAAACAATCTTAGCACCCATACAATCAGATGCCAACCAGCCTGAACAGACATCATCAAGGAAGGAGAGCATGTAAACTGGACTAAATCCAAAGACTGATCAGGAAAAGCAAACAATTTCTTGCTGTTTTACTCAGCAGTGCCACTTGTTCCTCAAATGGTGCTAAGAAGCGAACTCTTGAAATGATACTGCTGCATCAGCACTGCCCCCTCAGTTTCTGTTGCCTACCTCCTGGAGTTGCCGGTTCTGTCCCTCCAGCTCCAAGCACCTCAGCTCCAGATCTGCCTGTGCATTCTGCAAGAACTGCACACGTTCCACCAAAGCATGGTTCTTTTTCTTAGTTTCCGAGAATCCCTGATTGATGGTGTCAAGCCGCTCCTGTGACAAACACCAAAAAGCAAATCAACAACGTTCTCCAAAGGCAGTAAAGGGCACGTGTAGAAAATTATGCTGTACCTACAGCACACATCCTGCATCTGAACTGTTCTGGCGTTTGTGTACCCCATGAGCCTAATTCTGACCTGATCAGGAGATCGTTTGATTTCTTTCTCCCTTTTGAGTTTATCTAGTTTTGTCTTGTACATGTCTGTGCAATTCACCTTGGTCATTCCTCATGTTAGTGAGTTCCATGTTCTAGCCACTGACTGGGATTCTGCTGAATTCTTGATTTGAATTTTAGAGCTAAGAATCATTTCAACACCTTCAGATTGTGAGCTCACTCCCATTTCTTCTAGCTTTACTTGTTGCATTCTCAGTCACCATGTCTTCTCTCCCCTACCACTGCACCCCGCGCCCCCCCAAACCCCAGTGGGACTGTCTGTTCTTTCCAGTCTGGTAGGTAGACACAACACTGTTCTGCCATTCTCACCTTCCGACCACTTAATCTGCATTATCAACACCCCTTCTCCCGTGGCATTCCACCCTCACCCCCCCACCATTGCACAATTGCTGCCCCTCCACACTTCACATCATCACTGATGAAGAGTTATCTAGATTCGAAACATTAGCTTGCTCTCCCTCCATGGATGTTGCCTGACCTGTCCTGATTTCCAGCATTTTTGTTTCCAGTACAGATTTCAGCATCTGCAGTAATTTGCTCCAACATTGTATATAAACTCCAAGAACTGTCTCACTATGGAAACATTTTGCCTGAGTTGACCTATTGAACCACTTCATAATCTTAAAGACTTCAAGCCTTCTCTCTTCTAGGTAAAAGACGCCTAAACTGTTCAATCTTTCAGAACACAACGGAGCAGGTAAATATCAGTAATTGCATCCATTACAGAGATCAAAACATTTATAGGCTTTCTTTTGATAGAAAATTCCAGGGCAACTAATCTAGTTTTACCATCAGCCATGATGGTGGTTCTGCCAAGTCTGCCTCATGCTCATTTGGCATCTTTGTGCTAATAGAATAAAAATCTGCCCCTCTGTGCTTTGCACTGCAGGACTTTTGGGAGAGGAAATTTCATGCATCGTTCCTGTTCCCAAATAAAGAATGCTGCCGCTTCAGAAGTGAGCTGGCTATTTCCTAGGCCCAATGGTTTAGGAATGGGGGTGGGCTTTAGCTTTCAATCATTTCGTCCAGTATTGGCATATAAGACAATTTCTACACCACTGTAACCATGGTATATGTCATGGTCATATCCACAGGAACTATCTGAGACATCCTGAGTAGATTCACTGCCACCAAACCTCTTTATTGCTATTAGTTTAAGTTATGATACTAAGTGGGGAAGAAACTATCAGCTTGATAATCAGAAAGTTTCATTATGTTCTGAAGTATTAACTCTGCTTTCTCTCCAGAGATGTTGCCACATCCCTTGAACTTCTTCATCATCTGCAGTTGATTTTTTTTTTTGGGATCATTACATTTTTCTTAATAATTAGTGACATTATATCTGAGTTACAGTAAAGTCTTTCATAAGACCTCAGGTTAGACTTAAAGAGAAAATACACATTGCTGTGGGTACATGGCCTTAACACTAAAACAGCAACTGAAATATTGGTTATAAACACTGATTAGCTCCTCCTAGAATCGTTCTTTTACAGCATGATGGGTGGAGTTTCTTGTGATGTCAATTAACCTTTTCAGGTACTAACAGGGTGCAGTCAAGAGGACTTGAAATAGTTAGAGGTACCAAGAGCCTTATGAACTAAACCAAAAATCAAATATTCTGCATCCAGAATTTTTCACTCTCCATCACCACCAATTATTTTACATCAAGCATCTTTGGACTGAGGCAACTCTGATCTTAAGTC
This sequence comes from Ginglymostoma cirratum, assembly GCA_024137785.1. Lineage (NCBI taxonomy): Eukaryota > Metazoa > Chordata > Chondrichthyes > Orectolobiformes > Ginglymostomatidae > Ginglymostoma > Ginglymostoma cirratum. The sequence goes on from JAHRHZ010000268.1 coordinate 3,112,473, forward strand.
ACCTACATTTTAGGCATTCTACTACAATTATGGTAAAAATGTGACAGGAAGGCAATACATTTTTGATTATAGAATTTCCTCACAGTCTAAAGATTAGGTCTAATTTGATGTTATCAGTGTTTGACAGCCCAACAGGCCAAACCTCCTCTCTGACTTGAGGTTTTAAGTTGTGCTTTGCTTTTTCTCTCACTCAATTATCCCTCAATTAGAGATGTCATAATAGTCAAATCAATACTGGCACCTTGTACTAGAAACCGGCACTCATTAACCTGGAAAATGATTAACTTGAAGGCAAGCTTTAATCTTCACTGACAGAAGAATCACATCTTTTCCATTGATGAGAAATTGACCCATCCATTGAGTAGAATCCATACAGTATGGAAACAGACTATTCAGCCTAACAAGCCCACACTGACCCTATGAAGAACAGCCCATCCAGACCCATCACCCTATCCTATCCCTGCACTTCCCGTGGCTAACATACTTAATCTATACATCCCTGAACACTATGGACAATTTAGCATGGTTGATCCACTTAACTTGTGCATCTTTGGACTGTGGGAGGAAACTGGAGCACCCAGAGGAAACTCACACAGACACAGGGAGAATGTGCAAACTCCACACAGACATTTGCCTGAGGGTGGAATTGAGCCCAGGTCCCTGGTGCCATGGGGCAGCAGTGCTAACCACTGAGCCACCATGCCGCCCAATTCCTATGAAAGCCCATCTTCCTGTGAAGCCTGCACTTCGTTCCATTATACTCTCAAACAATTTGTTGGCTTGAATTTATGGCTTATCCCTGGCCTCATAGCGCCAGGGATCCAGTTTTGATTCCACCCTCTGGGACTATGTCTGCACCCTGTGGGTGCTCTGGTTTCCTGCCACAGTCCAAGGATGTGCAGATTTGTTGGACTGGCCATGGGAAATGCAGGGTTACAGAGATGGGGTAGACCTGGGTGGAATGCTCTTCGGAGGGTTGGTGTGGGCACGATGGGCTGAATGGCCTGCTGTGGGGATTCTACGATAATGCTTTTAAGCCTGCCTTCTTTGAAGGCAGCAGAATTCACAAAGTGGCAGATGTGACAATACACACAGCAGCTCTGATCATTGAACTAGATCTCGGACAAAAAAAAAAGTGCTCCAGATTATAGTGGACATTAGGTCCTCTCTTAGCAGGAACCACTAACTGTAAACATGAAAGAATATCCACGACAAACCTGGAAAGTTAGAATAATTGCTAAGACTGGATTTTACTCTCACCTTACCCTGCACCAAGAGAATCCAGTACCAAAGATGGATCATCAGGCAGTAATACAATAATGGTGGGCTGGAAAAGATCTGTGCTGAGCCAAGAGTTTCCATTGATGAACCATCATCAACCTCTATACTGTGTTGAGACTCCTTGGCAGTGTCAAAACCTTCTTGCAAAGTACCTTCTGCTAAATACAATACTGACGGAAAAGTTGGTGACTGATTTCCTACAAACAATTAAACAATAGGGAGAGTGACGATTATTTGACTAAGAGGTGGCAACTGCTTTCTAAACCAAGACAACCCCCAACCCCCCACCCCCACTCCCCCATCTTTCCACTTAGGCCCCCAGTGCTGCTCTCCATTAAAAACTGTTAGGATTATGAAAACTCTCGGTATATTGGCCCTCCGCCAAAACAAATAAACACAAAGAGCTCTCGCCTTGTCTGAGCAGAGATAACAGCAGCCGGGGAGTCATCCTCAGCTTTGCACAATGTCACAGACACCACATGGTCAGATTACTCCTGATGCTGTTGTCTATCCACATTTCAGGAGGCGCTCAGTATTGTTATTGCTATACTCCCTCCTCAACTTCTTATCCCTAACTACTTTGGAACAATTTTACCTTGCAGATTAACAACTAATTCCCAGCAAAATTAAGTCTGACAGTAGCTGTTTAGCATCTCTGTGCATGTACAAGTCATGCACGAACCTGTGGAATTCACTCTCACAGACAGCTGTGGGACCAGTTCATTAGATACATTCAAGAGGGAGCTGGACGTGGCCCTTGCAGCTAAAGGAATCAAGGGGTATGGAGAGAAAGTGGGAGTGAGATACTGAAATTGCATGGTCAGCCATGATCATATGGAATGGTAGTGCAGGCTCAAAGGGCCGAATGGCCTACTCCTGCACCTATTTTCTGTTGTTCTATGTGTAGGAATCTCAATAATTATTTCACTCCCGAAACTATGCCGAAATGAATCTCTAATTCATTTCGCTTCAAGCTTGGGCTGAAAGTAAAATGGTTAATTCTATCACTTGAGATGTTTTCTATGTTTGGCTTAAATTCGCAACATACTCTGGGGCGGAGTGTTGTAATAGAACACCATGAACGTTCAATAATAGAACTTAAAAAAAAAGAAGCTCGTGAAAGAGACAAAGTGAGAGATAAGTGATGGAGGCACAGAAACATTGAAGGACTGGAGAGGGAGAGGTAGGCTCATTGAGGGATCAAATACAGAAGAATACATACACTGGAATGATAGAGATAAATAGAAACACTCTTCGAACTGGAGGAATAGAGGTACTGAAAGATCATCAATAGAAGAATGGATCATTGAAGACTGGGAGACAGACGGATAAGATTTAAACTTAAAATTTGGCACATCACAGAGAAGGATTTCAAGTCTTGATGTAAGGGTTATCATTACAGATATTCTCCATTTGATGAGACCCCAATACGCTCAAATATTTCAAGTGTTCAGCACAAAACACTCAGGCTCAGGGAGTGCTGTGGGATTTTGCACAATGTTAGTTTTCTTCATGCGCAACACGTTCAACGAAGGTTGTCCTGAGTCATGGGGGTAATTGGATGCAGCTGGCGTGTTACTGTGCTGATTTTCCCATTCCTTGCCTTTTGGGTCTTCCCTAAACTTGGAGCTCTGAACTTGGCTACCTGCCATTTCAAAATACCCAAGAAGAATTGGATTTTCTTTGGTGCTGGCACAGAGACGCAATTAGTACCAGGAGCCTGAAAACAAAGATGTTGCTAGAAAGAGTTTTTGTCTGTCCATTTGAGCATTACTGACAGGATCCACATGGGTAGCTGCCAAACAGGGGTCAGCTTGTTAACTGACGAACAAGACTGGCCTTTATTGGAAAGTTCTGAAAAATGAATCAACCTTCTGTGCTGTAACCATTCTGTGATTCTATTGCACAGAGTTATTTTTTGATATGAAGATTAAAGTGCTTTTCTCACCTTGAGGCCTTGTGTCATCTAAGAGCTTAGAAAGCAAAGATCACTCCATTCAGTTACATGCTTTAATTGGAGCACTTGGAGTCAAGGATAACATATCCTGATTTCTCTCTATTCTTGTAGCAAGGAATTCACAGAATCTCTACAGTGTGGAAGCAGGCCACTTGGCCCATCAAGTCTTCACCGAACCTCCAAAGAGCATCCCACCCAGACTCCCCCTAACCGTGGCCATTCCAGTTAAGGGTTTTACTGATGGTGAACATAAAACACTAAGTGTCACTTCTGCATGTGCCAAAGTGCATCCGGTAGAGAGCACAGTACTGAAGAAGGAAAAATAGTCAATACATTACTCACCAGAGATGTCTTGATAAATGAATAGATAGTTTGGGTCTGACTGTGTGCCAGACCTCTGGTTAACATGAGGGGTGAAGGGGTAAAGTGCAGTGTAGGTGCGTGCTGCAATTCTTGCCCTTGAAGGACATTGGTGAGCCAGTTGACTATTTGCAATGATCGGGATAACTGAATGGTCATTTTGTTCCTGCAGTTAATCCACAAGTCACTCGGTGAATAATTTGTATCGCTATTCTGTACCTTAAGACATCCCAAAGCTTTTTCTTTTAAAATTGTTCATGTATGTAAGCATTAATTTGTTGTCTGTGCTTGAGAAGATGGTGTTGAGCTGCCTTCTTGAAATGCTATGATCCATGTTCTCTAGGTGCATCTAGGTGGCTGATAGGAAGCGATTTTTGACCCAGGGACAGTGAAGCAGTGGTGATATAGTTACCAGTCAGTGTGATGTGTGATATGGAGATGAACTTGATTTCGATTTTATTGTAACATACATTTTAAAGGAAGAATACAGTAGGGTACAGTGAAAAACTTTTATTTGTGGCCTCGAAACAGTGCCATTTTGAATAATTTAAGAATAAGGAAATAAAAGAAAAGAAAGATATAGCTAGAAGGGAGTCCATCAGGTCCTAAGCCAGCTCATCACCATCAATGGTGGCATTCCTATTTGTCTGCTGCATTCTAGAAAAGAGAGGTGGCAGGCTTGGAAACTGCTGTCGAAGAATGCTTGGTAACTTCTTTCAGTGCATCTTGGAGATGGGTACACATTGCCGCCACTGTGCATTGTTGGAAGGAGTGAATAATGAGGGAGGTAGATTAAATGTTTATCAAGCTTTGTCCTAATGGTGTTGAGCATTACATGGTGTAACTATTCTACGATCCACTCTGGGAGATGTCACATTTCAGCTAAGACAAAAACTGAAGCCCCATCTGACATCACAGGTAGACATTAAAGATCAGGTGACAATTTTGATACACATTCATCAGACAAGTGGAAATATTCTGTACCTTTCTGACTCGGGCTTTTATAGATGCTAGACAAGGTTTGGGCAATCAGGAGATGAATTACAGGCCACAGAGTTTCCAGCTCTTGACCTGGTTTAATAGTCACAGTAATTATTTACCTGGGTGAATTAGGTTTTGTGTTAATGGTAATAATTTGGTGATAACGATGGAGGATTCATTAATACTAATGATGTTGAATTTCAAGGGAAAATGGTTAGGTTCTAGATAACAAGGCGTGGGGCTGGATGAACACAGCAGGCAAGCAGCATCATAGGAGCAGGAAAACTTGACGTTTCGGGCCTAGACCCTTCATCAGAAATGCTTGGCCTAGACCCTTCATCAGAAATGGGGGAGGGGAAGAGGGTTCTGAAATAAATAGGGAGAGAGGGGGAGATTTTGAAGCTTGTGAAATCCACATTGATACCATTGGGCTGCAGGGTTCCCAGGCTGAATATGATTTGCTGTTCCTGCAGCCTTCGGGTGGCATCACTGTGGCATTGCAGGAGGCCCAGGATGGACATGTCATCTGAGGAATGGGAGGGGGAGTTGAAATGGTTCGCGACTGGGAGGTGCAGTTGTTTGTTGCGAACTGAGCGCAGGTGTTCTGCAAAGCGGTCCCCAAGCCTCCGCTTGGTTTCCCCGATGTAGAGGCAGCCACAACGGGTACAGCAGATGCAGTATACCACATTGGCAGATGTGCAGGTGAACATCTGCCTGATGTGGAAAGTCTTCTTGGGGCCTGGGTTTGGGGTGAGGGAGGTGGTGTGGGGGCAGGTGTAGCACTTCCTGCGGTTGCAGGGAAAAGTGCCGGGTCTGGTGGGGCTGAAGGGGAGTGTGGAGCGGACAAGGGAGTCGTGGAGGGAGTGGTCCCTCCGGAAGGCAGATAAGGGTGGGGAGGGAAAAATGTCTTTGGTTGTGGGGTCTGATTGCAGATGGCGGAAGTGTCGGAGGATGATGCGTTGGATCTGGAGGTTGGTGGGGTGGTACGTGAGGACGAGGGGGATTCTTTTTTGGTTATTATTGCGGGGATGGCACGTGAGGGATGTGTTACGGGAAATGCGGGAGACATGGTCGAGGGCGTTCTCGACCACTGTTAGGGGGGAAGTTGCGGTCCTTGAAGAATGAGGACATCTGAGATGTACGGGAGTGGAATGTCTCATCCTGGGAGCAGATGCAGCGGAGGCGAAGGAATTGGGAATAGGGGATGGTGTTTTTGCAGGAAGGTGGGTGGGAGGAGGTGTATTCCAGGTAGCTGTGGGAGTCAGTGGGCTTGAAATGGACATCGGTTTCTAGGTGGTTACCCGAGATGGAGACAGAGAGGTCCAGGAAGGAGAGAGAAGTGTTGGAGATGGTCCAGGTGAACTTCAGGTTAGGGTGGAAGGTGTTGGTGAAGTGGATGAACTGTTCGAGCTCCTTGTGGGAGCATGAGGCGGCGCCGATGCAGTCATCAATGTAACGGAGGAAGAGGTGGGGTTTAGGGCCAGTGTAGATACGGAAGAGGGATTGTTCCACGTAACCTACAAAGAGGCAGGCATTGCTTGGGCCCATGCGGGTACCCATGGCCACCCCCTTTGTCTGTAGGAAGTGGGAGGAATTGAAAGAGAAGTTGTTGAGGGTGAGGACGAGTTCGGCTAAGCGGATGAGGGTGTCGATGGAGGGGGATTGGTCAGTTCGGCGGGACAGGAAGAAGCGGAGGGCCTTTAGGCCATCTGCATGGGGAATACAGGTGTATAGGGACTGGATGTCCATAGTGAAAATGAGGTGTTGGGGACCGGGGAATTGGAAGTTCTGGAGGAGGTGGAGGGCGTGGGTGGTGTCACGGACGTAGGTAGGGAGTTCCTGGACCAAAGGGGTGAAAATGGAGTCTAGGTAGGTGGAGATGAGTTCGGTGGGGCAGGAGCAGGCGGAGACAATGGGTCGACCAGGGCATTCAGGTTTGTGGATTTTGGGAAGGAGATAGAAGCGGGCGGTGCGGGGTTGGGGAACGATGAGGTTGGAGGCGGTGGGTTAGGTTCTACATTGTTAAAGATGATTATTTCCTGGCACATATTTATAATGAACTTTACTCGTCATCTAGCAACCCAGGCTTCAATGTTGTCCAGGTCTTGCTGGATAAGGACACGAGCCAGTATCAAATGGTGCTCAATACTGTGCAGCGACCTGTAGACGTCTCCATTTCTAACCTCATGGTGAAGTAAAGGAGATTATGAAGCAGCTGAAGATGGTTGAACATAGGACACGACCCTGAGGAACTTCCTGCAGAGATGTCCTGGAGCTGAGGTGACTGACTTCTAACAACAACAACCGTCTTCCTATGTGCCAGCATGACTCCAACCAGTGATAACAAGGTGTAGAGCTGGATGAACAAAGCAGTTCAAGCAGCATCAGAGGAGCAGGAAGGCTGACATTTCGGGCCTAGACCCTTCTTCAGAAAATGATTATTATGGCTATTAAAATGGTTATTTTCTGAAGAAGGGTCTAGATCCGAAACGTCAGCTTTCCTGCTCCTCTGATGCTGCTTGGCCTGCTGTGTTCATCCAGCTCCACACCTTGTTATCTCAGATTCTCCAGCATCTGCAGCTCCTACTATCTCTGACTTCAACTAGTGGAGCCTTCACTAATTCTGATAGACGACATTGATTTATAATTAATTAAAAGTACTTCTGAAATGTATTCCATATACTGATGGAGGGAAATGTGTCAGTTAATCTATACATTGCAAGATTTCACAACCAGCCCAGAAACAGTGACCAGATAATCTGGTCTCGTACGATGGTTATGGGTCAAATTTTGGCCAGAGAAATTGTCACCATTTTCAAAGAAATGGTGATCTTTAAAGTTTGTCTGGGAGTTCAGCCAGGGCTTCAATTGTTTCCTCTGAATGTGACATCTCCCAGAGTGAATTATAGAATAGTTACAGTAGGCAAGGAAGCCATTCAGTCCCTCTGATCGGCATCCGTTCTCTGCAAATGTGTTTCAAATAAACTCACCGTCCAAACATTCTCTGTAACTCTGAATATTTTTTGTTTTCTTCAGGCGTTCATCCTGTTCCCTTTTAAAATCACAGTGCAGCATGTGGATGTTAGATTTGTTTGAATGCTGAGATCTCTGCAGTGGGTCTTGAACAACAACCATAACCTTCTGACTCTGGATGGCAAATATCCTCCAAACTGTTACAATCCCCATAGATAATGTTGTATCAGAGATAAAAGGTACTGCAGATGCTGGAGAATCCGAGATAACAAGCATGGGGCTGGATGAACACAGCAGGTCAAGCAGCATCATAGGAGCAGGAAAACTTGACGTTTCGGGCCTAAACCCTTTCTGATGAAGGGTTTAGGC
>JAHRHZ010000268.1:3125393-3167950 GCA_024137785.1 Ginglymostoma cirratum
CTGCTCCTCTGATGCTGCTTGGCCTGCTGTGTTCATCCAGCTCTACATCGTTTTATCCTATAATAAGTACTGTCTTCCAAATGTTCCTCCACTTGTGTCACTTGCCCCACTTCAGTTCCAGGACCAGGTTCAAAAGGGAATCCTTATTGTTGGACTGGACACAAACTTCTGCTTGAAACTCTCCTGTATACAATCCAGAAACACATGACCCTCAGTATCCCTTACGCTACTAGTATATCAGTCTATATTTGGATATTCAAAATCCCCATTATGACTACACTATAATGTTGGCATCTCTGTCAAATTTTCCAGCAAATTTGTCTCCCTACATCCTTTCCACTATTTGATGGTCTGTAGACTACACCCAGCGATGTAATTGTACCATTCTTGACAAATATTCGATCCTTGAACTCTCGGAGACATCCTCTTTCCTCCAGCACAGCAGTGTTCTCCTTAAGCAACATTACCATCCCTCCTCTATTCCTTCCATTTCCATTTTTGTTGAATCCAGGAATGTCTAACACCCAGTCTTGCCCTTTCTTGAGTCACGATTCTTATTGCCAATATATCATATCGCCACATGGAAATCTGTACCTATACCTCGCCAAGCTTATTTACTATGGTCAGAGTATACATCAGAGTATGCACGTTAACACTGAATTAGACTTCATTCCTTTCTCTCCTATTTCAACTTCACCTATTACCCTCTATTCTCTGTGCTAGTGCCAGCTGTATCCCCAAGTATTTTATGAACAATGATATTTTATTCCACTATTTTCACTTGGATCCCACACCCTTGCTAACTTAGTTTAAAAACATCCCAACACTAGAAAAATACTCACAAGGAACTCAGTACCATCTCTCTACAGGTGCAGTCTTTCTGGCTTGTACAAGTGCCATCTTCCCCCCATCTCAGGAATTCAAAGCCCTCCTTCCTACATCATTTTTTTCAACCACCAATGAGACCGCTTGATAGATCAAGCTCCAATCAGCCACTTAAGAGCTGACTGATGAATTCAGCGAAATACAGATCTCAATACTGAAGTCCCAACCTTCTGTCAACCTCTGGGTCCGAGAGATTGTTGCTGCAGGCCCAGGCTTTAGGACACTTCGACAACAAGATGGTAAGTGCTTTTCTTTTGCATCTCGAGGGCTGGGTTAGGGTCAGGGTCAGGGTCACGGGGAAAGGTGGGATCAGAGGCAAGGACCTTTAGTCTGTCATATCTGTCCAACTGGCCCCAGATTGGGGCAATTTGTGGCCATCCCTCCAATCTCAATTTGGAAGCCAGCTGCTCTGGTTTTGCTCATGTAATTTGCCTGCCAGGAAGGCAAGGAGTCAGGCTGGTGCTGAGTTGAGGTCCTTAATTGGCTTCTAATTTACTCAATTAGGGTCAGTCAAAAAGGTACCTCTTGGACCTTCTCTCTCAGCACCTAATTCTTGAAGTGGTGACAAGGAGGCAAGTAACTATCCAAGGCCAATATGCCCAATTACTGATCCTTCTTGCCACCATCCTCACCACCTCCAGGGAAAGGATAAATGCTAACATAGGTTTCCCTTGGTACTTTTACACAGCCCAAAAATCCCCTTTACAGGTACACCTTACACTGTCCTCAATTACACATTCAATTCTCTTAGCTTCCAAGGATTTATTTAGTTATTTAGTTATTTATTTATTCGTTCATTGGATGAGGATGTCATTGTCTAGGCCAGCATTTATTGCCCATCCCTAATTGCTTAGAGAGTAGTTCAGAGTCAAATGTATTGCTGTGGGTCTGGAGCCATATAGGCCAGACCAGGTAAAGATGGCAGATGCAGCTCTTAAAAAGGTATTAGTGAACCACATGGGTTTTTCCAACAATCAACAGTTGATTCATGGTCATCTTTAGATTCTTAATTCCATGTTTCCTTTTCACTGAATTCAAATTCCACTATCTGCCATGATGGGATTCGAAACCAGATCCCCAGAACATTAGCTGGGTTTCTGGATTAACAGGGCAGCAATAATACCAGTGAGCCATCATCTTCCCTCCTTTCCCAACCTCATCACTTAATTTTTGAACAGTCACTCATAGTGAGAGAATTTTTTTTTCTTTACACAGAATTCTTCTTCTAGCTCAAACTTTCGATCCTCACTTCCACTCCTCACAAATTTGGACTTAGCATTCTGGGCAAGAACTGAAGGCTGTATTTTTGTGAAATGAATCATGCAGACCTTTGGTCTCTATTTGTTGTCTCTCTTCAGGACCCTGGCAGACTAACCTTGTTTGAGAGTTTCAGGAATATCTTAGAAGTCCTTCCACTCTCAAAATCCATCTCCATGACAATCGTGGGCCTTGTATCTAGGTAGAAGTACTGATTGTCTAGCCTTCAGACACCAACTGTGTTTAAACTTGGAAATGATTGGGCACTTTAGAGAATTATTGTTTATAACTTAACATCATCAGCATCTTCCTCAGACTTTGAAGACTGGCTGTCTGATCACTAAACACAAATGCTTGTGCCTTTATCTCCTAAGGTGAGTAATTCATACTTTCTTTTCAGCAAAAATATGGATTTTCCTTTGATTTTTAACAGCCCTCTCATTTAAATCTTCTGTCATGCAGATGTCAAAGGTCACATGATCCCCTTTATTGGACCTTAAGGATCCAGTCTGAACATAGAACACCGTCTCATGAACTTGACAAGTGTAACACAACTGAGGTGCCGATGACAAAGTCAAACCCAAAGAGGAATGTAAAAACCACTTCAGGCAAGTCAAGTGTGGGGTAGAAATATTGGACAGGAACGAGAATGCCTTGTGTCGAGCAGTATGAAGTTGCCATGAAACACATGGAATATTTGCCCTTTGCATTTTATACAATAGCAGCAGATCTCCTGAAACACTGCACATATGGCGTCAGAATACAGTTAGGACAAACCGCTAAGATGAGAGAGAAAGAAAGGAGTGAAAGAAGGAGAGAAAGGAAAGGAAGAGAGAAGGAAAGGAAGAGAGAGAGAATGAAAGAAAAAGAGCAAGAGAATGAAAGAAAAAGAGTAAGAGAGGAGAAGAGATATGGAAGGAAGAATGGAGAGAGAGAGAGAGAAAAGAGAAAGATGAAGAGGAAGCAAAGAAGACAGGCAGATTGGTTGAAGGGTCTATTATACTGTCAAAATTGCATCCATACAAATTGGCTTCAGTGCACATCAAATGTGGCAGTATTGATCAAGGATTGAATATTTTTGGATGTTTTGCCAATACCTCTCAAACCTGGCACCTGGATCACCCAAGGATCATCATCTGCAAATTCCCTTCTGGCAACTCATTTCCCGATATGGAACTAAATCATCATTCTTTCACTATAATTGTGTAAAAATCCAAAAGGCACTGTTTATATATCAACATCATATGGGCTGCAGTGGTTGAGAAAAATGGCTCACCACAACCACCTTCTGAATAGCGTTTTGGGATAAGGAAAAACTGTTGAACTTGCAAGTGATGGTCACATCCCAAGATCAGATTGACAAAGAAGCAGAGCCCATCTCACACAAAATGGGCTTTGCTCTGAATGAGGGTTAACTTTCAGTTTGGATGTAGATTTCAAAAGAGTTGGCTTGGATCTCTTGGCTCTTTTGAAGACTTTAAACCAAGCATTTTCCTTATTCTGAAATTGTGTTCAATAGGGTAAGAAGACAGTGTAACTCTAGTCTTGTTGTTCCACTTAGTTATTGTTCATTTAAGGTTATTAATGAGCTCAGTCAGTTAACAGGAGATATTGTATTTTTTGACCAAACAGAACATTGTTCATATAAACATTAATTCCTTGATTCTTTACCAGTACTTCTCAACAGCATAATCTACAGAGCATGCAAAGATGTTGAAAGTGGTTTTAAAAGGTCATTGGACATTTATAAATTATTGTGGACTGTATCCTATCCATTTGATCAATAGAAAAAACTTGTACAAATACCCACAGGTTTCAAAGATAAATAAACAATGCCAACTTTATCCTGGACTAGTTTTGTTGACAAATGGCAGTAATCCCAGCCCATATACTATCATCCTATTGAAAACATTGCATATTCCCATGAATTTAAATCTGATTTTCCCGAGAAGGGTCTTAGAATCATAGAATCCCTACAAAGTGAAAGCAGGCCATTCAGACTATTGGGTCCACACCAACCCTCCAAAGAGCATCCCACCCAGATCCACCCCATCTCTGTAACCCTGTATTTCCATTGGCCAATCTACCTAGCCTGGACACTATGGGGCAAATTAGCATGGCCAATCCACCAAATGTACACATCTTTGGACTGTGGCAGGAAATTGGAGCACCCAGAGGAAATCCACACAGACACGGGGAGAACATGCAAATTCCACACAGACAGTCCGTCAAGGCTAGAATTGAACTCAAGTCCCTCGTGCTGTGAGGCAGCAGTGCTAACCACTGATCTACTGTGTCACCTGAAATGCCTTTGCGTCTTGGACCCCCAAGTATGGACTGATCGAATTCTGTTCCGGTACTGATGCTGTCTGACCTACTGGGCAATTTTTAAAATTATTTATCAATTTCCAATTTCCATTTTTTTTGTCAGTCAGATACTTTCTTAAATCAGACGTCGTTGCTTTTATTCCAATTGGATACCAGTTTGTGTGGAAAACATATTTTCTGATTGTGAGTGTTGCCTTCAGATCAATCACAGAGAAGTGGTATTTTCAGTGCTCAATGGCCTAGAACAACAACTTGAAATTTCTTACATAGCAAAATTAAGCAAGGAACTTCAGAGGAGCGTTGTCAGACAATATTTCACACTGAGTCACATCTAGACGCAATGAAAACAGATGATCAGAGCATGTTCAAAAGAATGTTAAAATTGTTCTAAAGGACAGAAAAAGCTGGAAAGGTTTAGGGAGGGAATTCCATAATTTTCAACCTAAGCAAGTTAAGGCACAGTCATAGAGATATACAGCATGGGAACAAACCCTTTGGTCCAACTCGTCCACGCTGGCCAGATATCCTAAACTGATCTAGTCCCATTTGCAAGCATTTGGCCCATATCCCTCTAAACCCTTCCTATTGATTTACCTGAGATAGTAGGAACTGCAAATGCTGGAGAATCTGAGATAACAAGGTGTAGAGCTGGATGAACACAGAAGGCCAAGCAGCATGATGTTATCTCTATTGATTTACCTGTCTAGATGCCTTTTAAATGTTGTAATTGTACCAGCCTCTGCCACCTCCTCTGGCAGCTCGTTCCATTCACGCACCACCTTCTGCATGAACATGTTGCCCATCAGTTCCCTTTTAAATGTTTCCCCTCTCACCTTAAACCTATGCCCCCTAGTTTTTGACTTCCCTACCCTGAGACAAAGACCTTGGTTGTTCATCCTATTCATGCCCCTCATGATATTATAAACCTCTATATGGTCACCCCTCAGCCTTTGATGCTCCAGGGAAAATAGCCCCAGCCTGTTCAGTTTCTCGCTACAGCCGCACCTACATGGAATGATTAAAGTTGGGAATTCCTCAGAGTCCAGCATTGGAAGAATGCAGAGTTCTTGGAGAGGCATAGAATCTGGAGCTGGCTATAGAGACAGGGAGGAAATGAAACACAAGGTCAGCGATTTTGAAATTGAGGCATAGCTGGACTGGGAGCTGATATGGGTCAGCACTGATGACTGAACAGAGCTGACCCAAGACAGGATACAGGCAGCAAAGAGTTGCAATTTCAGGTTAAGGGGCAACAGATGATAGGCAGCCAGGGCAGTATGGAATGATCATGTCTAGATGCAACAAAAAAGTGGAATTTAGGATGCTGAGAGGGATTATGGCCACATTATAACCTTACACTTTACACAGCAATGGATTAGCCTTTACCTGAAGTAGCCGTCGATCCTGTTCACTGGAGGTTAGAGCCTTCTGAAGTTTAGAAATCTGCTCCTGTAGAACCGCTGCACTGGCGGTCGTGTCTGAGAGAGATAGCGACAGACTCTGCACCTTGTCCTTCAGGTGGCTCTCACCCTCTTCGGTCTTGGCCAGGGTCATCGACAGTCGGTCGAGGGTTAGCTGGAGGGCGGTGGCCTTTGTCTCACTATCAGCCACTTGCCGCTGGAGCATCTCTATCCGGTCCTGAAGAACATGGACCTCTGTCTCGCGGTCGTTCAGTGTCAGCTGCATTCTCTGCATTTCCCCCTCTAAGGAACGCCATGAGAGCTCCAACTTGGTAATACGATTCTCAGACACTTCCAGCAGGTCCTTCAGCTTGCGTTTGTCAGCTTCCAGCTTTGTCTCATTTGCCTTCATCTTATTGATCTTCTCCTAAAGTTGTCAAATGTCAAAAGCACTTAAAAGCTCCTAGAAATGACATTTATACCCCAATTGGGTTGACATCATTTCAAACACCAGCAGTGTCATCACCATAATTGTGTACATTAAAAGGCATCTTCTATTCCCCCATTTGACATGCCATCTCCTTCTTTCTCTCCTAAAAGTAGAGATTATAGCTTCTTATATGATTTCTTCATGCTTATCAACGTTCTTGAATCAACAGATCCAATGAACTGACAAATTATGTGCAGGAGTAGGCTATTCAGCCCCACTCGCTTGCTCTATCTTTTGACAGAATCATGGCTAATCTGATTGTGGCTTCAGTTCCACATTTCCATTTACTCACAATAACCTCAGCCAATCTACCTATTTCTGCCATGAAAATATTCAGTGGCCTTGCCCCCACTGCTCTCAGGGGAAGAACGTTTCACACACTTCACAGAAAAGAAAGTTCTCCTCAATTCCATCTTAAGTGACGACCTCTTATTTTTAAATGGTGAACCCCTCAATCTGGTCTCTCTCACAAGGGGAAGCATTCTTTCAGCCTCCACCCTATCTGGTCCCTTCAGGACCTTACATGCTAGATATGATCAATTCCCATTCTGCTAAACTCCAATGGATACAAACCCATCTTATCTAACTTTTCAACATTAAACTTCCCTCTCTTCCCAAGTATCAATCAAGTGCACTTTCTGTGAACTGCTCCTAGTGCATTTATATCCTTTCTTAAACAAGGAGGCCAAAACTGTGCGCATTAATCTAGACGTGGCCTCACCAGTGCCAATGTGTCAATAGTTAAATGGTCCACACTGACAACCTTCAATGATTGTGATAAGAAGTTGACTGCTTTTGTGAAAAATGGAGGGACAGCCCTGGATGTGAATTCTGATGTTTTTTTTTAGCCCGATGCTTAAAATCTGCACTGGGCACAGGTGACCACTTTTGGCCAATGTTCCCGTCAGGTGCGATTACCTGATGCGCTCGTCTCTCGCCCTCGGACGACTGCAGGCTCCATTCCAATGTGACCACCTGTTCAGCCAGGGCCTTCCTTTCTCTTTCTCCGCGTCTTATAGTCTCTTCTTGCAGCATGAGTGTAGCTTGAGCCTGACTCAACCGCCCATCCAATCCTCGCTTCCCTTTGAAACAACATAACGAGATTAAAAATGTCTGTACAACTTGAGAGAACACATTTGTTCCCAGTACCAATCTAGTAAAATCTTCTTTGAACTACCTCCAATGCAATTAGCCTCCTCCTTTAATGAGGGGAGCAAAACTACACAAGTGGTCAAGATGTATTCTCACCAATACCCTGTGTAACTGAAGCATAACATCCTTACTTTCCTGTTCAATTCCCCTCATAATAAAGGACAGCATTCCATCAATCTTGAATAATGTTGTAGCTGTTTGTAACCCTACAAACTAAACTCTTGGGAACCATACACCAGAACATCTAAATCTCTCTGCACCTCAGAATTCTCCAGTCATTCTCCATTTAAGTAATACTCTGCTTTTATATTCTTCCTTCTAAAATGAGCAGCTTTTTATTTCATCTGCCAGATTCTTTTGCCAGTCTCTCACCCTCTCTATATGATATGCAACCTTAGGTTGTCCTCACAACATGCCTCCTACCTGTAGCGAGGTATCATCTGTGAATTCAGCTGCTGTGCCTTTGCTTCCTTCATCTAAGTTATTGATGTAATTTGTAAATAATTGGGGGTGCAAACAAATCCCTACAGAACTCCACCTGTCACATTCAGACGATCAGACAAACATCCATTCAGGAATACTCTCTTTTTCTGGCAGCCCCAGGAATCTCCTATCCACACTAGTATGATAACTGTTACACCATGGTGTTTTATTTTATAGAATGAGCTTTATTGCAACTCCTCATCAAATGCCTTCTGAATAGCTGCACAGAGGCCAGAATCCTGTCGCCGAGTCACCCTTTATCTATATTAACACAGTACACTGGCTGTGACCAGATGGATTGGGGTCAGTCGCTGAAGTGAGGGGACTCTCTGAATCCCCTGTTTATTTATACCTTTCAGCCAGGACTCCTTGGATGGCCCAGGTTAACAACCCCAATCAAGGATCTCATAGTCAATAAGATCCACCTTCTAAAAATCCAAGTTAACTATTTCAACATGCTCCACTTTATCCACAACACCTGTTTCACCTTCAAAGAACTCCAATAAAATTGATTGAACGTTATTTCCCTTTGACAAAAGCATGTCAATTCTTTCCAAATGCCTTGAGTTTTTCTAAGACTGCAGCTATAATCTCATTATTGCTTGATTCTGACACCTACCCACCACAAACAACAAGCGAACTGACTGTAGCTTCCTGTATTCTGCTTCCCTCCCTTCTTATATAGAGGCGTTAAATTTGTGAATTTTCACTCAGCTAGAACCTTTCCTGATTGAGGTAATTTTGGAAAATGGGCACCAATGTATTTACTGGCTCATTAACCAACACTTAAGACCCCAGGCTGACATTTGTCTGGACCCAGAAACTTCTCAGGCTCCAGCTCCAGTCATTCGCTTTGTGACATTTCCCTCAGAATTACAATTTACCTTCCTCTAGGAAGAAAAAAAAACTTGTAAAGAATTTAAATTGCTGCGCTGGGTTGAATTAAAAATAAAATCTTGTGTTGGCTTTGGGAAAAAGAGCTGCTCCATTAGTCAAAGGCAGCCATAATTTTAAGGTGAAAGGCAGGAGGTTGAGAGGGGACTTGAGGAAGAGGGTTTTCAATCAGAGGGTGGTGGGGATCTAGGATGCTGTACCTGGGAGCGTAGTTGAAGTAGGAAACTGCACAACTTTTAAAAAGTACTCTGATGAGCAACTTGAACTGTCTTAACATTCAAGGTTGTGGACCAAGTGCTGGAAAGTGGGACAATGTAGGTTTAGAGTAGTTGGTGTAAGACTTGATGGGCCGGAGAGCCTCTTCCTTGTGGTATGTTCCATGATGCTTGAGATTGTAACCTTTGATGTTCTGCTTTTTGGTCTAGCGCCTACTTCCTCAAATAGCCTATGGAGAATGCCTTTCCTAGTTTTGCCTATGTAGCCATGAATCCTGCATGGACCACTTTATCTTGTTTATCCTCTTTACTCATCCACAGGATGAAGGTGTTGCTGGCCAGGCAGCATTTATTGCCCATCCCTAATTGCCCAGAGGGCAATTAAGAATCAACCATATTACTGTGGGTCTGGAGTCACATGTAGGCCAGGCCAGGCCAGGTAAGGATGGCAGTTCCATTCTCTAAAGGACATTAGTGAACCAGATGGGATGTTCCCAATGATCGACGAGGGATTTATGGTCATCATTAGATTCTTAACTCCAGAATATTTATTGAATTCAATTCCACCATCTGCCATGGTGGGATTTGAACTCGGGTCCCCAGAACATTAGCTGATTCTAATGATAATACCACTAGGCCATTGCATCCCCCACTACAGGTTCCTACCAGCCCTGACTAAATATCCAGAACCCTAGCACCAGACAGGAGAGCAGTGTTAATCCCTCTTACAAACTGACTATCACAGCTCCTGCAACGACAACATTCCTCGTTGACCCTTCAACCTGAGTAGTTTTCTATCCTAGGGGGACATAGTTTGCTCATCACCCCTCCTCAACCTCTACTCTCAATCTGAGAGAGAATATTTATTCCATTATGTATTATTATTCTCATGTCATGAGAGAGAATTATTCTCAGGCTGACAGAGCCTCAAACCCATTGGACAACTGCCGAGGCTAACTCTCCTGTCCTCTATGTCACCTTACCTGTCCCATCCTCAGTCCCACCTCCTTGTCCCTGAACACTAGCCGTATCAGAAGACCCAATCCCAAGAGGTGTGACTGCCTCCTGATATAAAAAAAAAGTCCAGGAAACTTTCCCCCTTCCTGATGGATCGCAGTGTCTGCACTCTAGCTCTTAAACTGATTGGAAAGTTGTTCAAACTTCACACACCCCCTGCAAATAAAAGCCAAATACAGCATATGCTGGAAATCTGAAATAAAAGCAAGGGATACTGGAGGAACTCACTGGCAACATCTGTGCAGAGGGAAACAGAGCTAATGTTTCAGGTCCAATATAGCTCTTCTTCAGAACCTCTGAGAACAACAGATGTGCTGAGTTTCACCAACATTTTCTGTTGTTATTTCAGATTTCCTACATCTTCAATATTTTGCTTTTATTAAGTCATTGTTGACAGCAAGTCTCAAAGTCACCCAGCAGCAGTTAATTGGGAAATAAAAACACAAAGAAACATGAGTGTTTTCACATACACACACACACACACACACACACACAGAGTCTCTTTCTCTATCTCTCACACACACACACACACAGAAACACACACACAGGTCTCTGCAAACGTTACCAGTACAGCCCTTTGAGAATGCCAGACAGAGATGCCCATGACCTCTGAATTTCTCAGCGACCCTTTCAGTAGGACCTGCCCTTTGGTGAGGCACACTTCAAAAGGCACAGCTGAGAGGGCCAGGTTAGTGCATGGGAAGGACCATGAGCACTGCCTTGCACACCAGCTCTCCGTGACAAAATGCACTCGGGTTCCAACATGCATTCTGACATCTTCCAACCAGTTAGCATTCCTGCTGCACTGATCACTTGACTGACCTTCTTCTGCCTCAGTGAAGGATTTCTGAAGATGCAGAACACGTGCGCTGGTCCGCTCACGGTCTGTTTCCATCTCTGCCAGCTGCCGTGTCAGAGCTGCTAGCTGATGGCAAGTTTCGTCCTAAGGGGGAAGCAAATAACCAATTCTTAAAGCCTTCTCTTCCACCGATGTATTGCTAGCATTGGATGTGCAGAGACTGACTGCACACACTGGCACAAGGTAGGCTAGACTCTGCTCAACCCCAAGGTTTAATTACTGAGCTGTTGCTATGACAAACGTCATTGAAATATTATGTCAGGGAAATGTCAGAATTCTGTTCCTCTGTGTGTGCAGAACAATTCAGTTTTTCTTATTGGGTAATTAACTGTGCTGCATTCATAGGGCTCTTACCCCAGAATCCGAAGGTTGCAGATTGATACACCACCAAAGAAGTTCACCACATAATCTGGGCTGTACAGTCCAGTGCACTTGTGAGGATGTTACAGTGTTGTTACATGTATTTGTTTTTCTGATAAGACATTAAAGCAAGGCTACGGTGTGCCTTTTCCAGTGATACACAAAATGTCTCATGTTACTCTGCAAAGAAGAGCATGGAGCTCTTCCTAGTATTCTGAATAACATTCCTCCCTCAACCAACCAGCGTAAACTTGAGAACATCCAAAACTCCGTGTCTTAACTCACACCAACTCCTGTTCTTCAATGGGATCATAGTCATCTCGATCTTAAAACTCTCACTCTTGCCTCAAATCCTTCCATGGTCTTGACTCTTCTTACTCCTGAAGTCCTGTCAAATCCCACAAACCTCTGAGATATCTGCATCCATTCAATTCTAGTCAATTGAACATCTCTGATTGCAGTCCTCCACCATTTATGGCCTGTCTTCAGCTGTCTAAGCTCAGAGCTCTAAAATTCTTTCCCTAAGCCTCTTCACTTCTTTATCTCACTTTTGTCTTTTGAGACAATACAAAAGGGGCGGCGCGGTGGCTCAGTGGTTAGCACTGCAGCCTCACAGCGCCAGGGACCCGGGTTCAATTCCAACCCCAGGTGACTCTCTGTGCAGTTTGCACATTCTCCCTGTGTCTGCCTGGGTTTCCTCCGGGTGCTCCAGTTTCCTCCCACAGTCCAAAGATGTGCAGGCTAGGTGGATTGGCCATGCTAAATTGCCCATAGTGTTCAGGGGCATCTGGGTGGGATTCTCCAAGGGTCAGTGTGGACTTGTTGGGCCAAAGGGCCTGTTTCCACACTGTAGGGATTCTAATCTAATGAATTCTTCATGAGACCATAAACAAAAGGAGATGATTACAAATATCTACAGCATGGAATTTCTAAGATACTTGACCCTGTGCCTCTGCATGTCATGAAGTTCCTGCAGGAAATCTTGCAGGGCACTTTTAACGATTTCAGGATCGATGTCAGCCACGTATGCTTCAGCACGGGTAGGTGACACAGAGCGGTAAGGAGAGTCAGCGTGACTCCGATCCGGAGATCCAGTTCGTGGGATTGGACTGCCCCGTCCATCTGTGGTAGTGGTGTTGTCAAAACCTGGGGATTAAAAAACAGATACTCTCTTGTGAAAATGGGTAAAATTAGTCTCAGGCAACCAAGTAAAGCTATTGTGATTAGACAGCTCAATGTGCACTTTCAGTGGAACAATAATTTTGCTGTCCTTACTCATCTCTCCAATCTGATTGTAGATTTCCTCTTCAAGTTCCTTCCTACTTTCCAGAATACATGCTGTAGACAGATTGATGCTGACAATAAATACAGGCTGACTCAATAAATGCAGACTGACTCAACATTATTGGAGTTCGAAGATGAAGGAAAAGGACTGGTTGCATTAAGTTGAGGTTGTAGCTACAGAGTTAGAAATTTGAACAGCAGGTTTATTGTTCTGGGTACTTTTGTTATCCACTTCAGAAGCAGAACAAACAAAGCCTAAATGGTAGAAAGGGAAACAATGTCTAAGGGACTCCTTGCTGAAGAAGAACCTTAGCCAGCCTTCAACCTGGGAGGCAGCTGCCTGAGGCCTAAAACAGCCCAGGTAGAGAAGCTAAATGTGAGAGACCAGATCATCATGAGGTTTAAGATCCAATGAGAACAGGAAAATGGTTAGCACAAAAACTACCAGAATCTTTGAGCAAGGTGACAGGATCTCAAGGGGATAACATTAACTTGCTAATGTGAAGTGGGAACTGGAAATAATCCCTGTGCTAGAACAGGTTAAATTAAGATACATTTGAAAATAATTTGAAAATTTGCAGGGACCAAGCAATAAATACAGGAAGATGGAATGGAATATGTTGAAATATGGCTAACTCCAATTTGCATACCTTTGGTGGGAGAGCGGGGTCTCCGTGGAGAAGGGCTACGGCTTGAAAATCCTGGACTGGCTGTGCGTCCAGATCGGCCAATTCCCAAAGTTCTGCGTAGTGTGGAGTACAGACTGCCCAACTTGCACTCCATATCCTTTTTGGCAGACTCTATTTTGGCCAGTTCTGTTTCTAGACCTGTTACACGGCCTTCCATGGCACTGACTTTTAGTGTTAGCTCATCTGCTTCCCCCTTGGCACGTTGCAGTTTCATTTCCAGATTACGACTGTTTTCTTGAAATTTCTTCTCATTCACATGGCAATCATCCAGCTGTTTAAGGAGCTCTTTCTCGTGAGCTTTGAACACATTTTCCACATCCATGACCTTCTTCTGGAGGTTGGCAACCTACAAAGGAGAGACAACACACCAACCTTGTGTGTATCAATGTTCTGAGGCTGAACCAGACTGACTCTCAACTTGGTGTTATGTTCGGTACCAAGATTAATGTCTTAACACACGCATGCGCCATCAGTAAGATCACCGCCCTTATATCAAATGTTTTTTACCCTTATCAAGTTACCTCCTACTGAACTGCTGAACTACAGAATGGTCTCTGTTACCTCTAGCCTTGATTAGTCTCATGTCAAATGGTCAATCTCTTAGATGTTTCCCTCTTTAAACTCAAGATCACTCAAATGCTGTTACAGAGATAGTAGGAACTGCAGATGCTGGAGAATCTGAGATAACGAGGTGTAGAGCTGGATGAACCCAGCAGGCCAAGTAGCATCAGAGGAGCAGGAAAGCTGACGTTTCGGGTCTGGACCCTTCTTCAGAAAATGATTATTATGGCTATCAAAATGGTTATTTTCTGAAGAAGGGTCCAGATCCGAAACGTCAGCTTTCCTGCTCCTCTGATGCTGCTTGGCCTGCTGGGTTCATTCAGCTCTACACCTCATTATCACTCAAATGCTGTTCATTTCCCAACTTACACCAGATTCCCCTCACCAATTTCCTCTCAGGTTACTGATTTGCATTAGTTCTGTGCCAACTAATTCTCAAGGTTAATATTCTCATCCATTTTCAAAATCATTCCATGCCTCTGGCCCTTACTGTCTCTTTCATATCCTTCAGTTCTATATCCCACCTGCCCATCATCCTTGCACTTTGTCAGTTTGGACTTCTTGAGCATTCACAATGTCATACTCTAACATGGAGACCCATTATGATTTTCTTCAGGCAATGTCCTTTTGGCAGCACTTTTCAAACCTACAACTTCTATCACCTAGAAAGTGCATGGCAGCGGATGTGAGGGAAAACCACAGGCAAGTTCCCCTTCAAGCTGAACACCATCCTGAGTTGAAATATATCACAGTTCCTTCACCTTCTCTGGGCCAAAATCCTGACACTCTCATAGCACTGCAGGTGGTCTGAATCACTCAAGAAGACACCTCAATATCTCCTCCCGTGGAACTAGGAATGGGCAATAAATGCCGGCATTGCTGTGACACTCACATCCCATGCGTGAATATTAATAAAAAAGGATTTGCCATTCATGTTCCAGGCACACCTGTCTGTGACCTTGAAATTTGCAAGAATTCATGCAGGGAACTAATGTGTGAATGGAGAATTTTTCAGTCTCCAGATCTGTACCTAGAAAGAGTTCTTCAAAAACTCAATCCCAATTTGTGAATCATCATTGTTTGATTTTGTATTTGGCTTTTTTTTTTGATATTCTGAGACACGAGGTATCCTAATGTTAATTTTTTAGTTAGGATCACTGGTGGCACTCTTGCCATTAAGTTAAAAGGTAGTGATTCCCATTCTAGGGCTTGAAGACAACAATCTAGATGACATAACACAGTGTACAGCTGGATGAACACAGCAGGCCAGGCAGCATCAGAGGAGCAGGAAAGTTGACATTTCGGGTCAGGACCCTTCTTCAGAAATGGGGGAGGCTCTGAAATAAATAGAGAGAGGAGGGGTGGAGCTGGGGAAGGTAGGTGGGATGGTGATAGGTGAGTGCAGGTAGGCTGTGGTGGGAATTGGTCAGTGAGGTGGGAAGACCAGATAGATGGGAGAGAAGACGGGCAGGTCAAGGAGGTGGGGATGAGAGGGAGGGTTGATCATGGGATGAGGCCGGGGGGTGGGGAGAGTTTGAAACTAGCAAAGTCCACATTGAGACCATCGGGCTGTAGGATCCCAAGGCGGAATATGAGGTGCTTCTCCTCCAGTTTCCGGGTGGTGTTGTTGTGACACTGGAGGTCGCCCAGGGAGTGGGAGAGGGAGGTGAAATGGTTCACGACTGGAAGGTGTTGTCATGCTAGTCGAGTATTGAGAGAATGCTCCTTCAATAGAGTTTCTGTGTTTTCAAATAAGGTGTTTTACCAAGTCTTTACCTGTTTATTTGGGGGAGTATAAAGATCCAACTGTACTATTCAAAGAGGGGCAATTTGTGAAACTGACAATCAAAGTTTGCAATGGTTTAGAATTATTTTTCTGTGGGTGTGTTGCTCCTTTATCAGCAATGAACAATCATACACCATCCAGCACTTACCTCTTTGCGAGCTGATTCACGGCCACTTTCTGCCTCTACAATCTTCTGCTTCAGGATAAAGGATTCTTTCCTGCTCTCCTCCCCACGCTGATCGTTCATAGCCATTTGGGACTGCAATTCCTCCACTTCTTTGCTCTTCTTTGCATTCTCGCTGTCCAATATCTTCACCTGAGTAAACAGTACAAGGCATAGCAGTCAGCAGGTCTGGAAGCTAGTTTTTGGGCTTGTCTTTCGCATTAAAGGAAGTTTATAATACTGCATCTTAAACTGGTCATTTATATCAAGAAATTTTCTTTAGAAGTTCAGTATAAATTGGCACTAAGGTGCTCCCTGGATTAATATGAAGTTAACACCAAATTATTGGAACTTCAAGCAGGTGGAAATGGAGAAATATTAATTTGGCCCATCACACTTTATACACTGATCAGAAACAATGTATCTTTATGATAGATTCTACAAGTCTACCTAAACATCGAATGGAAAATGCTGCATAAATTCTCCTTGATTGAAGTAGCCATCAATCAAAGCAGTAAAATTATGCATTCATCCAATGCGCTCCCAAAATGCTTCTACTATCCAGACAATATTAAATGCCATTCTATTGCTGTGCATAGATATTGCTCTCCACAGATATTGAATCCTTCCTCTGAACAGAAACTAACATGTCTATTATGTTATGTCCCATGGTTGATATGTCAGGATACATTTAAGAGACATGTACACTCCAAGATACCATGTAATTTGAGGGTATCAATATTTCATACTTCATCTTACTTTGGGGTACTTGAAGCATTTCAGTCTACTGGAAACATGCTACTGTAACAATAATCAATCATTATCTCAAACACTAATGTGCATGAAGCATCTCATGTTTGTACCTAATAGCTGGTTGTAATAAACTTCTGTTGGATTCTTCAAAACCATGATATTCACCCCACCAAGAGATAACATAAGCGTTGCTGCAACAGGTGAAACACCCTCTTGGGGAAAATCTCACCACAACAGTAGTGGTGGTCATCATGAAGATATTTAGATACCTTGGAAGATATTTGGAAAACTAATCGAAGGCTAACCAGACAAGAGAAAAATCAATGTCATTTTCTGTGAGACAGCCGCACAGATGAGTAGACCGGTATTAACCACCAATAAAAGTTAACTTCTTTGATAATAATGGAATATATTTCAACATAAAAGACATTTTAAAAATTGCTTTAATTAAAAGAAGAAAAAGGCAGCAGTGCACTTGTGACCCAGAATACAAAGCCGGTTAAATGCCATACAGAACGCTGAAAAGACACAGTTCCTGACAGATCATTCATAAGAACCAGGTTCTCACAACAGCAATAACAAACTCTGTGTTTTCAAAGAAAGAACAGTTGTTAATTCATGTTGACACAAAGTCAGGAACATGCAAAATGATATGGAATTTAAGGAAGAACCATGAAAAGCAGAAACCTCACTATTGATGAGATATCCAGGGACTCCTTTACTAACTGACCACAGCTAAAACAACCTATGCAGTTCTGATCCAGCAATTGATGATCTTGCCAGAAACAAATGTCTCATTTGGCAAGGAGAGGTTTCATAGAATTAAAACATCTGGTCTTTATCTACATGATCAGAAAGGACCAGAAAAGATCTAGAAGGTTCTTAAAGACAAGATCAAGGTGAGAATTAACTTTAGGATTAACTTATGCAATGCATGCCATCTGACAGTAATTCCAACAATCTCTTGACCAGTTTATTGGTAGACCTTGCAGCAAGGGGTATGAATGTGATTCTTCTGAAGAGGAAATCTCAGAGAGTTTCAGTGAGTTAGTCATCATCTTTAAGTTAGCTGAAGCCTTTAGGAAGGAGATTTTGGGCAAAAAAAAGCACAATCATTGACATGTTATTTGAGGAAAGACAGGAATATGAAGCCATGGTGACAGGCCAACAATAATTTCCTGCTTTAGGTGTATTCGACACTATTGTTACAGTCAATAAACACACCAAACGAACAAAATCTGTAACAGATGCAGTTTGTCATACTTTTCTCAAAACTTTCCTGTTCTTCTTGATAGTTGAAAAGCATGTAACACCAGTGGTCTTTTTATTTATTTGTGGGATGTGGGCTTCGCTGACTGGGCAGCATTTATAGCCTGTCCCTAGATGCCCTTGAGAAGGTGGTGGTGAGCTGCCTTCTTGAACAGCTACAGTCCACCTGCTGTGAATTGACTCACAGTGCCCCTAGGGAGGGAATTCCAGGATTTTAACCCAGCGACAGCGAAGGAATGATGATATATTTCCATGTCGAGATGATGAGTGGTTTGGAGGGGAAATTGAAAGCGGTGGTGTTCCCGTATGTTGTGCTGCCCTTGTCCTTCTGGATGGAAGTGGTCTCCAGTTTGGATGGTGCTATCTAAGGTTTGTTGGTGAATTTCAGCAGTGCATCTTGTAGATAGTACACATTACTGCTACTGAACATCGGTGGTGGAGAGAGTGGATGCTTGTGGATGTAGTGCCAATCAAGCGGGCTGCTTTGTCCTGAATGGTGTCAAGATTCCTCAACATTCTTGAAGGTGCATTCATGCAGGCAAGTGGGGAGTATTCCATCACATTCCTGACTTGTGCCTTGTAAATGATGGACAGGCTTTGAGGATTCAGGAGGTGAGTTACTTGTTGCATTATTCCTTACCTCTGACGTCCTCTTGCAGACATTGTGTTTATGTGGCAAGACCAGTTGAGCTTCTGGTTAATGATAACCCCCATGATGTTGATAGTGGAGGATTCAATGATGGTAACACCATTGAATGTCAAGACGTGGTGGTTATATTGTCCCTTATTGGCGAAGGTCATCGCGTGGCATTTGTGTGGCATGAATGTCACCTGCCACTTGTCAGCCCAAACCTGAATATTGTCCGGATCTTTTTGCATTTGAACACGGACTGCTTTCGTATCTGAGGAGTCACGAATGGAGCTGAACATTGTGCAATCATCGGCGAACATCCCCACTTCTGACCTTATGATGGAGGGAAGGTCATTGATGAAGCAGCTGAAGATGGTTGGGCCTAGGACTCTACCCTAGGAACTCCCGCAGAGATGTCCTAGAGCTGAGATGACAGACCTCCAATAACCACAACTATCTTCCTATGTGCCAGGTATGACTCCACCCAGTACAGTTTGCCCTCAATATCCATTGATTCCAATTTTACCAGGACTCCTGATGTGACACTTGGTCTTATGCAGCATTGATACCAAGGGCTGTCACTCTCACCTCACCTCTGGAATTCAGCTCTTTTGTCCATGTTTGAACCAAGGCTGTAATGAGGTCAGGAACTGAGCGGCCCTGGCGGAACCTGAACTGGGCGTCACTGAGCAGATTATTGCTGACCAGGTGCTGCTTGATTGCACTATTGATGACATTTTCCATCACTGATGATGGACAGTAGACTGATGGGACGGTAATTGGCTTAGATGGATTTGTCCTGCTTTTTGTGTACAGGACATACTTGGGCAATTTTCCTCATTATCATATAGATACCAGTGTTGTAACTGTACTGGAACAGCTTGGCTAGGGGTGTGGAGATGCATATGCAGGAAATCTTGTTTGAAAGGCCAAGCCAAACCGCTCAACAAAATATAGGTGAGCAACAAGACATAGCCCCCATAAAACTGACAGCAAGGGAAGTGTTAAGAAGATGTGCAAATATAAACACATGAATGAGATTCAGAGTCAATTACGTGAGAGGCAAATTTTAGAAGGTGACCTAGCTTTCCAAATTGACAACCTTACATACTATGCAGACAGCATAAGTCAAACAGAAACTTGTTCAAATTTTAGTATTGTATACAGTGAAAATACAGGACAACACACTCTAAAAGCCAATGTTACTATGGGAAGTGTCAAAATATTACTACAACATATCCTGAGAGGCAAGTACATCAGCAAGTGATGGTCCATGGTAGAGACAAAGAGAGACCATTTCACAGCATGCAACTGGATTCCAATCCATGCATTGGCAGAATCATATTGCAGTGCCAACGCACAAACTCACCTTGGCTTCCCAAAATCTTATACTTCGTAGGTGTCAATGATTGAGCAGTGGTGGGGCAACCAGTACACACAGATCTCAGTATAGTCACAATTCATGAGAGACTAATTTCAGACACAACAATCTCCAAGGATATCACTTTGAAGCAATACACAAAACAAATAAGAAGATGATAACATCTGATGTGCTAACCAGATTATGCTTTCCACCCAAAGAACATGATATGCCTCTTGATCTGCTGATTGATGCTCCAGTCAACGAGGTTGAAGATGTTCTCAAAGTTGATTTATGACACTTTGGCCAGAGCCAGTGTAAATCTTTGTAATCGGCAACTGCTGAAGATGAGCAACTACAAGGGTTACAGAAGATCATTATGCAGGGATGGCCTGAAAGTATTGAAATAAAGGAGAAGATATGGCCATTTTGGACATACATTGATGAACTCGATATATCACAACAAGTAATCTTCAAGGGCAAACACGCCCCAAACCAAAAGCATTATGTCAAGATATCATGTGCATATTACAGAGACACATGTGCATTGAATGCACAATATGACTATCACATGAATCTATGAACAGGCCAGAGATAAATCAGATAATCAATGACTTAAGATGCACGTGAAACATGCCAAATGTGTCAACCCCAGTGGTAGAGGGAGACTCTATTTCTATACAATTTTGCATGCACCACTTGAACCAAAGTAGCTGCAGATCTACGCACAGTGCAAGGGGAAGAATATTCACAACCTGACTCCCCAGTCTGTCTACCATTGACAAGGCACAAGTCAGGCGTGCGATGGAATACTCCCTACTTGCCTGGATTAGTGCAGCCCCAACAACAGTCGAATCTTGACCGGCACCACATCCACAAATATCCACTTCCTTCACCACTGATGTTTAGTAGCAGCAATGTGTATTATCTACAGGATGCACAGCAGAAATTTACCAAAGATTCTCAGACAGCACCTTCCAAATCTATGACCACGTCCATCTAGAAGAACAAAGGTAGAAATATATAGGAACACCACTACCTGCAAATTCCCTTCCAAGCCACTCACTATCCTGATATGGAAATATGTGACCATTCCTTCATTGCCACTGGGTCAAAATCCTGGAATTCCCTCCCCAAAGGCATTGTGGATCAAACTACAGCAACTAGATTGCAGCAGGTCAAGAAAATAGCTCACCACCGCCTTCTCAAGGGCAACCAGGGGCAGACAGTAAATGTTGACCTAGCCAGTGCCACCCACGTCACGAGTGAAGTTAAAAAAACTTATTCAGATGGATGACTTCTCTAAATTTCCAGTTGTTCAATGACTTATCGACACAATGAGTGTGACTTGTCATAGAGCCCAGAGTCCTACAGCTGTACCGCATGGAAACAGACCCTTTGGTCCAACTCGTCCATGCCAACCAGACATCCTAAATTAATCAAGTCCTATTTGGCAGCATTTGGCCCATATCCTCCTAAATCCTTCCTATTCATGTACCCATCCAGATGCCTTTTAAATGCTGTAATTGTACCAGCCTCCACCACTTCCTCTGGCAGCTCATTCCATACACATGCCACCCTCTGTGTGAAAAAGTTGCCCCTTAGGTCCCTTTTAAATCTTTCCCTCTCACCCTTAACCTATGCTCTCTAGTTTTCGATTCCCCCACCCATGGGAAAAGACCTTAGTTATTCAGCCTATCTATGCCCTTCATAATTTTATAAACTTCTATAAGGCTAGCTTCGGATGCTCCAGGGAAAATAGTTCCAGCCTATTCAGCCTTCCCCTATAACTCAAACCCTCCAATCCTGGCAATATCTTTGTGAATCTTTTCTGAGCCATTTCAGGTTTTCACAACATCATTCCTATAGGAGGTAGAACAGAAGTGCATGCAGTATTCCAAAAGTGGCCTAACCAATATCCTGTTCAGGCGCAACATGACTTCCCAACTTCTATACTTAATGCACTGACCAATAAAGATAAGCATACCAAATGGCTTCCTTACTATCCTGTCTACCTGGGACTCCACTTTCAAGAAACTGTAAACCTGTACTTCAAGGTTTCTTTGTTCAGCAACGCTCCCCAGGAAAGCATCAAGCAGCAAGATAACTGATTTGTCAAACAAGTGCAGTACTAAACAAAGCGTATCTCTCCAGCTGGCTGTACAGTCACCAGATTAGGACAAGATGTCAAGCTCCAAAGCATTACATATAAAGTTTGTACGTTGTAAACTCTGTTTTACTTGCTGTGTAATGATCAAATTGACAACATGTGCCCATAATCTGTTTGAGACCCTTTGTTAACCTTTGGAAACAGGGTTATGTTGCGTATGTCTCATGGTCAGTATGGTCGTGTATCATTAAGAAATATACATGTTGGCTGAAGGAAGAAAGATGTCCTCTCCATCTTATCTCAGTTAACTTTGCAGCTTAATACTAGCCCAGACACCTATGTGCCTCAGGAATGTAATGTTTGTACATAATAGTTACTTGTAATAAATGTTTGTTGGATTCTTCAATACCACAATATTCCATGGCATTTTCTTATGTTGCAGGACATAATGTAAAGCATGACTGCATCAGATAGAAGCACCCTGTTGGAGGTAAATTCAGACCACGGTCCTGTGGAGAATATAGATCTCTCACTCTGGACTTCTCCCCATAAGCTCCAATCACAGTTCCAGATACTTATTTTTAAAGCAAGTGGTGAAAAGCAGAAAGCAAAAGGAATACTTGATGATTGCACATTGCCCTTTGATAAACCACCTAAAATTAAACCTAAAACAAAAAATGCTGGAAATCACAGCGGGTCAGGCAGCATCCATGGAGAGAGAGCAAGCTAATGTTTCGAGTTCACACTTGAAACATTAACCTGCTCTCTCCCCATGCAAACTGCCTGACCCATTGTGATTTCCAGCATTTTGTTTTTGTTTTCAGCACTGATTCCAGCAAATGCAGTAATTGGCTCCTACCTAAAACTGAAGATAGTTTAATAAATTTAATTCCCTTAAGTCAACAAAGCACAGCCACATCTCCTGACTGTTAATTATTGTATCTGACATTAGATGTAGCAGGGATTTTATTTTTTTCGCCCATTGATCACTGAGGAATGTGATTAGCATTCATCACTTCCTCGGAGTCTCCTTTCCTCACCTGTCGTCGAAATTCCTGCAATTCTCTCCGGGCCTCCAGTCTTGATCTTTCAACTTCCCGCAGGTTGGAGCGCAGCTCTCCTGCCTCATTCTGAACTGCGGTTTTGGCTTCTTCCAGGATGTTGATCTTCTGCGCCCTCTCCTCATTTGTCCTCTTTAAGCTGATGGCATAGAAACATAGTCAGTTCCCACGAATCAGAAACCATTAGAGAGGAGAGGATGGTAACCTGCAGTATTGGCAGGAATTCAAGGTATACTTTTGGGAAAGATTTGATGCTAAAGAATTAAATTTTGACTGCGTGTTTAGAGCACAATATTAACAGTGTACATCTGGGCCATAGTTAATTTTAACCTTGATTGCTTAGGGTGCAGTTTGGTAAGTTTTCGACACATTTTTGCTATATGTATTTAACATGCAGTTGTAGCTGCTTTGAATGTGGGGATTGTAAACATTTCGCAGTAATTTGGGATTTCTGGTGTTTACAAGCAGAGTATTGTGTGCCAAGTGGTCACACCATGTTTTTATTCATTCACGGGATGAGGGCATCACTGACTCAGCAGCATTTATTGCCCATCCCTAATTGCCCAGACGGCATTTCAGAGTCAACCACATTGCTGTGGGTCTGGAGTCACATGTAGGCCAGACCAGGTAAGGATGGCAGTTTCCTTCCCTAAAGGACAGTAGTGAACCAGACGGGTTTTTCCACCAATCAACAATGGATTCATGGTCTTCGTTAGACCCTTAATTCCAGATATTTATTGAATTCAAATTCCACCATCTACCATGGCAGGATTTGATCCCAGGTCCCCAGAACATTATCTGGGTCTCTGGATTAACAGTCCACTATTATCCACGATAATACCACTAGGCCATTGCCTCCCCTGACCGCATAATACCTGATTCTTTCACTCTCAATCTTTTTGATGGTATTCCTGAGTTCCTCATTGGAATTCTGGATGGCTTCTTTTTCACGGATTTCATCATTCAGAACACGCTTGAGCTCCAGGTTCTCTTTCCGTTGCACTTCCTGAGCTTCCTCATTCTCTCGGACTTTCCTGTGGGATTCAATCAGGTCCTTTCGAATTCCATCCCGAGTATCCTCCACCACACGAAGTTGTGTCTTTAACTCTTCCATCTGTTTTTGAACAAAAGTTGGAAGGCAACACTTGGCAAATCCAAAATCACAGGAATAGGTGCTAGACAGATTCGGAAGGCAAAGGAAGAAACAACGGCGAACAGTTCCAGAGACAGGACATAATTAAAGTTGCAAAGACGGTAAATGATGGCTACTGTTGGTGACGTCAAGTACAATGGAACTGGAGGACTGAAACTGGACAGTAGTATGTATTTGAACATGGACCAACAGCTTGGCCAGGATATGCAGAGGAAGTGAAAGTTAAACATATTTTGGTGTAGACCAAAAAAAGGTGCTTTTTTTTATCACTGATGATAGGGGGATGATGCTGAATTTGAGAGGTTCCAGGGAATGGAGCGGCCCTTAAAGTAGTGGAACTAAATGTTGTCAAGAAAGGGAAACTGAATACTTTGAAGCTGAATTCGAAAGTAGGCCGAGGAAGCAGATGTCAGGCTGAATGGTGGAAAACAACTTAATGACTGCTGTGTGAAAGGAAGTGGGGAAGAAACAGTGAAACGAGGGTCTGGCTGTATTTGGAGACAGGCAGTAGTGAGAAGCGATTGAGGAGAATTCTGGGCAAAGTTGGTTCACTTATCACGAGTGAGAAAGGGATTACAGAGGACCTGGTGAATCATAGAATCCCTACAGTGTGGAAGCAGGCCATTTGGCCCATCGAGTCCACACCGACCCCCTGAAGAGCATCACAACCAGACCCACCCTCCTACCCTATCCCTGTACTTCTCATGGCTAACCCACTTAACCTCCACATCCCTGGACACTGTGGGCAGTTTAGCATAGCTAATTCACTTGACCTGCACATCTTTGGGCTATGGGAAGAAACCGGAGCACCCGGAGCACCCGGAGGAAACCCACGCAGGCACAGGGAGAATGTGCAAACTCCACACAGACAGTAGCCCGGGGGTGGAACTGAACCTGGATCCCTGGCACTTTGAGACAGTGTAACCACTCAGCCACTGTGCTACACCCAAAATCTTTACATTACTGTAGTGTTTCCCTCCCTCCCTCCTTCTTGAACCAAAACCAAAAGAGACAGGGGCAGTTACAAAATTTGGTTGTGCAGAGCCTCAGCAGTGTGCATCATCCATTAATGATGGCGGGGACTCTGGGGAATCTTGTGAAGTGTGTGGCATGTAAAATGTGTGAGGTCTTGGATCCACATGACACCCAGGACAGTCAAGAGGGTAGCAGTCCTTGAACACCATGTGACTGATTTAGAGTAGCACCTCCCCTCACTGCACACCATACAAGAAGGAGGGAGGTTTCTCATACCACAGAGTGGTTACTCCACATTGTGATTGGCATGAAAGGAGGAGTGCAGAAATGGCAGGACAATAGGTGACCATTTGCTGAAAGGAAAAGAGACAGCAGGTGAAGGAAACCCAGGACCCCTTGGACCTGTCTAGCAGGTATGAAATTTTAAATGCCTATTTAGTGAGCAACATGACTGAGTTGGGGGTGGATGACAAAGAGGAAAAACACGGTACCATGGTTACCCTCTGGGAAAAGCGAGAGATGTGGTAGGCTGATTAGAAAGGTGGTAGCAGTGGATGGCTCAGTACATAGAACAGCATGGGAACAGGCCATTTGGCCCACGGTGTTGTGCTGTACATGATGCCAAGTTAAAGTAATCCCTTCTGCCTGCCTGTGGTCCATATCCCTGCATTCCTTGGCTTATTCACATTGCCTTCTAAAAGGCCCTTAAACGTCCCTATTGTATCTGCATCCACCATTACCCCTGGCAGCGTGTTCCAGGCACTTACTACTCTCTGTGTAATAAAACCTGCCCCTCACATCTCCTTTGAACTTACCCCCTCTTACCTTAAATGTATGCCCTCTAGTAGTTCAAGGGATAGACAGACAGTCCAGTTTGCAGCCAAGATCATGAGTCCCAAATGGTCTGTTGTCTCCCTGGTGCAAGGGTTTGGGACAACTATAGGACACATTTTTAAGGTGAGGGGAGAGAGATTTAAAAAAGACATAGGCAAATATTTTACACAGAGGCTGGTTCACATGTGGAATGAACTTCCTGATGAAGTAGGTGGATGTGGGTACACTTACAATGTTTAAAAGACATTTGTTTAAATACACGAAGAGGAAAGATTTGGAGGGATATAAGCCAGGAGCAGGCAGGTGGGACTAGTTTAGTTTGGGATTGTATTCAGCATGGACTGGTTGGACTGAAGGGTCTGTTTCTGTGCTGTATGACTCTACGATTCCATGACTGTATAACAGAACGGTTGGATAAATTTCTCATAAGGGAGGGTGAATTACCAGTGGTTGTGGGTCATGGAGCTACCAATGACACAGGGACAGATGGCTCGGAGGTCTTGCAGGAGTCAGGGTGCAGGTTGAAACCAAGGAGCTGCAGGGTAGTAATCTTGGGAATACTACCTATGTCATGAGCCTCAACCATTTATGCAAAGGCAGTTCAGGGAGGTAACTGTGTGGCTTCAGGGGTGGTGTAGAAAGGAGGGGTTTAGATTTTTGGGATGTTGGGATCACTTTTGGGAAAGGAGAAAGCTGTTCGGAAGAGATGGGATTCACCTGAGCAGGAATGGAACCGATCTCATGGGAATGGATTTAAACTTGTGAAGCAGTGGAGTGCATTGACGAATGGGCCTAACTTTGGAAGTACCAGTGAGGGCAAAAAGGTGAGAAGATGGGGAACGGGGAAAGTAAATGGGGAAAAGCATAAGTATTGACAGCAAACAAAGAAATCGGCAAGAAAGTGATAAGGGCAAGGTTAAATTGCTTGTTTGTTAATGCATGGAGTATAGCGAACAAAACTGAGGAACTGGAAGCAGATATTGCTCTAAGGGGATATGACATAGTCGGATTGACAGAAATAAGCCTTAAGCCAGAACAGGACTGGATACTTGAGGTCCTGGGTTATAAGGTTTTAAGCAGAATCAGGATGGGTTAAAAAGGAAGTGTAGCAGTCTTGGTTGAAGATAGTATCATAGCCCTTGAAGGAAATGCAGTTCCTGAATTAGAATCTGTGTGGTTGGAGGTGAGAAACAGGAGGGAGCAGTGACCTTAGATAACAAGGTGTGGGGCTGGATGAACACAGCAGGCCAAGCCAAGCAGCATCATAGGAGCAGGAAAGCTTGACATCAAGCTTTCCTGCTCCTATGATGCTGCTTGGCCTGCTGTGTTCATCCAGCCCCACACTTTGTTATCTCAGATTCTCCAGCATCTGCGGTACCTTTTATCTCGAGAGCAGTGACCTTATTGGGTATTTATTATAGACCTCCAAATAGTAGGAGGAAATAAAAGAGAGCTTTTGCAGGCAAATTATGGAAATCTGCAAGATAAGTAGGGTTATGATAGATGATGATTCAATTTCCCTAAAGTAGGGCAGCACGGTGGCTCAGTGGTTAACACTGCTGCTTCACAGCGCTATGGACCCAGGTTCGATTCCAACCTCAGGTGACTGTCTGTGTGGAGTTTGCACATTCTCCCTGTGTCTACATGGGTTTCCTCTGGGTGGTCCAGTTTCCTCCCACAGTCCAAAGATGTGCAGGTTAGGTGGATCGGCCATGGTAAATTGCCCATAGTGTTCAGGGATGTGTAGATTAGGTGAGTTATATGGGGATGGATCTGGGTAGGATGCTCTGACAGTTGGTGTGGACTTGTTGGGCCGAAGGGCCAGTTTCCACACGGTGGGGATTCTATGACCTTTGATGATCTAGACTCAGAAAATGTTAGACCGTAGGGAACAGAAGGGGAGGAAGTTTCTGTAATGTGTGCAGGAGAACATTCTGGAACATTACATTTCCAGCCCTCCCAGGAAGGAAGCTAGATCTGGGCCTAGAAAATGAGTCTGTACAAGTGCAAAACATCAGAGTGGGGAAGCATTTCGGAAATAGTGATCATAACATAATAAGGTTCAATATTAAATCAGAAAGGGATAAAAAATCAGTCAAGGATTAAGATACTGGACCAGAAAAGGGCAAATTTTAGGGGTCTAAAAGTTAAACTGGAACAGGTTGATTGGAAATACAACAGTGGATGAGAAATGGGAGACTTTCAAGAAAGAGATGAATAGGATGCAAGCTAGGTACAGACCATAAGAAATAAATGCAGTATATCCAAAGCTAGAGTACCACCAATGGCTAGGGATATTATGGAGAAAATAAAGAAGAAAGAGAAGGCATATGATGCATACCAAAATAATAGTAGCATTGGAAACCAGGAAGAGTATCGCAAATGCAGGAGAGAGGCTAAGGCTGGAATAAGGAAGACTAAGAGGAAGTATGAAGAAAGGACAGCAGGCTACAAATAGTAAAATATTCTTCTAACGTATTAACAGTAAAAGATTAGTGAAAGCCAAAGTGGGGTCCTTAAGGAACAAGCAGGATAAGCTGCTCACTGTAGCAAAGGATATGGCAGAGATACTAAATGAATATTTTGCTTCTATCTTTACCAAATTAGAAGATGGTGACAATTCCCCCTTGAAAATGTGATTGTTGAGCAACTGAACAGTATAATAATGATAGATAAAGAAGAGGTGCTAAAAAGGCTGGCAGCATTCCAGGCATAGAAATCACCAGCATCCCATCAGATGGGATGCATGGCCTCCAGTAGTTGAACAGATAGGCAGACAGTCCAGTTTGCAACCAATATCTTAAGTCCCATAAAAGAAGTAATGGAGCAAATTTCAGAACCACTGACAGAAACTTTCCAGTCCCGTCTGAACACAGGATTAATCTCAGGGGACTGGTGGATTGGAAATGTGACGCTGTTATTTAAGAAAGGGCAAAGAATAACCCTGGAAACTACAGACCTGACCGCTTGACATCAATAGTGGGCAAGCGGATGAAGGGCATAATGCAGGATAAGGTAAATATACACTCAGAGAAAAATAACTTAAGACTATACAGTCAACATGGCTTTGTCAAGGGCAGATCATCCCTGACGAATTTAATTGAATTCTTAGATGAGGCAACACGGAGTGGGTAATATTGTGGATGTTATATATTTGGACTTTCAGAAAGGATTTGACATGGTGGCACATGGCAGGTTTGTTAGCAAATTAGGATTTTTTCAAATTGGTAGCAGCATGACTTACAAGTTGGCTAAAAGATCAGAAACAGAGGGTAGGTATATATAGGGATTTCACAGATTAGAGATAGAATTGTTACTCCCCAGGCTTCGGTTTTTGGACCCTTGCTTTTTCTGATTTATATAAATTATTTGGAGATGGGTGTTGAGGGCATAATGTATAAATTTGCAGATGATACTGAGCTAGGGACAATAGCGAATTATGAGGATGATGCTGAATGATTTCAGAGGGATATTGACAAGTTGGCCAAATGAGCAGACACCTGGCAGGTGAATTTCAATGCAGAGAAATATGAGGTAATGAATTTTGGTAGAAGAAGTGTGGACAGACAATGCAGGCTCGATGGGAGAAATTTGAGGGGAGTACAGGGGCTGATGGACCTTGGGGTTCACATGTGTAATTCTCTGAAGGTGGCCAGGCTGCAACAATTGTCAAGATGGCTTATAGGATCCTTGGGCTTATAAACAGAGGCACAGAGTATAAAAGCAAGGAGGTGATACAACACCTCTGTAAATAATTAGTCAGACCACATTTGGAATACTGTGTTCAGTTCTGGGCACCTTATTTAAGGAAGACTGTTAAAGCCCTGGAGAGAGTGCAAAGGAGATTTAGTAGAATGATACCAGGAATGAAGGGTTTTACTTACAAGGGAAGATTGGAGAAATCAGACTTATTCTCCTTAGAGCAGAGAAGATTAAGAGGTGACCTTATTAAGGTTCTCAAAATTATGAACCACTTTTACAGGGTAAAGAAGGATATTCTGTTACCACCAGTTGGTATGTCAGTGACTAGGGGCACCAATTTCAAGATTATCCACAAGGCAACTAGGAGTGAGATGAGAAAGACCTTCCTTCCTCAGAGTTGTGAGGATGTGGAATGTGCTACCTGGGAGACCTGCGGAGGAGGATTCCATAGGAAGTTTCAAAATAAAGGTGAATATATATTTGGAAGTGACAGAGATAGGGCTGGAGAATGGGATTGGCTGGTTAGCTGTTTTTTTGGGGGGGGGGCAGTACAGACATAATGGGCTGACTAGCCTCTTTCTGTATTGTACAAAATTCTATTATTCTATATGGCTAACAAGACTTGTAACAGGACTGTATGCGAAACATTTAAGAACTCTGTAGATCTCTCTGCAGTTGTGTCTGTGGTCCCTTTTTTTTTGCCAAGACAAGTAGCATTTCCACTGTGGTTAAAATATCAGAATTTGTCTGGAACCACAACCTCCAAACCTGGATTCTCTCATTTTCATGGGGCAGCCTGTTGTTCACATAATGGTGATTCCTGGAGATTGCTGCCTCCTCGGAAGTCAGATTTTCAAAACCCTCACATCTGGAATCCAATGGTAAAGCTTAGACTAGGTGAGAGCTGATCTATTTGCAATGCATTTGTTTTTTGTTTGAATAGCCATATAACCCTTTGGAGAGCTTAGATACCTCTGCAGACATGGTCCCAGGACACCTTAGGGATCGAGGTCAGGAATTCGTGTTGGGATGGTCCAATATCCTTTGAGGATGAGGCTAAGAATTGTGTCGAGTGTCTGTTGGGACAGTCAACTGGAGAAAATGGTACATAAATGGTGCACACCTCCCTTCAAACTATCCAAGTTGTCAACAAGTAGCAAGAGATCTTAATAAGTGGCAAGAGGTGTTCACCTGCCACGAAATGACTAGAAGTGTCAGAATGTGGCCATTACCATTGACCAGAAACTGAACTAGGTTGGCCATATAAAGATTGTGGCTACAAGAGTACACCAGAGGCTGGAAATTCTGTGGTGAGTGACTCATTGCACCATTTCTCAAAACCTGTCGGTCATCTAAAATACACAAGGCAGGAGTGTGAGGACATACTTTTCATTTGCCAGATGAATGCAACTCCAACAATACTCAACGAGAGCAACATCTCTGGCACCTCATCTACCACCTTTAGCATTCACTCCTACCAACACCAATACATTACAGCAGTAGTGTATATATAATGCAACAACTCACCAAGACTCCTTAGATAGCACTTCCTTCCAAACCACTGTCCTCCACAACCTAGGAGGACATGAGCAAGTGCATAGGAACACCACCACCTGCAAGTTTCCCTTCATACCACACACCACCTTGATCTGGAATTAAATTGCTGTTCTTTCACTGTCGCTTAGTCAAAACCTAGGACTCCCTCCCTAAACCCCAAGGACTCAGTGGTTCAACAAAGTGGTTCTAGGGCAATTAGAAATACACAACAAATGCTGGCCTATTCAACAATGCCCACATCCCATGAGTAGGTAAAAACCAAATCAGAATGAGAGTGCTGTTCTCGATAGAATGTAGTCTATAGTATAGGAACCCAAAACCAATACAACATCACATGAAGGAAAGATGCTGTGCTGTAAGGTGTGCAATTTTAATGTCATTTATGTTGGAAGTTTGAACTAGTGGTATATGAGTTTTCCATTTATCCAAAAGGATTTAATGATTAACTGCAAGCATTTCTGTAGCCACAGTAATTTCTTATAAACACAGCATTAGGAAAAGACTTCTTGGAGAGTTTTGTTTGGAAGAGAGAAAGTTTCCAAATGAGCAAAGTAAACAGAGTTAACCTTTCAGATAGAAGAGTTTGTTGGGCTAAGGGCTTGAAAGTTATAAAAATGTTGCTCCTGAGATAAGACATTAGTTTAAGACTGTTTCGTGCAGTTGAAAAAATCTAAACTGAATTATATGACAGACTAAGGAAGAGGCTATCAGATTCTCATGAATGGAAATTGAAGCTACAGCTAACTCAAACACTATGTAGATAGATAGAGAAGGGAATTCTCTGTGGCATTTTGAAAATTATAATGGGATATTATTGGGGTTAATGTGATTGTACTTTTCCTAGTGATTTTGAAATCTTCAAATGTGTGTTATATGTTAAAGTTTGGTTTATTCTATTCTACCTTCATTTCTTTTATGTCATATACTTCTGTTTTATTGTTAAAACAAAATTGAAGTATTGCATGCTTGTGCTTTGATGATAAAACACCTCATTGAAATCAAAATATGAAACATGATCTGTCAAGCCAGATTTCAGCCTGGGATCCAACTTGTCCAGTAATAATATCAATTGGGATCATAGCAGTGTGATCATATCAGCCGATGAAGACAAGTATGCTGTGTGCCTTCTTGACCACCTTATCCACCTGTGTTGTCACTTCCAGGGATCCATGGACCTGTACACCCAGATCCCTCTGTATGTCAATGATAGCTGTGAAAGAAAAACCTGGAAAGCTGAGAGTATGCATATATCCAATGGACCTCGACAAAGCATAAGAGATTTCACCACCCAGTGACAACCATTGAAGAAATTTTGCCACAGCTTGCCAAGGAAAAGTCTTTACAACCCTCAACACAAAGAATGGTAACTGGCAAGTAAAATTGAATTAAGGCAACTGTTCTCTAAATATGCTGGAGACCGTTTCAGGAGACATAGCTGGCTGCATATGTCATCTGGCATTTCCATTCTGCCAGAGGAGTACCAATAGAGACAGCTTGAGATGGTACATGATCTTCAAATGGAAACCATTTTGGGCGATCTAATAGTTAATGATGAGAAGGCACTAAGCAAGTAGCCATCACAGATCATGATCAGAATCTAGTATGATTGCGAAAGATGAAACTGAAGCTGGACAAGAAAAGGATGTAGTTGAAGATGTACATAAGTCATGTACTGACAGCCAAAAGATTTTGCCTGGATCCTGACAAGACAAGAGCTGTGGCAGAGATGCAGCAATCAAAAGATATGAAAGCAGTGCAATGATTTGTTGGATTCACTTCTAACAAAGTGCTTGCCAAGTTTCTCATCAGCATGTGAACATTACTACTAATTAGAATTGGAATTCCTACAGCATGGGAACAGGCCCTTCAGCCCAACAAGTCCACACTGACCCTTGGAGCATCCCACCCAAACCCATCCTCCTATAACCCACACACCATGGGCAATTTAGCATGGCCAATCCACCTAGCCTGCACATCTTTGGACTGTGGGAGGAAACCAGAGCACCCAGAGGAAACCCACACAGACACAGGGAGAACGTGCAAACTCCACACAGACAGTCACCTGAGTCTAGAATTGAACCTGGGTCCCTGGTGCTGTGAGGCTGCAGTGCTAACCACTGAGCCACCGTGCCACCCAAATGATGTGCAGGGGTACAGAACAAGGTAGCGAGTAGGGTGTAGCTTTCACTAGAATTAAAAAAAAAACTAACACAAACTGTTTAACATATTCTGGAAGTTATCAAACCAGCACTGATATTAAATCTTAAAGATAACTGCCTTACTCTGATCAAGCACTCAACATGTGAACAACAGTCCCTGAGGAAGGAGCGCCACCTCGGTTACGAGTAGATGTGGGACAAACTGGCAACAACTCACAAGTATGTCACTAAAACGCAACCCCAATACTTTAGAGATAATGCAGGAAATGCATGTGCAGAAACTGATGAAAGTGGGATAGTCTAGACATATCAGAGTTTTATTCATGAATGATAACTTTGTTGTCAATGGATGTTGGGTACCTCTGGTAACTTGTATCTGCAAATTGTAGAGGATGCAATTTTGTATCTTTATTAAAGAGGGGATGCTTAGAGAGATGTATCTGTAAAAAAGTATACTAAATGTCTTGGCTTGGTCATATCACCTCTATCTTGGTTATAAGTTGCTTTCAGTTTAGTCGGTAGCAGCCATTAAACATGTTACACACAGCTAGACTGGAAATGGGAAGTACAGAGTTTGTAATGCTGAGCTACTTAACACCAAGGCAGCGAAAGAGGGTAAATGAGTTCTGAAGAAATGTCACTTTAGATTCAAAATGTTAACTGTGGTTTTATCTGCATGGATGCTGTCAAACCTGCTGAGTTTCTCCGATACCTTCTGTTTTATTTCATATCTCCAGCATTTGCTTTTGTGTGTATCATAAACTTGAGCTTGTCAGGTTAAAGTGAAGAGAGAGGAATGACGAAATGCTTAGAGATGGCTCTGCTAGTAAAGGTGATCTTGTAGCGGTCTGGATCAGAGTTTATGTAGCAATTGAGGCTAAAGTACAGATAAATACAACCAGACAAGACTAGACTGATTAAGATTCAGGTTAAACTCACCAAGGAGGAGGAAGTATGGTGCAAAAGCTTAGTAAACAGAAATGGGAGGAGATTTTAACTAGGAACACACAGTGGTTCTAGAAGAGATTTAGATGCAAAGATCTTGAAGGAGAGGCAGAAAGTCTTCAGTATGCCTATCATATCAGTAGAAACTATGAAATGCTACCAATAACTTCAGCAAGGTTAATTTTAAATCTATTTCATTCTCCTTCTCTCGGGATTTCCTTCTTAGCTCCTTGAAAGCGTTCAGTTTTGCTGACGGAAGTGGGAGCTTAGCTTTGACAGAAAATTCAGCCATGCCAGAGAGATCACTGACCTAAAACATTAACTATTTCACCTCTGTCTCTCTACAGGCAGCCTGACCTGCTGAGTGTTTCTCACATCTTCTGCTTTCTTTCGGGGTGCTGTTGGACAGCACCACCTGCCCTTACCTACTAAAGGCAGCTTGGTAGTTTTCAGCAGGGACTGTACCGTTTGCAATGAAGTGTTGAATTGCTGTCAGTTTCTTTCTCTGCAGGGCTAAGGCCAAATGTTGTGTCTTTAGCTCCATACGTGCCTTAGGTATGTAAACTCTGAACAGACTAAATGCCAAGCTGGAACAAAAATCTCCAAGTTTGAATGTCAATTCTGGTCTGACACATTTTCGTTTCATTCCACTGTGAATAGCTTTGAATAGCAACACAGCCAAGTGGTGCTCTTATATTTGTCTTGGAAATGTCAGATTGATAATTGTATTAATAAGATCCCTACATTTGTCCTCAGGACCTGAGAATGAAGCCAAACGTGTGCCATTAACTTTCATTTGAACAGGTCTCCCATTTCTGCACTCGCCTCAAGTTTCCAAGTCAACAAATATATGTCCCCTCCATTGTTACAATAGCTTGACAACTCAAAGAGACATTTCTGTAGCAGCTGCAACCACTTTTCCACATTTATAAAATAAATACTACATTCTCAGATTATTCCCAGTGTGAAACGAGCTATAAAAACTTTATTGTTCCCTCTGAGATAAGCAGAGTCTTGGCTGGCGCCAAGCAGATTTGGTTTTCTGGGTGGAAAGATGAATATGTTACTCAACCAACTTCCCATATAATAAAATGGTAAAGAGTAAACAAAAGAATTAACTTGAGCCCTTCGCCTATAAGGGCATGTATACAAGCAAGTGTAATTACCATCGAGAAGGCAATCATCTGTGTGGTCCATACATCAGTCTTGGAGGTTGGCAAAACTGCCAACAAAAATAATTGGACATTGTTTAATGGATTTGTTTTTCTTTTCATTCAGTGCCAACCATTTTAACCCTTTCCTGGGCAGTCACATCTGCAGTCAATGCCTGCTCCTGAAAGTACGGGATTGTTGGTTTTCTACATTACCCAGTTGACTGTGCTTCCAGACCACAAATGCAGCTTTGTAGCATCAAGAGCATCTGTGGAAGGTTAATTTGAAAAGACAAGGATAGGACTGGGATATGGTGTCCTCGCTTTCAGCTCTTAGAGAGTTTGTTTCAAGTTTGGGTCTGTTTTGTAGTGCAGGCTAGATATGTTGTGTAGCTTTTGCCAAGA
The DNA here is from genome assembly GCA_024137785.1 of Ginglymostoma cirratum. Taxonomy (NCBI): domain Eukaryota; kingdom Metazoa; phylum Chordata; class Chondrichthyes; order Orectolobiformes; family Ginglymostomatidae; genus Ginglymostoma; species Ginglymostoma cirratum. The sequence goes on from JAHRHZ010000268.1 coordinate 3,161,282, forward strand.
GCTCTGTTCAAAGGGGTGGACTTTTACCTGTGGGAATTCATGAGTGCACTTCATGAAGACTGGCAATGTCAAGTGACTGAGGACCCTAAAGACTGCAAATAGCTTGTTATGCTTCAGTGACCTTACAGAATAGTGTCCTGGCTATCTAATGCTCCTTCTGGGAAACTGGAATATGTCAGGACTTGGGTTTAAGAATTAACTCAAATCCCATTTAACAAAAGTACCTGTTTAAGCACACTGGTTATTTGATAGAATCATAAAAGTGAAGCACAGAAGGTATGCATTAGGCCTATTGTGTTTCTGTTCAGCAAAAATAGACTAGCCAGCCTAATCTCACTTTCTAGTTCTTGGTCTGTAGCCCTGTAAACTCCCACTGTACATTTAATGAGGTTTCCACAATAATGAGAATTTCTGCCAGCATCACCCTTTCAGGTAGTGAATTCTTGATTTCTACCACATGCTGGGCCAAAAAGCTTCTAAAATTCTCTGTAATCCTTCTGTAAATTACATTAAATTTATGCCCCCAACTATTAACCTCTCTGCTAAGAGAAACAGGTTCTTCCTACCCACTCTGTCTAGGCCCCTCACAGTTCTATGCCCCTCCTTTAATCTCCCTTCAGCTTTCTTTGTTCTAAAGAACACAAATGCAGATGATCCCACCTTTCCTCCTCACTAAAATAATCAATTTCGAGCAACATCTTTGGAAATTTCCTCCATACTTTCGCCAGTCCAATCACATACAGTAAACTTGTATATCTGTGAGTTCACAACTCGCAAATTCACCCATGTGCGCCAAAAATTCAGTAGAAACAAGCGTGGGCAAACTGATGTATCTCCAATCTTTAACCTGTATTTTAAACAAGCTCTGCACTCATGAATTTCATTGTTTGTGGGGGTTCTCAGAGACAGAACCCTCACACCTACAGAGGAACGGCTGTATTTCCTATGATGCCAAACACTTGGAGGTTATCTTTCCTACCACTGATCAGATCACATCTGCAGTACTGTGCACAGCACTGATCACCTATTTATGGGAAGATCTAAATGTGTTGGAAGCAGTTCAGAGAAAGTTTATCAGACCATTGACTGCAATGCGTGGGTTGCCTTGTGAGGAAAGGCAGGGACAGGCTAGTCTTGTGTCCACTGGAGTTTAGAAGAGTAAGATATGACTTGACTGAAATGTTCAAGATCCTTGGGGCTCTTGATGGGATAGACATGGACAGGACATTTCCTCATAAAGGAGGATCTAGAACTAGTGGCCACTATTTGAGTATCAGCGATGACCCATTTAAAACAGATGAGGTGAATTTGTTTCACTCACACATCATGAGTCTTTGAAACTCTCTCCCTGTGGCATCATTGTGCATCATTTTATGAGAAATTTGGATGAGAATATAGGAGACATGGTTAGTAAGTTCGCAGACAACATCAAAATTGGTGATATAATGGACAGCGAAGTTGCTTATTTAAGAGTACAAGGGACCTTGATTCACTGGGCTAGCAAGCTGCAGAATGGCAAATGGAGTTTAAATTAGATAAATACAAGGTGTTGCATTTTGGTAAGATAAACCAGGGCAGGATTTACACAGTTAATGGTAAGGCTCTGGGGAGCATTGCCAAACAAAAAGACCTAGGGATGCAGGCACATCGTTCCTTGAAAGTAGCATCACAGGAAGACAGAGAGGTGAAGAAGGCTTGCCTTCGTCGGTCGGAGCATTAAGTCCTGGACTTGGGACTTCATGTTACAGCTATACAAAACAAGGTGACATTTGGAGTACTGTGTACAATTCTGGTCATTCTGCTATAGGAAGGATATTATTAAACTGAAAAGGGTGCAGAAAAGATTTATAAGAATATTACCAAGACTGGAGGCTTTGAGTTATAAGGAGAGGCTGGGACTTTTTCCCCTGGAGTGTAGGAGGCTGAGCGGAGACCTTATAGAGGTTTATAAAATTTTGAGAGGCATAGATAAGGTGAACAGCCAAGGTCCTTTTCCCAGGGTGGGGAAGTCCAAAACTAGAGGACATAGGTTTAAGGTGAGATGGGAAAGATTTAAAAGAGACCTGAGGGGCAACTTATTGACATGGTGGGTGGACTGAACTGCCAGAGGAAGTGGTAGAGGTGAGTACAATTACAACATTTAAAAGACATTTGGACAGGCACATGGATAGGAAGAGTTTAGAGGGATATGGGCCAAGCACAGGCAAATGGGACTGGTTCAGTTTAGGAAACTGGGCCAGCATGGATGAGTTGGGCCAAAGGGTCTGCTTCCATGCTGTATGGCTATGACTCTAGGGTGGAAACAGTCTTTAAATATTTTAAAACAGAGGTAGATAGATTCTTGTAGATGTTTGCATAAGTACATGAATATGAAATGTTTGGAGGGATATGGGCCAAACGCAGGCAAGTGGGACTAGTTTAGTTTGGGAACATGGTTAGCATGGACTAGTGGACCAAAGGGTCTGTTCTGTATGAATCTATGAAAAGTCATCAGGGATGAGTGGAAATGTGGACCAGATTTATTATATGTCACAGGGTGGCGCACAGAAAGTTAAGCCTTTGCATTTCTGGAATCACCACAAAAGTTAAATATTTTAAAAGCTCCCAATTTACCCATCTTTTAGATCTAGCTTTCTGCAAATTGCAAGAATTACCATTTATTACATTGAAATCAATTTTTACTGCAGATAAACAATTATGAGGTGTCGGCATATAACTCTCCTAGTTAAAATTCTGACCTCCTTATAAACTCTCCGTTACACACATACAGACAGACATAGACTTGAAAAGAAAGGGGTATTAATAGGAGGAAGGAAAAACTGGTAAAACCGTTCAGTGGTCCCTGTTCACAGGATTTGCTGAGATGATTCTAGAGCTGATCAGAACCTTCTCGGTCTGGCTTCTTTCAACATTTTCAAATGTTCTTGGGAGGGACAGGGTGAAAGGTCTCAGGCTTTTAAATTAAAAGTCACAGCTTACAGCAACCAAGATTTTCTTTAGGCTTCAAGTGTTTTTTCACTACAAAGGACACAGAGAGCTCCTGAGTTGGTAGAGAACTGATGGTTTCTCCTTACCTTGTTCACAGCCACAGGCTGCTCAGCCACATTGGAACCAATCAAAATTTGTTGACAGGAAGAAGGGTTGTTGTCATCAGCAACTGCTCATGAGCACACACAGTAATTAGGTACTTGTTCCCAACTGGCTGTTCATTGATACATAGCCCTTGAATGCAGCGTGTCTGTAAACTATCTACTACTGCTGAAACCAGCAGCTGTGTAGTGATCCAGTAATGCTTGGTTTTTGAAACAATTCTTTTCTATTTCATTCCAGAAAGCAACTCTGAAGTCTGGGAGAGCACTTGGGTGTAAGTAGCCGCTCTATTTTATGTTTATTCATTCATGGGATGTCAATATCACTAGCAAAGCCAAAATTGATTGCCCATCCCCAATTACTCTTAAGAAAATGGCAGTGAGCTGCCTCATTTAACTGCTGTTGTCCACGTGGTGTAAGTCCATGAAAAAAAAAGGGACTTCCAGGGTGAAGAGATATTTTCAAGTTGCATTCCATGTGTTTACAAAGGTCAAAAGAAAAATGCGTGTGATCATTGAACTGTGCTTATGTACAAGGGTGTGCACTGACATACCAATTATTCTGAATATTTCTGTCTGATGGATACTTCAACTTTTAATCAAAGTTGAAAAGGTTCTTAGGGCTTTGATAATGACTTTCAAATATGAGTAGAGACAGCATTGTACCGAGTTTGCACCAGACCCAACAATCAGACGAATGGGCTCCAAACTGTGTCAGATATAAATGATTTTCTTGCTCAAAAATTTCTCTCAGACGAGGAATGAAGGTGGGTGGGTGAGGTGCGAGGGTTTACCAACCTGCCTAAGCAATGGTCTTCTGGCAATGGGAAACAAATTCTGTTTGAGTTAGCACATAGGACCATATGGGAAAGGAAATGAAAGATGACCAGCTAGTTTATTAAGTCATTCTATATGGAGCTATCTGTTTATATCATCATTCAGTCCATGCTATCCCAGCTTACGTTTTTCCCTGCTCCTGTCCCATACTGTGGAAAGCTCCGGAAGGGTTAATACAGTGGAACACCTTAATCGCCAACCATTATGGTGGTCTCATACAGACCACGTGGAACGACAGCTTAAGGTCATGGAAGAGTAACAGCTGTTATCCTGCCTCCCCCTCAGTCTCTGTAAAAATGGCCCAGATTTTCGATGGCCAGATGCAGCAGATATGGAAGTTGAGCACTGTGATACTGCGAAATCCTCAATGTCGCAGACTCCAAGGGAACTTCCCAATAAACTGATAATTTCAGTGTGTATGCACCATTAAAACCAAACCTGCCAAAAGCTTCTTTCAAGTTCTTTCTTAGCTGTTTCATCATTGTGATGGAGTAGGTCTGATGTTTTATATTTCTCGTTCCTCTGTACAGCAATGTAGGATGGGCATTATCCTATAGTGTGAGTCATAAATTTATGGAGGAGATGTAGATGATGTTGAAACGTTGGCTATGTATGTAAAACCATCAAGCTCCCAAGTTATTTAAATCCTAGCACTTTAAAGTTTAATCAAAAGAAACACAGCCTGACAGAGTTCATGAGAGTTGAAAAACTCCAGCTACGATGGTATTTAAATACCCAGTTCTTTTAAAAATTTGACAAAAACACACCATCCTGTTAGTGAAACTTAAAGAAAATCCTTTCCAACTGTTATATTGGCTCTTTGTTGATCTTAAGCTAAGAGCTATCTGTACGCCATTGTTAAAGTTTGGTTGCTTTCCACAATTTCTCATCATCTCAGCAAGATCCTATGGACAGGTTTTAATCAATAGTTCAAAAAAGCTATTGAAGAATTAGCTATCTCTGATATGGGGTGATGAGCACAATATGTTTGATGTGGGATTAAGGACCTGTAGGGTTTTAAACACTGCAATTAGACTGTTATGAAATGTGACATTATTTTACAATTCCAAAATCTGTAGTTGATAATCAGACCACTATTTTATTTCATGTTAACCATGGTTCTGGAGGTCTGCCCATGGTGAATATTGGGTTAATTGGCATGAAAGGTGCAAAGGATGGTGTGTGCATGGTATGGATTGGCATGAGTTAGCGTGAAGTGGATGTGGGAGCTATAAGGGGACATTTGGGTGACTTGAAAGCATGGCCTGGCATTATGAGTGCCTGGGGGCATGGAAGGAAACTAAGGAATGGTGTGGAGGGTAAAAAAATGAGAGAGGTGAGAGCTACAGGGACAAATATTTAACACACAATTGGCACACATCCCCAAGAACCTGGGCCTTTTATACAGTGCAGCGTAGTACTACACAGCCCTTGGGGATTACCTCCAATCTGTGTCTTGGAGCACTGGGCTTGATTCCATCCTGTTACCTCCACTCTCTGGAGTGAACATCATGCCACTTTCTGATTTGTGCCCCCTCTGCTCAGGAGTGGTAACTTGAGCGATACTGTCTTTGATATCCCACTTGGCTAATAATGAAAATTTATGGCTACTTCTCTCCTCTTGATCTAAACAATGGGCTGTGAATGAGATTGCCATGAAAGGCTATCACTTCAGAGAAACTGTGTGTGTTATTGTAGCTCAGTAGCAGAGAGACATCCAGAATCATTAGGATTCCACTCAATCACACTCAAATTTGTCTCTAAGAATGCAGAGGCAGATAAATCATTGAACTTACCTCCCTGAGAGTTACTTCTCTCTGCCGTGTTAAATCTTTAAGCTGCTCATTGAGACTTTTGACTTCTCTCTCATGGGAGGTCAGAGCTTCTTCAAACTGACCTTGAAAGGTCTTCAGCTCAGCACTAAGATTGTTAATGGTGTTCTGGGTTAAAAGGAGAAGATGCAGAAGATTAGTTATTTGCAGGCCGCTCCACAACGTGGTCTTGGCTTCAATATTGACTCATGTTGAAAAGAGAATGCAATGCAACAGGAATGTAATGCTAGGCTAATTGTCACCTTGTCATGCTCCTGCCGACTATGTGACTCTCGTTTCACCCGGTCGATTTCCATGTTCGCATTGCCAAGTTCACGTTGGGCCTGATTGAGTTTCTCCAATAGGATATTTTTCTCAGATTCTTTGAGACACAAGGCCTTAAAAAAGAAATATATTTGCTCAGCTGGAGCTTGATTCATTGAGCAGGCTGACCAAGAATGAGAATATATGACTGAACAGAAAGAGAAACAGCATCTGGTACAACTGATAGCCTTGCTTTTGTAACCAACCGGATGGACAACATTTTCCACATACAATCACCTCTAACCCTGATGGATGATGGACAGCGACTCAGCCATTCCTGCCAAACAAGTGCAGCTTCGACAATGCGGCAGTGTTATCAGATGGTAATTCTATCATTAGTCACATTAGACTTGCTTTTGACTAACTTTCCTCCTGACTGAAGGTGCGGATTGTAAACAAACTGGGATAAATCTCAAGTCTAATGACAAACCATACTTCCCAATTTCCCAGAGCAGTAAGTCATTATATCAATCCACCTGTACTTTCATTCAGAGATAACAAGGTGTAGAGCTAGATGAACACAGCAGGCCAAGCAGCATCAGAGGAGCAGGAAGGCTGACGTTTCAGGCCTAGACCCTTCATTTCTGAAGAAGGGTCTAGGCCCGAAA
>JAHRHZ010000268.1:3168350-3187224 GCA_024137785.1 Ginglymostoma cirratum
ACCTTGTTATCTCAGATTCTGCAGCATCTGCAGTTCCTACTATCTCTGTACTTTCATTCATCCTGGAAAAGAACAAGATGTTTCAGAGTCAATGTCTACCAAAAGTGTATTAGGTGGGTGCCAATAGAGGCTGCACATGACTCTGCTTTAAAGTGTTGTTCTGATTCTACCCCAGACCACCATATTTAAACATGACAATTTGTTTAGGGAGGTTTAACCTATCATTTTTAATCTAGGTAAAAGTTGAGTTTCCAGGGAACTTTAGAATAACGATTCCAATATTTTGAACGGACAATACTTTACAAGTTAGAACAGTAATGCAATTTACATTTACAACTTACTTCTGAAATACAGAATTATCATGTGTTAAAAATGGATAATATACTATGTTTGAACACCGCACAGCATATATCAAATAGCAAATGTGATCAAGACAGATCCCACAGATTTCTCAGCAACTCTCCCAGACATTAATAACATGATGGGGTACCAAATTTCATTTGGCTTCGCAAGAGTTTATAATTCTTTATTTATGTCTTTTTGGCCTCAAGATGCCCTCTCAAAAGTTGTTGCATCACTGACTGCCTCAACAACTGCTCCTGTTCTGGTTGATCACCTTTTGCATTGGGTCTGAGCTCACTTGTACTCTGAAACCGTAATCAATACCCATAAGTATGGCCTCTGCTCTCACACAGCTAGCTTTACCGAGCTAGAGCTGCCCCTGGCTTTTTTTCCCCTGAGCTTTAATCTTGATCAGTTTCCATGGAACAGGTTTTCCTTGTGAGATTTCAACCATCTTCTATTCTCTCAGTTACACTGAAGTATTAATGTTAACTGGCTTCTTCCAAGTCCTTGATGGTTCTCCCAAAACAGAGTCATTGACCTTCCTACTTTCTCAGCTCCCAGGTCTTTCTCTGAACCTTGACTCCAACACTTAGCCACCTACAAATTCCTGGAATTTCTTCCCGAGTTTGTTTGAACAGTTTAGAACCATTTTAACTACTTTCAACTCCTCAGTGAGTTTCCCCTGTATATTTCAGCTGTCTTCCCAGCAATACAGCTACGTGCTGCACTCCTTAAAACAAATGAAATCTACATCTCTCTCCTTCCCACCTTTACCCTCAGTATCTGCCTGTCTACTTTGAACTCTCATTCGGTGACTGCTTGAATTACCCTGTGTGACTGATTGAAAACTTGGCAATAAACTCTGCCCCTGTCACTGGGCAGAACTGAATTTTGCCACCTAACAACTCTGCAACAGAAGGTGCTGTGTCACATTTCACAGAGGAGGCTGTTTTCCCTGGTACAAGTGGACGTGTGGGAAACAGAGCTCATCAGAGGTGGCAAGGTCAGTTGAGTTCTTGCAGGCATCAATTGTGCATGGAAGCCATGAAAACAGGCCAGGGTTCTCTGATTCATTTCACGGGTTTCATTTACTGTAGAACAATCCCTTAAAAAGATGCTGCCAAGAGCGCAAAAAATAATTAACAATTTATTCAGCATTTATTGCCTGTCCTTAGCTGCCCAGCTTGTTAGGCCATTTCACAAGTGAAGATGGCAGATTTCCTTCCCTGAAGGACATTAGTAAACCAGATGAGTTTTTTCCCTGACATCAGTGGATTCTTAATTCTAGATATTTTGTTTTAATGAATTCACATTCCATTATCTGCCATGGCAGGACTTGAACCAGAATGTTAGCTAAGTCTAGCAATAATGACACTCAGCCATCACCTCCCCTATGCACGCATGAGTTTGACAGAATGAACATCTGACTGGTCATTAAATCAGACTGGAATAAAGTGTTACATTTACAAAGGAAACTGCAGTTCATAATTATCTCATCGGGGGTCAATTAAAGTGTGGCAGAGGGATTCAATTAAACAATAACATCAGCACACATATGGAGTTGCTTTATCAACCACAAGCAAATAACAGGTGCAGTTTAGAAGCTGTGTGTCAGTGGGATGCTTTAGCTATCACAGGGCAAGACTGCTGGAATGCTTATATGTGCAATCTGGAAGATCCCAGTTCAACCAATTGCATTCTATGCAGCAGCCTAGTGAGGTGGCAAAAGGAAGCTGTCAAGAATCTGCCAAAACCAATCTGCAGCCAGAGTGCCTCCTTCCTATAAATCCTCCCCTTCACTGCATGGAAAAATGTGACCTTTCCTCCTTTAACCACATGTGTTATCCTCTGTAATGTGTGTAAGATCACTTCAATTTTTAGAGCATGACGCTTGGGGAATATAGTCCCACACTTCAGTTCCATGGACTGTCTCCAAGTACTGTATGTTTCACAGTTCAGTACTACAATCCCACGGAGTTTGCATGAGGATATTTAAAGACACCAATGTGTTCTTTACCTGCTGTTTCTGGCTCTCTGCCTGAATTAGACTCTCGTCCCTCTCTTTTTGTAAACTGAGGATTTCTTCGTTCAGCTCTTCTTTCTCCTTCTCAAAGCGGGTGACTAGGTCTTCGCGTTCAAGTTGAAAGCGTTGAATGGCCGCATCCTTCTCTGAGGTCAGCTCAAGGCGTAGGCTCTCCTGTGGAGAGAATAAAACAGCATGTGTCAGTCAGGAGCCAGTTGTCACTATGTATAGCCCTCACCCTTAGAATCTTAAACATCGATCTTTTGATTCAACAAATTTATGTGGACACATTTATTCAATGCTTTTACAGACTTCATTTTTGTTCAGCATGCTGCATGTGACAATTTCATACCCTGTTTAAGGCTTAAGTGGTATAAAGGTTTATTGCATTGTTTTAAAATCGATTCATAGAATGAGGGAAGCTAAGCTAGGATTTATTTCCCATCCCAGAGAGCAACTACGTTGCTGTGGGTTTGGAGTCACATGGAACCCAGACCAAGTAAGGATGGCGGTTTCCTTTTCGTGAAGACGTTAGTTAGCTAGATGGCTTTTTTCAACAATCGATTCATAGTCCTCATGCCCTGAACATTACCTGGGTCTCTGGATTAACAGTTCAATGATAAAACCACTAGGCCATCGCATACCCCTGTATGTAACTGAGTATCAATTGCCCCCAGCACACTATTCCGTTACTCATTAACTTTCGGAACAGGAGAACATTACAAAAAAACCTTCACTCAGCCAAATAAATGTTAATTGTAGGTTCATTTTAGGTGAAAGGAGATTAAACAGTTGGTAGTCTGTTATACAGGGCAGATAGAGTAGACTTTATTTAACATGTGTGGAAAGTTTGACTTCCCAAGATACTTCTTCACATCATACCTTTTCTTTCCGGAGGCGTTCAACATCCTCATCATGGCTCAGTTTCTCATTGTTCAGTGAGAGCTTGGCCTCCTGCTCGACTTGATTTAGTTTCTGTTGAAATAGCTCTTTATCCCGTTCAAAGTTGATCAGGTGCTGCTCCATCTCCTTGCGAACGCTGTCAATTTCCACTGAAGTGAATAAGGCAATGACAGTCACTTTTAAAGTCTTCGAGAAGGTTTGTTGCTCAGGTTGTGGATGAGGTTGTAGACATGCTCGCCAAGCTGGTGGGTTTGTTTGCAAACGTTTCGTCACCCTGCTAGGTAACATTTTCAGTGTGCCTCCGGTGAAACATCGGTGTTCTGTCCCGCTTGTTATTTGCATGCCTTAGCTTGTTGGGGTGTTTGGTACCACTTCCAGTTCTGTTTCTCAGTGGTTTGTACACAGGGTTTAATTCAATGTGTTTGTTGATGGGGTTCCGGTTAGAATACCAGGCCTCCATGGCATGTCTCTGTTTGGCTTGCACGATTACGGATGTGTTGGACCAGTCAAATTCGTGTTGCTTATTGCCGGTGTGTAGTGAGACAAGAGAGAATTGGTCGTGTCTTTTGGTGTCTAGTTGGTGTTTGTGTATCCGTATTGTCAGTTTTCTTCCAGTTTGGCTTATGCAGTGTTTCTCACAATCCTTACGGGGTATTTTGTAATATTACACCGGTTTTGCTGGTTTTGGAAATGGGATCCTTTACGTTCGTTGGTAGCTGTCGCAGGGTGGTTGTTAGTTTGTGGGCTACCCTGTTACCTAGGGGTCTGAGTAACCTTGTGGTCATCTCTGAAATGTCCTTGATGTACGGTAGGGTGATTAGTGAGTCTGGTCATGTTGTGTCTTCCTGTTGTGGTCTGCCTCGGAGGTAATGGCGGATTGTGCTTTTCGGGTATCCATTTCTTTTAAAGAGTCCATATAGGTGCTCCTGATCTGCTTTGCGTAGTTTCGGGTTGCTGCAATGTGTTGTGGCCCATTTAAATAGTGTCCTGATGCAGCTCCGTTTGGGGTGGTTGCTAGTGTAATTGAGTATCTGGTCCGTATGTGTGGTCCTTCTATATACACTGGTCTGGAATTCCCTGTTGTTTTTGTGTTCTACCATTATGTTTAGGAAGGGTAGTCGGTTGTTGAATTTTATCCTGGTGAGGCATATAAATAACAAGTGGAACAGAACACTGATGCTTCACTGGAGGCACACTGATGTTACCTAGCAGGGTGATGAAACATTTGCAAACAAACCCACCAGCTCAGCGAGCATGTCTACAACCTCACAGTCACTTTTTTCTGAAACAGCACTGTTCAGATACATTTCAGCACAATTATACCACAAGCCTGGATTTGAGCACAAGTGTAACGTACATGTTATTTGGGTATGGGTACAGTAGGATAGGGGACAGTGCATTTGAGTACGGTAGGGAAGGTGGTATTCAGCTGAGGGTGCAGTGTATAATGTTGGAGGAGAGATTGAATCAGTTAGAATTGTATTCACTGGAATTTAGAAGAATGAGGGGGAATCTCATACGAATGCATAAAATTCTAAAAGGACTAGAAAGGTTAGATTCAGGAAGTATGTTCCCAATGGTGAGGGAGTCCAGAGCTGAGGTCATAGTTTAAGGGTAAATGGTAAATCTTTTAGGGCTGAAATAAAAAGAAATTTCTTCACCCAGAGAGTGATGAGCCTGTGGAATTCTCTGCCACAGAAAGCAGCTGAGGCCAAAACATTGAATGTTTTCAAGAAGGAGGTAGATAGACCGCTTGCGGCTAAAGGGATCAAGGGATATGGAGGCGGGTGTGTGGTGGAATTAATGTATTGAACATGATGATCAGCCCTGATCATAATGAATGGTGAATTGGGCTTGAGGAGTCAAATGGCTTACTCTTGCTCCGATCTTCTATGTTTCTATGTATCTATGTATCTGGGTACAGTAGGGTTGGTTATTCCAACTGAGGGGCAGTGTATCTAGATAGTATAGGAGAGGGCATTGCTTGCAAGACAATTTATATCCAACTTAATCGGTTTTTTGACTAATACAGCTTATACAGTTGGGTGTCAGTATTGTTTGATAATGCTCCTGTGAAGTGCCTTTGGTGCTTTTCTATACAAGTAGCTATACAAATGCAAGTTGTTGAATCCACTATGTAAAGACAACCTGTTCATTTTCTTGTCATGTGGTAGCACATTCCACATCCTTATCACTCTTTGAGTTAAGAAGTTTCCTTGAAAACCCTAATTGGAAAGAATGTCTCAATGTGTAGTGTAGCAAAGCCTTTCATTATCCAAGCCATCTATCAGCTCATCCTCTGCCTTGATTTTATCTTCAGTTTTTCCTGATATTTATATCTTCCCACTTTTGGAAGCCCTTGGCTGAAAAACACTCACTGTCTCCCTCCATTGTACTGAAATCAAAAGTGTGCTTTGGGAAAGAGTATAGCTGTGATCACACTGGGAGTGGTAGGGCAAGTGTCTTAATCTGTGAGGGATAGGGCTGCAGGACCCACCAGCATGAGGCCCTCTAATGGGAAACAACTTTACACACAGACCCATGCACTGCACAGGGCACGGGGGTGTGGGGTCTCTAACCCCTGACCATCCTAATGCATTGTACCATGCTGGTTATGCATCTCCCTGCCCCAGACATCACTGAACAGCACATTCAAACCAATACTTTTACACACAGAGACCAAAGAAAGAACATGGATGTTGTAGGATGAGTGGCAATGGTGCCAGCATTATCCATTGTCCTGTATAGGGCTTGTTCATCATGCTTCCATCCACTGGCTGCAGAGCAGGGTCTTAACACAGACGGAGGATCACAGCACCATCTATCCCTTCTCTGAAAAGATCAGTATCTGTCTGTGAATGAGCAGGGCAGCTTCAAAAAGCCAGCTGTCATCTGGGTGCACAGCCGTCTTTTAAAGATGGCACAGGTGCCAGGGTCTTACAGTGGATATCCCACAAGTGGTGAGCTGGTCCAGGAGCTACGTGTAGTAAGATGGGGATAGAATTGAACACACATGATGCTATGGGGTGGATTAGGTTAATGAGGTGGGTTTGGTGAGATCTCTCACCAGGCCACGCGGTGAGAATCCCTCCATAAAACAACGTTTCTCACGTGTAACCAAAACAATGCAAGAATCTGCCGAACGTTACACACATATTGAAGTTTATTTGTAAATTACACAGACATTCTGTAAGCTCATTATTATCCTGTTGTATTTGGTCACATTCTTTCTTCTTGTTGGAGTTGTTTGCAAATTTAGAAACCCTACTTCTAATTCGTGGCTCTCGATCATTCCATTCATATTGCGAACAACAGTGGTCCCCGCACTGATCCCTATAGAAAATCATTTCCTATATTTTGCCTGACTGAGCAGCTCCCCTTAACACCATCTGTTTCCTGTTTTGTAATCCAGTTTATCATCCATTTTGCTATTTATCTTGTGAATTCAGACACACTGATGTTAGCATTGAGACTATCTGGTACTTGTTTTTTGAAAAAAGAGAATTCTATGATTATTTGAAAAGGAAGTATTTACAAGGCTATAGGGAAAAGGCAGGGGAGTGGCACCGGATGTTCTGCTCTTGCAGAGAACCAGAACTGACATGATGAGTTGAATGGTCTCCTTCAGTACTGAAACCATCCTGGGATTTAGAGGACTGAGTATTACAGGCTAACTGCAATTCAGAAAGGAGATATGTGGACCTGGAAATTTCAGCCATAGCATACCTACCATTAGAATATCTGTCCCAACACTGATGCTGTGGGAGACATTGGTTACCTGCCTGTGGCCCAATTGAGGCCCTTAAGTGGGCAATTAATGCTCAGTTAATGGAGTCATCTCACTGCCACACTGATGAAATAGGCAATGGGAAGGACCTGCACTCAACATGTCACCCAATTGGTTTTCCATGCAGCTAATGAAGGATGGAGTGGGTGGTCTGCTTCATCTGCCCCTACCCCGGCAATTCCCTCACCCCTCAAAACCCCCAGCACCCCCCGTAACAATTGGAGGCTGCCCTTCCACAGTTTTGCCTCCCAACATCTACCCTGGTCACCGCCTGCTGGGCCCCCATCAGCCATGCTTCGGAGAAATCTTGGGTCCATTGCTGAAAGCTACCTCCATGACCTACGGCAACATCTGCAGTGACCACCTCTGCAGCTGGTGTACAGAGCTGGTGGCTCCAATAGGAGACAGTCAGAAGTTTGGCTCATAGTAGTCTCATTGCCAAAAACATTAAAACGGAGTGAGCAAGTTTTTGTGGTGCAGTGGTAGTGTCCCTACCTCTGGGCCATGAGGCCTAGGTTTGATCCCTATCTGCTTCAGACGTGCATTATAGCATCTCTAAACAGATAGACTAAAAATAAATAAAATGATGTGATCTGAGCTCATATCCAAAATATACACTAGGATGGCTCCTCAGTAAGGAACATTACTCTCAGATTCTATATTGCATCTACTGCTTTACCCTTACTACTCCTTCTGTTACTTCTTCCAGGAATTCAGTGGGGTTGGTCCAGTATGAGTATCCTATTTGTAAGCTACAGTGATCATTCTTTGATATTTTTCCAATTACTAGAGGTTTTTCTACCACATCTTTAAGTGAAGTTTTCATTATCTTTTCTACTATCGACATTATGCAGATGATCTGCAGTTCACTGGAATTATTCTCCTCCCTGTTGAAGTATAATAAATGCATTACCTTTTCATAGAATCCCTATAGCATGGAAACAGATTCGTTCAGCCCAACAAGTTCATGCCAACTCTCCAAACAGCATCCCACCCAGATCCCACGGCTAATCCACCTAACCTACACACTCCTGAACACTATCGGCAATTTAGCATGGCCAATCCAACTAGCCTGCACATCTTTGGACTGTGGGAGGAAACCGGAGCACCCAGAGGGGACCAATGCAGACACAGGGAGAATGTGCAAACTCCACACAGACAGATGCCCAGGGCTGGAATTGAACCCAGGTCCTTGTTGCTGTGAGGCAGCAGTGTAACCACTGAGCCACCGTGCCACCCAAAATGTGCAAACTCCACATGGACAGTCACCTAAAGCTGGAATCGAACCGGAGTACCTGATACTGTGAGGCAGCAGCACTTACCACTTTGCCACCATGCCACCCAAGTCCATTGGCACTCTGCCCTTTGAAATGAGATTTATGAATCAGCAATCCTATCTGAAGATGCACGGGTGCAACCCATTTAAACTAAGATTTGAAAGTCAAGTTTGATCTGTTTATTCATTATCGCTCCATTTCTGTTTTAAATGATAGTCTGCTACGCAAGATTTTTTTGCCTATCATGTCCGCCTGTGGCCAATATTGAGACAAATTAATTATCTACCATTTCTGTCAATATCATTACCTGCAAGCTCATCTTGCTCATCTCTAAGTGGCCCTTTGTCTATCCTTATTTTCATCTTGTTAATTGTGTGTCTGTAAAATGATGTATCATTTCTTTATTAAAATCCCATGACAAATTAATTTTGCAGTTCCTCTTTGCCTTCCCAATAGCTTTTCAAATTCTTTTCCAATTGCTTTGAATTCCCATTTTTAAAAGTAACGCAGTCACCCTTATCCTGCTCTGCCGAAGATTGATAAACAGATTGAAATGTTGCTCAGTGGAGTGAGTTGGTGCCACTATGTTGAGGGTGCAGCCTGGTCGGGTACATTAGATGGATGTTAAAAGATAAGGCATAAAATTGCTGAGTGCAAACACAAAGGCTTGTGTTGGTACAATAATTATTGAGGGAGGAACTAAATATGTACCGAATACCAGCTGGTCTAAGAATGTACAAAGAATGAAACT
This sequence comes from Ginglymostoma cirratum, assembly GCA_024137785.1. NCBI lineage: Eukaryota > Metazoa > Chordata > Chondrichthyes > Orectolobiformes > Ginglymostomatidae > Ginglymostoma > Ginglymostoma cirratum. Next base: position 3,177,437 of record JAHRHZ010000268.1, read on the forward strand.
ATTCTATTAGGCATGTGGTAATCTACATGCGCCATTTAAATTCACACACAAAACATGTACAGGCATAAATATAAAAATGGGGACTCCTGCATTAAAACATATACAACCTAGAAGTGATTTCTCAGCAAGGAGGACGGTCTGGTTCTCTCCCTCTAACTGCTCCTTACGAGTTTCCAGCTGTGAAACTAGCTGCTGGGATTCAAACACATTGGTCTCTAAGGCTTCCTTGTCTGCCCTGAAACGGAATAAAAACCAAAATTCAAAAAGGTCGCAGGGTCACGACAGAGTCAAACTCATGCATCAGCACAACACAACAGACAGCACTTTGGATTGATTCACGAAGATTGTTTTTCAAACTGATCACCTTTTTGGAGCCACACATTTTGTGTCGACAGTAAGGCTGCCTATTTCCACCTCTGCAATGTCGAATGGATCCAAGCCAAACAGTGATGTAGGAAGATAGATAGAATTTCCCTTCCGTAAAAAAAAAACTGAAAGAACTGCAAATGCTGTAAATCAGAAACAACAACGGAAATTGCTGGAAAACTCAGCAGCTCTGGCAGCATCTGTGGAGAGAAATCAGTCAACAGTTCGTGTTGAGTGACCTTTCCTCAGAATTTACACTCGGTAGGTTTGTTCACAGGTTGCAAATTTACAGATCTCTGCCTTCTAACTCAGTGTTCCAGCTCACCCCCCACTTTATGGTTGCCCTCCATCCTTCGAACAATGCCTATCACTTGTGTGTGTTCAACAGCAAAATCAACCAACCATTACCACATAACGCCATCCCAACTTCAACTTTGCTTCAGCAATGTGCTGCTGCAAATCTCACTCACAAGATTTGATTAACGGCACACAGCCAGTGTGAGAATGAGATAACAAGGTGTAGAGCTGGATGAACACAGCAGGCCAAGCAGTATCAGAGTAGCAGGAAGGCTGACGTTTCGGGTCTGGGCCCTTCTTCAGAAATGAGGGAGGGGAAGGGGATTCTGAAATAAATAGGGAGAGAGGGGGAGGCGGATGGAAGATGGATAATGGAGGAAGTGTGAGGATGAGTTTGCCTCAGTGAGACAGAGGTTGAGTGAGTATATCTGGAAGCTTGATTCAAAGTGTGAAGTCAACTGGTAGAGTCATACAGTACGAAAACAGACCCTTCAGTCCAACTCATCCCATGCCGAGCTAGTTTCTTAACTAAACTAGTCCCATTTGCCTATGTTTGACCCATATCCCTCTAAACCTTTCCTATTCAGGTACCTGTGCAAATGTCTTTTAAATGTTGTAACTGTACCTACATCCACCACTTCCTCTGGCAGTTCATCCCATATACAAACCACCCTCTGTGTGAAAAAGTTGCCACTCAGGTCCCTTTTAAATCCTTTTCTCTCACCTTAAAATTATGCTGTCTGTTTTGGACTCCCCTATGCTAGAGAAAAGACCTTTGCTACTCACCTTATTAATGCCCCTCATGATTTTATAAACCTCTTTAAAGGTAAACCCTCAACCTCCCACACACCAGTGAAAGAAGTCCCAGCCTATCTACCGTCTCCTTAAAACTCAAACCCTCCAGTCCTGGTAACATATTTGTGAATAATATTTTTCAAATTCAGTTCTAGGATAAAAATCATATTCTGACCTCAACCTCATAGCCTTTAGGTAAGTTAACTAGTCAGTTAAACAGGAAGCTGCTTGAATAATAGCAGTTATCTATTAAATACTCAAACCCGTTACATCGATGACTGCATCGCTGCTGCATCCTGCACCCAGGCTGAACTGCAGCAGTTGATTAACTTCACTAACAACTTCTGCCTCGTCCTCAAATTCACTTGGTCTATCTCAAATACGTCCCTCCCCTTTCTTGATCTCTCCGTTTCCATTTTTGGTGACAGTTTACAGACTGATATTGACGATAAACCCACAAACTCCCATAGCTACCTAGACTACACCTCCTCCTACCCTGTATTCTGCAAAAACTCCATCCCTTTCTCCCAATTCCTCCGTCTCCATCACATCTGCTCTGACGAGATGACATTCCACTCCCAAGCTTCCCCGGTGTCCACCTTTTCCAAACAACGCGTTTTCCCCCTCTGTCATCCAGACAGCCCTCCACCGCACCCCCTCCATTCCCCGCTCCACAGCTCTTAACCACACCCTCCCCAAATATAAAGATAGGGTCCCTCTTGTCCACACTTTCCACCCCACCAGCCTCCGCATCCACTGTATCATCCTCAAACACTTTCCCCAACTCCCATTAGACACCACCACCCAGAACGTCTTCCTCTCCCCACCCCTCTCTGTCTTCCGCAAGGACCATTCCCTTTGCCACTCCTTCGTTCACACCACACTCCCCACCAACTACTCCAACCCGCCTGGTACCTTCCCCTGTAACTGTAAAAGATGCAACACCTGCCCACACACCACCTCCCTCACCTCTATCCAGGGTCCTAAACAGCCCTTCCACATGAGGCAGAGCTTCACCTGCATCTCTTCCAACCTAGTCTATTGCATCCAGTGCTCCTGATGTGGTCTTCTCTACGTCAGTGAGACCAAACGTAGACTAGGTGGCCGTTGCGCCGAGCATCTTCACCTGGCCTGTAACGGCCAACTTAACCTCCCAGTCACCACCCATTTCAACTCCCCGTCCTCCTCCCCTCCAACATGTCTGTCCTCGGCCTCCTCCAGTGTCACAATGATTCAGACACAAATTTGGGGAGCAACACCTTATCTTACGCCTAGGCACACTGGAAAACTCAACATTGAGTTCACCAATTTCAACTAACCTCCCCACCCAACCCTGGCTCCCTTTCCAGCCCCACCTCTCTCTTCCATTCCACCTACTGACCCTCCCTTCCAGCCACTAACTGGTTTCATCCCTCCCACTGACCAACCAGCTCGTACCTACCACCAGTGTCCTCCTATCACCACCACTCTGCCTCCACCCCTTCCCCTCACCCCTCTGTATCTGCAGCTCCCCATACCCTGACATCCAGTCCTGAAGAAGGGTAATATGCAAAACGTTGACTGTTCCTTTCCTCCAAATGCTGCCTGGCTTGCTGTGTTCTTCCAGCCTCCTGTTTATTCAGGCAAAGGATTTTGAGTAGACAAAGTGTAGATTACTAAGACAGGAAATTAATCTGGAAAGTGACTTTCATCATAGCGCTATGTAAGTAAGGGAATTCTCAAAGCGCATGGTCGGTCAGAATGCATTCAATGTGAGGAAATCTTCGCCAAAGAAGAAAGAGATTGAGTATACTTGGGAATTGGTGCACAATGGGAATTCAGTCCTGGGGAATACAAAAGGTGCTTTAAGTGAGGTTCCCTATAAGTACTAAAGTGTGTGAGGTTTGGTGAAGGGTGGTGGTAAGGTACTTATTTCACTTTTAAGCTTTCTCAGTAATTTCATTGGCGGTAAGAAAGTACTATTAGGGACTGTCTTTAAACTGTTGTAAATTAGAAAAGCATATCATTTTTAAAGTAGCCACAATTGGATTTACATGAGAAACACCAAGAATAAGAGAAGTCAGGGCCAATATAATAAGGAAAATTAGCTTTTATTCTGCTTTAGTTTACTTTCATGTAAGGGAAGAACGTTAAATTGTGACAGCTCAGTTGAGTGGAATAGGTGGCCTGTGGGAAGTCATGGGTCCAACTGGTGACGGAGATGCGTACCAACTGCAGAAACCTGAACTCTGGGTTTCAGAGACTGAATGTTGGCTGAAGTCACCATGGTGCATATGCGAGGCAGAGAGTTACATGGATAAAGTTTTTGAGAAGATTTATAGCTTGGGTTGTGGATGAGGTTGTAGACATGCTCGCCGAGCTAGTAGATTTGATTGCAAACGTGTCTTCACCCTGCTCGGTAACATCGTCAGTGTGCCTCCAGTGAAGCGTTAGTGTTCTGTCCCACTTGTTATTTCTATGCCTCGGTTTGCTGGGGGAGGTTGGTATTACTTTCAGTTCTGATTTTCAGTGGTTTGTATATGGGGTCCAGTTCAATGTGTTTGTTGATGTAGTTCTGGTTGGAATGCCGGGTCTCCAGGAATTCCCTGGCACGTCTCTGTTCTAGATACCCACAAAGCACAATCCGCCATTACCCCCGTGACAGACCACAACAAGAACACACAACACGGCCAGACACAATAGTCACCCTGCTACACAGAGACATATCACAGATGACCACAAGACTACTCAGGTACCTAGGTATCAGGGAAGCCCACAAACCAACAACCACCCTGCGATAGCTACTGACAAATGCAAAGGATCCCATATTCATAACCAATAAAACTAACGTAATATACAAAATACCATGCAAGGGCTGTGAAAAGCATTACACAGGCCAAACTGGAAGAAAACTGTTGAGGTTGTTCAAGTTGGTTGGCTCGCCGAGCTGGTTTCTTGTTTCGCAGACGTTTCATTGCCACACTTGGTAACATCCTCAGTGCAGCCTCCGATGAAGCGTCGGTGTGTTCTCCCACCTGGCTTTTAAACTCTGGGGTCCGTTGAGATGGATTGGCTCACTTCTGGGTTTCCTTCGTAGTGGAACGTATATGGGGTCGAGTTCAATGTGCAACGGGAGAAAACTGACAATAAGGGTACACAAACACCGACTGGCCACCAAGAGACACGACCAGTTCTCACTGGGCTCAATACACACAGACAAAGAAGGGCACAAATTCGACTGGGACAACACATCCAGAATAGCACAAGTCAAACAAATTCCTGGAAGCCTGGTATTCCAACCAGAACTCCACCAACAAACACAATGACTTAGAGCCTGTGTACAATCTACTGAGAAACAAAACCCGAAGTGATGCCAACCACTCCAGCAAAACAAGGCATATAAATATAAGCGGGACAGAACACCAACGCTTCACCAGAGGTGCACTGACGATGTTACCTAGCAGGGTGCTGAAGCGTCTGCAATCAAACACGACTTCTCAGTGAGCAAGTTTACAACATCAGTTAGATTGATATAACACAGACAGGTGGGCACACCACGGCTTAGGCTCTCGAGGCAGAAAGGAAACAGGCGACTACTAGACTGTCCAAGAGAAACACTCAGGTCATGCAGGAGTTCCTTGAGGTCCTGCACAATAATCGGTTTGGGAAGATGAAGGTGGTGCTGATTCCTCAGCGGAGTGCAGTCAGAGCCATTCTATGGCACCCCAACATGCCTGACTGGTTTTTTTTATTCATTCACGGGATGAGGGCGTCGCTAGCCAGGCAGCATTTACTGCCCATCCCAAATTGCCCAGAGGGCAGTTAAGAGTCAACCACATTGCTGTGGGTCTGGAGTCACATGTAGGCCAGACCAGGTAAGGATGGCAGTTTCCTTCCCTAAAGGACATTAGTGAACATGATGGGATTTTCCAACAATGGATTCATGGTCACCATTAGATTCTTAATTCCAGATATTTTATTGAATTCAAATTCCACCATCTGCCATGGTGGGTTTGAACCCGGGTCCCCAGAACATTATCAGGGTTGCGGGACATTCTGTGGGAGAGAGAACAGCCAAGAGGTCATGAACCATGATGATATCAATAATTTAGGGAGGAAGTAGGGTTTGGTCCTGCAATCAGAATTTAGGAAGCTACATAGAAAATTAACAACCAGAACCTCAAAGTCATATTGTCCAGATTACTCCCAGTGTCACATAGAAGGGAGTACAGAAATATAAGGATAAAACAGATGAATGAATGGCTGGAATGATGGTGCAGGAGAAGGGCTTTATATTCCTGGGTCAGGCTCTAGGGAGATGGTAACTACCAAAGCGAATGGGTTGCACCTGAATAGAGCTGGGCTTTTTCCTAGTGCTGTTGGGAGGCTTTTAAATGAAATCAACAGGGGTGAGGGAACCAAGAGGAAAGATCAGACAAGAATTTTAGATTTTCAAATTATTCTAGCGACAGATACAGCTCTTATAGAAAATAGTAAGTTAATAAGTGATGTTGGAATATGAAATCTATATCAGGGTTACACTGCATGTATGTGAATTGCTGTAGTGAAGTTAACAAGACTGGGTGATTACAGACACAGACTGCCACATGGAACAATGATGTTGTGGTGATAACCAGGAGTTCAGGAGGCTGGCTGTTGTGGTTGTGGTGGTTGAGGGTGGGGAGTGTAGTGATTGTCATGAGGTCAGCCAGGTCACCCTTATAGAATATGAGTTCCCTAATTGGGGCTGTTAATCTGGTCCAATCAGGGAGCCCTAGCTGACAGATATAAACAGGACATCCTGGCACTCTGAGCGATGGCTCTGAGGAGCTAGATCAGTGTTAAGGCTGCTCCACCTTTTTACTGACCATCAGATCAAGAATTAGATCCCAATGGACATGTATAGCCTTTGGAAATTCTCCTAATCTTCTGAACACAATCTAGGAACACTGGTCCCTCATTGCCTCTGACACCATTCCAGTGTAGTTGGGTAATTAATGTCTCCCATCTTAACTACTCCATAATGTGGCATCTCTCTAATTTCTATGAAGATTTGATGTTCTACGAGTTCGTGGTTTATAGACTACATATAACATTGTAATCGCATATTTTTGTTCTTCAGCTCTTGTCAAATTGATTTTGTCTTTGACCCCTCTCAGGCATCCTCTTTCTCCAGCTCTTAACCAATACCACCACCCTCCCCTTCCCTTCCTTCTCTATCTTTTCCAAACACTTTTTACCCAGGAAGTTTTAACGCCCAGTCTTCACCCCACCTTGACCCCGGGGATTTACTTCAAGTGGAAAGTTTAAGTAGAGTCTAAACTTCCAGAATTCCTTACCTGAGGCCAGCCACCTCCTCACCCAGAGCCCTGCTCTCCTTCTCAGCTGCTGTTAGCTGCACCACCAGGTTGGCTTTATCCTTCAGCAGTTCCTCTTTCTCTTTGCTGGCTCGGAGGAGTCCTTCGTTTTGAAGTTCTACGTCCCGTTGTATTTGGGCCACCTGTTCACTCAGAGCCTGTTTTTGCCTGTTTACCTGCATGGGACAGAGCGAGAGAGAGTGCAATTAAATAGGTGTCAGGAAGAGCCAAAAGCGAAAGGGAAAAAGACCAGCCAGTCTCTGAAGGGGAAAGACTGGATTGTAGTTAGAATGGGATCTGACTCTGGAAGCCTTGAGTTCAACCCATGCCAGCTTTCTGTTGTGAATTTATCGAATTTTCCATTTTCAGTCAGATGTCCAACGTTCACATGCTCTCTTTGCACCCCAGCCAAGAAGATTGGCTTGTAAATTGTAAGAGAGGGCTGTCTGAATTTATAATTGACTTCACATAGTCAGTGGGCAATCATAGAGTCATAGAGTCACACAGCATGGAAACAGACTTGTCGGTCCAACCAGTCCATGCTGACCATAATCCCAAACCAAACTAGTCCCAGCTTCCTGCACTTGCCCCATATCCCTCCAAACATTTTTTACTCATGTGCTTATCCAAATGTCTTTTAAATGTTGTAATTATATCTTCATCTACCACTTTCTCTGGAAGTTCATTCCACACACAAAATATTCACTGTGTAAAAAAGTTTCCCCCATGTCTTTTTTAAATCTTTTTCCTCTCACCTTAAAAATATGCCCCCTAGTCTTGAAAGTGCCCATGCTAGAGAAAAGACACCTACCATTTACCTTATCTACGCCCCTTATGATTTTATAAACCTCTATATGGTCACCCCTAAATCTCCAATGCTCCAGTGGAAAAAAGATCCCAGCTTATCCAGCTTCTCCTTATCATGAGTTATTGTGAAAGACGACAGCACTGGCATGATCACAGTTTCCATTTCCACAGACGCTGCTAGATCTGCTTCCAGCATTTTCTGCTGATATGCTGTGAATTGAAGAGTCAAGTCCAGGGGTAATAAACACATGGATGAAGTTCTCTGCATCAGATCTCCAGCTGGATGATTGGCACTATTGAATTGTTACAAATTAATCCGGCTTGCTACAGCTCTCGAATCCAGTCTCGTCCTTTGAGACAATTGTCAAGACTTACTTCTTTGGTCCTGTTCGACCTCATGTCTCTTTGATTGGCTTGGTGGTATAATTTGTTGAATCATGCTCCCATGATATGTGCATGACATTAAAGGTTCTATATCAATATGCTTTGCTAGAAATCATTCCTTATTCAGCATCGTTCTCTACCACTAATGACCAACGCTTAAAACAAAAGATATAAAAAAAATTTGTTGGATTTATCAGCTAGAGTTACTGCATCTGCAGTTTACCTTATCATCTACTTTGTGCTCTCCGTACCTGCCCAAGCTGCTCCTGGAACTGGTCTCTCTCTTGTCGGACAATCATTATTTCACATTGTAGCTGCTCACGGCTTTGCTCCACAATCTGCAGAGACTGATCCAAGCCGTGTTTCTCTGTGTCCAGCTCCAATTTCTCCTGCTTTACACGAACCAACACTTCCTGGATGTTAGCCTTTGCCTTTTCAATCTCTTTCTTCTGTCCCTGCAGGGCCGATCTGTCATTTTCCATCTAATAGAAAATGGAAATATCAACTTGTTATTACCTCCAAGCTTTCAACCTTGTTCAGTCCACTTTGAATTCTAAACTGGCAACCTAAATGTTGGAAGAATCAGTTTGAAGCCAATTCAAAAGGATGTGAATTAAGGTAGGCAAACTCATAGTGCAAATGAGGATAAATGAATATAATCTCATAGCCATTACGAAAACATGGTCACAAGGAGATCAAAACTGGGAACTTAACATTTAGAGATATTTGACCTTTCAGAGAGACAGGAGGGGCGGAAAAGTGGGTAGGATAGCACTGTTTGTAAGAGATGAAATGAAATAGGCTGCAATAGGGTTGCGTAGAGGAATGATATAGAGTCCATTTGGCAGAGGTTTTAAGAAAAAGCAAGGGTAAGAAGACATTGGTAGGAGTAGTGTACAGACTCCCAAACAGTAGCCAGTCTGTAGGAAAGACTATAAAATCAACAAACAGTAGGAGCATCTAAAAAAAGGCAGAGTAATAATAATGGGTAACTTTAATCATCATGTTAATTGGATTATTCAAATTGGAAAGAGTAGCTATGACAACCAATTCATAGAGTGCCTTCAGGATAGTTTTCTAGAGCAATATGTCACAGGGATAACTAGGGAGCAGGCTGCCTTGGATCTGGGAATGGGTACTGAGGTGGGTTTAATAAATGACCTCAGAGTAAAACAAAATCCCTCAGGAATGATCAAACTTAATTTTCAGTTTGCATGTGAGAAACTTAGGTTGGAAACAACTGTGTTTACCATAATTAAAAGGAATTACAATGAAATGAGGATAGAGTTATTAGGAGGTAATCCATGACTCTCAATAAAAACACATTGCAGTAAGGAGGAAGCATTCTAAGAGAGTGATAAACCAACCATGGCCAGCCAAGGAAGTTAAGCAGAGTATTAAACCGAAAGAAAATGCATATAAAAAAGGCAAAGTCTATGATAACCCCAAAATCTGGCACGAATCTAGAATCCAGTAAATGGGGACCAAAAATATGATAAAGACAGAGAAAATAAACTATGAGAGCAAAGTAATGAGAAATATTAAGACTGACAATAGAAGAAATTTAAATAAAGAGAGAGGTCGAAGTGAATATCGGCCCCTCAGAAAATGAATCTAGGGAGACAGTAATGAGGAACAAGGAAATGGAAACAAGAAAAATACACATTTTACTTCAATCTTCATGGTGGAAGGTACTTCTAACGTTAATACTAAAGAAAATGGGGGAGGCATTAAGTTAACAAGGTGTAGAGCTGGATGAAAACAGCAGGCCAAGCAGCATCAGAGGAGCAGGAAAGTTGACGT
>JAHRHZ010000268.1:3187624-3259648 GCA_024137785.1 Ginglymostoma cirratum
GGGCCTAAACCCTTCATCAGAAATGGGGGAGGGGAAGAGGGTTCTGAAATAAATAGGGAGAGAGGGGGAGGCGGATAGAGGATGGATAGAGGAGAGGATAGGTGGAGAGGAGGCAGACAAGTCGAAGAGGCGGGGATGGAGCCAGTAAAGGTGAGTGTAGGTAGGGGGGTAGGGAGGAGATAGGTCAGTCCAGGGAGGACGGACAGGTCAAGGGGGCGGGATGAGGTTAGTAGATAGGAGATGGGGGTGTGGCTTGAGGTGAGAGGAAAAACAGGTTAGGGAGGTGGAGATGAGCTGGGCTGGTTTTGGGATGCGGTTGGGGGAGGGGAGATTTTGAAACTTGTGAAATCCACATTGATGCCATTGGGCTGCAGGGTTCCCAGGCTGAATATGTGAAATCCGAAACTAGTAGATGTGTTGCATTTGGACTGTCAGAAGGCATTCAGCAAGGTACCTCACAAAAGGTTAAGTCATTAGATTAGGGCCCACAGTGTTGGAAGTAGTACATAGGCATGAATAGATAATTGGCTAATGGGCAGGAAACAGTGAGTAGGGATAAGGGATTCTTTGTCAGATTGGCAATCCGTGACAATGCCAGGGTCACAACCGTTTACAATATATATTAATGACTTCGAGGAAGGAATTGAATGTACTCTAGTCAAATTTGCAAAAGATACAAAAGTAACTGGAAAGGCAGGTTGCAAGAGCGATGCAAACAATTTACAGAGAGATATTGATAGTTAAGTAAGTGGTCAAAAAGTTGGTAAATGGAGTATAACGTGGAAAAAAAATGAAGTTGTTCATTTTGGAAAAGAGAATAAAAGAACAGAGTTATTATTTAAATGGAGAAAAACTGCAGAAAGCTGCATCACAAAAAGAATACAAACGGGTTACTTGTGCACAATAAACAGTAAAGTCAGCACACATGCGCAGCAGGAAATCAGGAAGGCTAATGGAATGTTGGCCCTTATTTCAAGGGGGTTGGAGTATAAGAGTAGGGAAGTGTTATTGCGACTTTACATGGTGCTGGGAGATCACACCTGGAGTGCTTTGAGCAGTTTTTGTCCCCTTATTTAAGGAAAGATATCATTTCATTAAAGGCAGTTCAGAGAAGATTCACTTGGATGATCCCCATATGGAGGGATTGTCTCATGAGCAAAGGCTGAGCAGGTCAGGACTAAACTCATTTGCATTAGAAGAATAAAAGGTGATCTCATTTAAACATGTAGGGTTCTCAAGTGGCTTGACTGGGTAAATGCTGAAAGGATGTTCTCCCTCATGGGAAAACCTAGGACTGAAGGGTGTAGTCTCAGAATTAAGGGGTTCCAATTGAAGATTGAGACAAGTAGGAATTTCTTCACTCGGGGGGCTGGGAGACAGCGGTTAGCATGTAAAATTCTCCTCCAGAAACTGTCACTGAGGTAGAATGTATAAATTACCTAAAGGGAATAATATAGCTCTATGTAAAAGAAATCCATGGACAATGCATGGCTCAGCAATATTCAAATATTATTCAAAGTCTTTTCATCTTTCACTCATTGGGACAATACACAAGACATGCCTTCTTTAAAGTTTAAACTAGGCAAATTGATTCTGGTTGGTCAAGGAAATGCCCTGAGAAATTAACCAGTGCATAACGGTCATCTATTTCCGTTACATTGACATCTGGCTGTGTGTGTGTGTGTGTGTGTGTGTGTGTGTGTGTGTGTGTGTGTGTACATGTTTTTCATGTCTGCAATGAACAGGGCTCCTATACTCAAATATGTAGTTTCTACAACAATAAATCCCCAATAAAAACAACACTTTATATTCATAGCCCTACTTCGTCGACTATATAAGCACTTGGACTTGTCAATCTAAGTGAACTGATAGGTACCCCGCTGTGATATCTTGTTGTGTAATCAGTCTTGCAGCACATACCCTATAATGACAGCTCTGAGGCTTGTGTCGACAGACAAAATGAAATCATAAGCACTGATTTTTGTTTTGAAAATTGCACTTTTTTTTAAAAACGCCAACTGATTTAACTGCTTTTACAGCTTAACAGCTCCAACGAATTTATCCAAATTTAATACAATTTCATGTGACTTTTAACAAACTCTCAAAATGCTTTGGACCCATCCCAGGTAGCTTACCTCTTCAAACAGGTAGTCATAGTCTACCATTCCAAAGAACTTTGTTAAATTTAAATATTAGAAGTGTGAAGCCCACAATTCATTCTTAGAACATCCCACCAATGCATGTTGGATATGACTGAAGGCTACTTTGAATTGGGCAAATGGCCTAATTCTGCTCCTATATCTTACAGTCTTAAAGGCTACAGGGAGAAGGCAGAAAGATATCAACCAAAATTTTATGATGGAGCACACTTGATGGTCCAAATGGACTAATTCTGCTCTTTAAGGTCTTATGCTCTATTGAACTTTTTCCTGTGCAGTTGACTCCGTGAACCATGAATGTACAGAGCACCCAGTTCCATCCTGGCGAAGATAGTGGGTGCTGATTCAGGTCTCCTGTGCCATTTTGGATAAGCTGGAGATCCCCTCCACTATTATAAAAATTGGGGCTAGAGTTTCAGACTGTGTCTAGCTATAGGGGCAAAAGGAAATCACCAGTTCATAGACGTAAACAGACGTGCTCTACAATGAATACAGAGGAACTCTGGTGGCACAGTGTTAGTGTCCCTGCCTCTCAGCCAGGGGACCTGGACTCATGTCCCACCTGCCCCAGTGCTCTGTGATAATACCTCTAAACAGGCTGATTTGACAATGTCTAGAATGTATACTGGTGATTAACAATGTAGAATACATTGAAGTAGAAGGTCGTAGATACAAAATAAACTCACAAAGAGCTGGGAAATACAAATTTGGCAAGTAAGAATGTTAAGGAGCAGAGGACTTGTCAAACAATTGGGCTTAGGGGTCATAACACCATCTGTGACGCACTCGCTTTTTGACTGAGAATGTGAGATTAAAGGAATTACACCCTTAAAGATGAGAAATCAGGATTGAAATGATGTAGAGCTGACAAGAAGGTGTGGTAAACTCAATAGGCTGAGTGGTTCTCCTATTCTTTGTGCTCCTTCTACAAATAAATAGTGCCAATTTAGTGCCAAATATTGGAGGTAGCGGCACGGGCCTAAGTGCTGAGGCTACCTTGAAGGGCAGCACTATCCAATCAAAAGCAATTTTCAATGAAGGTATGTACTTTCGGTGTCAAAAGAAAGAATTTGTGTATTAGCCTATGATACAGTTGAAATATGACCATAGTACATTTTAAATATTGCATGGGAGTTATACAGGAAGCAATATTCTCTAATACTATTTACTAATCTTGTTTGCTGATAAATTCAAATAAGATTAATTGGCTGTTACAGTGGCATCCAATCTGGGTAGAAAATAGGAAAAAGTCCAAATGTCAAAACATAATACGTTCTTTCAACAATAGATGCGTACAGTTAGGTGGCACATTAACCTCAAAAGGAAATATCAAATTTGGTCTTTTCCCAAAATCATCGCCAGCCAAGCATGATGTTCGATGACTCTGGGTGCTGTGTTAAGAACATACTGAGTGATGTTCTTAATGTAGAATATTTAGGGTCACAATAACCTGCATACCTGTAGCGGTACGATAGATATTTCTTCAGCACAAGGTTAACACTGCCTGTAAGGATCAATTGAGTAGGTCTTTAGTCTCTAGAATTTAGAAGTCATCTCTTTTAATCATAAGATTCTGGAACAGTTTAACAAGGTGTATGCTGGGATAATGTTTCTCCGGGTCAGGGAGATAACAGCAAGGGTGTGCAGTCTCTGATTAAAAGGATGACCATCTAGAACTGAATGGAGGAGAACCTTCTTAATACTGCTCTGAATCTTTGAAATCCCTTCCATAGAGAGCTGTGAATGTTCAGCTGGTAAGTCTACTCAATACAAAGTATGACAAATGATACTATGTTAAGGAAGTCAAGTACTATAGGGATAATGCCGGAAGGTGAAGTTCAGACTTATACTGGCTAGGAATTTATTGAATGGTGGAGCAGGCACCAGGGAACTAAGTGACCTAATCCTACAGCTACCAATTAAAGGACTGATAATAAGATAACACCTCACTGGGATAGTGTGCTGGAAAGTCAAGGCCCACTATTCCCAGAATCATTACACATGTTAAAGAATTCATAAAAGTACACAGAATTCCCCCATTTTCCTGTACTTTAGGCCCAGATTATCAGAAAGCACAGACCAAGTTTCTTAACAATGATTATTATTTATTACAAATATATAGATTCTTGCGACAGGTAAACAATTGTGAACCATTGACGTAAGAACAAGCTAAAGCTCTAATATTCCCATAAAATTCACTCTCCACACACATACAGATAGACAACAAAAAAAGAGAAGGTGCTATGGGCAGAGGAAAGTATTCAGAAGGCTGTTCAATAGTCCCTGACTCTGGACACAGAAATATCCAGTCCTTTCAAAACTAAAACAGCTGGCGGTGATGGGGAAACCAAAGGGCCATTGCAACTAGATTTGAAATATTTTCGGACCTGGAGAGATCAGCTCACAGTAGAGGACGGCATATTGTTATGGGGAGTGAGAGTGATTGTCCCGAGCAACGTTTGCTATCAAATACAGTCTGAACTCCACCAGGGCCATCCATGGTCTCCAAAATGAAGATGCTGGCGGGAAATTACGCCTGGTGGCCAGACTTGGATACAGCCAGAGCCGTGTTGGTGCGGCAGTGCCCCGGAGTGACAACAAGGAGAAAAATTACCACCTGCAGTTCCCCCACATCCATGGGAATGGCCAGGTAAACCTTGGATTCGGTTGCGTGTCAATTATGCAGGTCCCTTCATGGGTTCAACATTCTTAGTCACTGTGGACACCCACTCAAAGTGGCTAGACATACATAAAGTTCATTCGTCACACACGGGGACGATGAGAGAAAAACTGCAAGCATCTTTCTCAACACACGGACTCCCGGAAGTTCTGGTCACAGTTAATGAGCCATTGTTTACCGAGAGAGGATTTGGTTATTTCTTAAAGTTGAGTTGGATTCGACATACAAGGACAGCTCCATATCATCCCTCATCCAATGGTCTTGCAGGATGAGCAGTCCAAATATTGGAGGCTGGCTTGAAGAAACAGCCTACAGCCTTCCTGGATGCCAGGCTGTCATGGTTCTTATTTAATTACAGGACCACCCGACATGCAACTACAGAGTTAGCACCACCAGAGTTGCCAATGGGAAGAAAAGTCCACACCAGGTTAAGTCTGATCTTCCAGGATCTTGGGGTTGGGGTGGAGGACGATATCAGGAATGCCAACACCAGGCACAAGACTCCGCCAAGCAAGAGAGACGATTTGAAAGACGGGACAAAGTTTGGTGTATGAATCACAGAAATAGCCCCACATGGGTAAGAGGCATGGTTGACGCAAGGTCAGGACCAGTGACATATGAAATTCGGGTTGGTGTGACTGTTCTGAATAAGCACGTGGACCATATGAAAGCTGCAAATTCACAAAAAGGTACAGGAGCAAAACTTGCCCTGCCCCTCCGAGCAGCCGGAAATCTCACCAGAACCTGTGGACTCATTCTCTCCATTAAGCATTGCCGAGTCCTCTGAATCTGAAATGGAAATTAGCTCCTCGAAACTTTTGCCACAAGGAGAAGAGAGTGAAATTCTACCAAGACCCTCCTAGCATCAGTGGCCAACTCCCATGTGTTACACACCACCCGTATCGGGCGGAGTCAGAGGAACTTTACCCGGTGCCAAAATGCCGAGGAAGCGCTTCAAGAAAAAGCACCTGGTTACATCCACGGACTCAGATGGTGAGGGATGTAATGATTATAATGAAGTCAGCCAGGTGGATCTCAGAGAATGTGAGTTCCCTGTTTGAGGCTGTTAATTTGATCTAATCAGAGTGCCCTGGGTGATGTAGAGATGATGACACTCTGGTCCCTAACTCTGAATGAGGCAGTACTAAAGTCATGGACTGTTTATGAGTAAATAGAGGGAGATTTGGTGATGGGATACCGGCCTCTGTGGAGTTATTTCAATTGTCATACCAAGGCCCCGTGTCTCATAATAAAGAAGATACTGATATCATCTCCTCAGGCACACCAATCAAGATTAGAAATCAAACCCAGTGCATTTCTGGCCTTCATTTTGTGATCTGCATGCTACAATTTGCTGTTCGCATCATGTCATGTGTAACCCTCATCAGCCTCGTGTACAGCCAGAAGGAGTGAGTATAAAAAACTGACCCCATTCTGTGAAGATCCTACAAGATTGTCTCAGTTAACTCACCTGCAGGAGGATACGATTCAATTGAACTTTATCCTGAGCTAATCCTTCATTTAACGCACTCATCTTCGCAAGAGTGTCTCGCAGAGCATCTTCTTCGGTCTTCAGCTTGCTTAAGGACAACTCCAAATCCGCATTAGTCAGCTCAGCCTAAAGGATGAAAGAAAAGGTGCATCAGTCAGAAAAACAGTATTAATGGGGGGAAAAAACATTGCACAAAAAGCTCTGGAGATTCAATAAAACCATCTACGGCCACAAGAGACAGAAAGAGAATTTAATGTCTTTAAGAAATCCTTCGCATGCATTCAAAGAAAAACAATCTTTAGAAAGAATTTTTCTTAAAGATACAGCTGTTACTAGAAAGAATGCATCTGGGTTCTATTAATCGAATGATCCAACATTAGACTGCATCAACAAATGAGTACAAGCACATATAAACTTGCCTTAATACCAGTGGGCCAATACCAAGTAAAACAAACACAATGTCTTGCTAAATTGAAAAATAATTTTAAACAGGAGTTAATCCAATGAATTTAATGGTTTAGAACCCAAATCAATAATACAAATGTCCTGAAGTAAAAATAAATCTTAATGCAGCACTCATAACTCATGCAGACCAGAGACAGCAAGCATTAAGTTAATAATAAAAAAGTGCTGTATAGTCAGCACAGATTTTCAAAGTCTCAGATGCCAGGAGTTATAATTAGCTGCTGTTGGAATTGTTTTCCTTGGCTCCCAGAGGTCATTCTTACTTTCTATCAAGGTGATATAAATCCAGATGATTGCAATACTGTGTCATAGTGGTCTTGCATTTGTGCAAGCGTTTGATTTGAATCTCTGAAAAGTGCTCCCTGTAACTTTACGCCCCCTTAAATGTTGGGTCCTCACACTTCATACTGCATGAACATCCCCCTGAAACCCATGATCAGCATTGGGCTAAATAAAAATCAAAAGAACTGCCGATGCTCTAAATCAGGGACAAAAACAGAAGTTTCTGGAAAAGCTCAGCAGGTCTGGCAGCATCTGTGAAGAAAGAATCAGAGTTAACATTTCGGGCCTTCTGAGGAAGGGTCACCGTGCCCGAAATGTTAACTCTGATTTTTTTCTTCACAGGTGCTGCCAGACTTGCTGAGCTTCTCCAGCAACTTCTGTTTTTGTCCCATCAGCATTGGGCTTCTTGCAATCTGTGCAACATACCTTGCTGAGAGCCTCAGCCAAGTCAGCCTTCTCATTCTGTAACACTTCCTTCTCCAATGTAGTTTTGTTCAAGGCTTCTTTAACAATGACCAACTCTTTTCTCAAAGTTGAGTTCTTGCTTTCCATCAGCTCCAATGCCTTCTGCCTGCAATAAGAGAAGCACCTTAATATCTCATAAAATGACTGCTGTTAAGTCATCTTGGTTGTATTTGAAATAATTAATGAAATCACTGAATCATGGAACATGCACCAAGACCCAAATGACCTGAGCTTACTGCTATTTCTTAAAGGACAGATAAAATCACAGCTCACTGGGATAGTGTGCCCATTGTCTTTCCTCATTCTTCCTGCCATTATATATCACTCTCTTGATTACATTTCATCTGCCATGTCTCTGTTCGTCAATCAACCACTCTGGAGATGATCTACTGAAATCTGTTGCAATCCTCCTCATTGTTTACTACTTTGCAAAGTTTCCTATCATTGGCAAACTTTGAAATCACACTCTGTCCTAGCCAGCCCAGGTTATTGACAATATGTCAGAAAGAGTGGCGATTCTAATTTCAACCCCCATGGTCACTTGGAAACACCAATGAAAATGTCTGTCCAATCTAAAAATAAAACCATTGGATCATCTGCCACAGTTCTTTTAATCAATGATGTAGTACTTCATCACAGTATTTTCAATAGTCCATATGTATAACAGTAAATGCAATGCACTAATCAACCCTTTCCACTGCTTTAAAAGAACTAGGTCACAAACCTCTGCTTACTTTTATTAACTCATACCCTTCAAAAAGGCGATTCATTTAATTCTCAATTATTGTCTGTAAAAAATTGCCTGCCACGGTTGTTAGATGGATTGGACTGTAATTGCCTGATTCCTCTCTCTCTCCTTACTTTTTACATGGGGATGTAATTGTTCCAATCCTGGACGTTCTGAAACCATCCCAATTTTCTGAAAGATTGGAAAACTGCGGCCAGAACCCGCATGATTTTTTGCTTTCTTGTTGCCATAACACAGGATGTATGTGTCCAAAATGAGTGACATTTCTACTTTGAGGATTACCGACATGATGCATCATCTCTTGATCTATTTTTACCCTATTCAATATCTCTATTGCCTCTTCCTTTATTAATACATTCATAGCATCCTCTTCTCTGGATGCAAAGTCTTCATTTATTATCTACATCATGCCAATTGTCTCCACAAGATGATCTTTCTGGTCCATAACTCTTTTTTTTTTCTTGGACTACTACTTAATTATTCAACTATTTGTAAATTACTTTTGGCCCCTCTTATGTTTGTTACTAATCTATTCCCAAATTCTGACATGTAGTCCCTCTCATTTCCTGTTTCACATACCTTCTGTACTTTTTCAATTCTGCTTGATTCTCTCTAATGAATCTTACAATTGTTATAAACTTGCTTTGTGTACCCATTTTAATCTTTAAATCTTTAGGTATGATTCCTTTCCCTCTCTGCACAAAAACAATTTGCTTTTTTGAAGTTTTAATAACAACCTGTAATATTATTTGAGATAATATTTACTGCAGATGCTGGAAGATCCGAGATAACAAGGTGTGGAGGTGGATGAACACAGCAGGCCAAGCAGCATCATAGGAGCAGGAAAGCTTGACGTTTCGGGCCTAGACCCTTCATCAGAAATGGGGGAGGGGAAGAGGGTTCTGAAATAAATAGGGAGCGAGGGGGAGGTGGATAGAAGATGGATAGAGGAGAGGATAGGTGGAGAGGAGGCAGACAAGTCAAAGAGGCGGGGATGGAGCCAGTAAAGATGAGTGTAGATGGGGGGAGGCAGGGAGGAGAGATTATGAGAGAGTTGCAGTAGGAGAGAGATCCCCTGAGGTTTGTCCGGAGGGAGGATTATTTTCTGTGTCTACTGGGTGCTGTATTCAGTGCGACGTTGCTGGTCACAGAAGGCACTCAATATAGAGATGAATCCTGTAGACTCCCATTCCAGAGCGATGAGGCACAGACAAGACTGCAGAAGAGAGAGAGGCATCCAAAACAGATCTCCCCATGGACTGCAATGATCCTGGACTTCTAAATAACCATATATCAGCCACAGGAGCAAAGTCAAAAGGACATCTTCCCATTCCCTAAATCCCAGCTTTGCTTGTTCGCAGAAGGAAAAACCAACAAAATTGGCAAATAGGACATACCAGTTTTTACGCTGCAAACAGAGGCTCAGTACATGACGTGGTGGGTAGCACTGCTGCCTCACAGCGCCAGAGACCTGTAGTCGATTCCAACTTTGGGTGATTGTGCAAACTCCACACAGACATTCTCCCCGTGTCTGCATGGGTTTCTTCCGCGTGCTCTGGTTTCTTCCCAAAATCCAAAGATGTGCAGGTAAGTTGGTTTGGCTATGGTAAGTTGCTCTGTACAGTGCAAGCTAAGCAGATCAGTCGTGACAAATGTGGGGATAGGGTGGAGGGCTGGGTTTGGGTGGGATACTCTGAGGGTCAGTGCAGACTTGATGAGCCAAATGGCTTCTTTCCAAACTGCAGGGATTCTGTGATTCTACATTCATTTCCAAGTATTAATTTTTCCTATAACATATTTTTCCCTCTGGGGTTAAAGTTAAAGGAGCAGAATGGTTAACATTGCCATTGATATTAATTTACTAATGTGATTGCTTACCCTCTCTCAACTTCTTTCCTGGCTTGCTCCTTGTCTTTGTGTAACTCCTCTTTCTCATCTTCCAGGTGAGCTCGCTGTCGTTGCAAGTCACCATTCATTGTTTTTATTTGCTCCACATCCATCTGCAAGTTATCGATTTGTTGGTTCAGAGAATGTACCAACTTCTCCAAGTTACCTTTCTCACTAGAGGGAGTGGGGTCAGGAATAGGGTGGAGGGAGATGGGGGAGAGATGCAGGATGGAAAAGAACGTTTTGAATGTATCTCATCAACAGCTTGATTGCATGTGATTCAAAATTATAAACTGCAAATAACTGTCACAGCAATAGCACCTACAAGCAACTACAATGGTACAGATTTCAAATCAATGCAGATATCTGGCACTTGAAATGATTGAGTACTATCAACAAGCTAAGAAAGGAAGACTCAAGAAATATTGATTTCTTAAGAGCCAATGACTGACTTAACTTCAGCTTTACAGATAGAAATTAACAGGATGGAATTCCTCAATTTACTGACCTATAATCTATGTGAACACTTAGATTGTTAATTAGATTTTTCTACAGTGTTCTAAAATTTTAAAACAGAAGATTATAGGTTCAAATCTTATTCTGAGAACTAAACACATAATCTAGGCTGATATTTCAGTGTGAAGCTTTCTATAGGTATGAGGAGCTGTCACATTTAACAGCAGTGGAGATGTGAATATTAGGTATTGTAATTCTTCCTTTTCTGTCAGAATTATGTGTCAATATTTTCACTGAAAATTATGCAAAGACGACCAAAGAAAATCTAGTGATGGTTTTATGAATTTAAATCCTTTATAAACTAGTTCAAGAGCTTTGCTGCTGGATAAAGTTCTAGATGTCGATAAACTTATTTGGCAAAGGTGTAGCACAGCTGTAATGAATCCTCTTTTTATGTGGTCTTCGACCTAAAACATTAACTCTCTCCCTCTCTACAAACACCACCTGAGATTGCTGAGTATTTCCAACATTTCCTGTTGACATCTTCTGTAGTGATATAGGCATGTATCAGAACTCCCAGGTTCCATTCAGAAGCAATTAATAGGCCTGCTGGTCCAGGGCATGCAGTTCCGAGCATAACATTCCTTTTTACTTCATAACAAGTGCAGGTTTACCAGTGAGGGATTGTACCTATGATTTCTTAAGGAAACCTGCTTTAAAGTGAGAAATAAGATGCATGGTAAGGACCTGTAAACCCTGGGCTGTTTTGTTACAGTTACTAATCAATGGGAGTAGTCTATAAGAAAAATTGGATCTTTAAAGAATTGCTTTAAAAATAAAAAAAAAATGGATCGAATGTGAGCCAAAACACAACAGTCTTACTAGGTGTTCTTCCACCCACTTCCATCTCTACAAAGAGGCATTGAGTTTCCAACTGGCAGAAATCCACACAGCAACATTTTTTTTCCTGACCAACACACGTGCACTCACATGAATAAACTCTACAGTCTCAAAGCTATTGGGAAATGTGTTTCTTAATTTTATTTGGATGTACAGAATGGCATTCTCTGTTCAAACACATTTCCAATTAACTCGCAGGGCAGCTGCGAGAAAATTGACTCAAATTCAGCGATCATCTTTGGCTGGCAGCCGTGGCTTAGTGGGTAGCACTGAGTCAGAAGGTAGTGTGTCCAAGTTCCACTTCAGACACTCGAGTGCAAAAAATCTAGGCAGGCACAGCCTTGCCATACTGATGGACTTCGAGATTGGTATGGGGAGGGAGACGGGGGAGGGGTACTCCATATTTTTTGAAGCGATTTTAAAACAAGGCCACATCTACTTTCTCAGATGGACATAAAATATTCCGCACCACTTTAAGAAGGGAAGTGAAGCTATTCCCCACCTCCCACCATCATATTTGTCCCTCAATTCAACATGACCCAAACAAATGTGTGACCTTACTGTGTGCAAATGGGCACCATGTCACACACATTACCACGGCGACTACACTTCAATAAAAAAGTACTTCATTGGCCCTACAGTGCTTGGGATGTTTCAAAGTACTGAAGTCCATTGTCTTTACCCCATCAGAACCGAAGGTAGGATTGTTTGGGATTGACTGTTCTGTGGCATCCTGCAACTTATTTGTGGGTTAGCTTAGGCATCAGGCGGTCGCCTGGAAAACTGTGAAAATGTCGCTGGCTCTCTTGAAGTGGAGATGAGGAAATTAATCAGGAAGATTGTGAACTTTGACAGCAGCCTGCGTGAGAAGGATAGAATGGGTTAAGGGCAAAGCAGTCTCATCTCACTGAAGTTGTGGGGAACAAGAAACCCCTGCACTCTGCTTATAGAATTGTGGTTTATCACTGAGTCATTTCTGCCAAAGGTAAGGCTCAGATTCAGTCTGTTATACTTGTCCCATGATTTGCATTTGATAAGAGCGCTGTAGCTCTGTCATATCGTCTGACAAAAGGCACCAAGTGGCCAGAATTCCACAAGCCCCTTGTGGAAAAATTCCACGAGGCTAAGGCAATTTGCTGTCAATGTGATCCAAATGCTGGGGGTCCATTTTCCCAGCGTGTGAAATGGAGAGGCTGTTTGCTCCAAGATGGGGGGCAGCTAATTTGCACGGAGAAGGGCCTCAATTAGAGACCATTTTATATCACTGCTGTTGGCAAATCTTATTACATTGGTGGGTGGGTGAGTGAAGACCAGCTGAATGGAGGTGGCCATCCAGGAGCAGGTTGGGATTGCCAGATCCAAAAAGGGTCTGCATGCAGGGACAGTGGTCTTCTGGATCTCCAACCACCTTGCCGGTGGGTTTTCCAAATGACACTTGACCTAAGGTTTTTTTTTGTTCGTTTGTTTTACCAGCCTGGCCCAGATCCTGAGACCTCCTGCTCATCTTAACAGGGGAGGACCTCTCCCGGCGAGAAGGCTAAGACTTGAATGAGCAAACAACAAGGAAAGACAACGCCACCAGGCTGAGATTAGAGAGAGTGCTGACCACATTGTTGCCCACTGCCCGCCCTATTTAGCAGGAGGTCTGTCCACGTAACGTGGTTGACCCACACTATTGGCAAAATTTTGACAGCATCACCTAATTAGGCCTCTTTATTTGGAAATTAGCGTTCCAACTCCTTGAGGCAAGCAGCTTCTCCATTTCTGGATCCGCAGCAAGAAAAGTGTTCCCCGATCCCAGCAGCAGAGTCATGCTGCCAACCAACTGGCATAGCATCTTGTGGTTTTATCTGCACTGAGCCTACCCACTGCCACCTGCCATCGACTGGTAAAATCCTGGCCAATCTGTGTGCTTGTAAGATGATGTTTCAGAGATACAGAAATCCCACCAAGTGCAAATTCTAGGACAATAATAACTGAATCTAAAATGTGCACCAGTAAATAAAAGACAATTTTGCAAGTAAACAGATTCCAGCAACTTGGCGTTAGCATGATGTTTTGCACATTTCACTGCGATGTTATCTGTTCTACCATAAATTCATTCTCTCTCTCTCTCTCTCTCAGGTTGCTCTCAGTCTTACAGATTTTGTGATTAACAAGTATAGACTCGGCAGCCACAGAATTCAGGGTACATGTGACCCTCGAAATTCAGACCAGTAAGTACACTGCTTGAATATATATAGTGACGCCAGGGAAAGGATGAAACCCAGATTCAGTCAGCTCACTTTAATTATATCTTGAAACTAGAGAAACATTTTTAACACACGGTGGCACAGCCTCAGATCATCCTGCCTTCTCCAGAGGTATGCCAAGTCCCCACCTTCCAATGGTTTCCAGGGAGGATCGATAGCGCGCTGAATCCCTCTTGGCATCATCCCTGGCTCGGCCTAAAGTCTCCAATTCATCTTTCAGCTTCATCATCTTCTGCTCGAGTTGCCTCCGCTCACTCTCACTCTCCCCCAGCTGCTTCTTCAAAGAACTTACTGCATCCTGAACGGTGTCCAATTTTCCACAAAACTCCTGAAAAAGAAATGGCTGCACTTCACTCGTGACAAACTGACTCAATGCACTAACTTTCCTCTGGCACAACCAGTTGTACCACATTAAACACCCAGGGCTAAACTAGAACTCCTCACCATCTGGAAATCCTTTTTAAAAGCCATGCATGTGCAAGAAAGAATGACCAACATTCACAAATTTCTACCTTGATTAATTCTATTCACTATTGCTTTTGAAGGAGTAATTGAGTATAAGAACAAAAATGAATTGACTTGACAGAACTGCAAGTCCTGTTTGTTGGAAAAGGCAGGGTGGACTGTGATTGACCATTTCCCACACTACGATAGGACAGTGTACAGGAAACATTAGTTTGTATCCGACTTATATTGTGTATCACAACCCAATAACACTCAAGATGTTCAACACCATGTAGGACAAAGGAGCCCACCGGATCAGCACCCCACCCACTGTCTTAATAACGCTCTTCCTCCACTTCACATAATGGCATCACTGTCTACCATCAAATCAGATACACTGCAAGAACTCACCATGAATCCTCCACCAGCACCATCTAAACCCATGACCTAATGTGGAGAAGGATAAGAGGTGCAGATGGGTGGGTGAATCTCTGAGCGATGTGCGATTTGGAGCTGAAACTTTATAGGTCATTTGCAGACTGTTGCTTGGTCAAAATCCTGGTCCTCTTGTCCTAACAGCACTGTGGGTGGCCCTCCATAATACAGACTACAACAGTTGCAGGCAGCAACTCCCCATCACCTCAAGAACAGTTAGGGATCAGCAATAAATTCCCAGTCAAAACATCCACATTCCATGAATAAATAATTTTAAAACGTACCGAATCTATGAGTCTCTGATCCGGCAATGCAAAGGGACCTTTATTCTTTATTGGTTTTAATCCTATCCACCTGGTGTAAACTGCGATGTTGGGCAGTGAAAACCGAAAAGCTTGCTTATCTGCTGAGACCTTAGCCATTCTCCATAGCAACTGGTTGTCTTTGCAAGTGAGGTGGTTGCTTAAATTTATGAAAATTAGACTCTGATTATGTGATTGCGGCCACAACGCATTGAGAGTCTGAGTGGAGAAGTTGCATGGTTTTCCTTTGAGGAGCAGGTAGTCTGTGGACAACATGGACTTCCAGCCACGTCTAGAACGTTACTGATTTGACTTGATTAGCTGCTCACCATCACCTTCAAGAGAAGTTAAGGATGAGCAGTAGATGCTGGCTGGCCAGTGATGCCCATATCCCATGAATGATGAAAGAAATGACGACCTATACTCTTTACACACTCTGAAGTCCAGAGAGCAACGGTAGAGGTGCCATCTTTCCTGCATCCCGTGGCTGACCAGGAATCTCTCCCGCTCTTGCTGCTCTCCACTGGGAATGATTGGCAGGTTGACACTGCTGGGTTGCATTATGAACACACCTCCCTTGGCCCAGCAACTCCTCGGCTGGAACTCAAATACCCAACTTAAGGCTCAGAGTTGGCGGCGCTGATCACTTCAAAGTGAAACCCTTAATAATTGTGAGGGTGTCTCTTCAAAATTTTTGATTTTGTTTTGCTCCAAGAAATGCAGCATACAGTCCCCGTGGGGCTGTTGTTTATTACATGTATGAAGAGTGCAGCCATGATCAAAGCAACCAGTCCAATAACTCATTCCCCTGTGTGACACAGGCTGACAGGTAAAGGCTAATTGCAATGGCCCGAGACTTATTAATCTGCCGGGCTAGGTTTCAAAGCAATTGAGGAAACCATTAAACTTTTGGTTTAACCCTTCCACTACTCCAGCCCAAAGATCGATGCTAGACAGTTTTTTTCAAAATTTGCTGTTTTAGTTTGTGATGTGAAACTGTTGTACTGGATTTCAGAAGCAGCGTTACCATTAATGCCTGAATTACGCATTAATGCACGGGTTCAGAATGAGCTACAGCTTCAGGACACCCCCACAAAACATTGCTGCGAATTTTGACATCATGAAGGCATTCACTTCGTATGAAGCAGCTTCCCATGAGTACAGTCAATAGCAGCATGAATCTGAGAAGCCTGCAATTTGTATAGCTCTCTTTGTGCAACTCCAGACAATTGCTTCCAAATATCAGAGGAATTGTGAAAGCATTTTATTTAACTCATCACTAATCTAGTGCTGTAGCATCATCGACCTAGCTCTGACCAAAATTGATATCTCTGTCATATCTCTGGAGATTGATATATTTCTATCTTCCACCAATTTCTAGAGTTCTATTTCTGATTCTGTGTTAAAATCAGGCCATGTTTTCTTGATTGTTTTGCCTGACTACATTTTCCCAGGAATGTTACAAAAGGTATTTTCCATGGAGGGCAGTGTCATGGAGCTCAATGCTGCCTTTTTACAATCACCACCAACAAACTAGCAACTAAACAGAACCCCAGTTGATTGCTTTCCCTCTCTACGTCAGCAGCGCAGTGGTTAAAACCAGAACCTGTGATTCTGACTAAATCTTTACTACCTCAGCTAAAGTGTAAAGAGTAAGCAGGGCCATGCCATCTTATCACTTGGTCACTCTTGTGCAAGCCTATCTGATTTCTTATGTTTTGAATTTGCTTCCCTTTGGCTGCAAAAAGGGGGAAAACCCAAGGAGAAATCTGCTGTGTGACCCCTGCCAATGATCCTCCAGTTGTGCATCGATGATGACAACTCGGGGTAGCTCTCTCAACAGTACGTTGTCAGTGACCTCTGCTCTACATCTTACATAGGTGCAAAACTCCTTGTGTCCTGTTTGATACAGAAGTAAATTCTTACTCAACAATGGCAGTTAAAGGGTAACATGGGATCGTGTGGATATTGGACTGAATATGTGTCACACTGAATTCATGCATGATCTACCACTAAATGCCAGCAAAATACTTTTCCAGCTCTATAAGCCTGCTTAGCTATTTCTAAATTCAAACCACTCTGCGGAATGAACCATCCAATCAGTTAAGCCATTTTCATCTCATTAAATGCAATCGCGCGGACAACCGAAAACACTTCCCCCCCCCCACCCCTCTTAGACTGAAGTTCACAGAATTATTGTGTAATATATTTTTTATTCTCTCTTCTTATTTCAAAAAAAATTGATAAACAAGATTGTTGCACCAGTTAAAAGGTTTCAATGTTTTCCTGGCCTTCACATCTTTGCAACCACAGGTATGTATGTTTGCCTTTGAACTTGTGTGAACAAAATAACAGGTGGGAAGCTGGGAGCGAACTAGAATCTGAACAGTTTATGAATGACAAAACCCACTGCAAAGCTACAGTTCTTCTTCCAGCATTATGAACAGCGTTAGAGATAAACTCTATTAACTATTTAAATCTGTTCCTGTCCCAATGTATTGCAGAAAGAAATACATTGTTCCAACAGTTACTGGTGAAATACAGGTCTCCTCTCAAATGTCGCATCATATTTTTCTTTTGGTGTCAAGTTAAGGTGAGAAATGTAAGGACAAATTGAATATTTTCTGATTTCAGACCTTCAGCACTGGCATCAAGTGCTCTCAGGCGAGGTCTGGCATGTTTCAGATACAAAAGGATACAATTGCAACACTGCTGAATTGAGCCTCTGGACAATCAACTAAGTGAAGGGGCAAACTGCAGCCAACTACAGCTTGGAACATGTTAGGATCGAGGAGAGCTGCAACGTTTAAAAATGTTATTGACTGAAAAAATTACACCTCAAGACTTTGTGTTTAAAACAAAAACCTAGACAAGAGTTAAACAAAGCAAATACTCCTATTTTAACACTACAGGTTGTAAATACTTATTCTTTAAAGCTAGACATCTCAATAGGATATGGTATACTTATATTTCCTCAAAGAAATCCCATATGCTTTGCATGAACTTCATTCACTTCTCCTGGGATTAAATCAAGGTGTACCCTAGCCTTTAGAAATTCACTTTTATCCTCCTCAGTGTTCTTGCTTTTTTCTGAGGCATGAGCATTCTTGGAGTCCTTCCACTAACATCCAATTAGGCTTCCCACTCTCTCTCCTTAAGCACCTCATGATTGTGGACTCCCCAGCTCAGCATGGGCCTCGCTCATGATTGCTGCCTTCTGAAGGCTGTGTAACTCTACGTGACCTTCCTTTCTGCTTACCTGCACCTGAAGCTGCCGCCTCTGCAGGGCTGATTGGACTGCAGACAATGTGGAATCACCAAATGACGGTGACATGCTGCGCAGCGGTGACTGGGAACGAGTCGGTGACCTGTGCCTGCGAGGGGAAGGTGTGCTAAGCGCCGGAGACCGTGAAAGGAGGGGTGAGCCAAGCCTTCCAGTAGCCATCTCAGCTCCCTTAGCAGCCCCTCCCAGAGACAGCAAACTCGTCGACTCTGCGTCAGCAGCAGCAACCTGGGATGAAAAGGCAGAATAATCAGTGCAAATGTTTACCTGTGTTTCAGCATCTAGACTTTCTGACAATGCTAGGCTGGATTTACTGTTCACCAGGGCAGTGGTGGGACGGGATTGTTGGTCTAATGTCGAGTCTCCTCCCCACGCTCCACAGTGACACAGCCCAGTCTCACTGGGTCAAGGGTCAATACAGTGGAAGAAGGCTTTCAATTTGTTTTTTCACCACAATCAGGAAGCTGGAAGGGCTCGGTCCAGCACTAGGATGAGTGGGAAACCCCTTTAGGGCTGGTTGGGGTGGGGGGAAGGTGGGTGAAGGCAAATTATGGAAGCATCTGCAAACTTCAAATGAAACAGTTTATCTAAACACCTTTCATTCTCCACACACACCCTATAGCCTTCCCCCACCCAATGGATCCCCTTCCAGGAGCCCATTCGCAATCTGTCTTAAATATGGACTTTACACTGTACCGTGTTGGTTGGGGATAGGGGTGAGTTCTTTATAAGTACTGCCAGTTTCACAAGGACCTCGTGTCTCCGATTGTCAACCCTGATATGAGTCGACTGATGAGCAAACTTGTTCTCCCAACCCCACCTTCAATTCTCAAACTGTCGGTCGTTAGCTCAATTCCAACCACCCATTTCTGCAGCACACCTTTCAAATACCGATGAACAGATCCCCTTCAATCATTGACCCCTGCGTTTTTTTGTACCTGAGCAATGTTGTGCAAGGTTTGCTGCAAGGATTCTATCTCAGTTCTTAGAGCTTCATTTGCCAAGGTTTCACTTGTAATTTCAGTTTTGCCCGATTCCTGTGATCAGCAGAATTTGGCAGAATTAGCATCTCACAGGCAAAACAGAAAACCTCTGAAATATTGGAATAGTGACAAACACAACCTCTCCCAAATGTTAATTAAAAATTCTTTGACTAAGATCGACAAGCAACCACATCAGATCATAAAAACTGTGGTGGATTTTAACAACACGCATACCGTAGTGAGAACATAGAGAAGCCACCTGTGTTACAGTAATTCAAGGTTCCAAGGCCAGAGGCTTTGCTAGATTCATGAAAGGAAACTTAAAAATATCTGGGAAATATTTGGAAGAGTAGGGTTAACTTCAAAGTGAGAACACAAAAAGGAAAAGCCAATAAGCAGGCCTCATAATTTCCAGTCCCTTCCTCCTCCACTGCCAAAACATGCCACCTTTGGCTGGGACGGCACTTTGAAGGGTACCACTACCTTTCACTGCTCAAATGGTTTAGTTTAGGAAATTTGTGCCTGCAAAATATTCCACCAAGAAGAGCCTCGATACCAAGCTCAAACCAGTACCCAACACTCAATCACCACACATACAACTTTCCAGCACAGTCATTAAATGAAGTGGTCAGAAGTAGGAACCATATCTGATTTATTTTTCCTCTGTCGTCCCAATGGACTGGCCTGGATTTTCCTCTTTCGGGTGGGTCACAGAAGTCAGGCAAACTCTCAGATTCATGCACTACCTTAGGAGAAAGTGCTCCCAAAGACGGGGTCCAAGCCATCAGGTGCCAGTTCCAGCTAGGCCAGTCAATCTGGGGGAGGTTGTGCGACTTCATCCCTCATGCCCCAGATGCCAGCCTTTGCCCCTTACTCACCCACCCACCATAATTCTTCATCAAGGGGAGTTGATGGCCTAGTGGTATATTGCCAGACTGTTAATCTAGAGTTCTTAATATTCTGGGGACCTGGGATCAAATCCTGCTATGATTGATGATTGATGATGGAATTTGAATTCAATTTTAAAAATCTGGAATTAAGAGTTTAATGATAACCACGAATTCATTGTGATTGTTCGAAAAAAACCTATCTGGTTCACTAATGTCCTCTAGACAAGGAAACTGCCATCCTTGCCTGGTTTGGCCTATATGTGACTCCAGACTCACAGCAATGTGGTTAACTCATAACTGCCTTCTGGGCAATTAGGGATGGGTTCTAAATGCTGGCCTAGACAGCAACACCTCATTCCATGAATGAATGAAAAAAACAAGCCTGTATGTCAAGCCACGCTCCTCTATCCACTGTCTATGGCCTCTCATTGTCTCTACAGCAGGTCATGACTCTCCACCAAACCCATGATCAGACAAGCCCTACAGGTTATGCAACTAAACCACCTCCACCCATGTGCCTATACCAAGTATGACACAACTATGTCCATGAACTTACTATACACCGAACCCTTGGAGATCCTAGTAAGTGTCAACATTGCTTTTAAAAATAAGCAGTTATTAATTCATTCATAATTTTCCACTATGTTAAAATAGTTCTTTTACTACAGCACATTAAATTTGTCAATCTTTATGATCATTTAAAGCATCAACAGTAGAAACTGAAAGCACTTGAAACCTTTTAAACGTGTGTAAATAAATATTGTTGGAAGCAGCTCTTGTGGCACAGCGATATTGTCCCTACCTCCAAGCTACGAGTCACAGGTTCAACTTCCATCTGCTCCAGAGGTGTGTAATTACATCACTGAACAAGTGATTAGAAAATATCTAAACATTGAGAGCAGGGACCCATTGGTGTCCGTCAACCAATGCCTTTCCTGGTGCTCCAATGTTTCAACCAACTAATTTATCCCTGAACCAGATGAGCCCAATTATCTCTGCTAACAAGGTCTAGATGATGGAAATTTTTCTTTCCCTGCAATATAATAAATGTTTCTCTCATATAGTGGAGAATTATGGAAAGAGGACATTTTTGTTGAAACCTCTTAATACATATCATATTGTCACTATGGAATTTATTTGCTCTAACCACTGTATACTGGGTCAGTGAATTGTCCTAGTTCGGCATGGACGAATGAGGAGCCACAGTGATCAAAGACAGGCATGGGCAAATGAGGAGCCATAGTGGTCAAAGACAGGCATAGCCTGGCATTCAGGAATAAGGGAAGGAGATAACCTGGTATGAGAGAATTATGGATATTGGGATGGGTAGGTAGTCATAGCCTGGCGTAGATGCAATAAGAAGAACCTTTTAACCTGCTTTCAAAGGTTCCCTCATACAGATCATGGTTTACGATACTTTGAAGATTCTGTATTCCATGACTCTTTAAAAGGTTGACTAACTCCATGAAAATTGTGGAGGAGAATTGAACACATTCTACCTCCGCAATGGATCTGGCCAGGTCAGAACTGTAGGGTCCAGGCTTGCAACCAGCCCTCACCCTTTAAAGAACCTGATGAAAACTGGAAAACCCAGGAATGAGATCAGGATACCCAGAACTGGAACCCACTCACCACTTTTAAAGATATTCTGGGTCAACCCATCTGAGCAGAAATGCAAGCCTCCAGGACCAGTTACAGTGACCAGTTTCCACTGCTGCGTGACACCAACCAGCTAACTACTAATTATGTTCAAGACTAGAATCTTTCAATTTTCATGGCCTATACCCATCAAACACTTCCTGCAGAAGAAATGGGAAAGGAAAGAATCTTGGAAACAATGTTTGAAGGAATGGATCAAGAAACATCCAACATCACAATAGACGAGGTGATAATGGAACTACCTGGATTTTACAGAGGAACATTTCGTGAGCCTTCGAGGCACTAGGATCCTTCTAATTCATAGATTCATACAGCACTGAGAAAGCCCTACAGCCCATTGAGTTTGCACTAGCGTGATTACCGCTAAAAGTGCACTAATCCCAATTTCGTGCATTTCTCCCATACCCTTGAATGTTATGATATTTGAAATACTCATCCAAATATTTTAAAAAGTTGTAAGGTTTCCAACTTTTTCTGAGGAAGGGTCCCAACCCGAAACGTCAACATTCCTGCTCCTCTGATGCTGACTGGGCAGCTCCATACTCTGTTATCTCTGACTCCAGCATCTGCAGTTCTTGCTATCTCTGAGGTTTCCAGTCTTTACTACCTTCCCAGGCATTGCATCCCAGATTCCCACAACATGCTGAGTGAAAACATTTCGTCCCAATTCCCCTCTGAATCTCCTAACCCTTACCATAAAACTATGCATTCTCATGATTGACCCCTCAACCAGGGGAACAGCTGTTCTCTATTCACCATGTCCATACCCCTCATAATCTTTTACACCTCAATCATCACCCCATCTCAGTCTTCTCTGGTAGAAGGAGAATAATCCAAACCTATCTAGTCTCTCCTTCTGTTGGCAGTGTTCCATGTAGACTAATTATCCATTAGAATTAGCATTCAAAAACATTGGCAATGCTGCTTACATAATTAAACACATCTTTGCCCAAACTGATGTAGGTGGAGCAAATTATGTTACATGAAACATAGAAATACGGAAAATAGGAACAGGAGCAGGCCATTTAACCTTTCAAGGTCTACTCGTCATTCAATATCAGCATGCCTGATCATCCAACGCCGTACTCTATTCCTGCTTTCCACCCATTACCTTTGACCCCTTTAGCCCTCAGAACTATATCTAACTCCATCTTGAAAACATTCAATGTTTTGGACTTAACTGCTTCCTGTAGCAGAGAATTCCACAGGTTTATCACTCTCTGGGTGGAGAAACTCATCCTCATCTCAGTAATAAATGACCTACCCCACATCCTTAAACTGTTCTGGACTCCTGGTCATTGGGAATATCCTTCCTGTGTTTACCCTGTTTAATCTTGTTAGAATAAAATAAGCTCCTGTGAAATTCACCACCCCCCTGCCTCCAGTTCATCCATCAATCCTGCCATCCTAGGAATCAGTCTGGTAAACCTTTGTTACACTCCCTCCATTGCCTTCCTCAGAAGACACAGGACACCAGGTTATAGTCCAACAGGGTTATTGGAAATCACAGCTTGTGGAGCACTACTCCTTCGTCAGATGAAGTGAAGGAGCTCAGCTCCGAAAGCTTGTGATTTCAAATAAACCTGTTGGACTATAACCTGGTGTCACGTGACTTGTGACTTTGTCCACCCTAGTCCAACACCGGCACCTCCACATCATATCCTTCCTCGAGTAAGGAGACCAAAACTGCATACAATGCTCCAAGTGCAGTCTTACCAAGACCCTGCACAACTGCAGCAAGAGATCCCTGCTCCTGTACTGGAATTCTGTCTCTATGAAGGCCAATCATATCATCTGTCTTCTTAAATGCCTGTCGCACTTGCAAGCTTACTTTTAGCGACTGGTGTACAATGATACCCAGGTCATGTTGCAGCTCCCCCTTTCACAATCTATTGCTATTCAGATAACCATCTGCCTTTATGTTTTTGCTGCCAAAGTGGATAACCTCACATTTATCCACATTATACTTCATCTGCTGCATATTTTCCCACTCAGTCAACTTGACTAAATCATACTGAAGCATCTCTAAGTCCTCCTCACAGTTCACCCTGCCATACAGTTTTGTGTCATCTGCAAACTTGGAGAAATTACATTTAGTTCCCTGATCTAAATTAC
Organism: Ginglymostoma cirratum; assembly: GCA_024137785.1. Classification (NCBI taxonomy): domain Eukaryota; kingdom Metazoa; phylum Chordata; class Chondrichthyes; order Orectolobiformes; family Ginglymostomatidae; genus Ginglymostoma; species Ginglymostoma cirratum. Next base: position 3,211,522 of record JAHRHZ010000268.1, read on the forward strand.
ATATTTTGAATAGCCGGGGGCCAAGCGCTGGTTCCTGTGGTACTCCAATAGTCATTGGCTGTCAGTCAGAAAAAGACCCTGTCCAATATTTATATATACAGTACAGATATTCCAATGCAACTATAAAATTCTTGTGAGTTTTCTAGAAAAGACATATGCTGCTGAAGCTTTTCATCTTGCATTAGCCGGCATAAAACTGTGGGAATACTAAATCCCAAATATCAAATCATGTTCACTTTGAGATTTGGCATTCTTGTAATGTTGTTCTAAAAAGTACAAAATTAAAAGTATTGACAGTGTGTATCATTTTTTTCAGCAAGATATTAGTTTTTTTCAATGTCTTACCCAACTAATGGATTCAGTTATACTTTAATAGGTTCCGAATGTTATGCATTTTCCTAAATTTAAGATTCTTTTGAAAGCCATGTGGCAATAGCACTTGTTAGATGATATTTTTTCTTCATGCCAGGAATATTATTGTGCTTTCCAAATTAATCTACAAGGAATCATTAGTGATTTAATCAGGGCAGTGGTGGCTGAAAGGACAGACATCAGGATAGACATCTCTGAGAAATGGCAAGCTCTCTGCTTAGTGACTAGGAAACAGACCAGCTTCTTACATATCATCTATAGTCCCAAAACTGGCTGAGAATAAGTTCTTAATCATTTCTGGACCTATACTGTGGCCTAGTTTGCCTGAATAACTATGGGGATAAAATTGAAGCATTTGGACTAATGCAAAATGGCGAGTACTGAATTCATTGACCGTTGTTTTCTTCTCATGACTTTAAATGGGTATGAAATTAAAAATGGTGTTTAATAGGAGGATAACTCAATAGTGCCCATTTGACACTGTCATCCAAGACTAATGTTGAAACAGGTAATTAAGAAAGACATGGTAACTAGTTGAAATGTTATATTGTTCATTCCTCCTGTTTCCATGGTTTCTCCTGACTCTCCACTGGACCATCTATTTGACCAGAAGTGGTTGAATACCTGTCAGGCATGTAGGCACCATTTCAGAGTGCCAGCAGTGTAAGCCATTACAGTAAACAGGCTCCCAGAAAAAGACTGAAGGATATCATTTTTCTACAAACTGTGTTCTGCAACAAATGCATTTTGGATTTGGAATGAATTTCAATCTCCTCTGTAGGTAGCAATTACCTTACATTGGTTTGCACATTACCTTTTATGGTGGATATTTCAATATTAATATCAATGCCCTATCCTTTCTCGGAAAGGTGCAATGCAAAAGCATTTGGGCATCATGTCCAAGAGCTGATTGACCAATTGCTATTCCAGTCTTGTGCTCCTTTGTTTCGTTCTACCCCATAAGGTCGCATGCTATCCAGAAGATATACCCTTACCAACTTCTCCACAGTCCGGTTGAGTGACATGATTGTCCTCTCCTTCTCAGCATTCTGCATCTTCAGCCTCTCCATGGCGACAGATAACTCATGAATTCTAGGATAAGATCATGGAACATAAATGGTTTCTTAAGTGTCAGATTATAATTCCTTCCTTAAGAAGTTCAATCTTCTGTTTTGAAATTGGATCTGCCAAGAAACCTCTGGTGACTGCATTATGATTGGACATTCCCCTAAGTTTATCGTTTCCTTTATAGCTTTTAATAGGAGATGGAAATTCAGCCCAACATGTCTGTGCCACCTCTTTGAAAGAGCTAACCATTAATCCCACTGCCCCACCCTTTCCCTAAAATCCTGCAACTCTTTCCGTTTCAAGCATTTACCCAGTTGCCTTTTGAAAGTTCCTATTGAATTTGCCTCCAATACCCCTTTCAGGCAGCACACTCCCGTTCAGAAGCAACTCACTGAATTAAAGGAAATCTCTGGGATATTTTCACCTATTACCATTAAATCTATTTCCAATGAACTTCCTGCCAACAGAAATAATCTCTTCTTTTCGCAATTATCAAAACCATTCACAATGAACACCTCTATCAAATCTCCCTTTAACTTTCAGTGCTGTAAGTAGCATCTCTAGCACCTCCGTGCAACTGAAATCCCAGGCACCATTCTATATCAAAAAACCGAAAGAACAGCAGATGCTGGAAATCTGAAACAAAAACAGAAGTTGCTGGAAAATCTCAGCTGGTCTGGCAGCATCCGTGGAGAGAAATCAGAGTTAACGTTTCAGGTCCAGTGACCTTTCTTCAAACTATTCTAGGTCACCCGCTCTGCATCTTTTTCAAGATCCTAAAACTTTTGTTAACTGAGTTGGTTCATTTTTCTTTCTAGTTCAAAGTTGATACATAAATGCAAATTGTTGGATGTTACAGATAAAAGACCTTTCGGCTTCCAGAATAAATTGAGATGTCGGCTTTCCAGCATCTTCCACAAGAGGGGGTTTTAATATCCAACGGCTCTGTGAGGTCCTCTTGTGGTATGGATGCAAAGTACGACAGCAGTACAAATTCTGATGGATGGTGGTAGCATTCCTGAGCGGTGTGGAATATGAATGAATGAGGGCTGTCAGATCTTGGAGTAGAATACCCCAGACTCCTTTTGTTGGAGCCTTTTGTGTTCTGCACTAAAGGCCTTGGTGAACAGTGGCACACCACGCCATAGCGCAAAGTTCACCAAAGGATGGTTAGATAGATCAAGGAAAATTTACTTTAATTCTGGAGTAATGTTTCTGGTCATGAAAGAATATCTCAAGGTCAATCTTCATGAGTGTATGGAGTTTATTTTAAAAAATTAGTCCCTGTGAGTGCTGTCATCAAAGCAAATAAAAAATTGTGACATTTCACAGTGCAGATAATGCCATTCTACCTACTCTGGTTGCACTGCTCTAAAAGAAATATCCACTTAATCCTCTTCTCTGTCACTTTCTGTATACCTGCTAATGATTTTTCTTCTTCAAATAGCATGGATTTTGCTTCCACTTCTGTTTCTTTCTGGATATTCCGTGTTCTAAGTATCCCCTGGGTACAATCAGAAATTCTCCTATACTTTTGTCAAAGACCTTTCATGCATGCCTTCTATTCACAGCTTCATGGCACGTTAGACATAGAAGTGTATTTTAATTTTCAAATTCCTTTGCGACCTTGGATATTCCCACCAAAACTCATCATAATGTAAGTGCTTCATAGCCGAAGATCAGGGGCTTTGGTATCATGTAGCTGAGTCTCTGTTAGACCTCTCTCCATCATCTAAACATCTTTCTTAAATCCAAGGTGCCCAAAAGAGGATGAGGTGTAGTTACACTTTTTGTTTAATATTCTACATAAACTTCTGCCAAATGAATGCTTCTCTTGAATAAAATGGAAATGAAATTCCTTAGATGGTTTGGGATTGCTAGATTACTAGGGCAGCGGCAATATTACTGGATGTGTAAATCAAAAGGCTCAGGCTAATGCTCTTGGAATGGGGTTTCATCAGATGGTAGTACTTGAAATAGGTTATTAAATCCAGAATATAAAACTGGTCTAGGTAATAGTGAACACAAAATTTATCATCAATTTTCTAAAGATCCACCTGGCTCACTAATCACAGAATAACAGAATCACAGGATTGCTACAACATAGAACGAGGCCCTTTGGCTCCGCTTTCCTGCACAGGTTCCTTAAAACAGTATCATTATCCAGTCCTAATCTCCTGCAATGTCCCCTTCCCTCGCACTTTTTAAAATCCAAATAATCATCCAATGCTCTATTAAATACCTCAATTGAAACTGTCTCCATCACACTTCCAGTCAGTGTATTCCATACCCTAACTACTCACGGAGTGAAAAAGGGTTTTGCTTGCTTCACCCTTGCTTCTTTTGCAGATCACTTCAAATCTATGCCCTTTTATCCTTATTTCTTTTTTTGAGTGGGAACAGTTTCTCACTATCTACTCTATCCAGCCCATGATTTTGAAAACATCAATCAAATCTCCTCTTAGGTTTCTTCCTTCCAAGGAGAACAGTCCCATCTTCTTCAATCTAACCTGATAAATGAAGTTCCTCATCCTTGGAGCCATTCTTGGAATTCACTTCTGCTTTCTCTCCAGTATGTTTACAACCTATAATGCGGTGTACAGAACTGTACACAATAGTCCAACTGAGGTCTAACAAGTGTCTTGTTAGACAATCCATTGTTGCTGTACTCGATGCCCTTATTAACAAAGCCAAGGATGCTGTATGCTTTATTAATTGCTCTCTCTGAACCTGTCCTGCCATCTTCAATATTCTATGCACATCTATAATCAGGTCCCTCTGCTCCTGCATTCTCTCCAACGTGTTAACATCTTTCCTTTAATGAGGTGCCCAGAACTGTACACAATACTCCACCTACTAATGATTTTTAGTGAAGGAAATCTGCAGTCTTTACCCAGTCTGTCCTACATGTGACACCAGAGGGACAGAAATATAGTCGAATGTTAACTGCCCTCCTAAATGGTCCAGCATGCCATTCAGCTCCAGGGTAATTATGGATGGATAACAAATGTTGACCTCGCTAACGCTACCCACATCCCATGAAAAATAAAGAAGAATTCTGGAAGAATAGAATGCATCTAGTTTACCTTTCACCATCTTGGCAGGGAAGGAAATCTGCCACCCCTACCTGGTCTGGCCTACGTGTGACTGCAGACCCACAGCAATGTGGTTCACTCTCAACTGCCCTCTTGGCAATTAGGGATTGGCAATAAATGTGGGCCTTTTCAGTGACATCCACGTTCCCATGAATTAATAAGAAAATAAAATGGTAAATGGTGTAATGGACTAATCGTGGCAATTAAACTATCAAATTGTCCACAATAGACAGGCATGACACAGGAATGGCATCATCACAGGAAGCAGATGAGGCAAAGATCATCTTCTCAGTGAAAATTGAATAAAATTTGAAGCGCAGCTAGCCACATGGCTATGAGGGAGAAACTTGAGCAAGTGGAATGAGTTTTGGATTGCTCTATTGAAGAGACAACACAGATTCAAGAGACCAAATAGTCTGTCCCAGTGCTGTAATATGCTCTAAGTCCATGCAAATTGTTCAAAAATATTCAGCTTGAAGCTAGGTTTTTCAAACAAAGTAACGATGGTGTCTACATCCTGGCTAGTCTACTATACCAACTGAAAATCAAAATCCTATTCTTTTAAAGACATCTGCTTTGGTGTGATGATAGCCAATCATCTAACCATTCTAAATATCTCTCCATTTTTATTTCCACAATGTTAGTGGAATAAAAATTGAGAAAAATATAAAGTAGGGGACTGACACTTGAGCACCTATTTTACCCGACTGCACAAAAACTCAAACTCTACTCCATTGAATTCATTTGGTTTTTACTGAGGAGCTCTTGTTTCCTTGCAAGTTCTGTTTGAAAGAGGTAACTAGCTTTCCAGCTGTCCTTGCAGATAGGCTCATTTTAAATGATATGCTATTAAATACCATCGATTCTGTGGCTGACTGAGTTACACAGGATTTGATAAGATCACATTTTGAGTTCTTTTAATGTTGCTCACCTGCGGGCCAATGAAATGCCTGAGGTGGATCGGGGCATAACTCGACGGTAGAGTCCCCAGGCTCCATTACTGGTCTGCATTGAATTAACTAATCTAAGGTAATGAATTAATAGAATGGCAAGGCTGGCCAGGGTTCCTGCTTTGAATCAATATTCCCAGACCCCCACCAGAGAAAATTAATGTGCGTATGTCACAGATTATTTTAGTCAGTCTGTCTTCACCAGAGAGATAGATCTTGTCTTTGTGGAACAGCATAAATCAAGTAAAAGCCAATCAGCAACTCCTTTAAAGTCAGTAGAGGTAAGAATCTGGAGCAACGTAAAATGGGTGGCAGACACACCATTATCAATCTTCTTCTACGAGGTAACGACATGATCTACCCCAAAGAGTGGACAAGAACAGAGATCAACTTTCTCTGCTGAACACACTAAAGTTGAGGGACAGAAAGATTGACTTACAATTGCATGGAACAAAGAGTTTCCACTCAGTTCCAATCCCCCGCCATTTTCTCATAACCCTTTAAAATTCACAAGAAACTATTTCGATTCCCTTTAAAGACTGTTGTGGATTTTGCATTGAATTTTCATGCCTTAACAATCCCCCACATAAAACAAAATATTACTTACTTTTTTGGGGGGTTGCTGATGATCTTATTATTAAAAGAAAAGTAATACAAAATGTAGGACCAAAAAAATTAGTCATTCACAAATTTTGAGATAAATCCCGTATAAATCCGGCAGCCTCACAGCGCCAGAGACCTGGGTTCAATTCCACCCTCGAGTGATTGTCTGTGTGGAGTTTGCACATTCTCCCCATGTCTGCATGGGTTTCCTCCGGGTGCTCCAGTTTCCTGCCACAGTACAAAGATATGCAGGTTGGGTGGATTGACCGTGGGAAATTGCCTGTAGTGTTCAGGGATATGTAGCTTAGGTGGGTTATAGGGGGATTGATCTGGGTGGGATGTCTGAGAGATGGTGTGGACTTGTTGGGCTGAAGGGCCTGTTTCCACAGTGTAGGGATTCTACGATTCTATGGATTCTATGATTCTATTATCTCGTTCCTCATTATTCCTGTAACCTCAGTCTCTAACTCTGAGAAACCTATGCTCTTCTGGCTTGTCTCTCATACATCTCTTGTTCCAATTATTTACAGTTTTCTGGAGCCTCAACTCTTGAATTCTGTCCCTAAACTTCTGTCCCTGCTCCTTTAAGAGCTTTCTTAAAACTTACCTCTTTATCCCAATCACTCTATCTAACAATTCTTCCTATTACTCAGTATCTGTTTTTGTTTGATTACACTCCTGTAAAATTCTTTCTGGTATTTTCTTATGTTAAGCTCTCTACATGTTAAAAGTTGCTTTTGTAGCTTTTACTTCTCATGTTACTCCTTGCTGATGTCTGCTAAAAACACAACATCAAGTTCCACATTTATTTTGAATACCATCAGACTTATCTCAGCCCACAGCTCACTGGATCATTTCACAGTCTGGTATGTCACACAGCTAATCCGACATCCAACATTGGATGAGCAGGAAGTTCCTTTGGCTAAATCTTGGGAATACAAACCTTAGACCCCCACCACTAACCTATTTCCATCCATCATTTCAATCCTTGGAAACTATTTTAAGCTCAGGAAGACTGGTAGAAATCCTGGTGTAGTGTTGTCCCCAAAATGCGTTTCTGACCATATCTCTGTACCATCACATGACTTCCTAGCGTCATCTTTAGCATCTCCCCGCGATGACACTGTCTCAGCTATCTACTGCTGAAACTCGTCATCCATACTTTTATTTTGGCCCTACTACTCTACAGCTCATCTGGCAACCTTTCAATCTTCCACCCTACATAAACTTAACCTCATCCAACAATCTGCAGTCTGTATCTGAATTGACTCCAAATCTCATTCACCCAACAACTTACTAATGTTCACTGGTTTTCCATCTGACAGTGCCTCAACTTCAAAATACTCAACTTTGATTTCAAATTTTTTCACTACCTTCCCATTCCCTACTTCTGTAATTTTCCCTGGTACAGAAAGCTTCCAAGTCTCTACACTCTTCCCATTCTAGCTTCAGAATTCATGATTTTAAACTCTCCACCGCTGGTGGCCATGCTATCAGTTGTCTGGCCTGAGAACCCCTCAAATTTCCTTCCTAAGCCTCTCCATCTCGCTACATCTCTCTCTCTCTCTCTCTGTCCTTTATGTTAGGCTGCTCCTTAAAAACTTCCATGAAGCTTTAGGTCATTGTCCTTAAGAGCCCTTTCTGTAGGTCAGTATCAAAATTGTTCTGATGGATCTTATTCCTGATACATATAACAAAACATCCAGGGGTGTAAGCTGTTCTTGTTGTTTTGGTCCCATACTGGAGTGACATCTTGTGCACCAAGTCAAGGAACCACCTATCCTGTTCCATCTAAACCCTGCCAGAGGCAAAAAAAAACAACCTCACTAGGAAAGACCAAGTCTGCAAATTGTCTCCCTTCTGCCTTAAGGTGATCAAGGCCACTCCAAGAGTCCACAATGATCATGACTCATGTATATTTGTACCCACTTCTAACATGATGCAATCCCCATTCCAGCCAGGAACCAGCCAGGAACCAGCCAGAAAATGTAAACTCTTATTTTTCCTTCACAGATGCTGCCAGACCTGCTGAGCTTTTCCAGCAACTTCTGTTTTGTTTCCAGCCAGGAACCAGTCCAGGTCTCTCTGGAAGACAGCATTTTAAGATGGTAAACCAATGAATGTTAACATGGAGTGGATGTATCAGCAATCTGCCCCCAACCCCTCACCAGACATGGGTTCTACCACTACAGACTAATGTGCAAGAAGGAATATAATACATATACATAAAACTCTTAGACATGAAATTCCTGTAGCATCAAATAACCAAAGCCTGCAAATTATTCGTCAGTTTGTAGTCTGGCCACTGAATTACTAGTCCTGATTATTTAACAAAGTTGAAGCAAGGTGTTTGAAATGAGACCGGGAGAGGCCAGGCCAGAGCTCAAGGAACATTGTTCAAAGACTGGAATTATGACAGACTATGCAGGCAGTACATGTAACGCTCTTACCTACATTAGCATTGAGTGCTCTTTCACCTACCTTGCATGGAGCTCTGCCTTATCTGCATCACACTTGCTCTGCAGTTGAAGCATCTCCTTGACCTTGTCACGGAGCTGCTGTTCAAGCCGTCCACTTTGTACTGTCTGCTTCTCAAACGTCGAAGTGGCACCTGCCTGAGATAGACGCAAGTTGGAGTCCAGATTATAGCAGGCTGTCTGCAGGCGCCGAGATGTGCGGGTGACATCAGCCTTCATCTCCAGGAGGCTCCTGAGCAGTTGGGTGCAGGGGTGGGACAACAAACAGACTCTGGATCATGGCAGGCTCGTTACAGTATGAAGACAACCAGTGTCAGTGCTTGTCAAGATGTAGGAACAAAACCACAGACCATGTAGCTTGCTTTTCTCACTTTCCCACTTGGCTCAGAAAGTTTAAGCATTGAGCAACAGACACAAACAACAACTGAGGGGATGGAGGGATCGGTTAATATGGAATGATTATGTGCATTTGCCATGTTCTCACTGGGAAAAAATATGGTTCAGGAGCTTGTGATTGCTTTTTTTTAGAACACTAAATGGATTGGATAATGCATAATAGTCTGTTTGAATTTGTCAGGCACAGCAGAATTAGAGAACACAGCCCATTATCAAAGTGGTGGTAAATTCATAACTAATACGTGGAAACAATATTTTGATGAGCAAGCAGCAAATTAATAGAACAAATGTGTGCTAGGGAGATGGCGGAAGCATTTATTATCAAAACACTCAACAGTTCCCAAGGCTCGCCATCCCTGCCTTATGTCTGGATTTGTTATAAACCAAAAAATGATGATGATTGCTATGATCAGTCCACAACTCCCTGATCGCTGTATCATGAAACTACCAGGTTGGGAAAAGAAAGCACAGTAGTTCTGTAGCACTTCTTATGAACACCAGATGTCTTAAAGTGCTCTAGCCAATGTTGGAGTAGTGACTGTTGTATTTTAGGAAAAAAGCTGCCGATTTGCAGATAGCTAGCTCCAAAAATAACCATGTCGTAATGACAACAATCTACTTTTTGTGACATTGATTGAGGGATCAATATTGACCAGGACATTGCAAGTTACTCCAAAATAGTACCATGGGATCTATTACATCCATCTCTTGGGCCATACAAGGCTACAATTTAACAATTTATCTAAATCTAGACTTGTTGCTCCTGACTTTTATGTTCGAGTCTTAGAATAGGACCTGAGTTGGAACCCTCTGATCCAAAGGCGAGAGTGTAACCAACCGACCCACAGAATGATCTTGTTTGCTTTGTTTTCAGTCTAGCAACTTCTGTCAAAAAGGTGTCAAATGTTTTTTCATGCAATGTGGCCACCACCAACAAGGCCATCATGTGATACCCTTGACTAAAGTGGCTTGCTTGGCTGTTTCAGAGAGCAGTTAAGAGACAACCGCATCAGTGTGGCTATAGAGCTGCATGCAGGCCATCCCAGGCAAGGACAGCAGATTGTCTTCCCATTAGTGGGCCAGGTTTTTTACAATAATCAGTGGCCATGGTCGCCATTAATGAAATTAGCTTTATATTTCAGATATATTAATTGAATACAAACAACTGCCATGGTAGCATTTGAACCCTTGCCCCACCAGACCATTCACCTAGATTTATAGATTATTAGTCCAGTGAGAACACCGCCACGCCACTGTCTCCTCATTTCAATACTGAGTTAACTGAATGGGGTCATGAGTTGCCATGATTGGACTCATTGCTTTAATAAAGGGGAGGACTCCCTCTTCCTTGCTGTGAGCATGCTCTAGCACCATCTATTGGCTTACGCGACTTACCGCTCTGTCCCGCTCTTCAAGTCAGCTAGGTTACTGCGGACTGTGGTCACCTGCTGCCAGAGGACCAGCAGTTTGCTACGTTCACCACAAGGGCGCAAGCCATAGTGCTGAAAAAAAGCAAGAGATAAAATGCAAAATTCTTCTTCTCTTCCTGGCACATTATGCTTCTTTCAACCTTGCTCTTTAAAGGACAATTAACACCTGTATTTAAGAATGTATAAGATGATTTGGTTCAGTTATACTGTGTAAAATCTGCTCTAAAAATAAAAAAAAGCTACTTTTAAAAGACTTCCTTAGAAGAACAGGTGGTGCAGTGTGCTACAGTTCATTCATGAAATCTGAGTCACTGCGGCAATTATACTCTTGCATGCCGGGGTTATGAAGAGTGAAGGTGGAGGTTCCAATTTTCTTTCCACCACATGGCTGGCCAGGAATTGCTCCCGCTCTTAAATCCTGCCGTTGGCATTTGTTGGAAGCATTTGCAACTCTGTACTCAACCTGTTTGTTTGCATTATGTACACATCTGAGTTGGCCATCAATTCTCGGATTTGGGTCTAGAACCTGGAGTCTCTGGCTCAGAGACATGGCCCACTGAGCCACAAGGCCACTGAGAAAAACAGAATGTTTTGGACAGAATATTCTGCCCATCTGGGTAAACAACTGAAACATCTAACAAAAAAAAACTGGAAAGAACTGTGGATGCTGGAAATCTGAAACAAAAACAGAAGTTGCTGGAAAATCTCAGCAGGTCTGGCAGCATCTGTAGAGGCCCACCGATGCTGCCAGACCTGCTGAGATTTTCCAGAAATTTCTGTTTTCTGTGACTCAAACAGATACACATGCTCGAGGATGGTAGTATGGGTGAGATCATGCTGCTGTCTAATCAAGAGACTGCATTTGTAATAGTTCAGTAAATGCTAACACTCTAGCTGCTGATTGGTCAGCTAAGCAGAATGGATGGTAATGTATTTCTTGAATGGCGTTAGCCACTGTCCCTAATGACAAGGCCATTGTCCTAGGGACTGGTGTGGTATTGATAATCCATATCTTCCCTGAAATGCCATGTTAGCCAGTGCCTGTTGGACAAGAGAAGTCTAGGGCTGATCTATTGGCTGTGGTGGTTAAGTTGAGCATTTAATTTAAATGATAGTTGACTTGTCCTGATCACCATGTTTGAAGCAGGTTCTCAAGTCCAATATGTAGTCTGCATAATATTCCTCCAACGTAGACAGATCATCCTTCCATAATGAAACCACCCAACAACCAGAGGAAGGGTTCCTTCATTCAGACCCTTCAATTGATATAGTTATTGCAGGGCAATGAAACACCAACTGGTTAGCAAGGTTAGATCACATGGAATCCAGGGAGAACTAGCCATTTGGATGCAAAATTTGTTTGAAGGTATGAGACAGAGGGTAGTGGTGGAGGGCTATTTTCCAGACTGGAGGTCTGTGACCAACAGTGTGCCACAAGGATCGGCGGTGGGTCCAATGCTTTTTGTCATTTGTAGAAATGATTTGATGGCAATACGGGGAGGAATGGTTAGTAAGTTTGCAGATGACACCAAAATTGGTGGTGTAGTTGCCAGTGAAGAAAGTTGTGTCAGAGTACAATGGGATCTTGATCAGAGGGGCCAATGGGCCAAAGAGTTTTATTTAGATAAATGTGAAGTGCTGCATCTTAGTGACGCAATCAGGGTAGGACTTACACAATTAATGATAGGGTCCTGGGGAGCGTTGCCAAAAATGAGACCTTGGGGTGCAGGCTCATAGTTCCTTGAAGGTTGAGTCACAGGGAGACAGAGTAGTGAAGGCAGCTTTGGTATACTCGTCTTTATTGGTCAGTGCATTGAGTGTAGGAGTTGGGAGGACATGTTGTGTCTGTACAGGACATTGGTTAGGCCATTTTGAAATACTGCGTTCAATTCTAGTCTCCCTGATGTTGTTAAACTTGAAAGCGTTCAGAAAAGACTTAGAAGGATGCTGTCAGAGTTGGAGTTGGTGGGTTTGAGCTAAAGGGAGAGGCTGAATAGACTGGGGCTATTTTTCCTGGAGCATCAGAGACTGACATATTCATGGAAAGCCGAATAAGTAGCTCTTCAGCCAACTTAATCTTCAATCTAGAGTCTGGCTTCAACATGTTGATGAAAGTTTATCATGTGGCTTCATGACGACAAATTTACTTTGACCTATAATGCCACTACTATTCCTGAATTCCCCCATTACCAACGTACTGGGTGCTACAATTGAGCTGAAATGCAAACTAGACTAGCCAATATCAATACTACAGCTATAAGAGGCTAGGATTCCTGAAGCATCCTGTAACTCACCACCTGACTCCCCAGTATCCACCATCTACAAGGCACAATTCAAGAGTATGATGGAAAATTCCCCATTTGCAGAATGCGGGCAGCTCCAACAACACAAGCAGCTTGACACCATTCAGGACAAAACACTCAAACCTCAGCCATTCATTCCCTTCACCACCTACGCTCAGCAGCAGAATGTGTACCATCAATAAGCTGCACTGTTGAAAAACAATGATGTTTCTTAGCACCTTCCAAACCCACAAACATTGCCATCAAAAAGGCAGATACATGGGAATACTACCAACTGCAAGTTCTTCTCCGAGCCACTCACTCTTCTGACTTGGAAATATATCACCATTCCTTCACTGTCACTAGGTCAAAATCCTGGAATCCTTCCCTATTGGCATTGAACATTTACCTACCACAAAAGGACTGCAGCAGTTCAAGAAGTTATACAGGGCCTTGGTGAGATCACATCTTGAGTATTGTGAACATTTTGGTCTCCCAGTCTGAGGAAGGACATTCTTGCTATTGAGGGAGTCCAGTGAAGGGTCACCAGACTGATTCTCAGGATGGCAGGACTAACAAACGAAGAACGACTGAATCGACTGGAATTTAGAATAATCGGGGGGGGGGGGGGATGCGGAGTTTGGATCTTATAGGAACATATAAAATAAAACATAAAATAAAACAAATCATATAAAATCCTGATGGGACTGGAGAGGCGAGATGGAGGAAGAGTATTCCAGATGTTGGGGAAGTCTAGAACGAGGGGTCACAGTCTAAGGATAAGGGGTAAGCTATTCAGGCGAAGATAAGGAAGAATTTCTTCACTCAGAGAGTGGAATTCTTTACGACAGAAAGCTGCTGGTGTCAGCTCGTTAGATACATTCAAGAGGGAGCTGGATGTGGCCCTTGTGGCTAAAGGGATCAAGGGGAATGGAGAGAATGTGGGATGCTGAAATAACCTGATCAGCCATGATCACATTGAATGGTGGTGCAGGCTCGAAGGGCTGAATGACCTACTCCTGCACTTATTTTCTATGTTTCTCTTTCTGAAGGGCAACCAGGAGTGGCCAATAAATCCTGGTCCAGCCAGTGATGTGCACATTCCATGAATATACTTTTTATTAAAAATAAGTCTCTTACAATAGCTGAACAATCAACATTCAAGTACTCATTTTACCATAGAGATGGAACAACATCCCATACCATTTCGTGATATTCCCTTCACCAAGTTTCACAGTGGCATACCAAAAATCAAATAGGCAAAGTGGCTCAGTGGTTACCACTTCTGCCTCACAGCAACAGGGAACCGGTTCAATTCCAGCCTCGGGTGACTGTCTGTGTGGAGTTTGCACATTCTCCCCGTGTCTGTGTGGGTTTCCTCCAGGTGCTTCGGTTTCCTCCCACAGTCCAAAATTGTGCAGCTTAGGTAGATGGCCATGCTACATTGCCCATAGTGTCCAGGGAGGTGCAGGCTAGGTAGGTTAGCTATGGGAAATAAAGAGAAATGGTAGGGGCTGGGTCTGGATGGAATGCTCTTTGGAGGGTCAGTGTGGACTGGATGGGCTGAATGGCCTGTTTCCATTGAAAACTACACACAGCGGCGCATACATCCAAGTCAGTAAACTTCAAAATCCAATACAAATCATCTAAAGAAGTTCCATCCTTCACACCCATAAAGACAAAACCTATCTCACAATAAACCTGTGACTTTATAGCACACCATGCCATCTTGAACTCATCTATATGGGACAACAGGCTGTAAGCCTACACATTAGAATCAGGGAACAATCTGATTCAGACACAGTGACTGAGACAAATCAGGTACTGTCACTGAACAAAAATCAAAGAAGTGTGGATGCTGGAAATCTGAAACCACTGACAGCATCTGTGGAAAGAAAATAGAGTCAATGTTTCATTCCGTCTTCAAACCTTTCATTATCTAGAACAGTACCTCTCACTTGTTCCATTCCTGCCTCCAGAAAATAGACAGAGGATGCTACCTGGAATGTTGAAGTCTACCAGTTCTTCAGAATCCTCTTAAAGTAACAGCTGGTCTCTTCAAAGCAATTTTTTACATGGTGTAACTGCAAATGTTCGCTTACTTTGTTGAAGTCACTTTAACAGGAATGCATTGAAAGCCATTAAACTGATGTCAACACAGGAAAATACTTGAGCAGGTAAAGGTGGGAAATCTTGTGATTTCATTCTGTATTTGAGACCAGTGTGGTGAATTTATTCAAGTGTGATTTTCTGACCTCTACTGAACTTCTGATGAGCATGGGTGACCAGTAGAAATTTGTTCCAAAGTGATACCTAAGGACCAGTTTTATAAAGATGTGCTTCCTGCGAGAAGCCAAGACCATTGTCAGCATATATTGGAAAATCACAGGCATATTTACCACCTATGTACGTCTGCCAGGAAGCTTTCACCCTCATTTCAGACTTATTATAAAGTCCCAGAGGATTATTCACCAGGAGGGATTGTAAGTATCACTTTTCCTTTTGGGTCATGGAGGTGTGTAGAAGGATTATTAAACTGAGGGAAAAAAAACCAAAGCTGGGTGAAAGGGTGGACTGAGAAGACAACACAGAAATGGTTCAGTGTGATTTGGACACTTTGAGTCAGTGGCCAATGAAGTATAATATAGATAAATATGATGTTATCCATTTTTTGTAGTAAAAACAGGAAAGCAAATTATTATATGAATGGTGATAAAATGGGAAAGGGCAGGTTTCTTGTCTCCCAGTTGCTGAAAGTTACCATGTGGGTGCAGCAGATGGTGAAGAAGACAAATGGTATGTTGACCTTCATTATGAAGGGGTTTGAGTACAGGGGCAGCGATATCTTGCTGTAATTGTACAAGGCTTTGGTGAGACCGAAGTATGGTCTCCTTATTCAAGGAAGGATGATCTGGCTGTGGAGGGAGCACTGCAAAAGGTTTACCAGATGACCCCAAGGATGGCAGGACTGACATATCAAAAGAGACTGGATTGTTAGCACTACGTTCACAAGAGTTCAGAAGAATGATATGGGGAGAAGATGAGAAACCTATAAAATTCTAAAGGGACTCAAGTTAGCTAAATGCGGAACCGGGGTGTCACTGCCTAAGGATACAGGGTAGACCTTTTAGGACTGAGATGAGGAGAAATGTCTTCACTCAGAGAGTGGTGAGCCTGTGGTATTATTTGCCACAGAAAGCAGCCAAGGGAAAAATATTCATTGTTTCCAAGAAGGAGTTGGATATAGTTCTTAGGGCGAAAGAGATCAAACAGAATGGGGAGAAAGTGGGAATAGGGCACTGAGTTAGATGATCAGCCATGATCATATTGAACGGCAGAGCAGGCTCAATGGGCCAAATGGCCTACTCCTGCTCCTACTTTCTGTGTTTCTATGATGACCAACTTTTCATGGGGTGAAGAAGTGACAAGGAGTAATTGAAAATATCTTGTTGCTGCCACAGGAAATGCTCTGAAGTCTGGCTTGAGGCATGCTTTTGTGGCTGCATGAAGATAAAGGTTTTCCTGCAGCAATCACTGTGACATTAGCAGCAGGAACAGGAAAGTGTTCCATTCCCCATTACTTCCATCCATCAATGAGTCTAACATAAACTCTTAGGGAGACAAAAGGAAGGAACTAGCTTGAGTTCACAGTGTGGTTCCTCTTTATGTTGCAACACATAGCAGCATTTTTGCATTGTGACTGATATGACTGCACACCAGAATTGCATGTAAGTGAAGCATTATATCACGGACTAGTTCCAGAACTGATAACTACCTCCTTGTCCCACCGCAGCTTCATTTCTCTCCGCTCCAGTTCATTCCTAGCTATGTCAAAATCAACTGTGATCTTGCGGATGTCCTCGCTAAGCCGCTGATTGGCTGTGTTGGCTTGTTCCAGTTGATCCCGCAACATGGCATTGACTTGGGATAGACTGCTGCTTCTGTTTGAGAGAAATTAAACTGGATCAGATTCTTTACTGAACTGAACCCAAATCACATTCTGTAGTGACCCTGGTGATGCTCTGTACTGGTTAGTTGTCCTTTTAATTTCACATGTTTTATCTGAGTTTGGTTATGTAATTTTCCCATACACCCAGGATTATTCCTACAGATAGGTACTTCATTTGCCTCCTACTGAAGTGGGAACTGATCATCATCCTCTAATCCATTTACTCAATTCTTTGAATTTAGCTCTTTCAAAGTTAGAAAAGTGGTTGCTAGTGTTTTGTGGAATTGTTTCATTGGCTGTATTAAATGTTATCACTCTGATTTTCATTTCCTATTCATTATCTGAGTTGTTCACCTATACAAGGTCAAGCTGGACATGGCTTCACATTGCTTCTCTTAAGAATTGATTCAATGCTTCTGCTGCTCACTGACTTGTGGTGATAGTGTGACTGTCTTACATACAATGAAAGCAACACGGAGGGTCAGTGGTTAGCACTGCTGCTTCACAGTGCCAGGGATCCAGTTGCGATTCCAGCCTTGGCAACTGTCTGTATTGAGTTTACACATTCTCCACGTGACCCCAGTGGGTTGCTCCGGTTTCCTCCCACAGTCTAAAAATGTGCAGGTTAAATGGATTGGCCATGCTAAGTTGCCTATAATGTCCATGATTGTACAGGCTATGTGGATTAGCCATGGGAAATACAGGGTTATAAGGGGGCAGGGTGCATCAGGGTGGGATGCTCTGCATAGGGGCAGTGTGGACTTGATGGGCCAAATGGCCTGCATCCATGGTGTAGAGATTCTGTGATTCACTTTTCCCTTTTCATTCAA
Source organism: Ginglymostoma cirratum (assembly GCA_024137785.1). Classification (NCBI taxonomy): domain Eukaryota; kingdom Metazoa; phylum Chordata; class Chondrichthyes; order Orectolobiformes; family Ginglymostomatidae; genus Ginglymostoma; species Ginglymostoma cirratum. The sequence continues at coordinate 3,228,974 of JAHRHZ010000268.1, forward strand.
TCTTCCAATTATTTTATGCTACTTTGTCATATACTTTTTTTTTCCTTAAAGGAAGACCATCTCACCTCATCTTAAGCTTCTGCTGAAGCTCTGACAGTCAAATGCTGGAGACAGCAGACTATGGCCTGGTTTGGCTCAATCTCTGACCGTCTCTATCATACATTGTCACTTTCATGGGTAGTTCTGCCCTGTGCCTGGGATATGTGAAACAACAAAACTGTGTAGGCACTTGAAAGGGATTCTACAGATTGTGTTGAGTCATAGAAGGATGAGATTGGTGATTGTGCCAATTTGAGGAGGGTGGGATGTAGTAACTGTAAAAATCAGAGTAGAGAATACTGATTTTGCTGAGGTTTAAGATTGCATTATGGACAAATTACAAGTTTTCAAAATAGTCTTTCTCATTAATCTCACCAACTGTTCATAAGTAAATTTTAATTTAAACCTTTTTATTGAAACAGTAGAGGCATATTTCCCCATCTCCCTATGTTTTTGGACTCTAATGTTGTAATTACAGCAAGCAACATGTTACAAAGTTAAACCAGAGATAGAGTTTATTTTCACATGCTATTAGTTGTGGGAGGTGGGGGTATTTTTGCACACAGGTACCCTTGCAAACATACATGGAGAGATCAAATTGGAAAAGATAAAGAAATTATTCTATTAGCAACAGCTTAGATACAAAACAACCAACGGATCTGAATTCATCAATTTCCTTGCCTTTCAGGTGGATTCCAATAGTCCAAACCTGGAGTGAGTAGTCTGGAATCCAACGTGAGGATGGTGGACTGGCTGGTAACAGTAGAGGAGTTATAGATAGTTACCCTTCATTAAAAATCACTTTGAATTTCTTCTGAGGAACTTTTTGCTGAAATATAACTTCTCTTTCACTGTTTTATTGAACAGAAATGAATTATTTGCAGGGGCACAAACTATTCGGGCTACAAAGTAAAATCCTCTGGCCTGTAAAAGCATCCAATGAGTTATGGGTTTTGCCATCAAGAGTAGATGTTGTATGGAGCAGAGTAAATCACTGGTTTCAAAGCTGCATGATTAAAAGGCAGTAGGTTTGCATACTATGGGAGTTAAGTGACCAGGCCTCCTAGCGTGGGGTTGGCAGGATGGCACGGTTATCATCGGGACAAATGACATGCACTGTAGATAAATAACCATCAGTTGGTACATCCCAGAATTTAATGGAAAGTCATTAACGTCTGCTACAGGATAGGAGTAACTTGAAATTCTGGGGGGGCGTTTTCTTTTTGTCTTTTTCTTGGAAACAGTCACCTCCGTAGCAGTTTGTGCCATCAGAAGTGGCAGGAGGCATTGATTGCCTGAAAGTGACTTCTGAGAAGCTTCTGGAAGATTTCTGCTAACTCCAATCACATGATTATTATGGTCATCTCTGTTGGGTTGTTTGTTTTGTTTTGCTTTCAAAACCAGCACTAATTGTTTCGTATTCAAGATATTGATTTGTAACCTGTTTGCAACAATTGTTAGCCATGCTGGTTGGAGGGGAAGGAAAACTTGTGATTTTTCTGACTCTTCAAGCAAGGAGGTTGATGAAAATGTTGGATCATGGGATAGGATGCATGTCATCATGTTTCGAATAGATGAATTGGTTTAGATATGCTCAGAGTTATTACTTTGCCTCCTGTGGTATGGAAAGAATTTTTTCACTTACAATGATATTTTCATTTATAACAAATTGCAAGAAGAAAGGCCAACTTCTTGTACTGTGACAGCTTTGTTTAGACCATGAACGTTGAACCAGAAGCTGTCAGGAGTAATTGTAATTCCTCTTAACTAAGAATCCAAACTTTTTAATAATGCATCAAAAGGACTTATGTGTTTGCATAAATTTTAGAAGTGATAATTTGTAATTTTTTTGATCCATACGTCCTAGCAACTCTTGACATGGAAGCAATATACACAGAAAGCTATGTGGTCAGACACTAATGAGTGATGCAGAAGTGAAGGAAAATGAAGAGGAATATTTCCAAAAGCCATACATGTAATATAGTTAGATAGAACCAAAATCTGAGACAAGGTTAGGCAAGACAACTTGGAGAATTTTGCTGCTGAGTTTTGCCAGAGCCAAACAGATGATTTAACAGACACCTAAAGGAGTCTCTGGTGAATCCATGCCATCAAGACTGTTATGTACCTATCCAAGGAACTTTCTAGGGATCCCAAAATAGAGCTGCCTGTCAATGTGACAAAACTGATGATTGGGAAACTGAGAGGTCCTGCATATCAGAAGCCAAGGTAAAGAATTCTGGATTTGCATGTGGTTCCACAAGTCTGCAAAGAGTGATACGGGTGGTTGTGCAAGATCTTTCTGGCATTGATTATGTAAAATGCACCTTTTTTGTTTGAAAAATATTTGTCTATTATTTTATGTTTAATTTGCATCATTACAATTCAGGATATCGTGAAAATGACATAAAGTAAATCTTATTAGTGCTTTCTTCATTTGGGGGTCATTCAGTAAATGTGGTTATTTTGGTTTACCCTTCTCCGAAAGGGGAGTATAACAGCTGAATTCAGGAATGCTATAAGTATATGTTAGTGCTAGATCCCAAAGGTTTAAACTCATGGTTGCTTAGAAAGTGCAGATACTGTTGCTATGCCACCCAATGTGTTTCCACTTTTTTTGCAGAGCAAGATTTTTCAAAAAGCAAGCGAGGTACATGACCTCCTTATGTTATTGCTGGTGGTTCTGGTTGACAGAGGAATGTTAATGAAGAGAGCGGGAGGACCTCCCTGCTCTTCCTCAAAAGATACCATGGGATCTTATAATCTGTACAAACTTTGACCGTTTGTTTGAAAGATTCCATTTCTTACAACCCTCCCGCGGTGTCCAAGATTCTGTGCCCAAGTCCTCAAAGTAACAATTCTTGAGCCCCAAAGTAAATTTACTTTATGTATCCTGAGTGGACATGTGTTAAATTATAATATACTTACCAGATAATAATTGAATGAAAGCTAAGACTGAAAGGGAACAGACAGAAGTTCAGTAGCTGTGAAATATTCTAATATTTCTACAAGCATGCAACATGGGCTGTAACTGAAATCTAAGATGAGTCTCAGCTGGTAGGTGAAAAATAGGACCCCAGAGGCAGACGAGCACACACTGGTACAGTCAATTCCAGATAAACACCAGTCTCAGTCCAACAGCTGTGCATCAAACCACTTCCCATTCACTGCCATCAGGCAGTCCTAAGGAGCCAAGCACAACATTTGAGCACAAGCATAAATAGACAAGCAGAAAACGGTTAAATACAAAAACCACCCACCTGCAGCCAGGTATCATAAGAACTGCAGATGCTGGAGTCAGAGATAACACAGTGTAGAGCTAGAGGAGCACAGCAGGCCAGGCAGCATCAGAGGAGCAGGAAAGTACACATTTCAGGTCCGGACCCTTCTTCAGAAAATTTCTGTAAGAAGGGTCCCGACCCGAAACGTCAAGCTTTCCTGCTCCTCTGATGCTGCCTGGCCTGCTGTGCTCCTCCAGCTCCACACTGTGTTGTACCTGTAGCCGGGTATCACCCGTAAAGAATAGCACTGGCTTGAGCTAGTGTTTCAAATTCTGGGGCTGGAACCTTCAAGTCGGAAAACCCCATGGCTGACCCAAAACCGGGCTGAAGCGCAGATTCCAGAAATCTCACTTCCGAACCCATTATCAACCATTTTCACCAGAGTAGGTGGTGAATGGGAATGAGAATATTCCTGCCCACCCATGCATAATGGATGCTGTTGCCCTTATAAAAGCACAACTGTATCCAAGCAGAAGCAATTTTCATTCCTGAGATTTTTAAAAGACAACTTGTAGTTTTAAACATTTGAGGAAAATGTCTCAACCTAGCAGAGCTCTTTAGAGAGGTAAGGAGGGAAATTTGGATTCTGTCCTTTCACACTCTGGGACTGACTGGGACAGTGGGTCAGACACTGTCCTTTCACACTCTGGGACTGGCTGGGACAGTGGGTCAGACACTGTACTTTCACACTCTGGGACTGGCTGAGACAGTGGGTCAGACACTGTACTTTCACACACTGGGACTGGCTGGGACAGTGGGTCAGACACTGTACTTTCACACTCTGGGACTGGCTGAGACAGTGGGTCAGACACTGTACTTTCACACACTGGGACTGGCTGGGACAGTGGGTCAGACACTGTACTTTCACACACTGGGACTGGCTGGGACAGTGGGTCAGACACTGTACTTTCACACTCTGGGACTGGCTGGGACAGTGGGTCAGACACTGTCCTTTCACACACTGGGACTGGCTGAGACAGTGGGTCAGACACTGTCCTTTCACACTCTGGGACTGGCTGGGACAGTGGGTCAGACACTGTCCTTTCACACTCTGGGACTGGCTGGGACAGTGGGTCAGACACTGTCCTTTCACACTCTGGGACTGGCTGGGACAGTGGTCCACATTAGCACATTAACCTTTACTTCATGACAATTCAGATTTGAGTTTTTGGATAATACTTCTCAGTTCTCTATTGCTTTGCTAATACTAACAGGATTCAAAGCTTCCTCTGTGAATGAGATTTGGCTGTGTAAATCCAGCTTCTCGAAAGACTTGGGCACATAAAGGCACACTGCCTCAAAATCAGTATTAAGCTCTCGTAAGTTAATACTCCTACTCAGAGGACACAGAGAAGAAATACATACAGATGCAAGAGTTGATCATTTGAGGTTGATAATGAAGTAACAAACAGAGACAGTGCAGATGGAGCTTTACCTTGCAAGTACTCACTCTCTATCATGAGATAAGCAGGTTTCATTTTAGTGAAAGATATTCCCATTTCCTTCACTAAAACCCCATAGCTGAGGAGTGCAAATCTCATTAGTGAAGTTCCCTTCTGCTTTTTCCACAGTGTTTACGGCAGTGAGTTGCTCCATTACAAAATCATTTGGAAACACAACAAGCTAAGGATCAGGAATGCATATGGCCACGGTGTTATTGATTTGCAAGAGCTCCAGCTCCTGATGACAGAAACAAAGAATAAATGTTGCTCACCTCTGCTGTTCCTCCTCCAGGCGAATGACGGTAGTCTCCAGTTCAGTGCTGTGCTCATACTCTGTTCTCCTCAAGCGGGATTCCACTGTCTCTACATGGGTCTGTAACTGAATTTAACAGCAGTACCCAACAACAGTGATAAGATAGCCTGGACTTGGGAATGATGTTCCTGGCATGAATGAGAGTAGAAGAAGCAAAAGGAGCCCTGATGACACCTTATGCCACTAGCCTACACAGTCTTTATTCATGTCTAGTCCTAGTGTTGTGCCTTGTCTCACTATATTACCACTGACATCCCTTACCAGGCTGCAGGTTCAACTTCTTCACACTGAAGTTATCTGTCTGTTGATCCATTAAGGATTGATCTAAGTCAGGAACCAGCACTGTTTACAGACATTGAGATTTTTGCATCATCACAAGGGATGACAAGCTGAGCCAGTTTCCCATTGCCTACTTCACAGTCTGTGGATGCTTATTCCTTGGTGGGCTACAAACAGAGCCAAGAAAGACCACTTAACCTCACAATGAGGAAATGGATGCAGTGGGTGCAATGGTTCTGAAAAGGTTCAGTGTTGGAGATTGTATTTTGCATTACCCAATCTGATAATGTCACAGTCTTAGGTGGAGAACCAGGAAGTCTAGTTCTAGGTCTAATGTGGTCAGACCTGTCATCTCTGGCTCTGGTTAACATTAAACGATTATGCCCACATGTACCTATTGCCATTATTCAATCAACTACATCCTACTGGTAAACTAAGTGCCTCTTCTTGTTAAGATTCACTAGTGGTTTATCACCCACCATTCGTAACTGAATAGGTCCCTGGACCTAATATGGAAGTGAAGGTTAGTGGCAGCATTCTACAGCAATCACAACATGCCTGAGCTCGGTGCTGTAACATCTGACAGTGGAATGGTTTATGTCAGGACCCATTAATGAAAACCACTTTTTATTACAATTTCCTCATACCCTGCTTCTTCAATCTTGTCCAACCTTAGTCATTTGGCCTCCTGTGCATCTCTCTCAACCTTAGTCTTTAGCTCCTAAAACTTATTTAACAGAAATCCCCCCTCATAATCAGCTCTCCCTTGCTATATCTTCAACCTACCTTTAAAAACTACCAGGCTGCCTTCACTTGTGCATTCAGTTACCTTCCATCATTACTTGTTGATAAGAACATAAGGTCATAAAAAATAAGAGCAAGACTCGGCTGTTCATCCAATTGAATGATGGAGCAGGATCAATAAGATCACAGATGATTTGACTGCAATCTGAACTCTAATTTCCCACCTACATCTACCACCTTCAACTCTCTTGTCAATCAAAAACCTGTCCGACTCAGCCATGAACATATGAAATGATCTAGCCTCTACTGCTCTTTCACAGAGAAATCCAAATACTAACATCCTCAGAGAACAAATTCACTACAATAAAGGAGATCATATTTTTAAGCTGTTTCCCCTGTTCTAAAATCCCACACGAGTGAATATCTTCTCAGCATGTACCTTGACAAGTCTTCTCAAAATCCTTCATATTTCAATAAGATCGCCTCATTATAAACTTCTGAGTATAAAAAGAGGCTCTTCATCCCATGAATCAGCCAAGAGAACATCTTCAGAAATGTTTTCAATGCAAATATAACCTTCCTTAAGGAAGGAGATGAAAAGTTGTTCGCAGTACACTAGGTTCAGCTTCATCCGTGCGCTGTACAATATAATGATTGAGGCTAGAAGAATGCACTGTCACCCTTCATTCTTCTCCTTTAAACATTATTCTGACATTTTCCCCATCAAAATGAACAACATACTTTCCACATTTTTCACATTATCCTCCAGCCACCTAAATATTGAACGTACCTATATCCCTTTGCTGACTTTTTGTATTCTCTTCACAATTGCTTTCCAAAATATTATTGCATCAACAGCAGTTTTGGCTACAACATAATTGGTCCCTTCAACAATTCTTCAATCTCTACTTATATCTTGGATGAAGACCCAGCACTCCACCAGTTACAGTCTGTCACTATGAAAATGATTCATATGTCCCTACTGTACCCAGTAAGATAACAATCTTCTATCGGTGCCGATATATTGCCTGCAAAACAGTGACGACTTATTTAATGCAGTAAAATAGAATCTTACTTGATGCTTTTTTGAATTCTAAGTACACAACATCTGCTTGTTTCATTTCATCTATCCTGCTTGTTATCCTTTCCAGTAAACTTGCCGCTCACACTGAAGCAACTGTTGAACTGTTGAACAATATTTATAATGAAATGTAAAAGAAATTTGCTGATACCAGACCAATGTTATGCTAAGCTGAAAGATCCCTCTATATTTTAAGTGCAGCAATGGAGTTGAATAGGCTACATCAAAGCTGGGGGGCATAGGACAGGTGCAGAAAAAAAACATTTTACACATGGACTGGGCTAAACAAGTGAGACAATCACCAGTTGAGCTAACAGAGAGCCTCCATCTGGAACTGAACTGCAGTGGCTCTGATAACCAATTGCTGGCTTTTTGAGAGAGAGAGAGAGAGAGAGAGAGTGTGTGTGTGTGTGTGTGTGTGTGTGTGTGCGCAAAAGAACTACCTTCCTTTTTCTTCCCCATCCTTTCATTTCTTGCACTTTAAAGCCTTCTCACTATCTTACTTGTTTTGTCTATCCCTCCTTTATACTTTTTGTTTTTCTCACTCTTTCTCTCTGTCACATTGCCTACTCTGTTTCTCAGCTGTTCTCACTCTCAGTCTCTTGGACCCAGCTATACTGCCATGTGAAGAGGCCAAACTACATGATCCAACACAAGTGGTTTAGACTGAGTGATTCATACCCACCGACACTTTCTGCTGTTCCAACTCAGAGGTCTTCTCGAGAAACTGCTGTTCCAGCTCACCGCATCTTTTCTTATACTGCAGGACCTGAAAGGAGCAAGGAAAGAAATTCACCCTAGATCTCTGCGCCTTTGATGATGAAACTTTACGCAAATCCTAACTGCCAAGTAATGAATATTAAATTTGAATCGTCTTATGGCGTACAATGACTATCAGTGCCTGCACGGAACTGTATTGTAGCAGAAGGTAGATTTCAGGAAGGGAGAGAAAAATGGGAGAAAATTCTAGAACAAAGACCAATAGGCAAGGTATAATCCTTTTGGTAGATGCAACATTTTCTTTTGGTTTTCAATCTTACCTGCATGGATGGACTGACAGTGCAACACTGCGGATCATCCAAGTCCATGCATTTCCTACAGGTAACATCCCAATCATACACTCCTCTTGAGCAATTTCCATCGCTGAGCATGTTCAGAATTCTTGGAGGATATCACCCAGGATCAGCTGACCTTTTCATGGTTAGGCCTATGTATTGGGTACCCTTTTGGGTTTCTGATGTGTGTTCCCAATGGGTCAGATTCTTTGCCAGAAATGTAAAATTAGTCAGTTCTTCTAACTTTTCAATTACCCATGACAGATTTTGTTTTGATGCCCTCAAAACCAACTTTCCAACTCCATCTGGAACATGGGACAGAAGAGATTCCATGGCAGTGTTTCAACAAGGAGCAGGGGCATTCTCCCTGTTGCCCTAACAAATATTAAATCTCTCAATGAACACTGGAGATTATCTGGTCATTATTGCTTTGCTATTTGTGGTATCATGCTGTGCGCAAATTAGTGGTATTTCCTGCATTCAACAGTGAGAACAATTCAAAAGCTACTTCATTAGTTGTAACAAGTTTTAGAATGTCCTGAGATTGTGACAGGGGCATTAGAAATACAAGTCTTTCATTACATTCCCCAACCCCCCACCCCCATCCACAGTCCACTGCAAAATGGTTGTAGTTAAAACTTGAATTGAGCAAATGTTCAATTTTTATATAAGAATCTTCGATTACTAAACTCTCACAAACACACAGTCTAATTGCCAAGAAACGTTGGACCAATTTTTCTGTAAATTGATGATAAAAATAGCGAATTAACCAACCCACGTGTTCAGGCCCCTTAACCATTCATTCATTTAGCTTGCATGAAGAACAGGAAAACGGTAATGCACTCAATTATTAGATATGAGCATGATTAACCTTGTAACTGTACTGCTGTGTCTCAATGACTTCTGCCTGGGGAGTTGCCGGTGTTTGACATTCTGGCCATTCAACGCTGGATAATCCGGAACATTCTTTGTTTGGATCAGTAGTTTGTGTGTGTTTAACTGTTATTCTTGGAGTAGGAATGCAGTGCAATGGGAAGTGGTTTGCCCTGTCAGTATTCTGTGTTTAGATCAGATCTTGCTTGGACCACATCTGAGTTTATCTGGAGTCATCTGTCCAAACAAAATTTGGATCCAAGCATTACATTATTTGGCCCAAATCTTGCAGCAGATTTAACTCTTCAAAAGACTTCAGCAGGACTATCCTGAAAATCCCCTGCTGTAGTAACAGATTAGACTGTGGTCATTTTACTGCACAGTGATAGTGTGATTCAGTTTTCACTAACGGTCTTGACTATATTCTGCCTGTGAGTGTCCTAGATAAAGCAAGTTTTGGATTCTTGAGTGGATATAGCTCTAAAGCATAATAATGTCTCTAATTCAATATTATGTTAATTTTAATGTTAATCAGATTCAACCTTCAGAAGGTTGTTGTGGGAAATGGAACAATTTCCACAAGACATTCACACAGTGGCATATTAGTTGGAACCCACTTTGGCATGCTATATCTAACACTAGATATCTAAACCAGTAACCTTTCCATTTCGCAGCCGTGTTCCTCACTTGGATGTGCTCAGTTTTGGGTTGATCCCATCTACAACGGGAGGCTTTGCTCAGACCAAAAGTTACATTCCCCTACACCACTTTTATATACTGATGATGTAGAATTATCCTCTTCTTCCACTTCTATTTTGTGGATTTTTTTTCTCATTATTTGGTCCAAAACTGGCCTAAGACCCATTGTCGGATTCCACCTGCTTCGTATTGAGCACTTCCCCATTCTGCAGGCCCAGTCCTGTACTCACATGGACTCATTTTCAAAGGTGACCTTGCTGGTGAGGAGCTAGCCTGTACTTCTACAGGTGGGCCTCTCCGCTGACAAATCAAAATGATAAAATTACTTCTCGGATTGCACATTGAGATCCAGTTCGGCAATTGACAACTCCCACCAATCTCTATCACATAATCAGTAACCTCTATTTACAGAATCAATCATTGGCTCTTCAAATGGCTATATGTACCTAGTGCCAACTTCTTGCTTTTTCTCCATACCCTTGCACACTATTCCTACCCAAATAATCATTCAATGCTTTCTCGAATACCTCAAATTAGCATCACCACATTTCCAGGCAGTGCATTCTGTAGCCCAATTACTTGCTACATGAAAACATTTTTTCTCACGTAACGGCTGTTCCTTTTGCAAATCACTGAGTCTGTGCCCCTTGGTTCTTGTTCCTTTTATGAGTGGGAGGAGTTTCTCCCTGCCTACCCAGTCCAGCCTGCTCATGAATTGAACATCTCAACCCGATCTTCTCTTAGCCTTCTTCTCTAAGGGGAATAGTCTCAGCTTCTTCGATCTATTTCTCATAACTGAAATTTCTCATCCCTGGAAATGTTCTTGTAAGATTACTTCTGAACTATCTCCAATACATTCACATCCATGCATTCCTATAATGTGGCATCCAGAACCGTACACAATACGCTCGCTGAGATCTGATAACTGCCTTGTACAAGTTCAACATCATGTCCCCTTATCAATAAAGCTGAGGACACTGTCTGTTTTACTTACTGCTCTCTCTACCTGTCCTGACACATTCAAAGATCTGTACGCATATACACCCGGGTCCCTCAGCTCCTGAACCCCCTATCTCATGGGATTAACAAAACTGGGGTTGCATTTGATGATGATGATGATGATATAATGAACTATTCCCGAAATCAGGATGGGCTATTCTCATGGAACTGTGTAAAGTAAATCCCTATCTTTCAGTTTAATGTGCATGGGAGGGATTGGCAAGAAACAGGTCAGAAATGTCTTTGGCTGGGAGTCATACCATTCAGCTGGGCTACAACTCTTAGATGTGGCTACCAAACCTTAAAGGGGAGACCATTGTTATGAGCTTAAAATGCTTAAACCACAGAAACAATAGTTCACAAAGAGAATTGTGGATGCAGAATCTGTCTCATTTGTTGCATTATGTCACCCAGATATGGGATATATCGTCATGCTGTCATCACCATATCTTGGACAATAGTACAAAGGTCTCACTCCATCTTACTGAATCCTCTTGCAGCATGACACACTGAGGGAAACATGCTGAAACACATACAATATACCTAGCTTGAGCCCATGTGAAACAAGTGCCTGTGATTGTACTGTGCATATGTAGATAGCAGGTGCAAAATAAAATTTCATTAAATTTTTCAGTAATACATAACCCACATCTCATTCATATATTACAGAAGGTAACATAAGTATTATATCATGGTAATTGAAGATAATCAGCTATCACATCATATCACACCATCACTCACTGATAATATCTTGCTTTACGGTCAGATGGAAAGGAAGGAAAATGATCTGGACAGGAGAGTACCCTCTTCTGTAAAGCTGAGAGGCATGGAAGGAGGTGGCCAACTCATTAAAACTGTTCATCAATTAGCAAATTAAGACTAAGTATGTGCATTTCCAGAGAAACATTAAGGAAAATGGTCTAAAAGATGGCAGTTCAGCTTAATTCAAGAAAATAGAAACGTTGTTGGAGATTGCAATATGTGGTATTGTTTAACTTACAAGAAAGACCATACATTGAGGACGTGTGTGTTTCGAGAACTAGTTCTCCAATTTTGAACAACTGCCAACTTGCCAGCTCCCTCCTAATCATTGTCCTAATTAAATTACTGTCATCTTCATAACAAATTACCTATACACTTCTTTTATACTGGTACAAGTGTGTGGGATGAGGTAAATGGTCACATGGACTGTCCTTGCCCAATTACAGTCTGATATGATATGAAGATAGAAAACATCTTCCAAAGTCATTCCTTTTCTTCATTCCACAAATCATCTGTACCAGAATCCTTCAAAGATCTTGTCCTCCTCTTCCTGATCTACATGTCAGCCTATAATAGCATCAGATACAAGGTCAACTTTCACAACTTCTCTGTTCCTTCAATGCCTCTGTGCTTACCAATCTGCACATCCGTATCCTACTCTTGGTCAAGTCATTTTTCTTTGAGATCCAAACTGGAAAAGTCATCACCTTTAACTTCCAATTCAAAAGGTTCTTTTGCTGTTAGTTTCAACCTCTTCCCTGGCCACTGCCTCCCGTTTAACATAAGCTTGAGATTGTCTTCAATTATGAGCAGAGATTCAGAAGCTTTACCTTCTCTCCCTTCCATTTATGGAGTTATAGAGTCATACAGCATGGAAACAGGCCCTTTGGTCCAACTCGTCGATGTGGACCAGTCTTCCCAATCTCACCTAGTCCCATTTGCCAGCATTTGGCCCATATCACTCTAAACTCTTCATATTCATATACTCATCCAGATGCCTTTTAAATGTAATTGTACAAGCCTCCACCACTTCCTCTGGCAGCTCGTTCCATACATGCACCACCCTCTGCATGAAAAAGCTACCCCTCAGGTCCTTTATTAATGAATCCCCTCACATGTTAAACCTATGCCCTCCAGTTTTGTACTCCTTCACCCTGGGAAAAAAACCTTGGCTGTTCACCTTATTCATGCCCCTCATGATTTTATAAGCCTCTATAAGGTCAACCCTCAGCCTCCAACGCTCCAGGAAGAAAGCTCCAGCCTATTCAGATCTCCCTATAGCTCAAACCCTCCAGTCCCAGCAACGTCCTTGTAAATCTTTTCTGCACCCTCTCAGGTTTAAGTACATCTTTCCTGTAGCAATGAGACTAGAATTGAGCACAGTATTTCAAAAGTGGCCTAACCAAAGTCCTGTTCAGCTGTAACATGACATCCCAAATTCTATACTCAATGCACTGACAAATGAAAGTAAGCATGCCAAACACCTTTTTCACCACCCTCTCTACCTGCAACTCTTGTTTCAAAAAAACTATGCACCTACACCCTGAGGTATCTTTGTTCAGCAAGTCTCCCCGGGACCCAAACATTAAGTGTATAATCCTGCCCTACTTTACTTTATCAAAATGCAACACTTCATATTTATCTAAATTAAACTCCATCTGCCACTCCTTGGCCCATTGGCCCATCTGATCAAGGTCCCGTTGTACCCTGCCAGAGTCTTCTTCACTTCTACACCACTTTTTTGGTTTCACCTGCAAGCTTACTAACCATACCTCCTATATTCACATCCAAATCATCTACATAAATGACGAACAACAGTGGACCCAGCACTGATCCTTGTGGCACGCCACTGGTCACAGGCCTCCAGTCCAAAAAACAACCTTCCACCACCACCCTCTGTCTCCTACCTTCAAAGTCAATTTTGTATTCAATTGGCTAGGTCCCCCTGGATCCCATGTGAACTAATTTTACTAACCAGTCTACCATGCAGAGCCCAGTCAAACGCTCTACTGAAGTCCATTTATACATTTACCGCGCTGCCTTCATCAATCCTCTTTGTCACCTCTTCAAAAAAACTCAATCAAGTTAATGAGGCGTGACTTCCCATGCACAAAGCCATGCTGAATATCCCTAATCAGTCCTTGTTTTCCAAATGCATGTGAATCCTGTCCCTCAGAATCCCCTCCAACAACTTACTCACCACGACGTCGAGCTCACTGGTCTACAGTTGCTGTGCTTTTCCTTACAGCCTTTCTTAAATAGTGGCACTATGATAACCAATCTCCAGCCTTACGGCACCTCACTCATGGCTATTGATGATACAAATATCTCAGTAAGGGGCCCAGTAATCTCTTCCCTCGCTTCTCACAAAGCTCTGCGAAACACCTGATCAGGTCCAGGGGCTTTATCTACCTCTATGTGTTTGAAGATCTCTGGCACCTCCTCTTCAGTAAAATGAATTCTTTTCAAAGTATCAGTATTTACTTCCCAGAGTTCCCCGGCTTCCAAGTCCTTCTCCACAGTAAATACTGACACAAAAGTATTTAATATTTCACCTTTTTCCTGTGATTCCACACAGAAATGGCCACACTGGTCTTTCAGGGGTCCTATTCTCTCCCTAGTTATTCTTTTGCCCTTAATGTATTTATAGAATGTCTTTGGATTCTCTTTAACTCTATTTGCCAAAGCTAGCTCATGTCCCCTTTTTGCCCTCCTGATTTCCCCCTTAAGTATACTCCCACTGCTCTTATATTCTTTGAGGTTTTCACTCAGACCCAGCTGTCGATACCTGATAAATGCTTTTGTCTTTTTCTTGACCAGATCCTCAACTTATCTAGTCATCTGGCATTCCCTAAACCTACTAGCCTTGCCCTTCATGCTAACAGAAACAAACTGTCTATGAACTATCATTATCTCATTCTTAAAGGCCTCCAACTTCCCAACTGTCCTTTTACCTGCAAATAGCCTCCCCAACCAACTTTTGAAAGTTCCTGTCTAATACCGTCAAAATTGGCCTTACTCCAATTTAGAACTTTAACTTTTTATCAGTTCTATCCTTTCCCATCACTATTTTAAAACTAACAGAATTATGATCACTTGTCCCAAAGTGCTCCCCCACTAACACCTCAGTCACTTGTCCTGTCTCATTTCCAAACAGAAGTTCAAGTGTTGCTCCTTCTCTAGTAGGTACATCCACACATTGAATAACAAAGTTTATTTGTACACACTTGACAAATTCCTCCCCATCCAAGCCCTTAATTGCAGGCAGTCCCAATCATTGTTTGGAAAGTTAAAATCCCCTACCATTACAATGTTATTTAAAGTTTTTGCGAAGATTTGTAGCTCGGGTTGTGGATGAGGTTGTTGACTTGCTCGTCAAGCCGGTGTGTTTGATTGCCAACGTTTGTCACCCTGCTTGGTAACATTGTCAGTGCACCTTTGATGAAGTGTTGATGTTCTGTCCCACTTGTTATTTATATGCCTCGGGTTGCTGGGGTGGTTGGTATTACTTTCAGTTCTGATTTTTACCTGGCCCAGTTCAATATGTTTGTTGATGGAGTTCCAGTTGAAATGCCAGGCCTCCAGGAATTCCCTGGCATGTCTCTGTTTGGATTGTGCTATTATGGATGTGTAAATAACAAGCAGGACTGAACACCAACGTTTCACCGGAGGCGCACTGAGCAGGGTGACAAAACGTTTGCAATCAAACACACCGGCTCGGTGAGCGAATCTGCAACCTCATTACAATGTTATTTTTCTTACAGATGTCTGAGATCTCCTGACATATTTGCTTCTCAGGGATATTGGTCCCTTTCCAATTCTGGTGGAACCCATTCCTCCTAAACAGGTTATCTCTACCCCTGAAGAAATCCCAGTGCTCCAAAAATGTAATTCTTGCCCCCTTCAGCAGCTCCTAAGCCGGGCATTGATTTTCTCCATTCTCCTATGCCCACTCTCATTAGCCTGTAGCCCCAGTAGTAGTCCAGATATTACTGCCTGCTAGGATCTACTTTTTAACCTCCTGCCTTGATTCCTTTTCTCTCTCTGCAGAATCTCATCCCTTTTTCTACATGTGTCATTGGTACCAACATGCTTGTTACGTTCCCCTTTCAGAATGTTCTGCACCCGTTCCAAGACATCATTGACTCTGGCACCAGGGAGGCAACACACCATCCTGATGTCTCACTGTCAGCGACAGAAATGTCTGTCTGTGCCTCAAAGTAGACAGTCCCCTCTCGTAATCAATCACTTGGAACCTGGCGTACCCCAAATTATGGTAGCGCCAGTCATGGTACCAGAAACCTGGCTATCAGTCCTAAACACCCCTAACAGGACATCCCTCCCTACGGTATCCAAAGCGGCACGCCTGTTTGACAATTGGTATGACAATGTCAACCTTTGCCAAAACCTCAGCATCTATTCCTCCATTGAGTTCCATCTGCCCATCACCACTCCGTTTTGAGTTCTAACTGCTGTTATGGACCAGGCCCCCTCAAAATACATTAAGAACGTAGCCTAGACCTTAATTTTTTCTTATTTTAAAGGTAAATGTCAGGTGCTGTGTTCCAGATGCAGTTCACCTGGTCAACCTACTTGATGTTATGCAGAATGAAATTTATTCAAACACTACAGTGAAAATACAACAAAAATTGAAGAATTTCGAATAACAACACTATTGGAAAACTTAACGGGCTAGTAGATACAGTAACTATTACAAATTAACTGTTCCAATATAGTTACATTCCATAAACACACCCTAGGCAAAAGTCAAATTCAGAACATGATTGTCTCAAATGCAGTCCAGTGGCCTAGGAAGATAACCCCCAGGCTTTTGGCTCTAAGCGAGGAAGTAAAAAATAGCTTCCACTTCTTCAAGACCCCAATAGCAACTGCCGCCGAAAACTAAAAACTAAAAGTCCCTGGTTCTGTGAGTGGGAGCTTGACCACACCCACTCAAGCTGCTTCTATTGTTCCAGCTTGTAAAGAAAGTAACCAAGGCTTCACAAGTTGTTTATCTTCTCATAGAGTGCTTGGCACCTGTTCCCCAGTCTCGCTCTAAAATAAACCAGGGCAAAACACACCTCTTAAAGTCACAGTATCATCACGGTGCTCCTAATCTTGGCGTACTGGAATAGAAAGCAGTTTGGAAACCTTGTGGTGAAGGCTGTGCTGAATTTCAGACTTGACCAGAATTTAGATTATTCATTATCCAACATGTGCAAACTCATAACACACTCTTGGTCTGGGTTTAAAATAGACATTTTCAGTGGTGGATACCAACCACTACTCCATGAATGAATTGAATCATGAAAAGTGCAGCCAAGGCAGTTGCTGAGTGCAAACAATGAATACAAAAATGGACAGTGGAAACCATATAAATACTACAACTGCCAAATGGCACACAGAGACAAAAACCGTTCTCATTTTAGATATTTTCTGTTTCTGGCGAGTTGGATTTGGGGTACACCTCTGGGCATCACACTAGAAGGATGTGAACACAGAAGAGGTTTACAAGAATGGTTCCAAGGATGAGAAGTTTCAGTCACGAGAACAGATTGGAGAAGTTGGGACTGCTGTATTTTGCTGCTCATATTGCAGCTGTATAGACCTGTTGTTAGGCCACATTTGGAATATTGCGTACAGTTCTGGTCACTACACTACCAGAAGGATGTGGAAGCTTTGGAAGGGCATAGAAACCAGTTACCAGGGTGTTGCCTGGTTTGAAGGCCATTAGCTATGAGAAAAGACTGGACAAAATGATGACGCTGATGAAGAGTCATCTAGACTCGAAACGTTAGCTTGCTCTCTCTCCATGGATGCTATCTTACCGCTGTGATCTCCAGTATTTATCGTTTTTGAACAAAATTGTTTTCACATGAACACTGAAGGCTGAGGGGCAACCTGATGGAAGTTTACAAACTTATGAGAGGCATGGATCGGCAGGGTTTTTTTCCCAGGATATAAATGTCTATTACTAAGGGACAAAGGTAAAAGGGAACAAGTTTAAAGGAGATATAACAGGCAGGTTTTTTACGCAGAGGGTACTAAGTGCCTGGAATGCGCTCCCAGTGGACATCATAGAGTCATAGAGTCATACAGCACGGAAACAAACCCATTTGGTCCAACTCATCCATGACGGCCAAGTTTCCCAAACTAAACTAGTCCCACTTGGCTGTGTTTGGCCCATATCCCTCTAAACCTTTCATATTCATGTACTAGTTTAAGTGTCTTTTAAATGGTGTAACTGTACCTGCATCTACCACTTCCTCTGGCAGTTCATTCCACATACGAACCACACTCTGTGTGAAAAAGTTGCCCCTCAGGTCCCTTTTAAACCTCTCCACTCTCACCTTAAAAATATGCCCCCTTGTTTTGAACGCCTCCACCCTAGGGAAATAAAACCATTGCTATTCACATTATCTATGCCCCTCATGATTTTATAAACCTCTATAAGGTCACTCCTCAACCTCCTATGTTCTAGTGAAAAAAGTCCCAGCCGATCTAGCTTGTTCTTATAACTCAAACCCTCCTGTCCCAGCAATATCCTGATAAATCTTTTCTGAACCCTCTCCAATTTAATAATATTCTCCCGACAACAGGGTGACCAGAACTGTACACAATACTCCAAAAGTGGCCTCACTAACATCCTGTACATCCTCAATGTGACATCGCAATTCTAATACTCAATGGTCTGAGCAAAGAAGGCAAGTATGCTACACACCTTCTTAACTGCCCTGTCTACCTGCAGCACAATTTTCAAAGAATTGTGTACTGAACCCCTTGGTCTCTGTGTTCAACAACACTATCCAGAGCCCTATAATTAACTCTGTAAGTCTTCCCCTTGTTTGTTTTGCCGAAATGCGATACCTCGCATTCATTCAAATTAATCTCCATCTGCCACTCCTCAGCCCATTGGCTCAATCGATCAAGATCCCTTTGTAATCTTAAGATAACCTTCTTCACTGTCGACTATTCTACTTATTTTGGTGCCACCCGCAAACTTATTAACCATGCCTCCTAAATTCTCATCAAATCGTTTATATAAATGACAAACAACAATGAACAGAGCACTAATTGTTGTGGAACACCACTGGTCACAGGCCTCTAGTTTGTAAAAGAACCCTCCACCACCACCTTCTGTCTCCTACCATCAAGCCAATTTTGTATCCAATTGTCAAGCTCTCCCTGAATTCTGTATGATCTAATTTTACTAATCAGTCTACCATGTGGAACCTTGTTAAAGGCTTTACTAAAGTCCGTGGTGGTGGCGGATAAAAAACAACATTTAAGAGGCATCTTGACAGATAATTGAAGAGGCAGGGAACAGAGGGACATGGATAGCATACAGGCAAAAAGTTTTTACTTTAGAAAGACATCATGTGTTTGCACAGTCTTGGTCGACCGTGGGGCCTTTTCCTGTACTGTACTGTCCTGTCCTTTCTTCTTTGCTGTCCTTGGAGAGAAGGTTAAGGGGACACCTGAAAGAAACATCCAAAATCATGAAGGGACTGGACACAGTCGATGGGGAGAAACTGTTCTCAGTCATAAAAGGATCACAAGAGGTCACAGATTTGAAGTGATTTGTAAAAGCAGCAAAGGTGAGGAGAGAAAAAGAAAACTTTTTCACCCACCAAGTGCTTTGTGTCTAGAACATACTGCCTGCAAGTGTAGTGGGTGGCAGGTTCAAATGAGGTTTTAAGAAGGACACTGGATGATTACTTAAACAGAATCAATGTGCAAGATTATGGGGAAAAATAAGAGAATGGCAAGAAGTCATGATGCTCATTGGAGAGCCAGTAAAGACACAAGGGGCCAAATGGCTTCAATCTATGCTGTAGCACTTCTGTGATACTGTGATCCAATTGCTTTACTTCAAATTTAAAACCTTTATCCTGGCTTTCAATTCTCTCCATTGTGACACCGATTCCTATCACTGTATACTCTTCCAGCCTCCTACACATTACATCTCTAATTCCCTATCCTTCCATCAAAATGTTTGTGGCAGATATATCTCAATAGTATATCTTTTATAAAACTCTACCTCTCTCAGATGCCTCTATATTTTTACCTGTCAATCTATGTCAGTGTCTCTATAATATATCCATGTCGTATATTCTGGAAATCTAGCTCCATAATATTCTCCTGCAGTGAAACCTTTAAGGAGTTTGGGCCAAATTTAGCTCATAAGACTCGGAGCTCGTAACTACATTGACTCTTGTTTTTCCACAATTCCCTGTTCAGTACAGATTTATTTTGTTATGCAGTGAGGAGGTTATCCCCATAGAGCCTCAACCTGGATCTCAGCTCATGGAAACAGCACAAGAATTCATTGTTCGGGAGCAAACCATAATCCCTGTTGAGTTGTGCCACAGCATCAGCTGGTGAGTTAATGAAGGTTACATTTGGATTAGACTGGATCAAGCTCGATGAAACCCAGATCAACTCGATTCCTTTTGAAAATAAGCAAAATTAAAATGTAGCACTTGTTTTTTGAACAATCAGGATTGTCTGAAATATTTTTAGTTCTTTTAGACATTTAAGCTATCTTAACCCCTAGCCCCACAATAGTTTATCCGCTGACTAAAAGTAACCTCTTCATATTGTGGGACTCTTCTTTGCCAACAGGAGTCCATTCATTGGCACTCATATCTGGCAGCTTCATTTTATAGTAATGAATACTTGGAACAATTTGAACCTTGGATCACAATGAAAACCATTTGATTTTTTGGATGTTTCCCTTTCGGATTCAGTAAAAAGTGACTTGAGAACTTAGGCAAAGTGTGTTTTGGAGAAGCATGTAAGGAGGCTCTCAGAGAAACTGGGATCTTTCTCCCCTAGCAACTGTTAAGGGAAGATTTGATTAAGAGCCCCAATACGGTAAAATGGGAATAAATCTTTTCCATTCAAGAAGTCAGCAACCACAGAACAGAGATTTAAGACTCTTAGATAAAGAACCAGTGGGCAGATGAGAATTTTTTTTATACAATGTTTTACTGTAATCTGGAATGCACTGAACCTGTTCCGCTATACTTTCAAACAATGCTAATTTTTGAAAGGAAATCACATATTCACTTTAATAAATATTTTTCAGCAATACAGGAAATGAATATTATTGGAGAGTTCTTTTCTGAGAACTAAACTTTCTGGGGGCTTGCATAGGCATTGTAGGTTGAATGACCTCCAGTTATACTGTATCATTCTATGAAATCATTAATGGCATCACCTAATCAGCAAATAACTCAGATGTCAACCCTCAATTCCAACCAATATGACCATAGATCCCAGGCTCACTCAAATACAGCAGCTTCTCTTTTTTTAACTGGTGTCAAGCTTCTCATTAATAGTTAAGGAATTGAGCAGTTTACAAACAAGGTGTGCTGAATAGACCAATCATTCCTCTGAACAGAAGATGCATTTTGTTAAAACTTTTTATCTTGCACTCTTCAGGAAAATTTGCAAGCAATACCAGAGAAAAGGGAAACAAGATTTATACTGTACGGAGGAGAATGTTTATTGGTAGCGATTTTGCCATGAAGAATGCAGTAGTTAAGATGATGGCCAATTAACTGTTTTGTTTAAGTTTTAAACAGGCAAGTTAACTCTGATAGTTCAAGGAATTGTCCGGAGGAATGAATCAGATAGTGGTTTTTCCCTATTTGGTTGAGTGGAAATAGGTGCAGTGGGTGTTTACACATGTTATGTCTTCAAAGAACATAGTCCTTTGTGTTAATATATGTCGTTTCCAGCATGCATAAGTGCACCACACTGACAACCTGACTGACAAACCAAAATTGTGAAGAATTATGCTGACAAACACAATCAGGTTCATTTCGCAAATGCTGCCCAATTGCAGAATTGCATCTAATGTTGGACACACTGTTGTGAGTTTCGTAAGTGTGGGTTGGTTGGAGCAGCCAAAGGGATGCGATGTTTGATACCATCTGGATAATGTCTACCCTGATTAGATCATTTCTCAAAGTATACCCATAACCCATGAACTTTGGTCCTGATGGTTGCTCAGCGCAGCTTGGATTACCCTGGAAGAGCAAAGTATCTCAGAGTGAGCAACAGGTGAAGTTAGTTGTTTCATGCTGTTATTATGCAGTAGAAACGTGAGTAGTGTTCACCACTTGGAGGCTGCCATTATTAAGCCAAGAGTATATTCTGCCTATCAGTCAAATGAGTAACGTGGTATATAAATTTCAGTGCCAGTGTGATACCAAGTAGGCAGGCTGTAGGATTAAAAATTGGTGCATCATAAAGCTTCTCCAAAAGTTTTCAGAGATACTAATTTCTGTAAAACCAATTATTTATTCCCCTGAGACCAAATTCCTGTTTCACAAAGGAGTGGATCACTCCAAACTTACATCAGAATATGGCCATATTTTTCCGTAATTCAAGTCCCAAAAGAATTTAATTGTACTAAAAATGAGAGTTCAGATGGGCTCAGTGGCTACTTAAACTGGCATTGGGATCTCATTATCACACTTCAGAAGGCAGCAATGTTACATACACAGAGCATGGATTTTTGGGGCTGGGGGTGGGTGAGGTGATAGTGTGAGGGAGGGGCTATTTTAATGCATGCAGTAGGCTACATCTCGCACTTCTGAATCTTAAAAGCAGCCAGCTTCCCTTCAAGAGCTGACGCAATATTTGCGGAAGAGGGAACTCAAATGCGTGCACAGAGAAGTGATTACGAAACTTGTCAAACAGATTATTAGATTCCTGGGTTCTCAAGCATGTTTGAGGGTCGCAAGGTTGGGGTCATGGACAAGAGAGCCCTTCACACAACACATATTCGCTGAGGTTTTCAGTGTAAGCGGTTGCCAGAATTTGGTCACACCGCCAATAAAGATTCAGTAATCTCACCAGTGTTGTCAAAGTAGGAATCAGGTTCCACATTTCAATTACTCTCCCCGCATACTCGCACTGCAGACACCTCCAGCTCACAACACTCTCACCCACACTGGCTTTCATTACTTTACAATCGTTGCAACACCTCAGATGTCACCTTCTCTTGCAGCTCAGACATTCCGCTCTGCCTACTCTTACCACAACTCCAACCATCACTTGTCTATGCCTTACATCTTTCCCAAAACAGGTCAACTCTGCCGGGGACAACTGATGTTGAATATAGAAGGCACCATTTTAAGAGAAATTTAAAACATCAAAAAGCTAACTGAAAAGAAGAGTATGTGGTAAAGAGAGGGCAAGTTGTCGAACTGGTTCTGTACAAAGCTGAACTAAGTGATAAACTGAAAGTACGTACACCCAGGCGAACAAGAGCAAGTACAATGAACAGTTAAAGGAAGGTCAGTGTGGAGAGATGGTGCCAGGAAAGTGCCGGGAAGTAGTGGTATGGTGGTAAATTCACCAGACTGATAATCCAGAAGCCCAGGCTCATGTTCTTGGGACAAGGGTTCAAATCTCAAAAAGCAGCGTGTGTGATTTAAATTCAATTCATCAATCTGGAATATCAAGATGGTCTCAGCAATGGTGATCATTAATGACAATTATAATTTTTCCATTCTTAAAACTGATCTGATTTACTAGTGTCCTTTATAAAAAGAAATCCAACATCCTTACCCTTTCTTAGAACTCTTGGTCCACAGTAATGTGACTGAGTATTAGCTTCCTTTTGAACTGGCCTGGAATGCCATTCAGTTTCATGGCAAAATGGATCAGCAACAAATGCTGGCTTTGCCAATGATAGAACAAAAGAAAAAACAAGCTACTGCATTAATTAATACAAAACGTGGATAATTGTGGTTGTGACACACTCGATGGGCAGAATGGCCACCTTCTGTGCAGTAATGATTTGGTGTTTCTCATGAGAAAAGTCTGCATTATGAGGCAGTGGACTACACGGACAGTATCAAGCCATTGAAAGATGCTTAAGGTCAGATTACAAGGCACTCGGAGGGTATGGCAGAAATATTAAAGGAATACGTTGCATCAGTCGTACTCTATAAGATTTCCTAAGGACAAGTTTTGGGAATCATCTCAAGAAACCTTGTAAGTTGCTGAAAATCTGTTTTGGGCAGAAAAGCCCCATCCCACCCACACTGGTGAAATTGTGGTAGTGTGGAAACACTGCAAGCAGTATTTAAATGCATCAGCGTTGGGAAGGGATTAGGGTCTAGTCCAACAACTGAAGAGTCAGTGAGTGCACATATCACATCCTCTGGGGTGACATATGCCTCCTGTGGTGGGCGTTCCCAGGATCATGGACCCTGGGGTTTTTCTGGGGGGAGGTGAGGGGGATAGAAACCGCTACCACCATAAACTGGCAACAAGCTGTGGTTAATGCCAGTAATGCACCACAGGGAGAAGCTGGGGATTGACAAAGCACCCAGGCCATGGAAGGTAAGATTGAGGATCATGGAGAGAGGAAAATTGCCAGTGGGGAGTGGCTCAGCAATAAGGGCAAGTGAGACCCTGTCTTCCAGGTGCCAGGTCCTTTAAATGAAGGGCTACTGTCCACCTAACCAATTGTCCCCATCTTCCTGACTAGAATCTTGTGAGCAAGCTCAGTGGGTTTCCTGCACGGTTATCGCAGCACTTGCCACGGGGTGAATAGAACTATCATCAGGCTGTCTTATGGTCCTTATCAGCACATTTAATAACATCAACTGGCAGCGGCTCAGGAAGGCTGACCACAAGCCTTCCCACCATAGAGTGAAATTGGGCCAGAGGTGAGAAAGCAGCTGGGTGCACACAGAATGCTCCAAGCCTGATTAAAAACTACAAATTCACCTGAGCAGAAGGCATTAAATCCTGCCCTACCATCAGAGTTTTGCATCAGATTCTCTCCTTTCTTCAGGACACGGCCTCACACCCCAGAATTGAGACACCATTAGACTCTAACGATTTGCACAATCACCAACCTCCTTTTCACTAAGCCTATGTTCCATTCCCACATTTCTGAATGCAGCTTTCATTGTAGATGGTTGCTATAAACAAAAGATCGCACCATGGTATAAAGACTGATGCCAGGGTCTGGTTTCTTGGGACTAATTCCAAATGCTTCGTTGTACACCTGCCTTTTCTCAGTTGCCAAGTTCTCTGCAAGTTGACAAGATTCATTCCTTTCTCTCTCTCTCCATTCCAACATCCACTTTCTGATTTGAGAGTCTACTTTCAACCTTACTGAAACTTGCAGTCTGTTCTCTTCCTACCTTGACCTGAAGCTTTTGTACAAGTTGAGCCTGACGCTGTTGTCCATCTTGATATGCCTGAAGCTTTCGCCTATAAACCCTTTCTTCGTTCTCAAATTGACGGCGGAGATCTGACACAGCCTTTGACTCAGTCCCCTTTTGCTCCCACTCAGAAACTTCAACCTTGAGTGATTTCTCCAACTAGTGGAAAGGAACACAGAAAATACAATTAGGCCTAAGGACTACCAAAGAGACATCATTTCAGCCAAGTGAAATTGTGGATCACTATATACCATGTGGCATGTTAGCATGTGGTGATATTTAACTTTCTTAGAGCTGCTGTCTGTATGTCGGTCCAGTGAAGCAGGCTGTGAAGGCAACAATTAGAAAGCCAAGCTCCTTACTAGATAGCCAAGCATTGAGTCTCACTTCAGGTCACCTTTCACTATTGGATCTATTTACAAAGAGACAGACTTGCATTTCTTTCACAATCCCAACATGCTTTACAAAATTATTACTGTTGTAATGCAGGAAATACAGGCATCCATTTGCAGAGGGGCAGATCCAACAAGCAATATGTTCTCAAATTGATGTGGAAGCATTGGAAAAGGTGCAGAGGAGATTTACCAGGATGTTGCCTGGTCTGGAGCGAAGGTCTTATGAGGAAAGGCTGAGGGACTTGGGTCTGTTCTCATTGGAGAGAAGAAGGCTAAGAGGGGATTTAATAGAGACAGACAAAATGATCAGAGGATTAGATAGGGTGGACAGTGAGAGTCTTTTTCCTAGGATGATGACGTCGGCTTGTACGAGGGGGCATAGCTGCAAATTGAGGGGTGATAGATTTAAGACAGATGTCAGAGGCAGGTTCTTTACTCAGAGAGTGGTAAGGGCGTGGAATGCCCTGCCTGCCAATGTAGTTAACTCAGCCACATTAGGGGCATTTAAACAGTCCTTGGATAAGCATATGGATGATGATGGGATAGTGTAGGGGGATGGGCCTAGATTAGTTCACAGGTCGGCGCAACATCGAGGGCCGAAGGGCCTGTTCTGTGCTGCATTGTTCTATGTTCTATGTTCTATAATAAATAACCAGCTGGGAGATCTCCCCTGCTTCCTTCCAAACAGTATGGAACATTTTACATCCACTTGATAGACCATTTGACGTCACATACTAAAATATTCAGCCACACTTGCCATGCACGACTCCCTCAGAAACTCACTGAAGTGTCAGCCTGGATTGTGTGATGTTCCAGAAGTGGCTTTGAATCTCCTGAGCCTCCAAAGTGGACACCTTTACCTAGAGCAGTCAGCTCATGAATAGTCAACTTGCTCTGCTGTTAATTCATTTTCTGCCGATGCTTGGTGAAATAGTATGAAAAGACAGAATATCCCGAGCCTAAGCTGACTCTGAACATGTTATATCAGAGATACACAGTTCCACAGTACATGCATTATTCCCATTAACAGGGACTGACAATGTTAGGGCATTTCTAACACCTTAAAAATTGTAAATAAAAACCGAAAGAACTGTGGATGCTGTGAATCAGTAACAAAAGCAAAGTTGCTGGAAAAGCTCAGCAGGTCTGGCAGCATCTGTGAAGGAGAAAACAGAGTTAATGTTTCAGGTCCTGTCACCCTTCCTCAGAACCAATTCCAAAACCTAAACAAATACCACTCTTTCTGAGCTGTTAACAGTTCAGATGAAGAGTCATCAGGCTCAAACATTAACTTCCATTCTTAAGGAAGTATCTTGCAAATCCATAAATTAGTGCCACAATTGATGCTGCCACATACACCTTCTGTCACACAAATTTCCACACAGACTTCTTTATCTATATGTTAGACTCCAAGAAAACATGGAAAATCCATCTGGGAAGCAGCGTTTATATACAGTAACACTTAGTGCATACAGACTGTTGCCTTAACGCACATCTCCAGCACACTATACCACAACAGACCCCTTGACCAGTGTTACTAGTGGAAGGACCTGTATTACTAGTCCAGTACTAATGTTACTGGTTTGAGGTTCAGTGTTGTATACTGGTCTCAATTCCCATAGTATATTGGTCTTTCACTGGTCCAGAATGACTGTTTATTCCCTCTTGGAAACAACAGAGAATGCTCTCAGAGAAAACCAAAAAACTGGTATCACTTCACTCAAAAAGTGAAGACTTTAGCAATGTTAGTATTAGGTCTGACAACAGAAGTTGCTGGAAAAGCTCAGCAGGTCTGGCAGCAGACGAAACATTAACTTTAACTTTTCTTCACAGATGCTGCCAGACCTGCTGAGCTTTTCCAGCAACTTCTGTTTTAATTCCTGATTTACAGCATCTGCAAAAACAGGGTTACAGGGACAGGGTAGGGGATGCTCTTTGGAGGGTTGGTGTGGACTCGATGGGCCAAATGGCCTGCTTCAACACTGTAGAGATTCTATGCAACCCAAGGAAAACAAGTAAGTTTGAATATCGCAAGCTCTGGGATGATAACAGGAAGACTAAAGCAATTGCCTCTCAGATGGTGACTGAGTCAGTGAGATGATTGAAGACCATTGTCTTTGATCAAAGAACAAGGGTAGGGAGAGCTGGAAAGCTACCAAAAAGGCTTAACCTGTGAAGCACGCACTGTGAATGGAGATGGTGGCAATGTAAATAGCCCAACAGAATAATTGCTTCAAAAGGGGAATATTGCTCCTCGGAGCCAGGGAGAATTGCTAGCTGAAGAAACTGTATGGCCTTCAGTGAGGGACAAAGTTGAGGGGGAGGGGAGTGGTGATGCTGCGTCAAATGCAAACAGTCAGCTCATCCTCAACCGGCAGATTGTTAACAGGAAACAGCTGGTGTTGGACTTCAACAATCTGATTCTCTGTGAGTGCGAGGGAGAAGGCGCAGCAGGGCAGAGGGCATGATTAACTCCGATTCCTCAAAAACAAACATTCTTTGTGTTTAATCTTCGCTCGTTGGGCAGATAATGTTTCACAACACACTGCCTCCACTGTTTTAATTGTTCAAAATGTCCCTGCGCTGCCGTAATTACTCTACCACGTCAGCTGCTTTATATCATTGCAATTATCTTTATTCGGTTCCAGTGGCGATTAAAACCAGACCCTATCAATCCAATGCTACTGAAATGCCTCCTTGCCTCTGGGAGTTCACGGGTTTAAAACTCATTACTTCTTCCATCAATCCTGCCAAGGCCAAGCAAGACCTACAACGATAAATACACCCATTAAGAGTTCACTTTCTGGTGGTGCCCCTTTTGCTGCAAGAACTGTCCCCGAGCCTTGCTCACTGTATTGCGCCACCTCCCCTATCCTGGGCAGCTCATTTGCCTCTACGCAGTGCCCAACCTATGGTGGCTCACTTGCAAGACTAAACTTGGCACAGGGAGGGACTCGATGGCCGACCTTTCATTGTACCATGTGGATGTGAATTATACTTTCTCCTGTTGGACAATCTTTATATTGAAAGAACTGGTTGAGGAATTTTCTAAAATGATATAATTGAACATTTTGGTAATTGTTTTAAGTTTTTCCATAGTAACATTTACTTGCAAATATTTATTTCACCCCCCTGCATCGGGTTTTGTTTAACCCACTTGATTCAATTTGATTCCATTTTCTCCTCCCTACTGATTTCTTTCTCCCCTTGCACCTAAAATGTTGCAGTCTCAGGGCTGAATTGTTACCAGTTGTCATCTGGCCATCTTGTCCACATAACACTAGGCAATGAGGGCTAGCTTACTATTCAACTAAGGAAGGCATCAGAGCCAGATCCAGTCCTCAGCTCACACACAGACACGCAGTCACTCTGAAATTAAGCCTCACACATACACGGGCTTATTAGTTGTGAGCAACTATGACTAATTACTTTATATCTCTAATCTTGGGGGTGTTATGACTGCCTTTAGTGCGATATTCCAACACAGCACAAACTGCTAATTGAACCTGGAATTTTCCAATATGGTTTTGATGGCAAAATGTACCTATAAAACCCCAAAAACTCCACGCTGCTAATTCCAAATGTAAAAAGAGGATAGATGCATATCTTTATAGCACAAATCACACCTTCAGGATGTCTCAAAGAAAGTCTCGTTTAGCAATGACATACCACTGAAGTGCAGTCACTGTTGCGATGTGAGAAGCATGGCTGAAAATTTGTACGCAGCAAAATCCACAAACAACATCAAGGAAGAAAGATGGGGTCTCAGTAAGTCTCATTTTACAAGTGTCATAACTGACAGTTCAGTGTAATTTTGATGAATGCATATTACCAACAACATCTTTGTCCTCTGACTGTCTCAATGGGAATGTAGGCTGACACACTGGTGAATTTCTCACCATCGACGTGCACCTTGCTTGAGATTTCCTGATATGTGGTGCAATGGCACCAGAACCCATGGTTAGGGCACATCCTAAACTAACTGACACTGCACAGGAAAGTCAATTGGATGCTGGGGTCAGGGTCATTCTCACCAAATCACTGACTGAATGCCAGAGTAAGAGAAGTTTTCAAACTTGATGAAAGTCAGCTAGTGGAAAGTCAGTCCCATTGTTTCTCCAGTTGTCACAAAAGCCTTTTAAAAAATAATACACAAAGTGCCCAAACTACCCAATTTTCAGCCCCAGATTGATACGGACCAGGTTTGTGTACCTAACAAAGGCTCAGTTGGCTGGCCTGTGATGCAGTGAGATGCAAACAACATGGGTTCAGTTCCTTCACTGGTTGAGGTTACCATGAAGGTCAAGGTCCCTTCTTGTCAACTTCTCACCTCACCTGAGACATGGTGACCTTCAGGTTAAATTCATCACCAGTCTCTTTCCAATGAAAGAACAACCCTATGGTTGTCTGGGGCTATGGCTACTTTACTAAACAAGAAATCATTATTTATTATACACTGTTAGATGCTCGTGACAGGTGAACAATTAAACTTAGCAATCCCTACAAATTAGAAATAAAGCCATTATAATGGTCCCTGACATACATGATGGACCAAGATAAACTGGGAAAAACACATGGGCAAACTAGAAAAACATTTCTGTAGTCTTTATTCACATGATTTGTTGGGATGATCTTGCCGAGCCAAAGATTTCCCTCCAACCTCGAGTTTTGGAATGCTTCTAGTGATTTATAGAAGGATAGGTGGCTGTTTCTCTCATGAAAGATCTCTGATTTATCCAATTCAATGTCACAATTTGGCACATCTGCTGAAGCTAAGCTGGTTTTCTTTCAGTTTAAAGTGGCTTACTGGAGAGAACTAAGAACTAAGACTGGTTGGTTGCTAGTTAACTGCTCTGCTGGTTCTCTTCTTGCTTTGCAACTAGGCCCGAAACGTCAAGGTTTCCTGCTCCTCTGATGCTGCTTGGCCTGCTGTGTTCATCCAGCCCCACACCTCGTTATCTCGGATTCTCCAGCATCTGCGGTTCCTACTATCTCTTCTTTCTTTGTCTTGTTCACAGCTCAAGCTGTTCAGCTACCTGATGACAAATCAGCTTTTTGTTGGCAAGCAGGAAGCCCTTTGTCCTTGATAATTAGTCTCTAATCCACAAACAAATCTGATTCAGTTGTAAACAACCTCTCAGCTCCAGCTCATCTGCACACTGTGTGTCTGTGGTTTCCAGCAAATGAAATTTATAAAAGGTATTGAGTTCTTACTTCCAAAACATGTAGCCATCTTTGGTTTCAAAACAGATCTTTGTCGTTTCAGTCCACGGTTGTAGAAGCACAACAATAAAAGTATAGTATTTACATGGGAGTAAACGGACCACCAAGATGCATGTGGAATAACAAGCGTGGGGCTGGATGAACACAGCAGGTCAAGCAGCATCATAGGAGCAGGAAAACTTGACGTTTCGGGCCTAAACCCTTCATCAGAAATGGGGGAGGGGAAGAGGGTTCTGAAATAAATAGGGAGAGAGGGGGAGGCGGATAGAGGATGGATAGAGGAGAGGATAG